>CM034155.1:560644756-561257256 GCA_019776745.2 Taxus chinensis | reverse complement strand
CGAGCTCCTTCTTGTTCTCCAAAGTCCTGTGATTATATTCACTCACTTTTCTCTTTCTGATGGGTGAATCCCATTCTTGGCCGATGATGACTCCTTCTAGATATTGTATCTCTAAAAAATGGCTTTCGGGTGCCATCTCTTCCTCCTCGATGACCACCTTCTTCTTTCCTTTTACTACTACTGTAGATGCCTTCTTTGGTGCCATTTTTACCTTGCAAATGTCTCCTCTTCAACTCTGTAACTCTGTGAATCAAACCCTAGCTCGATTCAATTATGCCCTAGGTGGAAAATTTGTAACCTAACTCTTTTCTATCTCCCTGCTTCGCTCAAACCCTTCACCACTGGGGATGCAAGCTTCTTGTCACACAGATCTAGTTGTCATGCTTGGTTTCACACCCTTCACACCTTAACTCGATCACTCGGCTCTTCACACTTGGCTCTTTCTCAAATACTCTTAGTTGCAATGGTAAAAATGAATCCACATCCCATCCTTATATAATTTTTTCAAATTTTGATGCATTTATTGCTCCTTCACCTACCAAATATCCCCTCATTCATTGACCAAATCCATTCATTCCGTGTGGTACATCTTCACACCCAGCTATAACCTTCTAGCGTGCCTTCCTACCCTCTGGTCACAGACTTCTCTTCAGCGTGCACTCCTGCACCTGAGTACCTCATCACTGTACCTTCTCTTGGTAGCTAACATGGCCTCCACTTACCTTGTGTTATACTGTTCTTTCATTCATCTCCATCCTTGGTCACTTTTGAGAAGCAATCTTCTTTTGACTTAAAGCACACCCGTAGCAGCTTATTCCTTTCACCTTTCAATTCCCACAGTCTTTTTCTTGGATAACTACAACCACCCCACATGAAAAGTATGTGCAGTCCTCTACACATAAACATTCTTCATACAATAATTAGCTTCAGGCGTGCAAGCACACTTATTACAAAAGAACAACAACTAAATTGACAAAGCATAGTGACAATGAAGGAAATACATTAAGGAAATACATAATTGAAAACCTAAACTAAATGGAAATACTGCCTTATTACAAACACCAAGAAGACTTATTTATAGTAGGGCTTCAGCCTACTCCCGTTAAAGTAACTGGGTAGCCATGTTCCATCAAGTGCTTCTAGCTGGAAAGCACCTGATTCAAGTATAGAAGTGATAACATACGGCCCCAACCAATGTACTTTGAGCTTTCCTGATGGCACAAGAACTTTGAGTCATAAAGAAGTACCATTTGTCCAATCTCAAACTTCTTATCCCTTATGTTTCTATCATGCCATGCCTTCTACCTGGCCTTTTCCTACTTCTGACTCCATCGTGCTATGGCTCGGCACTCATCCAGTTGAATCATCTTTTTGATACACTCTTCTAAATCCTATTCATCAGCTAGACCTCCAAGCATGCAAATGCACAAAGAAGGTAACATAAATTCTATAGGGAGAACAACTTCCGCGCCAAACACCAACTGAAATGGTGTGGCTTTGTTCAATCTCTTGTAAGTTGTTCTATATGCCCAAAGAACAACTGATACTTTGTCATCCCAATCCTTTCTTCCAACATCACAATTTTTTGTCAAAGTCTGGCTCAAAATCTTGTTGAAGGCCTCAACAGTTCCATTTTCCTGAGGATGATAAGGTGTAGTTTTATGGTGTGTAACCATAAACTCATCTAATAGGATCCTGATTGTCTCATTCAAAAAGTGTGTACCTCTATCACTTGTCAAGCTTAAGGGACATCCATATCTTGTAAGAACATTCTCCCACATAAACCTAGCTATTGTAGCTACCGTACAGTCCTTGGTAGGTGCTGCTTCTACCCACCGCGTGAGATAATCTGTGCAAGTAATGATATAGCGTGATCTAGTCCTGCGCACGGCTGGTGAAATAGGTCCTACAAAATCAATGGCCCATTTCTCAAATGGTTCGGCACTAGTAATCAATCTCAAAGGCATCTCATCTCTTTGCCCTAGTTTTCCTAGGCATTGACAATGATCACACGCCTTACAATATTCTTTACAGTCCTTATACAATGTCTCCCACCATAATCCAACAAGTAGGATCTTTTGGGCAGTCGCATCACCTACATAATGGCCTCCTGCAATACCACCATGAGCTTCTTCCATAATATCCTTACGCTCATGCTCCAATACACAATGACGTAATACTTCATCTCTTCCTAGCTTGTAGAGGTCACCACTGATTAACATAAATGGTGCCACGCATATAGCAAGCTACTTCTTTTCTAATGCTTTCATTCCTTCTGGTGCCATACCTATTCGTAGAAAGACAACAATGTCTTCTAATTCCATGGGTGCATGTTTGTAACCTATATAACTGTGCATCTGACATTGTTTCTTTAATTTTCTGTGCATCCTCTCCTGAATTGATTCTAGATAAATGATCTGGTCCAGAATTTCTTTTCCCTAGCTTCACCACAACTGTGAAGTCAAAACTCTTGAAATAGGAGCACCCATCTGCATATGCGCCCCTGTAAGATGGGCTTGTTTACCAAGTACTTCAATGCCATGTGATCTGTATAAAACAAAAATGGTGTTGCTAACAAGTACTGTCAAAACTTGTACAATGCATAGATCATTGACAAAGCTTCACACTCTGTAGTTGTATAATTCCATTCAGCAGGAGTCAACTTCCTACTAGCAAAATAGATTGGATGATCTATAATACCTTCACCAGGTTGAGCTAACACAGTGCCAATGGCCATGCTAGAAGCGTCCACATGCACATGAAATGGTTTATCCCATGAGGGAAAGTGCAGAATGGGCATGGTAGTAAGTTTCTCTTTTAATATCTCAAATGCACGTTGCTGTGGTTCTCCCCAATAAAATGTACCTTTCCCCTTCAGTAATTCTTCCAAGGGTGCAACAATTTTGGCATACCCTTTTATGAATTTTCTATAATATCCTGTATGACCTAAAAATCCACACACCTCACTTTGACTGGTAGGCTTCCAGGCCTAAAATGACTGCAACCTTGGCTGGATCAACTAGCAAACCTTCCTTGCAGATTATATGTCCTAACAGTATCCCAAATGGCATAGAAAATATGCACTTCTTGATGTTCAAAGAGATACTCAATTGTCTGCATCATTCAAACATTAAGCACAGATTGTCACAATGATCTTTCACAAGCCCATATACTGTCCAATCATCTAGGTAGACCTGTAAGAAGTTGTGAATAAAATCCTTGAATTCTTGAACAACTATGCGTGAGAATACAACAGGTGCATTTTTCAATCCAAAGGGCATCACAGATAGGAAAAAATGCCCCATTCAGTAGTAAATGTTGTCTTTTCTTGATCCTCCTGAGCAATCCTAACCTGATGATACCTAGAAAATCCATCTGTGAAGGAATATATTTCACGCCCTACAACTCCTTCTAGTATTTCCTCAGTGAATGGCATAGGGAATGGATCTATGACGCATGCAACATTCAGCTCCCTGTAGTCCACACATATCCTAATCTTTTCATCCTTCTTGATACTGATCACCATTGGGCTAACCCATTTTGACTCATCAAGGGGCTTGATAATTCCAGATTTCAACATTTTATCAATTTCTTCTTTCACCTTTTCATGCAAATTAGGATTCATTCTATAAGGTCTCTTTCTAACTGGTCGTGCACCGTCCTTAAGTTTGATCTTCATTTCCCCAAGTGATTCATGCACACCTTTAAGTTCATGATATCCTCGAGGGAATAAGTCCTGATAATCCCTGAGTAACTCGATGATCTTTGCTACCTCCGAGTCTTGACCAATAATCTCCAATTATGGCCTCCTTAGGCTCATCCTCCGAACCTATATTCACCTTCTTTGTCTTCATGGGTTCGTGGTAGGCACGTGTATCCTTTTCTACACTATCCAAGACCTCGCACCCCATGTGAATGTTCAATATCTAGGTTCTCAACTTCCTCATCATCCATGACGTAAACCATCTTTCCTTTCTCTTTCTCAAGGAAATGCACATTCAAGTAGTAAGGAGTCATTTCTTCTTCCTTTTCAAAACATGCTCCAAACTCTACCTCACAGAATAATTCCTGAATATGCTCTTCTTCTTTTGCACTATCTCCCATAGTTAAGTGCTTGACAAATTTTAATGCCTCTACTACAGGAGGTTTAGTCGAGAAGTAGTCAAAAGTCTGGATCATACCTGTAGTCAAATCTTGCCAGTTTCTAGTTTCTTCGATGTAGTTCTGCATATACATACCAAGCACGTGTGCATCCTTGTAGCATAGAATACAATCTATGCACCCAGAGTGAAGGTGGTAATGCTTCCTATCCTACTGTCTAGAGTCTCTCACATTGCTGAATGTGATGTTGAACAGGTTGATCACCATGATAAGTGCAGATTTGCGTAGGTGCATTGTTCCTTATAAACCTGTAGAAAAAGTGATTCCAATCTCTTCCTAGTTTATAAGATTATCTCTGGTGGACTACCCACCAGCATGCTTGTTGTCATGCATAGTGTATATACTAACATATCTCTCCTTTTAATTTGATCTGTCCACTGTGATTCCATGGCCTTCAAAAAGGTAGGAAGATATTTTGTCCCTATATACCAAGGTATTGTGCTACCTATCCGTCAAATTGAAAGAATTCCATTCTTACACACAACCACACTTTTCACCTCATGCCCTACTAATTCATATGTACCATGAGCCCAATTGTCACAAGCAATACTCATAGTATCACTAATAGAATGAGAATCTTCCCACTGTAGGATGTCATCTTTTGATGGCTTGTTGACCTCTGGGTCCTGAATAACACGTGTACATAGACTCTATTTAAATCCTCCTCACTTAGAGGTTCAACATATGGTGTAGAATTCCCATCTGTCAAAGGTATCACAACCCTTTCCTCCTTATTTTCAAAGTTGATATACCCCTTATTGAATCTCAAGTCAGCATTATTCACATAACACCAAGGGCGTCCAAGCAGGGCTAGAAAATTGTCTGCTTCTGCAAGTGCTAATACCTCAAAATCCCTAGTGAACTTGGCCCCTTGTATAGTTATAGATGCATCCTTCAAAACTCCTATGGGAGTGGCCTTAGTCTAGTTTTCCATAAATAACACATTAGATGATGGCTGCAATGGAGGCCTCCCCATTTGTACCCATGCATCTAATGTAAGCACATTTACTTCCACACCTGTATCGATCAATATGTTGCTCAACAGCCACCCATCCACAACAAACATTCAGAGTAATTTCTTTTTCATAGTCAATGATATCAGGGGGAATATTTGCATGTAGAATTTGACATCCGGTCTCAAGACTTACATGCAGAGTGTTCCCTTTTAACCAACTTCCTAATAGTGGAATAATGTTCTCCTGTGCACAACATCTTGCACACTTCTCGCAGATCATCGATATCAGTTTGGACTGTCTCTGATGCTTTCTTTTTCTCCTTTAGGTATTATATCTCACCATGAAGATTCCTTAGCACTTCCATGGTATCCTGGTAAACTTCCTTCTGATGAGCAAGATCTGGGTACCTCACATGCAAAACCTCCTCCTTGGTGATCATAGGATTCTTGTGCAATGCCTCTCTCTCACGCACGTGCTTCTTCAACGCATGTAGTAATCTTCACTGTCAATGCCTCAGGTCCTTCTGATATCTTGGGAATCCACTGATCTTCTACCATGTGCTAGATTCTAACCATCCCGACACCTTTTTTATTTGCTTATGTTACTTACTCAAATGATCATATAAGTCCAGGCACTCTTCATAGCTATGGTTCTTTCCGCAGAAAGAACATGCAATATTCTGAGGACATTCATGCCTATAGTGGTTAGGAGATCCACATGTATAACATGTTCCATGAGGGAACTCACCTCTTCCTCCACCACGGCCTCATCCTCCATATCCACCATGATATCCATGTTCCCTTCCATGACCTCCTTCAAAATGTCCCTCATTCTTGTCATAGCATGCATTTGATTATGATGCCTTATCTTGGTGCTCATTCTTACCCTTAGAATTATCTGTTATACTTGTATTTTATACCCTAAGGGGTCTATAGCATCCTGGATCTGACAAATTATCCGACAATCCTCAGTATCATGGGTTGTGGACCTACAAATTTTACATAAAGCAAGATACAATTATTCCTTTATCATGCATTGCAACAAAGGACAATGGCTAGCATCATGATTCAGTTGACAAATATCACATTCCAACAATAATTAGTGTACAGATCTTCGAGGGAAACTATCCTTGGTGTGACCCTCCACTTCACAATCTGTACACCAAATTCCTAAGCACTTTTCATAGGATGATTTTTTTAATAGCTTCTCTAAATGCTTTTCCACATCTACAATCTGTGTGTCTAGGAATGGACTAGTGCCAATGTCAATGCTCCCAACTGCCGTCAACACGTAAATCTACTTCCAATGCTTCACGTGGATCAGTATATGTCTTATGTGATAGTTCCCTTCTAAAAGGTGTAATCAATCCTCCAAAGAACCATTTTACATGTTGGCTAGCGTGAATATCATAAGATAGCTTAGATAGAAGTGTCTTAAAATCAGCATCATACTCACGTACACTCTCGGTAGTGCCTTGTTTTGATATCTTTGAGTGCACTTATACTCTTCTTCTCAAACTCAGGGATATGGAACTCTTTTAAGAAAGCATCTCTCAATGCTACATAATCCATGCAAGTTTGATCTTGGTTAAACTTCCTCTACCATCTGTGTGCGTGCCCCTATAATGTTATGGTGAATTGACTTGTCTTTCACTCAGCAGTTGTAAGCCCTTTAGTGTGCCACAAGAATTCACACATATGCACATGTTTGGCAACATCCTCTATACCTCTATACTACGAGAGACAAAGAGACATCTCCATATAGATATTATGTGGTTGTTGCAGACCTTGAACACCTGATCTGGAACCTCTTGTGTTCCCTCTACCTCCAAAACCACCAGATCCACTGGAACTAGAACCACCTTTACCTCCTGATCCGCCGCCTGTAGTTGGAATAGGACCTGTAGATGTACTCCCCTGTGCTCCAACGGTAGTACTAGACTGTACCCCTACAGTATGTGAGGTAGTTCCACTTCCAGAGGTGAATCCAACATTTTGTGTGCTCACATTCTATGTTGATGATATGCCTAAGAATGCTCCAAATGAAATTGAAGCCATTTTTCCTGCCATTGATGTACTTGATCCCTGACTTACTCCTGCTTTCCTACTTCACAAGTTAGTTTGTTGGTTACTTGTCATACAGGTTACTGAAAAACCAAGTGCAAAGGCTAGGTCACCAAGTGGATTAAGATGCATTCCTGTGGCACAAGTAGTCTCTACTAGCACACTTCCATGTGAGTTTCAGAAGGGATCTCTATCATGCTTCCCAATATGGGGGAGTTCTTGATGCTCTGGCTCCATGTCTTCTACGTGAGCTATAAATCCTTCACGATCCATCTCTCTCCTCCATGTCATACTCTCTGTAACAAAACACTTATTCTCTATCTCCCTCTCATGTGCCTCATTATACGTAAGCCACCTTTCCTCTCTCTATTTTTCTACCGCTAGGTCTACCATCTTAAACCAAACTTGTTCCTGCCCTTACATGTGGCAAAGTTTAGTTAGCCATTGGTTTACTCTCCAAGTTCAAAGTTACCATTAAGATCTTGATCACCAGTGGAATACTTTGCAAATATGTTCCTATTGGATACTACAAAAATTGGAATTCAGCTACCTCATGGGCAAGAGTACATGTGAAAATTGAATATTCTAGAATATAACTGTTTAGAACACCATGAAACCATATATCCACCTGCACAAGTCTAGATTATATTAGCATCATAAAGGGCCTGAAATTATTCCTATGTGACCAAACAAGTGCACAATACCTCAAATTCCACTGAGATGTATACGCTTCGTAAGGCACTCGTATAGTTCTACTGGAAAGATAGTGAAGAAGCTCTCATATAAACTATCATGCAGGTTCTATTCTACCCAAGTGTGTGTTTGTTAAACTTAGATCCACTGTTGAACCATCATGCATATTCTTTCTCCAGATCATGTATCTATTCCTTAATACTTGCTAGAGTTAACCGATATGTCTTCATCACGAACCATCCTGAAAACAACTGAAAAAGAGGTCCTGGCAATGGAACCAATGATGCAGCCTAGAATTTACAAGATAATACCCTAGTCGCATTGGCACATCACTCAACCTAGACTGAGCACTCACCCGAAGCGCACAAAAGTAACAAGTCCCTCTTTAGGGTTGCTGTAACAGGATGCTAACATGATGAAGGAAGAAACATATAGATTCATAACTAATCCATCAGTCTATAATGCATGCTACCCTCAGATTTATAAAATAACAAGCTTAAACAATAATCATGACTGAATTAATAACATGCACTACTCAACTACACACAGAATGACACTTAGATTCAGCCAATATCTTCCATCTATTAATAAATACAAAAGCTCCTTACAGTACTGTCAATCTATACCAATTCATGTATGGAACTGATACATTGATTCAGTCATATGCGTATATTCTCTATTACACATATATACATCTCACACATTCATACATCCAGCTCTCTATCTACTATGTACCTAACATTATAGATACATCTCACACATTCATACATCTAGCTCTCTCTCTACTATGTACCTGTCATACATGTTTTTGACAGTGTGTGTGGAAGAGTGGAAGTAGGTATATACGTGTGTCTACAAGAATGAAACTGTGTAGTTCAATTTCTAATGAATATAAGGAGATTTTAATTTTTTTTATACCTATCCTCTCTTCAGTACATTGGTTGGGTAGATTCAATATTAGCTTGTTGTACAGTGAATGTACAGAAAAATCATACCATAAATCATAAAATAACTTGAAGTGCAAGGGATTTTAGAATTGTTCAAGATGAATTGAGGTCGTGGAAAGAATCTGGGGAGTGAGGGAAGTCATATGATTTTTTTTGATTCGAAGGAGGAATACAAACGAGGAAGAAAACGAGTAAAACACCCTCTAGTCATGTCACAGTAGGGTTTACCCTAGAACTAGGGTTTTCAAGAGGAAATTTCATCAAACTCGACTTTGAACTGACGAAAAATTCCAAAATTTGGAAGTAGAATATGTGGAGGGTTTGTAAACCTATTGCAGAAGGATTTAGATCATTTCATTTCAAAACTAAGGAAAATTTCATGATAGAAATCTATACTAGTTGTGTCAGGTAGAGAAGGCAGTGTTTAGAAAATTAAAAATCATTTTATGTTTTTGGTGGAGCATATAACCATCAACACAGTTCAAGGGAGTCAAGGGGAACTCGAGGAACCTCTTACTGGGATAGAGGGTGTGTGGGAATCCTTTAAACCCTGTCAAGACAACATTTCCGGTCTAAGATGAACCAATTTGAGGTTGTTAGTCAGCGACTTAGACTTGTATGGTAATTTTTTGAAACATAACTTCTTTTATAGTTAGAATTGTTCCTCATGGAGATTGTGAATGAGTCTTAGAGATAATAGGAACCTTGAATGGTAGAATATTCCACTACAAATTACACTATAGGTCTTAATAACATAGGTGTAACAAGACAATGAAGAGTGTTGAAGGATTAAGGAGCCCACTTGATCATTAAATTTGTACTTAAAGATCTTAGGACAAGGTGAGTGTGACCCTGAACCCAAGAGTGAGTAAGATCAGAAATTTTCAAGACATATCTACATCATTTTGGTATCAGAGCGGGTTAATTACTTGGAAATTGAGGATATAAGAAGTTGGGAAGTGAGACAAGTTGAAATAAGAAAAAAGATGCCACCAAGGAGGAACCCAACAAGAAATCTAGGAGGTGAAAGAGCAGAAGCAAACAGATAAATAACAACTATCCTAAAAATGGGTGAAATCATTCTTTAGGAGATAATGAATATGAGGGATAACTATGATGCTAGACTTGTAACAATGGAAGATAATTAGAGAAGAGGAGTAGAAATAAGAGACTTGAATGATACAGAAGAAGAAGTGGTTCAAGAAACAAAGGTAGAAGAAGAGGAAAGAGACCTTGATGAAGTGAGGTTTGAAAGATTGTTAAAATTAGTGAAGACTGAAGGAGCTAATCCTAAAATTGAGTTTCCAGTCTATGTAAGAATCTTGAATGGAGATTTTTTTTGGATTAGATAACAAAAATAGATAAGTATTTTGATTTTGAGAATGTGCCTGAAGAGAAGTAGGTCAATTTTTCTAGGACAAAGATTAAAGGACATGCATCCATATGGTAGGACTATGTTCAGGAGGAGAGAAGAAAGAAGAACAAACCCAAGATCAAGTCATGGGATATAATGGTGGCTAAACTCATAGAAAATTTTCTTCCAACTAATGATATGACTAATTTATATAGGTAGTTGCAAAATATGAGTCAAAATGATATGGGGGTTAAGGAATACACAAAGGAATTTTATAAACTTAGCATTAGATCAGGCCATATAGAAGATGACACTAACAAATTGACAAGGTATTTGAATGGTATAAGCTTTCAAATCCAAGATGAACTCAATCTAGCTAGCCTTAGAAGCCTATAATAGTGCTACTAGCTTGCCTTGAAGGCCGAGGACAAACTAAATAGAAGAAATAATCAGAAAAATAGAGGAAGAGGCATAAGTTTTAGAGGTAGAGGAAAACTTGGAGGAAGAGGACACACAAAAATAAGTCAAGGTGAATCAATCCAATCTCAACAAGAGCAACCTAAAAATTTTAGAGGTGGATTTAGAGGAAGAATACCATACTTTAGAGGTGGATATGGAACCAGAGAAAGAGGAACAACATGATTAACTAGTAGATGCTACAAATGTAACACATTTGTAGGTTAGAGGTCATGAGAGTGTCCTCAAGGGAAACTTACACATAGTATAATAAATGAAGGAAAAACTCAGCTTCTGCAAGGTGGAGAAGAACAAATTTTTTACTCACCTTAATTGGTGGAAGAACCAAAGGTAGGAGAGTCTTTACTCATGAGAAGGGTCCAGATTAAGACACCAAAGGACAAGGAACCACCTTAGAGGAAGTCATTGTTCAAAAAAACATGCAAGAGTCAAGGTAAGTGTTGTAAATTAGTCATAGATTCAGGTAGCACAAATCATTTAGTTTCAGTTGAAATGGTTAACAAATTGGGTTTGAAGAAGATACCTCATCCCACACCATACAAGGTTTCTTGGTTAAAAAAAGGACAAAAAGTGTTAGTAATTGAACAGTACATTGGGGTGATTTTAATTGGAAGGTATACAGATAGAGTGTTGTGTGATGTTATACCTATGGATGTGTCCCATGTGCTACTAGGAAGGCCTTGGAAATATGACATGAAAACTACTCATGATGGGAGAATAAAAGTTTACATTCTAGAGAAAGATGGATTTAGTCACACCTTGCTGCCCATAAAAGAAGATGAAGAAGAAGAACATTTGATAGGTTCAAGTGTGATGCTCATAGGGGAGAAAGATTTCTTAAAGACAATAGAATAAGAAGAGATAGGATTTACAGTGGTACTCAAGCCTAGGACAATTATAACAACTACAAAAATTGATGATTTTCCTTAATAAATAAAGGCTATGTTAGGAGAATATGTTGATATAGTAATTGATGAGCTGCCAAAATATTTTCCTCCTATGAGAGAGATAAGTCATCACACATATTTTATACTAGGTTTAATCTTACCAAACAAGGTAGTATATAAAATGAAACCAAAGGATAATGAAGAGATATATAAACATGTACATGAGTTGTTATATAAAGGGATGATTAAAGAAAGTCTTAGTCATTGTGCAATACCTACAATACTAGTGCTTAAGAAAGAAGGAGATTGGAGAATGTGCACAGATTCAAGAGCCATCAACAAAATTACTATCAGGTACAAATTTCCTTTTCCTAGAGAGGAAGCTTTAATGGACTGTTTGTGTGGTGCAAGCTATTTTTCCAAAATAGACCTCAAGAATGACTATTATCAGATTAGGATCAAGCAAGGAGATGAAGGGAAAATAATATTTAAGACTAATGAAGGGGTGTATGAGTGGCTTGTCATGCCATTTGGGCTCTCTAATGCACCTAGTAATTTCATGAGATTGATTAATGAGGTCCTTAAGCCATTAATAGGTAAGTTTGTGGCTGTTTACTTTGATGATATCTTAATTTTTAGTCAAAGTAAAGAGAAAAATATGTAACATTTGAATTTAGTCTTGAAGAGACTTCAAGAAGAGAGATTATTAATTAATCCCAAAAAGTGCGAGTTCATGAAAACAAAGTTGCTATATCTAGGAGTTATGATTTTGGTGTCCCCAAGATTTCACTTAGAAATCTTGGGGTACTCCTTTTGATATTTTGAGTTTTCATGTCTTGTGATGAATTTTGTTCATGTTGTTTTTAGATTTAGGGTGTTGCTTAGTTTGTTTGGGTTATTGCCTTAACTCATATGGGTTGCAGGAGTGTATGATGATTCTTCAAGAGGTTGCAGGAGGTTTCTTAGGGGTGATTTATGAAATATCCATGTGCTTAAAATTCCTTGAAAATCCTTAGAAAGCCAAATACTTGCTCTCTTAAGATATTGGGTTTCTTAGAGTACTTTAATTCTAAGTAACACGTTGTCCATATCCAAAAACCTGATTTACATAATTTTCCTTCTTTACACTATTTGGAAGTGCTTCTGCTTGTTAAAAATTAAAAAAGATAAGTAGTCTCAGAACACTACAAAACTGACTTAGCTTCCTTAGTTTAGCACTAAAATCAAGTTCTCTTACTTATCTTATTTGTGCTAAATTGATATACTCATACTTGCCTTATTATTAAGACAAGTAAATTAGTTCCTAAATGCCGCTAAACTGAGCCTATTCATTGCGCTAAAATACTACTCCATTACTTGTCTTCTTTGAGCTAAACCCAAAAAACTTTACTTCTCAAAAAATAAGACAAGTAAAGTAAGTCCAGAAAACCACATAACTAATTGTTTAGGTTGTCGGTGTTTAAAGAATACTTTACTTCTTTTAAAAACAATGAAGTAAAGCTGTTCTAAAAAGCTACATGAAATGGGAGGGATGACATGTCACTTATACAATCGCCATTTAATGATATGGAAAATATATAAACTCAAGTTATTCCATGTAGGATCCACACATTCATTTGTTTAGAGAGATAAGTATTCCACCTCCCTAACCTCGAACAAATTCATGTGATTGACTGGAGAAGAATTTTTGCATTCCATCTTTGATCCACTTGCAGTAGAGGCTAGTTATTTATTTTATTCCCTTCTTTCCTTATTTTTATTTTCCTTTGTATTCTAGTTTGTTATATTTTGATGGATTTCCTTCTGTATTTATTTTTCCTTTGAATTTTGTTTTGGTGAAATGGTTTAAAATTAGGGAATTTTGGTTAGTTAGGATTAGGGTTTAGTTGGAATTTTCAACCCCCTGCTACCTTTAATGGAATGCCTTTGAATTTTCACCATCTCCGTGCCCTAGTTTTTCCCTAGGTCCCTTCAACCCCTTCGTTTTGTGATTTTGAGTGACTCTTCTCTTCATATTTTAGTGTTTAGGGTTACTTATTCTTCTCTTATGTTTAGAAGAAGCAAAGTATTCCTAGATCACTGCTTCACTTTGTATCACATTCCTTCTTTGTTTTACGTTAATTTGAATGAATTATACTTGCTTTGTATTGCAGTGATTGAAATGTCTTCTGTTTTTCATGTTAATAGGAGTAAAGTATTGGGTGAATGCTGCAAAACATGCTTTCCATATATTGTGTTGCTTGGAATTACTATTACTTGCGTTAAACCGAAGACTCATAACTTCCCTTACATTGTATCGATCGGAATTGCTTATACTTTTTCAGTCTTTGACTTTTGCTAAACCAATTGCTTAAGACTTCCCAATGTATTGTGGTGAACTAATTACTCATTACTTCATATATATTGTGGTAAAATGACCCCCTCCTACTTATCACTATAATGTGGTGTTGGAATTACTTATTACTTCACAATGTTTTACGCTAAACTGATGGGATATTACTTGTTATATATTGTGCTATTTTAAAGAGCTGTTACTTCCTATATTACACAGAATTGAATTACTTTTGGTTTTTAACTACAAGTCTCAAGTAGTAGCACCCTAAAAACCCGCAATGAACTGTAAAACTAAGTGTTTCACTTAAGCACTTCCAGCCATCCTAGAACACGAATTCTAAGATTATATTAACACATTTTCATGAAGAGATTGAGTCTATATGTTTGTATATAATTGAAATAAGTGTGCCTTAAATTTATGTTCTATATTTAGAAGTAGAAACAACTTCTAATCTTTAGTAGTTGGAGCACATTGGTTGAGAGAAGGAGAGAAAATATTTGAAGCTAGAGAATAACAAATTGAAATAAGTGATAAGTCAGTAGGGGAAGAAGAAATTTTTTCCTTGATAAGAGAGGATACAAATATAAATATTGATGAAAATTCCAAATCCAAGAAGGGAAAAGGGAAATCTAAATCTGCTGGTGAAGCCAAAAAATAAAAATGAAGTATGAATGTAAAGGATATCCAGTGGAGTCTTGCATTGTGTCCAAGATCATAGAAATTAGTGATACAGATATGGGGAATGTCTCCATAACTTAATTGATTGAGAGATCCAAGGCTAAAGTTCAAACACCACTCATGCAAGAATTAACTAGGAGTGGGTTGATACAAGATACTGCTTTTCCCAGTATTTCTCAATTTCCTGAATTTGTAATAGAATGTGCTAAACATTATGATTCCTGGAAAAGGAAAATTAAGGATGCCTCAGGTAATTTGGTGATAAGGTTTGATACTCATTTCTTTAACTACTCTTTAAAGATTCCTACTACACCAAAAGCACTGGGTGTTAGTATGGAAAAGGAAGAAGAGTATTGGAAGAATAATAGAGCAGATACCATTCATATTATGAACCTGAGTTATTTGAAGGAAACAAAGAAGGCATAAAGATTTCCTAGGACTATTGTGAGGTCTGATATATTCCAAGAAGCAAATGATATTACTCAAATGTTGTAAAAAATTAATGGAAATAAAAATGCCAAACACTTTTCTACTTGGATGTATTACCTTATAAGAATGATTGAGAATGGAAATTCTAGTACTTTGATCAACTGGGATGAGATTATTAGTAATAACATTAACAACCAATTGCAAAATTTCACCCAAACATTGGACTTCAAGATGACTACCTATCTTATGTATGCTGGAACAACACATGATGCTTTTCCCAGGTTAAGGACTCAAGGTATCAAAGATAAAATTCTAGTTCATGAGTATTATCCACAAATGGCCTTGTATAGATATTTCAAGGAGAATAGACAGGTCAATGATTTCTTTTTTGTACGAATTCATTTGTGAGCTTGAAACCTGATTTGAAGACAAAGAGAGTAGTTGATGTTACATGGAATGTAGTTGTACAGTATGGATGTATGTTTATTCATTTTTTTCAAATCACATATTTGAGATTTTATGGTTTCACTATAACTCCACTTAAACTCCCAAGGTATCCCATTGACAAGTGGATTTTGCTTGAGTTATGTAGACAACTAGTGGAACTCTATGATTTGCAACAAGGGTTGCATAGACCATTAGTTCATTTTCCAATTGTCATTGGGAGTTATCACTGTGCCAAAATTCATAAATCTTGGGGTGTTACTAAATAAATGTTCCATAAATACACTCAGAGTAATTAAAAAGCAATAATGAACTTTGATCATAGGAATATTTCCAAAAAGACGGTCTCATTGGATCATGCACATTTTCTAGCACTGGAGGATTTCTAGATTGATTGTAGAGATGAATATGGAATTAGAAAAAAAAATTATAATTGAATGACAATGTAGTAAATCCTAAGCTTGGGATTGGAAAAAATTACAAAGAAGTTTCAAGATGATGGGAAAGTAATTTCATATGCTTACTATAAAGAAGGAGGTGATAATGCCCCATTGCCAGCGGTAAGAAATAAATCCAAGACGATTATGGAGAGATCATAAACAATATTTATTTATACTTTGAACTGGCTACTTAGCTAAGGTTATTGTCTTAAATAATCAGTTATGAATGATATAATTCAGGTGGGCATAAAGAGAAAGGAAGGCCCATGAGAAAGTAGTGGAGGGTCTAAACAATTGAAACCAATCAAGAAGCCCAAAACTGAACAAGTGCCTCCGAAGCAAACATCTCCAAAAAAAATCTAGTTACAGAAGCTACCCCAGGTGATACTTGCCATTTATTAGTATCTACATCAGCTACTAATCCTACAATTAAAGACCCTCCCACATAGGGAAATTTTGTGTTACCACCATTCAAGCCAGCTATGTTCTTGTTTCCTTTATTTGTTTTAGAATCTCCATATCCTCATCCTCCTCCTTTCTCTCCACCAAAAATTCCTCTTCCATCTATAGAAGAACCATGAATTACTCAGCCAAAGGAGATAGAAGATAATGTTGTGGAAGGATCCTCACTTCATGAGGTATCTCAGTCATTTGAAAAGGGTAAAAACTTGGATAAAGCCATGGAGGTGGAAGAGGGAAAAATTGAGAAAGAAAGTGGAGATGTTCATGAGAAAATAGTTAAAGTATCTTCAATTCCGGGACCTCCAATGCAAAAGGATGTTGATAAGGGAAAATAATATGAAAGTGATGTTGATACAAGGACTAAATAAGAAAATAAAATTGAAGATCAGTTGGTAATTAAAAATATGGCCGAATTGGAAAATTTTTTTGCTACAGGGTACTGCTCCTAAAGAGTCTAAGATACAACTAGAAACAATTGTAAATTTATCTATTGAAGTGATTGGTCAAGAAATGGTTGTTCATTCTAGTACCCAAGCTTCTTCAGGGAAGGAGTTTGTAACTTGGTTAGCTACACAATCACTTACCAGTTCCAAAGAAGTGGTTAATTTAGAAGAAATTGATCTTCAATTGATAAAGAATATTGAAAGGAAAGGAAGAAGATCCAAAGTAGCCAAGGTGACCTCTAAAATGATAATTGAACCTTCTAGAAATAAATTTTCTGAAGTATCTATACCAACAGTAGGAAAGAATAAATAAGGATTGAATGGAGAAGATTTGATGATAACTAGGGTACCCCTAGGAGAAGTGACCATTGAAGGCTTGAAGTAATATATGCAGAAACTAATCAGCAACCTTTTTCTTCAGCTAGATGAAGAAAAATCAAAGAATACTAAGTTGAAGGAAAGAACATCCAAGATTTGTGATATAATCATGAAGGCTGCGAGATCTTCAACGCAACCAGTGCTAACAAGAGAGCTGGTGAATCCTCAAGTGATCACCATAATGGAAGAGACTAGAGATAAATAAAAGGCTATAGATGAATGGGTGGATAACATCGCCCAAGTAGCCACAAATTATTATAAGGAAATACTTGTGAAAACAAGAGAGTTTCATGAGAAGTGGGATAAATTAAAGAATTTAAAGTTAGAGGCTGACAATGAATGTGGAATTGCTGAGCTACAACTTCAGAGTTTGGAAGAAATAGACTCACTGCCAGAAAATGTGTTGATTGAGGAGAAGATGGTATCAGAAGGAGCTATGAAGAAAGGAAAAAAACATCTTCTTCTCCCATTTAGGCAAATAATTCTTAAGAATATAATACAAAAGATGCAGCTCTTGGAAGAATAGGTCAAGCCAACCCTTGATGAAATGGATTACAGAATTTATCACTTAAAAAAGTATGGTACTAAAAAACCTCCAAAAGACATTGAGGAATTCCTTCAGTTAGTTCAACAATAAATAAATAATGCCATCATTCCTTTTAATCGTGCATCCCTAGAGAAATTGTCAAAACTTCAAGAAGATGTTTATTATTTAGGGTCATGTCTCAAGAAGGTCAAAGGATATTGTAATATTTTGGAAAAAGAATCATTCACATTGGAAATAGAGATGGAAGATACAACAAAGGCAAATGATAATATGATCAAATACATGATAGATCAGTATTTTGTTTACCGAGAAAAATACAAGGATATAGATGAAGATAAAGTTGAGGATAAGGGTGGAGATAGAGCTGAAACTTAAGTCATACACTTAGGATAACTCTTCTTCTTCTTCTCCATCTCCTTCTTCTAATAATACTATTTCTTCTTATTCTACCTTTTCTCTTCACTCCTCAAGTATATTCATTATAAGACTTAAGTAATTCGATGGTTAATCACTGTTACTTCAATTTGTTTGAGAAATTCAATTACTTAGTGGTAGTTATGAATCAATTATTCTAGTTTTAATAGTAGAACATTCCAAATTTCTATGTGGCATGCAACGAAGATTTTGAGGAGAAAAGTACTCAACTCCTAATTTTTTTTTAGTTATTCATTTATTGAAGTATGGTGGATATTATCTCCTTATACTTTACTTATGATGACTATAAATAGAAAAAGAGACCTACGGGTCAAGAGAACTACTACTTTACTTTATACATGGTTGTTTCAGACTTTATGTTGAAATAATTGGATGTGCATATTGTAAACGGTTGAAAGTTGAATAAGAAGAACACAAGATTTTGGTTGAATGTCGTGTTTACCAAATTTCTCATTCTTAATGAGGTTAATGCACTAGCTACAAAAGAAACTAGAAAACTTAGAAATTCTTGAGTAGAAAATACTTAACAAAAGGCACACAAGAGGTCCACATGGGAAAATAGGGCATGATCAAAGGTGCAAATGGATAATGGAAACACGCGCATGTGGAGGATAAGTTCATATTTCGGGACTTAGCCATTTTTACACATAAGGATCTATTTTTGGCAGATAGCGTGCGGAGCACATCAAACTGAGGTGGAGACTTGCATGTCACGCATTGGATATTTTTAGAGGATCATCTATGAAGCACTTTACATGGACACATGCTAGGAAATAGATCTACTAATATCAATTAACTAACAATAGTCTATTGTTAGCACTACTTGCATGTGTGGCTATTTTTGTAATGGCACATGGCTAATAATAGCATGCGACCTATTTTGGGATTAGATAAGAGGTGAAGGGAAAGTCCCCACCCATATAATTATGTATTAAACTATAGTAGAGGAGACAGATAATACATTACGAGATAGGAGTAGAGCATACAAATGTGATGAACTGAGATATAGTGTAAGATTCGACTGCTGCTATCAGCTATGTACGTGCATGAGCGTATACTAATGCCATTATTGTAATGAAGCTTCTGCATACTTATTGCATATTTAATATAAAGGAGGTTACTGGACTGAATCTAAGATGTTAATTCTATGTGTATGTGGATCTCAATATTGCATACTTGGTTTTGTTATGGTTAATACTTTTAAATACATTTATCTCTCTTAGATCTAGATATGAATATGCATTGTAGAAAGATATAATAACTAATAGATACTGAATGTATTAAAGTATTCATCATCCTAACATCTTGCAAAAACGACCCTTGGGAGGGACCCGAGTACCTTTATGTGCTTTAGGTGAGCACTCAGTCTAGGCTGAGTGATGTGCCAACACGTGTAGGGTCTTATTGGGCTTGTATTGCTGAATTCTAGGTTGCATCATTTGTTCCATCTTACTGAGACCTCTTTTTAAATTGTTTTTAGGATGGTTCATGATGAAGACATACCAGTTGACCTTAGCAAGTGTTGAGGAGTGGATACATGATCTAGATGAAGAATATGCACACTGGATGTTCAGCACTGGATCTGAGTTTAACGCATGCGTATGGGTGAAACAGAACCTGTATGATAGTTTATATGAGAGATTATTCACTATCTTCCCAGTAGAATTGTACGAGTGGCTGATTGCTAAATGCATCTAAGAGGAATCAGAGGTATCATGCACTTGTTTGGAAACATGAATAATTTTAGGCCCTTTATGACTGATCTGATATGATCGAAACTTGAGCTGTGGATACGTGGTTCCGTGGCATTTTAAATAGTTATATCTTGGAGTACTCAATTTCCACTTATTCGTGCCTAGAGGTAGCTAAATTCCAGTTTTTATGATATCTAAGGGGAACTTACCTGTAAGGCATTCCACTGGCAATCAAGATCCTGATGGTAACTTTGAATTTGGAGAGTAAACTGATGGCTAACTAAAACCCCACCACGTGCGGGAACAGGAGCAGGTTTGGTGAAGGATGGTATACCTAGAGTAGAAAGGTAAGAGAGAGGAAAGGTGAATTAAGTATAATGAGGCACGCGTGAGAGGGAGGTAGAGAAGCAACGAGACATTACAGAAATGGATGGCATTGAGGAGAGAGATGGCTCATGAAGGATTTAGAGCTCATGTAGAAGACATGGAGCCAGAGCATCAGGAAATCCCCCATCTGGGAAAACATGATAGGGATCCCCCCTCGGCCTCATACAGAAGCGTGCCAGTAGAGACAACCTAGGCTGTGGGTGCTCATCTGAATCCACCTGGACAACCTTTCCCTTGCTCTTGGTTTTCCAGCATCTAGTACAACAAATAGTCAATAAGCTAATTCAAGTAGTGGGAGAGTATGAGTGAGTCTTATAAGAGGCATAATGATGGCAACAAAAATGGCTTTTTTGTTATATGGGAGTACCTTTTTGGGTGTATCATCAGCATAAAATACAAGTGCGCCAATTTTTAGACTAACTTATGGGAGTAGTAATGCTTCGCAGACTGTCAGGGTATAGTTCAGTTCTACTATTGGGACACAAGGAAGTACATCTTCTAGTCTGACCCCAGCTATCTAGGTTTAGGATCAAGAGGCATAGGTAGCTCTAGTTTAGGAATATCGGTGGTTCTGGAGGCAGGGGAAACATGGTTCTGGATCCCACACCAACCCCAAAATATTTACATGGAAATGTCTCTTCATCTTCTAGAGTATAGGGGCATAGAAGATGCTGCTGAACATGTGCATATGTGTGAAATACTGTGGCACGCAAAAGGAATCATGGCTTCTGAGCATAGGGCAAGCCAATTTTCTACTACGTTACAAGGGTGCACACACAACTGGTACAGAAAATTTGACCCTGATCAGACTTGCGTAGACTATCCAGCCTTAAAAGATGCATTCCTTAAATAGTTTCACATCCCTGAGTTTGAGCAGAAGAGTATAAGTGCACTCAAGGATATTAAGCAAGGAACTACTGAGAGTGTTAGAGAGTATGATGCCCATTTTAAAATGTTATTATCTAAGCTTTCTTATGATATACACACAAGCCAACATGCACAATGGTTTGTTGGGGGTTTGATTACCCCTTTTAGAAGGGCACTGTCACATAAGACATACACTGACCCACGTGAAGCATTGGAGGTAGCTCTGCATGCTGAGGCAGTTGGGAGTATTGACACTAGCATTAGCCCATTCTTAGAGGCACATATTACAGCTATGGAAAAGCAGTTAGAGAAACTATCAGTAAATTCAGCCCATGAAACGTGCTCAGGGATTTGGTATAGTTATGAAGTGGAAGGTCACACAAAAGATAGTTTCCCCTGCAGATCCATACATTCATTGCTGTTAGACTGCAAGATCTTTCATTTGAATCATGATGCTAGCCACTGTCCTTTGTTACAACGTACGATAAGGAAAAATGTATCCTGCTATTGTAAAATTTTCTAGTCCTCGACCCATGATACGAAAGATTGTAGATTGATCAGTCAGATCCATGATGCCATAGACATTGGTGTATGAAGACAAGTGTAACTGATAATTCTAAAAACAAGAATGAGCACCAGGATTGGGATCACAGTCAAGCACACTATGACAGGAATGAGGGGCATTTTGAGGGAGGTCATGGAAGAGGACAAAATTATCGAGGTGGATATGGAGGATGAGGCTGTGGTGGAGGAAGAGGAAAGTTTCCTCATAAAACATGTTATACATGTGGGTCTCCTAACCACTATAGGTGTGAATGTCCCCAGAATATTACATTTTATTTTTGTGGAAAGAATCATAGCTATGAGGAATTCCCAGACTTGTATGAGCATCTTAGTAGGGACATAAACAAGAAATAAAGGTGCATGGATGGTTAGGATACAATGTGCAAAAATTGGATGCCTAAGTTATCAGAGGCCTTCAAGTGAAAATCCATGATCTGAGCTGAAGTGGCATGCACCCCAGAGTTGCAACACAATCCTACAATCATTAAGGAGGAATTTCTTCATGCATGATACCCGGACCCTACCCATTAGAAGGAGGTTTATTGGAAGTTCTTAGGAATCTTCAGGGTGAGATATAGTACTTAAAAGAGAAATCACAGAAGATGGAGAAAAATAAAGCATCAGAGATGGTCCAAAATATATAGATGACTTAAGGGAAGTATGTAAAATGTTGTGCCAGGAAAATATCATTCCACTGTTAGGGAGTTGGTTAAAAGGAAACACTCCACGCAAGTGTTGAGACTGGATGACAGATTCTACATGCGAATCTTCCCCCTCATAGCCTAGATTATGACAAGGAAATCACTCTGAATGCTATTGTGGATGGGTGGCTATTGAGTAATATACTGATTGATACAAGACGTAAAATTCAATGTTCTTACCTTAGATGCATGGGTACAAATGGGAAGACCCCCATTGCAGCCATCCTTTTAACATATTGTTCATGGCTAATCAGACTAAGGCCACTCCCATCGGAGTTTTGAAAGATGCATCCATTACCATACAAGGAGCCAAGTTCATTGGAGACTTTGAAGTTTTAGCACCGATAGAGTCAGATAGCTTCCCAGCTCTATTAGGGCATCCTTAGTGCTATGCAAATAATGTATCTTTGGTTCAAAAAGGGCTATATCAGTTTTGAAAACAAGAGGAAAGAGTTATTATCCCTTTAATAGATGGAAAATTTGTGCCCTATGTTGAGCCCTTAAGTGAAGAATATCTGAATAGGATTTATGTATGCGCCATCCGAGATCCAGAGATAATTGAGCCAACCAAAGAAGGACTAATTTAGTGGGAGGATGCATAGTCTATTAGTGATACTACAAGTGTTGCTTGTGATAATTGGGCTCACAACACTTATGAGTTGGTAGGGCGCAAAGTAAAGAGCATATTTCCTAGAGGCACAAAACCACGTTATGTCAGGAGGATAGGTAATAACTCGGTACCTTGTTACATAGGAGAAGGAGATCCTATGGTATTCCTGCACTATGGAAGAACAGTGGATAGACCCACTGGAAAGAAGAAATATGCTAGCATATACATTACGTGGGACAACAACATGCTGGTGGGTGGCCCACAAGGATAATCTTGTAGGATGGAATGAAATTAGGATTGCTCTTGCTACTAGGTTCTTCATGAGAAATGCACCTACTCAAATTAGTACTTATTATGGTAATCAACCTTTTCAACACCATGTTTAGAAGTGTGAGAGACTCTGGACAGAAGGGCAGGAAGCTTTACCACCTTCGCTATGGGTGCACAAGTTTTATTCCACTTTACATGGCTGCATGTGTGCTTGGTATGTATATGTAGAACTCCATCAAGAGACTGGAAATTGGAAGGATTTAATTGTAGGAATGGCCTAGACATTTTAATTCTTCTCTACAAAGCCTCCGGTGGAAGAAGCATTGAAAATTATAAAGTTCTTAACTATGGGAGATAGTGCCAAGGCTGAAGAACTCCTTCAAGAGTTATTCGATAAAGAAGACTCAAATGCATGCATCTTGATGAAGAACTAGAGGCCGATGCAACATTACTTCAATGTGCTTGCCTTGCGAAAGAGAAAGGAAAAATGGTCTACTTAGTGGATGACAAAGAAGTAGAAAATCTGGATGTAAATCATTCAATAGGTAGGCGTGAGGTGTTGGACAGTGCAGATATGACCACGCATGCCTATCATGAACCTATGAAGACAAAGAAGGTGAATATTGGAACAAATATTGAGCCTAAGGAAGCCATAATTGGAGACTACTAGTCAGAATCTGAAGTGGAAAAAATCATAGAGTTACTAAGGGATTACCAAGACTTATTCCCTAGGGGGTACCATGAACTTAAAGGCATGCATGAATCGTTAGGGGAGATGAAGATAAAGCTTAAAGAGGGTGTGCACCTAGTTAGAAAGAGACCTTACAAGGATGAACCCCAACTTGCGTGAAAAGGTCAAAGAAGAGATTGATAAAATGTTGAAGTCTGGGATCATCAAACCCCTTGATGAGTCAAAATGGGTTAGTCCAATGGTGATCAGTATCAAAAAGGATGGATGGATTAGGATATGCGTGGACTACAGGGAGATGAATGCTGCATGTGTAACTTGATCCATTTCCTACACCATTCACTGAGGAAATACTAGAAGGTGTTGCAGGGCACGAAATATATTCATTTACAGATGGGTTCTCTGGGTATCATCAGGTTAGGATTTCCCAGGAGGATTAGGAAAAACTACGTTTACTACTGAATGGGGTAGCTTTTCCTATACTATAATGCCTTTTGGTCTGAAAAATGTGCCTGATGTATTTTCAGCGCATAGTTGTTCAAGCATTCAAGGAATTTATTCACAACTTCTTACAGGTCTATTTAGATGATTGGATGATGTATGGATTGGTTAAGGATCATTGTGACAATCTGTGCTTAATGTTTGAAAGATGCAGACAGTTGAGTATCTCTTTGAACATCAAGAAGTGCATATTTTCTACACCATTTGGAATACTTTTAGGACACATAATCTGCAAGGAGGGTTTGTTGGTTTATCCAGCCAAGGTTGCAGTCATTATAGGCCTAAGAGAGCCTACTAGTCAGAGTGAGGTGCATAGATTTTTGGGTCATACTGGATATTACAGAAAGTTTATTAAGGTATATGCCAAAGTTTCCACACCATTGGAAGAGTTACTGAAGGGGAAAGGTACATTCTACTGGGGAGAACCACAACAACACACATTCAAGACATTAAAGGAAAAACTTACTACCATGCCTATTCTACATTTTCCTTCATGGGACCAACCATTTCATGTACATGTTGACGCCTCTGGCATGACCATTGGTGTGGTGTTGGCTCAACCTGGAGAAGGTATTGTAGATCATCCTATCTATTTTGCTAGTAGAAAGCTGACTCCTGCAGAACAGAATTACACAACTACAGAGCACGAAGCTTTGTCAATGATCTATGCACTACATAAATTCCGCCAGTACCTACTAGCTACACCATTCATCTTTTATACAGATCACATGGCATTGAAGTATTTGGTAAATAAACCTATTCTACAAGGGCGCATATGTCGATGGGTGCTCTTATTTCAAGAATCTAATTTCACAGTTGTGGTAAAACTAGGGAAAAGTAATTCTGGACCAGACCATCTATCAAGAATACAGTTAGGAGAAGAAGCACAGGTAATTGAGGATACCATGCCAGATGCACAGTTATACAGGTTACAATGAGTGCCATCAGAACTGGAGGACATTGTTGTCTTTCTACGAATAGGGATGATCACCAGAAGGAATGAAATCCTTAAAGAAGAAACAACTTGCTATACGCGCCGCACCCTATATGTTAATTAGTGGTGACATGTACAAATTAGGTCGGGATGAGGTATTGTGCCATTGTGTATTGGAACATGAGTGCACATAGTATTATGGAAGAGGCTCATGGTGGTATTGTAGGTGGTCACTATGCTGGTGATGCCACTGCGTGCAAGATTCTACTCGCTAGATTATGGTGGGAGACCCTATATAAATATTGTAAGGAATTTTGTAAGGCATGTGATCATTGCCAACATCTTGGAAAACTAGGTCAATGAGATGAAATGCCTCTAAGACCTATTACTAGTGCAAAGCCATTTGAGAAATGGGCTATAGATTTTGTGGGTCCTATTTCACCAGGTGCACATGCAGAACTAGATCACGCTACATCATAACTTGCACAGACTATCTGACAAGGTGGGCAGAAGTAGCACCTACAAAGGACTATACAACAGCTATAACAGCCTGGTTTCTATGGGAAAATATTATTACAAGGTATGGATGTCCTTTAAGTTTGACCAGTGATAGGGGCACACATTTTCTTAATGAGACAATAAGAATTTTATTGGATGAATTCATGATTGCACACCATAAGACTACACCCTATCATCCTCAGGAAAATGGAACTGACTGAGGCTTTCAACAAAATTTTGAGCTAGACATTGATAAAAATCTGTGATGTTGGAAGAAAGGATTGGGATGATAAAGTATCTGTAGTACTTTGGGCATATCAGACAACATATAAAAGGTTGAACAAAGCCACACCATTTCAGTTAGTATTTGGCACAGAAGCCGTTCTTCCTATGGAATTTATGTTACCTTCTTTACGTATTATGCACGTTGGAGGTCTAGCTGATGAGAAATATTTAGAAGAACGGATTGAAAAGATAATAAAGCTAGATGAGTGACGAGCCATAGCACGTTGGAGTTCAGAAGAAAGAAAAGGCCAGGTAGAAAGCATGACATGACAGAAACATAAGGGATAAGAAGTTTGAGATTGGAAAAATGGTGCTTCTCTATGACTCTAAGTTCTTGCGCCATCCAGGAAAACTTAAGGTACATTGGTTGGGGCCATATGTTATCACTTACATCCTTGAAACATGCACTTTCTAGTTAGAAGCACTTGATGGAACACATATACCTGGTTACTTCAACAGGAGTAGGCTGAAGCCCTACTCTAAATAAGTCTTCTTGGTGTTTTTAATAAGATAATATTACCATTTAGATTAGGTTTTCAATTCTACATTCCCTTAATATGTTCCATCTTTATTGTTA
Source organism: Taxus chinensis (assembly GCA_019776745.2). Classification (NCBI taxonomy): domain Eukaryota; kingdom Viridiplantae; phylum Streptophyta; class Pinopsida; order Cupressales; family Taxaceae; genus Taxus; species Taxus chinensis. Next base: position 561,230,551 of record CM034155.1, on the reverse strand, counting down.
TGCTTTATCAATTTAGTTCGTGTGTTGTGTAATAAGCGTGTTTACGTGCCAGAAGCTAATTACTATTTGAAGAATTTTTATGCACAGAGGAATACACCTACTTTTAGTGTGGGGTGGTTGTTGATATCCAGGTAAAATACTATTGGAATTGAATGAAAAAAGTAATAAGCTACTATGGGTGCTATTCAAGTCAAAGGATTGCTTCTAAAAAGTGACCAAAGATGGAGATGAATGAAGGGACAATATAACGCAAGGTAAGTGGATGCCATAACAACTACCAGTGGAAGGTGCAATGACAAGGTACTCAGGTGCAAAGAAGCACGCTGAAGAGAATTCTATTACCAGAGGGTAGGAAGGCCACACTAGAAGGTTATGACTGGGGCATGAAGATGTACCACACAGAACGAACAAAATTGGTCAATAAATGAGAGGACATTGGGTAGGTAAAGGAGCAATAAATGCATCAAAAATTTGAAAAGTTATATAAGGATGGGATGCGAGTTCATTCTTACCATTGCGATTAAGATAATTTGACAAGAGCTAAGTGCGAAGAGCCAAGAAATTGGGTTGATGTGTGAAGAGTGTGGAACCAGACATGGAAAGGAGGTTTGTGTGAAGGAGAAGCTTGCGTTCCCATAGGAGAAGGGTTTGAGCGAAGCAGATGCATTACAAACAAGCTAGGGCATGTGATTTCCACTAGGGCTTATATATTTGAGCTAGGGTTTGAGTTGCACATTGTAGAATTCAAAAGATGAGTATTTTAAGAGGATTGCAGGGTAGATTTGGCACCAAAGAAGGAAGCTGCAACGAGAGTTAAGGGAAAAAATAAGGTGGTCATGGAGGAAGAAGAAATGACCCCTGAGAGTAATTTTTTAGAAATGCAATATCCAGAGGGGGTTATAGTAGGCCAGGAATGGGATTCCCACATTCAAAGAAGCAAGATAAGTGAGTAAAACCATCATACCACAGAAAATAAGGAGCTGGATGCACTGTTGAACACGAAGACAAATAAGTGCACAATAGAGGACATGTCTGTCTATGACGACGCTGGGGAGAATTTATTGAAGAAGATTGAAGTATATCAGTTATACGAGCTCCCCTACTTCAAAAAATATGATCCTTTGTACTAATGGCTCATGAGTAGAGCACATGAAGACTTCTTCTACTTTCTAAGATGCAGAGTAAGGATATCAGCCACGCTGATCTCCATAGTGACAGGGTTGAAGGCTATAGGTGAAGACCTCAAGGGGGACTTAATAGAAAAGGCCGCAATTCTGGATACTAGGAGGGAGCTGGGGTACATTAAGGGTCCATGCGGCATGGACATAAACAAGATAAAAAATTCCCTAGTTGTGCAGGTAGCCGAGCATCTTGTGACAAAATTAAATGACCAAGAGAGGTGGTCACAAGTGAATACCATGTGGCTACACGTTGCTAGAGGGAAGGATGACTGTAATGTACAGCATTCTGTTGGTTTTGCAGAATGAGAAAGGATGGATTGTGTAAGATGAACTGGAGTCCATTACTGTGGATATTCTAGAAAAAGAAGAAGAAGAACTCATTGAGTGGAAGACCTTGGAGGCCGAGATAAAGGAGGAATATCCCGAATTAATTTTTAAGGTTGAAGCAGAAGAAGTTGCAGAGTAACATCATTATTTTATGCATATAGATTGATTCCTATTCTTTCCATTCATATTCTTTAATTTGTTTTTGAGACAAGCATTTCCAAGGCAGCAATACAATTAGTGCGGGGTAATGTTGAGTAGAGAATACTTAACAAAAGGCACACAAGAGGTCCACACGGGAAAATAGGGCATGTTCAAAGGTGCAAATGGATAAGGGAAACACATGCGTGAAGGATAAGTTCTTATTTCAGGACTTAGCCATTTTTACACATAAGGATCTATTTTTAGCAATGGCATGCAGAGCACATTAACAAGGCAGAGACTTGCGCGCCATGCATTGGCTATTTTTGGAAGATCAGCTACAAAGAACTTTGCATGGACACATGCCGGAAATAGATCTACTACTGTCAGTTAACTAACAAAATTCTATTTCTAGCACTATTGCATGTAAGCCTATTTGTTTAATGGCGCATGGCTAATAATAGCATGCGACTATTTTGGGATTAGATAAGTGGTGAAGGGAAAGTCCCCACCCTTATAAATATGTAGTGAATTTCATAGTAGAAGAGACAATAATATATTATCGGATGAGTAGAGAAAAAATATATGTATGTATGTGTGCAAGATTGGACTATTGTATCAGAATTGTGCGTATATGGGCATAGAATGCCATTACCGTAAGAAGCCTCTGTGTTATTTTCATATTTAATATAATGGAGGATACTGGCTAAATCTAAGTGTTAGTTTTGTGTGTATTTGGATCTAGTATTTTCTTGATTTCATCATGGTTAATACTTAATTCTATTCTCCCTTAGAAATAGATCTGGCATACTCTGTAGAATGATGTATTAATAATGGAATTACATGTATTAAGTCTTCATCTTGCTAACATCCTACAATAACAACTCTAAAGAGGGACCTAGTACCTTTGCGCACTTCGCGTGAGCGCTCAGTCTAGGCTGAGTGATGTGCCAACGCATCTAGGGTATTATTGGGCTTATATTACTGAATTCTAGGCTACATCAGAAATGCTGGAGGGTTTATATTACCTCAGATATGATGTGATATAGGTGGAAGATGATGATGTATTCCACTGCTATAAATAAGATGAAACCTACAGATAAGACTGAAAACTATATTGATTAGATAGATTTATGCGGGGGCTACCCAGAAAATGCCAGCTTTAAGAAGCTTTTGAATTCCTTTCATGGATGTCAACCCCCATTGTTTAAAAATTAAAGAAATAAAGGAATAAAAATAAATAACATGCAGAAAACACAACAACAATGTATATGGAAAATGATTAAAAGTGATTTAAATATGATTCGATTGAAATAACTGTAAAATAAAGGATACATGTCCTGGGTCAATGAAAACCCATATTGTATGCAGGAAGGTCGACGACAACCTGGGAGGATGGATATGAACCTCTAGATATCATACACATACCTATAAGGTCCAAATGTAACTTGGAAGTTGATAAAGGTCTGTAAGTGCTGTAAGAGGATATGCAGAAAAGAACTAGAGACAAAAAGGTAGGAAAAAGGACAAGAATAAATGATTTGGATGGATTATTGGATGAACAAGGCCCCAGTCAATGGTGACCAGGAGGGATCTGTGGTGAATGTATCAGAGAAGTATAAAGACGAGGATAAAAGGATGGATATGACAACCTGTAATCAAAAGAGCTGAAGGAGAAGGCTGATGAGTGTTCCCTGGATGTTGCGGAAGATGGTCTGTACCTGAAATAGGTTAGGAGCAAATAATATGCAATAATAAGATATATATACCAAAACTCTGATAACAATGATAAGAAATATCACGAAGGATGATCATGAGTGATGTAAGCACACTGAAGGTATGTTCAGAACATTTGTAGACATCTCAAGAATGATTAGGCATGAGGTATAGGCACGACGACGACTGGGTTGGGTCGTTGCTGATTACAAGGTAAGTTTCCCCAATAGGAGGATTTTTTTTACTTTTGGCATGATTTTGGATTTTTTAAAGAATTGGTTGGATGATTTAAAGCATATAAGTGGGAAGAGGATGAGATATGGGCAGTCAGGGCGTAAAAATAGATGGGAGAAAAGCTTAGAAAAGTAAGGGGATGGATTTAGGATAAAAACATCCTAAATAGAAGGCAGGTAGGTTAGGGCAAGATAATGGGTATTAATTAATTCATAGGAATTAATTAATTAATATGAATAAATATTAATATGGATGAGATAGTTTTGCATGTAAGATATTTAAATGATTAATTAATTAATTAATGTGTCTTAATTAATTAATGGGAATTGGATGGGTGTTTAATTAAATAAAAGGGATGAAATAAATAAATGTGCGCACACAGGTGATCAGGGGTATCTATACCAAATTTAGGTGTCTACATTTTTCCCCTTTTTGTTGATTGGTTTGGATTAGCAAGCCATGAGACAAAAATTATGAGATTTGGTAGAAAATAAAAAGGATTGATGATGATCTCCCCCTCAATAAAGGGATCAATGACGTCAAGGGAAATCGGTGACGTGTTTGAAAAAGGTAGATGATAAAGGTCAGGTGGGTAAAAAAAAGGGTAAAATGATTACCAAGGTAATATGCCCCAAGAAAAAAGGATCACAATATCAATAAAAAAATATGACGGTGACTCCAATATCACATCAATAGAGGACAATTGTGGTCTCAACGGAAATTAGCTACAACATTCTATGAACCAATGAGTGGGTAAAGATTATTGTAGTATGGATGCAAGCCAGGATTACCAATGGGTCATAGGCAAGTCATCAAAATATGTGTAACTATATGCAAAACTGGTATGCAAAATCCTTTGTTCACGAGGAATTGAGTGAATAGGCATGCAACCACAAGGGACGAGGATGAAAAGGTATGGTGCCCAAAAGGACATGAAAGAAAAAAAAGGATGAGACGAAAAAATGAACAAGTAAGTGATGAAACAATATGCCCCAAAAGGGGAAAGCATGGCCTTGAAGGTAAAAAGGGAAATAAAATATGCCCCAATTAGGGAAAGTATGGCCACAAATGTGGAATTATAATTAGAGTAAGATGCCCTTAAGAAGGGCACAAATATGGCCATAAGGGTGGACTTCATATGAAGAATTTAATGCCTAAAGGGGAAAATGAATATAGCCTCAAAGGAGGAATTTGTGCATGGATTAGATAGGATTGTGAATTAAAAATTCCCAAAAGAGGAGTGATTATGGCCATAAAAGGTGGACTTAGGGGGTATGATATGATTAAAATACCCAAAGGAAAAAAGACATGGCCACATATGTGGAGTTAGAAAATATGTATCCCCGAAGGAGGATTAATTTGAACGCTAGATCAAAATTACCAAAGGGAAAATTATTATGGCCACAAATGTGGACTTAAAGGTAAACAATAGATGATGCCTTAGGAAAAGAAGCAAGGAAGGGGGGAAAAAATCCCAAAAATAATTATTGTCAAGGGGAGTCGAAGACGACTATGTCCAATAAACAGTGACCCAAAGGAGTTGATGATGACCTGAATTCAGTGGCTACATAAGCTCAAGGGTTAGCCAATGATGCTCATTTACATGCGTCAAGTTGATGGGAGAGAGCATAGTGATTAAAGGGAGAGCTGAGAGATGGAGGCCGCCAGTGCTGCTAAGGATGGTGAGTAACAAAACCCACACTAGTTTTAAATTAAATTTAATGTTTTATTTAATTTTTTGTTTTTTTTGCAAAAAGTGAATGATGCCAGGGGCGGTTAGTGGAAACCCTGACGATTCAATGTCAGCCCAGTCCAAAGGCATGCTTATTAACCCCAAAACTCGTCAACTTGACTTGGGTCAGTGTCGACAAGGTTAGATTAGATAAGTTAAGGTTAGATTGAATATTGGATGAAATTTAATGTATTTTGGATTAGGGATCTAATGGATGTCTGTTTTATTTTTTCTTGTAGGCCAGAGAGACCATGTACCTAAGAGATAGAGTGTTTGCTCTATATGATAAGATTAAAGGAGATGTGATAGATGCTGAGTGGGATCACTTAGTAGTAGTGGGGTTGGGTAGATCCAGATATTATCTGAGGATCCCACAAAATGTGGGGCTTATGATTGCTCTGGTGGAGTGGTGGGATATGTAGACAAGGACATTTTGGTTCAGGACCAGGGAGATGACCATCACCCTAGAGGATGCGTATCAGATCCTCAGGTTACTGATACATGGGGAGAAAATAGTTCCCATTATGAGTGAGGAGAGATTAGTAGTGTTGATGTGCAATCTATTTGGAGCCGATGCGCCCCACATCTGATTTTCTTTAGGGGATTTTTCATATGAGTTGAGATATGAGGCTGGGGTACTACACAACCATTTGATCTATATGGTGATGATGAATATGTTGTGATATGATTTTCGAGACTCTGGTGGGGTTTGATTTCCATAGGAATTATCTGGTGTAGTAGCAGACATTGTGGACCACCAGACATTGTTTTTGTTCAGAACTGCTTTGTTGGATCAGGTTTATAATGAGCTTTCCATGTATAGAGTAGGGTGGAGGTTAGGATTGGATGTGGGTTTATTATTGTACTGTTGGTCATATGAACATATAAAAGTGATTCAGTTGTAGGGATTTCATGTGTTACAGGATACCACATTCAGTTAGAGGTAGGATTTTTGAGATGGAGGGCTGATCAAGTCTTTAGAGACATGAGTGAGAGGAGGGTGGACTGGTACGTGGATCAGATTACAGAGTTGGATGTCAAGAGATTTGGTGGTGACCATATAAATATTTCCCCACATGGCCTGGTGTAGATGCGGAGTTAGTGGGGATGAGGAGGATGATGTGGGTATAGGGGAGACAACCGTAAATGATCAAGGCCATTCAATTCAATCAAGTGCAATGATAGTTTGGGGTCAGCCAAATTATACCAGATGGTCCTATCTTGTAAAGGAGGGAGGAGTTGGATAGGGAGCTACCGAGTCCCATCATGGTTGATCCAGTGGAGGAGGAGGTGATGCAATGGGATGAGAATGATGATGTTGGAGTTGGGGCCTGGTTTGGTGATTGGATGACTGCTATTTGGGTAGCTAGGGTGGCTAAGGAGAGAGGATATGAGGAGGAGGAGGAGATAGAGGAGATGGAGATTGAGGTAGAGGTGACTCTTGGAAGAGGCAGAGATGGTGGAGTAGGAGAGCCTGCATAGGTGGCACACTTACGTGCTGAGTTAGATAAGATGAGTGTGGAGAGAGACACAACTCTGCAACAGTGGTGTAACACCCTTGACTGTTGTTATTTTCCTCCTTTGCATTCAAGTGTTGATATGTGATTTTTCCTATGAGGATATGTTCTCTTGATTATGAGAAATCATGCTTGATATGGTTAAGTCTTTTTTGCTCTTAAGATATTTTGATTGAACTGGAATGTTTCCTAGATTCATTTTTCACTTCTCATAGATGTGTACATTTTGATTTAAGGAAAATTGTAAACTTATCTGTTTATATGACTCACCCTTGGATCAATTTCAGTGATCCAAGGAATTTTTTAAATCTGTTCGGAATGAACAAATGATGAATTGGCATTCCATGAACTAAGAGCATATGGACTGAAATTAGTAGATGTAAGCTCTTTAATTCTCTTTTTGTGTGAAAATATTTCCATTTAGGGGAAAGTTTCATTGGATATTTGGAAATCGGCCCTGACAGGTCATTACTGGTGTAATTGGGATTTCAACCTATTCATGACATTGGAGAAAACTAGAATCCTAAGCTAGGTGAAAGTATCTCCTACCTAAGCTATGATTATTTGATGTAATTATGATTCTAACCTAGAATCAGTACTAAGGAGTTAGAAGGGGTTGCTAAGTATTAAAACTGGAACCTAATACTACAAGGCTATATGATGATCTAACCTAGTGCTTTAAACTATGGCATTTTATTTGTTACTTACCTATGTGGAATTATCTAACCTAATTGCTAAAGATCTATGTTAGGGGTTAGTGGTTAGTGTTATATCCTAAGGTATAAACTTTAAGTTACCTAAGATCTAACCTAAGCCATTAATCTATCCTAAGTTATTGTCATGAAAGGGAAACTAAGGGGCGCAAGTGTTGGGCAATGGTTCCTAGGGCATTTAAGATGTTGATAAGGATGGAAGGAATGGTGGTACTGCCAACTTTGGTAGGGGCTAATTAGGTTGGCGGAATCCTAGGTGGTAGTGTCACTAAAATTTGAAATGCTTGTTAAATGTGACTTGGCAATAGCCAGACTTGGCAGGCGGTGGCAAATAGGATTGAGCGGGAGATTTGGGATTAATGAAATTAATTGTGTTTTGTTTTTGAGCCCGAACTACTTTGGTAGGAATGCCAGTGGATTTTACAAGGGTTGTTTCATTGTGCATGGTCTCTGATTTTCACTCTGCATGAACTCTAGTTTTTCGAACCACCAGATTAAACTACGCTTCATGACTATTTTTGAGGTTTTCAATCTATTTTCATTTCATGGAATTTATAAGAGGCATTGTGGAAGAAGCATATGGTTTTTTTATCTTTCGTGGAGAAGGGGAGAAGAAACGAGTTTGGCTCATGGTCTTCTTCTATTTTATATCGACACTATTAGGCATGATAGGCTCTGACTGTTAAAATCTTTTGCTCTCTTCTAAATGATTTCATTGAAACAAATTTACTCTATTAGTTTAGTACATTGCATGTTGCTTGGTTATTTGTTACTGGGTTTATAAATATTTCTCTTCTTGGCTTGAAATCCTTTACAAAGAATAATCTTGATTGGACTTTTCGTTATGTTAGTGTTAGCACATGAAAATCTATGCAAAAAGGGAACTATGTAAGTTGCTTAGCATAATGTGATCTGGTAATCATTGGTACTAGTTTTCTTGTTTAAAACACATACTACTATTTTTCGTTGAGTTTTCTTGGAGAATCGTGGGTTCCTCTGTTTCTGTTGAAATGAATGTTAAATCTGGATAGACCCATGTTTTTGTTTAAGGAACCTCATATGCAACTGGATTTTAGTTGATACTTGTTGTCTTATGAGCTCTGTTGATTGGGTTTCGAGATTCTATGATTTTGTGACTTGTTTCTTAGTTGTAATAATCGGGATGTGTTGCAGATGGGTTGTTCTTGTTTTCCAACTTGTTAAAACTCTGTTTGTTGTGTGTTATAAACAAGAAAACTTGGGCCTGTAGTGAACCCATATTTGGTTGGAGTAAATGTTTTATGTGACCCTATAAGTTTTAAAGGGAGTTCTTAATGAAAACAGTTTGATATCTATGGAGTATAGACTGGACTCTCTATTTGTAATCTTTCAATTTTTCCTTGTTGTTAACTAAGGGTTGAAAGATGATTATGTAAACTTTTCTTAACTAAGGAAGTTTTTAAAGTTTACTCACTACTCCGTTCTTGTTCTTCGATGCGGAAGTTTCTATTAGTTTAATGTGGGTAATATATTGAAAGGCTATTCAAAGAATTTGTTTCATATTGATTGTAATGATGATTAGGCATGGTGTCAGCCCAGCTGAGAAACCGTCTGGTTTTCTTTGTATAATTGTTAATCGTTAAGGGATTTAACTACCCATACTGGATGCATTCAGTTGAATGTTTTGAATTGATGAGACCACGTGCTGAACAAGATGCCCGAGTTGTAATTCGAGGCTGGAACACAAAGGAATTGGTTGAAAATATTGAAAGATCTTCGTTTGAATATAGCCTATTTGAAAGAACTTCAGTAAACTCTGAACCAGAAATGAGATAGTTGCATGTTTGGAAGAAACTGGAAATGATAGTCTACAAATTGTTTGGTAAACATTTAATGTTGACTGTAGATTGTTTAGTAGTTATCATTCTCAGTGGCATGTTAAAGGTAACTGTCAGTTGCATGTACTTGAAGGAAACTGGAGAAATGATAGTCTACAAATTGTTTGGTAAACATTTAATGTTGACTGTAGATTGTTTAGTAGTTATCATTCTCCATCCGAATGTACTTGGGATGAAACTGGAAATGATAGTTTTTCCTAAATTGCCAGGTAACCGTGAAAGGTTTGACTTGAAATCATTTCGTAGTTTCTAATCCTGTTAGGAATTCAATCTTTTACTTCAGGAGTGAAAATTTGAGAAGTAAGCAATTAATTCTATCTTGACTGAACTCCTGGGTAAATTCTGGGTACGAGTTCTTACTCGAGTTTCAATTCTTGATTGGGTTCATTGAATTAATATAGAGTTTATATGGAATTATTAGGACTCTTATGGCTGTGTATAACCTTCATTGTTTTAATGAATAAATGAAAGGGATCACTTGTTTGATTGGGAGATCTTGTTTTTAAACAGGGTTATAAGTTTCTCCTTTTTGCTTTAAAAGTGTTTGGATCTCTTCCTTGAAACCCTTTTATTCATCTGTAAAATTGTTATTGGATTTTAAAAAGGAACTATTATAAATGATAGTAAAATAGATGATTGTTGTGGTAGGTACACTACTACTTTGCTTCTTTTAAAATTAATTGGAATGAATTCAGCTGTAAGGAATTACGATGGAATGTTCTTAGGATAAAGTTAAACATTGTTGGTTAGCCTTCTTTTACTTATCCTGCACTGAAATAGAAAAGAAGGTGAATGATGAATAGTTGTTGAAAGGGGAATACAAACTGGGGACTGGGTGATATTCTCTCTCTCCTTATTGGGTATTCTTATTTTATCCTATTGCGATGAACATCTTAATTAATGTTAGATGAATCATCTTAATTTAGATCATGATGTAAGAAACCTTTTTATCTTAAGATAAATAACTAAGTATCATATTCTATTGTGATGAGGTTGGAATACAAGGTGATAGTATGATCTATTGTTTTTAAAGGGAATCTATGGAATAAATATCATGTTAAAATGTTAGGATTGATAATATTTAACATATTCCACTCTTCCCCTTTGGAAGTGATTCAGGATGTTATTGCTCTTCTTAACTGATTACAATTACTTACACCTAGTGTATGATATACTAATTGATCCTTAAAGCAGGGTTGTTTTATGGAAACAATTAGTTGAGTGCATTTCATTTTAAGGTTTAGTGCTTATCATGCTCAGTTCATTGAACTGACTCGTGCTAGTAATTTTTGCAGATGGATAATGTAAGTGATAAAGGAAGGCACAAACTTATATGATGCATTGGCTGTTTTAAATCTGATTCTTTTAAATAAATTTGATTGGCATAGATTGTACTAAAAAAGAAAAGTTATATTCTTTTGAGGAAAGGTTGTTGTTATGCCGTGTGTCTAAGATGCATAGATTTTGTAAATGTATAAGTTTGACTATGAATTAAAAGTTGAGAATTTTTTGGCATTGGTTGTATAAATTCTCTTGTACCTTTGATTGTAGGAGGGTATCTTGTCTTGAGGATATTCTACTTATTATCTATATGGTTGGATGTGAATTTTGTTTAAATTTTTTTGTAAAAGGGACTTAGAGGAATTCCCTAAGTAAGCTGCAGTTAAATAAGGGGCAGAATGCAACATTCTTATCTAAGTATTTCATTATATCATGTGATGTGAAGTAAAACTATAATGAAAATTGTTGAGATTATAAAGGACATAAATGGGGTGTGTTATACCCTAACATTTTACTATAGGAGGAAGAATCTTCCTCTCTAACAAAAATATACTTAAAAGAGGAAGATATGATTGCAAAATATTAAGACTTAATTGTAATAAGTCTGATAAGTTTCAGCCTAGTAGGTTGTTAAAACTCCTTAAGTGGTTAAATCATTTTATAAGAAAGGAACTTGTGTTGTTACTATCCTGTTTTTGGATAACGGGATGTTATGCAAAAACTAACCAATATGGAAGAAACCTTTAGTTAATTAAGTTCCTAGGATTAATTAAAATCTGACTCTTAAAAAAGACTTAAAGAGGGTTGGACTCAGGGTTAGATGGGCTGCCGAAACATGTTGTCTATTAACCCAATTTAACTTAACATAAGTAAACTCTTGGAGGTATGTACATCCTAATGAGGATGTTCTGTAGGATGTTGGCACACGTCAACTGTAGGGTTGTACCTTTGAGAAGATTAGGATCTTCTCGAGGATACAATAGTACAGTTAACATGTGGCAACATTGTTCTGCATTGATCGTCAGGATCTACACACCTTTGAACTTGAACAAGGTTTCCTTCTAGGTTTGGATAGTAACATAGTTAGGATATGAAGTAGCCCTCTAGGACTCAGGGCACCTTGGCACAGGGGGGATAACCCAGGTTGACCCAGTATGCCAATTTATCCTAAGTCTTTGTGAGCCTCTTCATATCATGACCTATGTTGTTAACCTAAACTAGAGTAAACCTTGGGCAAGGGGATTGACAGAAGTCAGTATAGGACATTCTAGATAACAATGGAGTGGGGTGAAGGACGTATTCTAGATTGACGAGTATGCCGTCAAGGAATAAGATATATGAATAGTATGTTAGAAATATTTGGCCAAAGTATCACAAGCTGTTGATTGCGTTGTCCTATGTCACCTAGACTAAGGACCGTGATGCCGATGAATATTGGTAACAAATATTCAGTTAGGTTCCCTAGACAGATCACTCAATACCCAGAGTAGGGTAAGAAAACCAAGTGTATAGAGTATTCAGGAGAATACTCAAAAACTCAATGTTACGCATGAATAGATCGGTAGTTCACCGAGTCATGAAATGAATAGATTAGTTGCTCACCGAGTCATTATAACTACATATGGTTATCTATTATAAGAATGGATGTTATGAAATTTGTGTTCTAAATTATGTATTTAGAACAAAAAACATTAATCATACAAATTTTTATTTATTTTTTCCTTGTTTCTAAAGTCTTAAAATGGGATTGTTACAAGTGAGATGTGGTCACTCAGGAGAGGGACCAAGTTATTTAGGAGAGAGATCACTACCCGGCAACAGAGGGAGGCCTACATAGATCATTTTGGTGATTCAATTACTATTTTAGTGGACAAATTCAGTTAGTGGTGTTTAGGCAGCTCCACAGGAGTCAGGATATGTAGTACTTCTTGGCATGATTTTCATGGATAGATATAGGGTTCTAGCCATATAGGGCTAGATATTATGAGGGGATCTTGTTCAAGAATTTGCTGAAGACACTGTACTACTAGGAGCACCTACAAAGGACAATGATAGGTGGAGCAGCACCATTTAGGAGCATGGTGAGTGTGGCACATCCACAACGAGTAGAGAGAGCGCCACGAGGGTGGTGAAGATTCACAAGGATTAGATGTTATACTTTCCCCAGAGGGAGGACAGGACTTGAGAGCCTTAGATATAAACTTCACATATTTTGATAGTATTGTAGACACCAAAATTGGGTCACACTCCCTTTGGTCCTCTCTCGAATAACCAACTTCAACACATTCACCTAACCATCACCCTTATACCCCACATTAATATTATTTTAATTATTTAAAATTAAATTAATACCCATCCCCACTCCATTTATTAATTTAATTAATTTAATTAAATGGATGCACACCTCACCTAAACACCTCACCTAGAAACCTTACCTAGATACCTCGCCATGGACCTATTCATATCATGTTTCCATAACTAACTAAGACTTAGATCAACTTTGAAAATCAATGCCTATTATTATTCTAACCCACATTCCTGCCCATTAAAATATAATGTCCATTTGGATCCGTGTGAATGGGATAGACCTGGCCCAAATGATTGCAAAATATGTCATTTTTAGCAAACCTGGGGAATCATGCCTTAACCGACGTTGGTCAATCAGGAATCATCGTCAGTTACCATTTATTCACTTAAGGAACCTTGTGGAAAAGGTTGGAAGATTCTAGAATCAAGGAGAAGGGAAGCTAGCTGCATGCAAGTAGAACTAGATCCTTTTCGTACCTACAGACACCCATAACCAGCACCAGGATAGATTCGAGAGGTATTACACTCATTGGTAACATTCTGAAAAGCACTACCATGGTACCAAACATCATTCCTATGATCAACCGTCATCACCATCTAGCCATTTGAACTTGCATCATAGTAAGTATACTTGTAACCATCATCATCTATTTCTACTTTAGTCTATTAAGTTTTTCTATTACTATTATCAATTTCCACTTGCACTCTCACTCCCCTACCATTTACTTGCCGTTAAACTCAACCATTCCTCCACCCACACCATTAAATAACCTATATCTGACTGTTACACATCTCTAAGTATACCTAATATTCCCACAGACCTCTCTACCCCCCCCTTTTTTGTCTCTATTTAACCTCAGATCAACCTCTACAACCATATCTTTTTGAGCTTTATCAGCCTGCCTCTACTGACGTCGATTACCCATAACCTTCGTCAACTCTACCTAACCGTGATCAGTCATACCCGACTGATGCCGGTCTCTGTGCCTACTAACATTGTGTAAACCAATAACCAACCTACTTACCAAAACAACCCAAATAACTTACCCAACCCTTCTAAGACCCTGTCTGTGACCTGCAGATCAACTAAACAACCTACAACCTGAAGACCTTGACAGGAGCATAGTTTTAGTATTTAATTGGATCAACACTGATAGTGATCTGAGGTACTAAAATTAGAATACTATATTTGTTTATGTACATATTTCAGTTATTTTATAATTTCTTTTATTAAAAAAGTGGGGTTGACAGCCTTCTAGGAAGTATCACACTTCCTGGATCTAGCATATGCTAGGTATTCCACTATCATATATTATTTAACTCTTCTTTGGTGGTCTTGTTTTCTATTTCAGGTAGTTCCTCCTTGCCAAAAGGAAGCTCTCACAGTTAGCATCAGATCGAGAAGTTATAACACACACATCAACATCCAACTGACCAACACAACAGGTATTCCTCCTCAGCCCATAACACTATCTATTTCATCACATTAAAAACGTAAAGAAAATGGTGAAACATTTTGGCACCGCCTGATGTGATCCATCAGGGGTTCTGTTGCATTTATTCATTTCTAGGTGAAATTTGTGTGTTTTTTTCCCTTCAAAAAGATTACACATTAACTTTTATTCTATGGAATCATTCTTCCTCTCTTTATTGTCTAAAGGAAATTGTGTTTTTGGTGCTTTGAAAAGAACACATTCTTCTTTATTTCTGCATTGCATTAGTGAAAGAGCATTCCTTTTCCTATTCATCACTCACTACATTAAAAATATTATTTCAATTTGGGTTTTTAAAACACTTGTATTGCACTCTGAGTTGCTGAATTTCTTAGTTCACATTAAAATGAGGGCAACCTATATGCTGGAATTCATGCCCAGCTGATGGTTAACACAATTGAACCATAGAAAGCACTCTCTTTCTTCTTCTACCAAACTACACAAATCTGAATACACACACTTTCTTAAACAACATCTTACCTGGGAATGCCTATCAATGATCACAAGATCAGAGGATTGACAGGTACTCCCCCAACTTGTTATCTCTGTCTAGTCACCTATCAGAGAGCATCCCCCTACCATAACATAACCTGAAACCTCACCTTTTAGATATCCTTCTTTGTAGAATGCCTTCCAAACCAAAAATTCATTCTAAATTCACATGGTCAGTTCTAAATAACATAAGCTAAACAAACATAAGAAAATCACTTTTAGGACCGTGTTTTTTCTTAGCGTTCCTCTTGAATTGTGTTTTGAGGTGTGAGACTAAAAATCTACATTGTTCCTCTTCCTTGCACACAACACCATCGTAGTTGGAGTATTCTAACTTTGTTTGAGTGCGCCAGGGCCCCATATTCTTAGTCTCAGATTTATGAGTTTTGATTCTTCACCAAATTTAATTCACAAATCCCAGTTTCTTCATTGCTCTCTCATTTCACAGTAATCAGTTTCGGTCCAACGACCGTCATCGGTTCACATCTGACCATCGTCGGTTAATCCTAACCGATGTCGGCTTTTGGCTTTCTAATTGTATTCTTGGAATAGCCTTCATCACTCCTTATGTTCTATTTTTGGCCTTCAGGGCACCATCCTATTCCCCTATGTTGATATTTATATGATACACAATTTCCCCATCACAAATTCATCAGTCTTGTTTCAATTTTTTAAACTGGTATTTTTCCACAGTAACCGGCATCTGTTGTTGTGATCGACATTAGTTCCCCATTAACCATCACTGGTTAACCTGACCATCGTCGGTATCTATGTTTGGTTTTCAAAATCCAAACCTTGATCAAATTCACCCTCCTAGCCTCATTTTTCTCTGCTCATGCTATTTTCTATGTCATCTACAGAATAGAGCCTTACAGGGTCAACATTTATTCACATGGTGTTGACTCCTAGCTAAACTAATGCTCTTATATTCCATGCCAGTCATCAACCACTCCCACATAGTCCCTCCCCACCTTCTATCATGTCACCCATGGATCCAAATCTGTGTACCACCATTGCTACAGGAGATGAGGAGTTCACACGACTCCTTGATTAGAATCCCACAACCTTACAATTCTATCTTTCCCACTCATCCACTTGGGATTCCTCATGTCAGCTGATATATGGGATGCCCGTATCCATTTCTCTTGCCCTTATCTCCCACTCTATGCATCATCCCCTAATAGTTTGGTGTTACCCTCACCTACTTTTAACCTAGTGGTCTCGCAGTTGGGCCCCATACCCACTGATGACCACTGCATCTACCACATCATTTGCACCCGTCGTATCAGGTTGTTCCTTCATTGACCTCCCAAAGCATAACCCCATCCGTGCACCCATTATCTCACATATACCAATTACAACATAACCACCCATGGTTTTGGTGACCCCCTACCCCATTCCATAATCTTTTCCTCTCCATCCCGTAGTCTCTGCCCCCAATCACTACTAGAGTCACTTCGACTACCCCACCTACATATACATATTATCAATAACCCCCCTATATCGTCCATCATTCATTCTAGGTATATTACCTCCATGTCGATCCCCCATTCTCAACCTTCCTATTCGGCATCACCATACACTTGTAATTCCCCCCAGCATCACATGTTCAACACCAGCCATCTTATGCCATAGGAGGCACCCTTCTATCAAAACCTCCTAAATGACCTCATCAAATTAATGATGGAAAGGATACAGACACTAGAAGCATCCATTTCCAGCTCACACAATTCTCTCACCTATGATGAAATATGTAATGAGCTCCATTCATCCATCCATTCCTATTCTGTCCATACCATGTACATTGGGAAATTCCAAAATTCAACCGCTTCAATAGTCAAAGAAGACCCGCAACAACATTTGTGGTCTTTCAAACATGGATGTTACCTGATCACCCATGATGGTGCACTTTACTCGTATAGCACCTTCCCGATGTCCCTCACAAGAACTGCATCAAACTGGTATAGTGGGATACTCAAGACATTCTATCTACTCATTTAATAAAGTATCCCAAGGGATTCTTAGACCACTTCTCAATCAACATTGTCAAGAAAGTCACCATGACTGATATCTACTCCACTCGACAGTATGACGATGAGTCTATCGCTGACTTTGTTACTCATTGGTGTAGCCTAATTAACCAAATCACATTTAAATTACCTCAAACTGAGCTCATAGAGTTGTTTACTTGGGATTACGCTAGACACATTTCACCAACTCTACATGTGCAAACCTTCCACACCTTTGATGAGGGATTCACCATGGCACAAAAATTAGACATTCGTGTTATCGAAGAGAAAAAATTTCAACTACGTAATAAACACACCGTGTTCAAATCAAACAATGCTTCTTCATCTTTGAAACCCTAGAACAACTATTTGGAATCCAAAGGATCTGTCAATGTTGTGGTTCTCAAGGCTGGACCCTCCCACCCATCAAACCATGCCAAACCTTATGCTAATCTCTCGCTCATCCAAACTTTCTAGTTCATATGAAAATAGTTAAAGTACACCTAAATAGGGGAACCATATTATTCTATTTTCGAAAATATTATTAAGGATGGTGTAATTACCCTTCCACCTATAAAACCACACACTGGTTTCGACCCCAATCACCCCACGCCCGCATGGTATAAAAAACATGACTTTTGTAACTATCATTGTGTCAAAGGTCATAGCGATGGTAATTGCATCACCTTCAAGAATATCATCCAAGAAATGTTAGACAAATGTAGATCTAATCTAGGATAACCCAAATGCACCCGCTAACCAAAACCTACATATCTTCAAAAAACCATTCGCTAATCATGCCCTCATCTTCCAACAAAATTGGTGACACTTCAGCCAATGATAACAATGTCCGTCAGGTCTATGCTATTTTCGATGACGTACCAATTGCTTCCTAATTTCCCCCTATTCCTTCCATAGACCAAATCCTAGCCCGATCTCCCCTACCTACAAAAGACACCTATTGCATCTACTCCTCCACAGACATAGGAACCCCCTTAATTTTTTTCTTCACCCGTGAAAGAGACCAAAATTAGCACTCCACATATGGTCTCTAAAATTACCAAGCAGTTGTCAGTAGCACCTATCCTACTCATAGGGGACACATGTCCGACTCCCTACACCATAACAAAGAGATTCCACCTTGTTTGGCTCATCATCTCCTCTACCCATAGAGGATCTTGTAGAAACACCATTACCTTTAGATGACCATCCTCCATCAGACTTCCATGATCCTCCTGATCTACTTTTGGACTCTCTTATCGACAGAGTCTGAATCCATCCATTTCGCTGTTTCTCAAACACATTTTATGGGGATTACTACTTGACCCAAATTGGCCCCAATTATAGTAGTACAATTTTCACACTTGGCCAAACGCCTAGATTATCCTTGATAGAGCCTTACTTTGGGGACGATCTTCTACTTCCTTCTTCAGCCCAAATGAAATTTTCACTCACCAAAACATCCACAATCTATCTAAAACTGTTTTAAGAGACCCAACAAAAAACAAACCATGAATATTGGAACAACTTCCATGTCATCACCCACAACCCAACACACACCTATTCCCACAAACCAACACACACATATACCCAAACACCTACCCACATATATATCATCTCCTTTTCCTAAACCCATCACTACCTTAGGGGTCATACCGACATCGAACCTTGCTCACCCACCCATCAAATTACATTTAGCCACATCTTCCCAAACCAACACTAAACTTATTCCCACCCCTAGAATGGATGACCCAAACTCCTAGACCTCATACACCAATCTCACCTACCACACCGTTGTTCACCTTCACCCCTTCCTGTCCATCCTAGGAACCTCACCCCTCAACCTTGGCCAAATAACCTTCTTCCACCGGTAAACTAATAACGCAGCATACCTCACCTCTTCATCCAATGGCCCTCTAATATACCCAAGCGATCCACACAACCCCCCCGCCGTTACCCACGACCTTCTTACCACCCATAGCACCACTACCTTCCGTAACTTCTTCACTACCCATGCCACTCTAATCTCTCCCACTCACACCTTCTATCCTAACCTCTACCAACCACCTCCACTGTAACTTGATTTCCCCCGTGGGTAACCCTTCCTCTTCCACCATCTGATTTTTCATCTACATCCCTTACTCCACGTGTCACCTTTACTCAAGAAGGTGCAACCCAAAGCTAATAATTCACTACCCTCTAATAAGGTAGTCAAACCAACCAAACATTCCATCATCTGGCTCTTCTACCCCACCTTCACCCAAACAAATTCCTGTATAAGACCTAAGACCACTCCACATACCAAACTTGTGGACCAACCCCCTTCCCCCGCCTATAAATCCTATTCCTCCACAATCAGCCACACATGTACCCAAACCTATAGTCACCTACCATTGAAATCCACTAGCGGGGTCCTACGCTAATAATTTAACCAATCTCTTAGAGACTTCTCATCATCACATTACCACTGCTTTGACCTTACGATCCTCTAAAACCCAAACCAAAATAGTTTGATGAGAACATGATTTTTTCCTATCATCGTGTCCCAGGACATGATGTTGAAAATTATAAGGACTTGAAGACCGTTCTTATCCAAATTTGTCCTCCTGAGTACAATTTTGATGATGATGATCTTCTAGATTAGGACCATGTTTCACCTTCACCTATTACCACACATCATCATCCTTTAATGATTCAGACAACTAGTATCTTCACCCCCAAAACCCTTTTATCTACCCCCGAAATTCAAAATCAACATGATCCACATTACCACCCGTGCTCAGAAATATAGAGGCAAAGAAAAGGTATCTAACCCATCAACCAACATTGTACCCAACATACCATCTTCACACATCAGCTAAAGTCACAATTTGAGGTCCCACGTATCCTATTTCCGATGGGGACACACATCACACAATGCTAAAACAATTGCACCAATCCTTCCTCAAAATCTCTTTATATGACCTCATCTAAACCTATGAGTCACATCGTCAAGCCCTCATGGAGATCCTTAAATATATTAAGGTTTTACCAAATGACCCCATGCACTGTAGCCTCCATCATTACCCCTCATCACATAGCATCTCTCACTAAGTTGTCTCCTTACTCTACACCTCCACCTACTCACCTAAGTAGTTGCCCTCAACTTTTCAGATGAAGAGATCGCTCCCTTCCATTTTGATTACCTTGATCCCACTCTTTTCATCTCCATCTATATTGATAATATACACATACGACATGTGTTACGATTGATAGTGGTGCTAGTATTAACGTCATCTCCTCCCATGTGTTCAACCAAATGCACATACCTACCAATTGCATGCATGGTAATCTAGTTATGCGGTGCTCCTTCAATGATGCCATGACCTCTACCTTGGGTACCATCGTTCTCTATGTTTGCATAGGTCCTCACACTGTCCCAAAACTATTTTATGTCTTAGAAGGAGAGTTCCAGTATAATATGTTGCTTTTCTGACCTTAGTTCTGCATGCCATGGGTTGTGTCCCTTCAACTTTACACCAGCTGTCGTCAAATTTGAACATGAAGTACATAACTACACCACCCCAGACTGAACCATCACCTTTCAAGACTTGCAACATACTATATCTAGCCTAATGATGTGCTTATACTAGTCAAAGAATATTTCACTATCCCCACTTCACCTTTTCCCACAATCCCATCAATCAAGATTGCCACCACCTCTCCCACATCTATCCCTGTTATTCCTACTACCGCCATAGCCTCTACAACTAACACACCTTCTTTCCAATCATCTAGCGAGTTTTTTATCCCCACTACCCACATATTGATTACTGACCCCTTAGAAGGTTTCTTTCAATGCACTTCACTCTAGGGGAGTACCGTCCTATACAATATCAACACGTTCCTCACTTTCAGTAAGAGTATGGGAACCTGCGTCGAGTACCCTAGTTATGACTACCGCATAGGCGAGGTTTTTTCCTTACAGTCCTCCCCACATTCACACTAATCTAACATATGGGGGACTTGATATCACTAGCTTATTCACCTGAACCTCCATCCCAAAAACAATCATTTTCATTTGACTTACACTCCCTTACTAACTACGTCGCTTCACTCACACTTTCATTCACCGTTGCACATTGAAAGGCTTTGGCTTTGGTTTTTACGAATAAGGCCATGCCATGCTTTCATCTCCTATACCACCCATAAACATAATGATATTAGTGGCATTGGATTTGACACACCACCTCCCAAGAAGGCTCACATCGACCTCATTTAGGAAGATAAACCTTCCCCACCTCATTCACCCACATCACCATCTTCATCTTATGGAGTCCATAGATCCCAAATCTATTCCTCATATATTTTCTTTCTGTAAACAAAATTTCTCTGGGACCTCTTAACCTATCAACGTGATGGTGAGGCTCCCACTTCACTCCCATTCATATATCTTAAAATGATCAATGATTATACACCTTTTGTTAATGTCGTAATCTAATGTCAGGACGATGAGTCCATCCTCACCTACCTTGGTGCGGAATAATCTGATATTGAGCGAGTTTTTACCTTCTGAGACAGCAAACCATGTTGAATGAATCAACCATTGAAATCAACATTAGCACTTAGGATAACCCGCACATTCCAAATACAAGTCAATCTTTAGATGCTATTGAGCATGAAGCTGTTACTTCTTTCCTTTGGGACCATAACAATGCTTTTTCCATAGTCTTGTGCTGATATGCCCAGAAATTGACCCAAAAATCATGGTCCACATTATAGTATCCATTCCTGATGTCCAAACCCATAAAACAAAATCTATGGAAAATTCATCCTCGCATTTCTCTTCTAGTCAAGGAAGAGCTTCAATGCCTTCTCTCAGTTTCCTTCATCCTACCCATTGATTATCCCCAACGGATTTCTAACATCGTTCCTATCACAAAGGTGATAGGGGGGAATCTGAATTTACATGGTACTTCCATCACCTCAACCGAGCTTATCCCAAAGACAACTTTCCCCTCCCAAGTATTGACCAACTAGTTGATCTCACCGCCGGACATGAAATTCTATCACTCATAGATGGTTTCTCGGGTTACAATAAAATATTACTTGCTTGAGAAGATCAACACAAGACTACTTTCATTACCCCTTGGGGGCTTTATGCTATCGAGTCATGCCTTTTGGCCTTAAAAATGTTGGCGCTACCTACCAATGAGCCATGAATTACATCTTCCATGACATCATGCATCACATATGGAAGATTACATAGATGATCTTCTTTCCAAATCCAAACATCGAACCAAACACCTGACCATCCTTAAGGTCATCTTTGACCACCTCATCAAGTATTGTGTTTGTCTTCAACCAAAGAAGTGCATCTTTGTGGTAATTTAGGAAAACTCCTTGGTTTTATCAGTTTCTTTGTGTGCCATAGAAGTTGATCATACTAAAATAAATTCTATTCTTGAAATTCCTCCACCTAATAATCTTCTGTCAACTTCATAGTCCTACAAGGAAAATTACAATCTATTCATCATTTTATTTCACAGAACTTTCTGACTGATGTCAGCCATTTCATCATCTTCTCAATAAGGATGTCTCCTTCAAATGGGATGATGAATGCCACAAATCCTTTGACGCCTTACAAAAATACCTTCTCCAACCAGCTAGTGATCATTGCTCCTAAGGATGACTAACCCTTTTACCTATATATTTCTTCTACGTGATCATTCCTTGGGTGTTATGCTCACTCATCATGCAATGAGAAATACAGAGGAGAAAGTCATTTTATTACATTAGTCGTAACCTTTTGGACTATAAAACTAGATATACCCATGCCAAAAAACTCTTTCTTTATCATTGGTCTTTCATCACCACTAAACGTTTTCCATTACTTACTTAACCACAAAACATTCGTTCGTACGTCAATACTGACCCCTTACTACTACATGTATGCCAAACCTTACCAATATCAACGTGTTGCACATTGGCTCATGTTTCTTGCAGAACTCGACCTCAAATTCATTCATCAAAATTATATCAAAGGCCAAACCTATTGCTGACCAAACTTGCAGATGCACACCTCTTTCTAGAAATCATTCTTCTAGCTTTGATTTCCGTAACGAATCCATTGTTACCATCTCTTTAGAAGAACCCACTTACCAAATGACACTCTTTTTCAATGAATCCAAGTTTCAGCGTGGAGGTGGTGTGGTTTTTATCCTTATTCCTCTTGGCGGCAAACATATTCCATTGTATTTCAAACTAGATTTTGATTATACTAACAACATTGCTGAGTATGAAGCACTCACATTAGGTCTTCAAGCCACTGCATCTGCCTTAGAGGTTAAAACAATTAATATCTTTGGTGATTCCCATTACTAGTTGTAAAATAATTCAATGGTATATACCAGTGTTGTAACTTAGATAATTAAAAATTATAAGACATCACATAGCACATATTTTTGACTACCTTTCACTAATATGAACTTCAAATCATTTCGCGTTCCACCAATATGTTTATGGATACCATGGCATGTCTTGGCATCTCAGATACCCATGCTTCACCTGTCGACTCCAAAATCTT
This sequence comes from Taxus chinensis, assembly GCA_019776745.2. Lineage (NCBI taxonomy): Eukaryota > Viridiplantae > Streptophyta > Pinopsida > Cupressales > Taxaceae > Taxus > Taxus chinensis. The sequence goes on along the minus strand of CM034155.1, from coordinate 561,206,969 downwards.
TGTCACAATACAAAGGTTGCAGTCACCTTCTTATCTATCTCAAGACAGTCAACTCTTGTCAAAACCACCATACCTGACCCACATGACCTTTGGTATAAGCAGTTTATAGAATACCTTTCCCTTTCAATTCTACCTCAATGAGCTTACTCGTAATGGACAACGATGTCTTCCTCAAAATTGTTTCTCGACTATATCATCATGGATGGTCTTCTTTATAAATTCATGATTTGAATGGTATCCTCTTGTGATTCCTTACAAATTTTGAAATTCCCTACACCATCAAATAAGTTCATGACAGAATCTGTCGAGGTAACTTCAGTGCTTTAGCTTTGGAACTAAATGCATCCTTCTCCTAGGTTATTATTGGTCCACCCTAAAATGTGACTGCTATGACTACGTCAAATGTTGTGTAAAATGTCAAGCAACATGCTGATCTTCATCACACACATAGTCACATGCCTTACAGGTTGTACGAGACCTCTGGCCCTTCTCTCAATTGGGTTTGGATCTTATTAGCGAGATCAAACCTCATTCCTCACAATGCCACCAATGGATTATAACTTAAATTGATATACTACACTAAATGGGTAGAAACCATTCCCCTAATCTCTATATAATCTGAGAAAATATGTGAACTCATTAAGAACCACATTATTTTTCTCTTTAGTGTTCCTCACCTCCTCATTACTAATAATGGAAAACAATTCAAAAACAAAACCTTACAGAAACTTTACAATTCCTTTAGCATTCATCTTATTGTTTATTCACCTTACTACCCACAAAAAAATGGCCAAGAAGAATCAAATAACAAAACCCTAAACAAGATTCTTATGAAATTAGTTGATGATACTGGAAAGGATTGGCACATGCACATTCCTTTTGCCTTATGGGCTTATCACACTAGTATTCATACCTCAACTACTAGCCACACCTTTCTCTCTAGTTTATGAAACAGAGTTTTTCCTTCCTCTCAAATTCTAGACTCCATCTCTTCCTATCTTACTCAAAGATATGCTCAACGATGATGATTTTTGTTAGGACCTGCCAACACCAATCCGGGCACTATGATAATTCTTCACCAGGAAATCCTTGTGCTATGATTATTTACTAATGCACAACTTTTATTTTGGTGGATGTAATCTGGAAACACAACAACAAACATAACACAAGAATACCATAGACTATGATAAGAAGGAATGATGATAAATCTGAAATATAAGTGTAAATTATAATATCAACATGAAATTGTTACAATCTCACCCATGAGGTACTTCAAGTGTTACTGACTTCACTTTCCTTCCAACAATAACTATGGGAGAAACTTCACAATTACACCTCTTAATGGCTTCTTTAACACACCTTCAAAATGATGGCTTCCTTTACACACTTACTCATACAATATTTCTCACTACTTCCTTCTATGCTAAATGAGGGGGGTGGCCTCTCTATTTATAGAACTTCCAGGCTTATCCATCTTATCTCTAAGATAGGATAAGAAATCCACTCTGATGAATCATATTCCATACCTTAACTCTTATCTGTACATGTAAGCTTATCTTTTAAGATAAGATAAACCTTATCATTTCACATGGGTTCCACATTTTTAGACTTTTTACAAATAAAATACACAAAATATTTATGACCTCACTCCTTGTCCTTATTACCAATATAATATTTCTAATTCCTAATCATGTAGACCCTACTTCTCTACTTACCCCAACTTTGACATTTTAACATTACCGGACCACTTACGACAAATATTTACTTTTTACCACAACATTCCTATTGTACTTTTGACTATTACCGTACTATACATTATTGGCGGCATCGTACTGACAGTGCCGTTATCTTCTATCAGACGCTACTACTAATTATACTTAACAACATCCTATTCCTAATACATACATTAATGAAATAGAAATTATGGAGGAAAATTTTAGTGTCGACATCTTCCCCCTTCCTAGATTCTACTCCATCCTCGAAGTAGACTATTCTGGTGCTTGGAAAATCTTTAACTTGTCGTGGTTGACCCATTTCGTAATGGGAGTGCCATCCAATTCCTCCAGTCGGTATGTACCATTTTCATGCACAGCTGCTATTTTGTAGGGCCCCATCCATTTTGGAAGAAATTTTCTCTGTCTTCTTTTTTTGTATCTGGAATCATATACTAGGACCAAGTCATTCACATGAAATGGAGACCAACGGATCTTTTGATCAAAGTATTCCTTCTACTTCATTTTCTTCTTATAGCTTGTATCCTTCACTATTTCCCTCATTTCCTCTAGCAAATGAAGATGTACCAACCTTTCTTTTACTGAATCACTTTCATCCATCCTTTCATTTTTCATAACTCTCACAGTGGGAATATCAAACTCAATAGGAAGAACTGGATCAATGCCATAAGCCAACTGAAATGGGGAGTATCCTGTTGCTGACTTTGATGTTGCCCTATATGCCCACAATGCTGCATGAATCCTTTTATCCCACTTATGTACCTGCAAGGCTACATCTTTTGCTAGAATTTGACACAACACAAAATTTGTTCGTTCCACCTGTCCATTTGTGCTTGGCTTGTATGTTGTTTCCTTCCTGTGCTTAATAGAAAACTTATTGACTAGGGCTTCTACCACCTCATTAATGAAGTGGCTTCCTTGATCTGTTACAATTTCTAATGGGCAACCAAATTTGGTGACAATGCGTTCATATATGAACCTTGCCACTTCATCCATGGAAGTTGTTTTTAATGGCCTAGCTTCAACCCACTTGGTTAAATAATCTGTGGCAACTACAATATACTTATTTTGGCATGGGGTAGTTGGAAGTGGACCTACAATGTCTATTCCCCACTTTTCAAAGGGACCAAGTGGAAGAATAGGGCATAATGGAGCTGATGAAGTCTTACGGTTACCATGTGTTTGACAAATATCACATGTCTTACAATAATTATAACAATCTTTAAAAAGAGTGGGCCAGTGATAACCTGCATCCAAGATCCTTCTTGTTGTAAGTTGTCCAGAGAAGTTCCCTCCACATGTACCATTGTGGAATTCTTCTATCAGCTCCTTCCCTTGATCACGTCCAACTACCCTCTTGTACTGTCCATCAGGTCCTATTCGAAATAATACTCCATGCAGAATAGAATATGGATGACTGGCTTGAGTAATCTTCCTCTTAGTCTTTGCATTGGCACCATCAGGAAACTTGAATTCATTCAGATAATTCCAAATATCTATGTATTCACTAGGGATTGTGTCAAGGGATAACAATGTTGCATCTGGGAAATCATCATCATCACAAGATGAACCTAAACCATCATAGGCTCGAGAGAGTGCATCTGCATTGACATGCTTCTTTCCTGGCCTATCTATAATATCAAATTCAAATTCTTGTAGAAAAATTATCCATCTTGCTATCCTCCCTGATGGGTTAGGCTTATTTACAATATATTTTAGAGCCTGATGATCTGTTACAACTATAAATTTTTCCCTAGCAAGTAATTTCTAAACTTCTTTACAGCAAAAATGATAGCTAGAGCCTCTTTTTCAGTTACAGTATAATTTACCTCAGCACTACTCATTTGTCTGCTCCCAAAGTAAACTGGATGTTCATTCCCATTTTCATCCTTTTGGCTCAGAGTACTTCCTAGTGTTGCATCTGAGGCATCAGTGTACACAATGAATGGCTTGCTCCAATCTGGATTCTTTAAAATAGGTGAAGACACCAGGGCTTCCTTCAGTTGTTCAAAAGCTTCATGCACCTTATTTCCTGGTTCATAAGTAACATCCTTCTTCAAGAACTGGGTTAGTGGCTGTGTAATCTTTGAGAAATTCTTGATGAACCTTCTATAGTAACCCACATGGCCTAAAAATGATCTCAACTTACTTCTATTCATAGGAAATGGTAACTCTTTGATTTTTGAAACTTTATCAGGATCAGTACCAATACCATCTCTGGATACAACATGCCCTAACAAAACACCTTTAGAACATCCAAAGACACACTTTGTAGGGTTTAGTGAGGCTTGTGCTTCATCTAACCTTTGAAATGCTGTCTCCATCTAGTGCAGGTGGTCCATCTTGCTCCCATAGATGCAAAAATCATCCAGAAATACTCTGATGAAGTTCCCAATGTAGGGTTCAAACACCCTATTCATCAAACGCTGGAACGTTGTTGGAGCATTACACAACCCAAAAGGCATAACTCTATAAGAAAACGTTCCCCAAGGAGTGGTGAACGTGGTCTTCAGCTGATCTTTCTCTGCTATACGAACTTGGTTGTATCTGCTATATCCATCAGCAAAACTATAACACTCCTGGCCAGCTACTTCGTCCAAGATCTGATCTGAGAATGGAAGAGGGTAATGATCCTTCTTTGTTGCCTTATTGAGCTTCCTATAATCAACACAAATGCGTAGCTTCCCATTCTTTTTTATTGAGATCACAATGGGAGAAACCCATTCTGAATTCTCCATAGCAAATATGAATCCTGCATCAAGCAACTTATCTATTTCTTCTTTTATAGTCTTGGAAAAATTAGGATTCATTCTATATGGCATTTGCTTTATGGGCTTAGCACCATCTACCAGCTCAATAGAATGTTCTACCCAACTTACTTGACGGAGTTCCTTGTAATCAAAAGTGAATAGGTGTATGTACCTTCGAAAGAGCTGGAGGTAGGATTCCTTCTCACTCTCCATCACAACATCACCAATCTTTATTTGTTGGAGACGATCATCAATTTCTTCTTCAGATAATTTTATGGGTTCATGAGTCGGTGTGACTGGAAGGATATCCATGACTGAAACATCAACCTCACTTTCTTCATCTTCTGTGTCCACTTCACTGGTACTAGAGTAATCAGAGGATGTCCAATCATCAGTTTCATCACTTGAATCCACAGGTTCTGTCTTATGATGCCGAGGGATCACGCTTTATCTTCACCCTCTCTCTACCACATCCAAGTGTCATGAAGCCTTCATTCCAGTAGTTTCTTGCATGAACTCTCCTTAGCCATGGTCTTCCCAACAACATTGGGTATGCAACAGTACCATTTTTCATCACCTGAAAGTCTACCACACATACAACACCCATAACAGATATTGCCACATTTGAAACAACACCTTCTAGTTTAGTTTTTCCCTTATTTAATGACCTTAACATAAGTGTTGAGGGGCGATCAATTTTTAAACCCAACATATTCATTACAGACTCGGTCATTACATTAACTGCAGCACCTCCATCAACTAAGACATCATGAATTGAAATACCATTACATAATACCTCAGCTTGTGGAGCATAGGGATCTGCCTCTACCTCCAAAATAGGGACCTCAACCTCCTTCCTTCATCGAGCATTGAGTCCACTTCGCAGTCCCGCCTCTTCTCAGAAGACATAGCCAAGAGTTGACCATATGTAATATTTACAGGCCTTTTGGACAGATCTTCTAAGATGGAATATGGTCCTTGTCCCTGTGAAATCAGAAAATCCTGCACACCCAACTTTCTTCTCCTATGTTTCTTACTAGTTTCTCCTTTCATCTTCTTAGGATCATTTCCATCTTGGTTATCTTTTTCTTTCTTTCTTTTTGTTACAAACACATATACTTCATTATTTATGCTCTTATCTACTACATCAAAAGAATTCACAGGTGCTTTTCCTTTATCATTATCTCTTGTACCAGATGTAGAAGCTCTATCTGGACAATTATACTTATAATGACCCTTTTTATAACAACCATAACATACAACTTCAGAAATATTTCTTTTTGGACCTCTATCTCCTCCCTGAGAACTAAATTCTTTTCCTTGAAGAAGATTAATAGTTAACTAGCCCATCTTCCTAAGCAGATCTTCATACTCAGTAGATGTACTAGGAGAAATATTTGTGCTCACCAAGAGTGGTTGTGGATTCTAGACCAAAGGTGCTGGTGTAGGCTCTACTTTAGCAACAATTTCTTTGGGCTCCTCTTCCATGCTTTCTTCTTGCCTTCTTGCAATCTCCTTTGCTTGTTCAATGGTAGCTGGGCGGTCATACTTCACTCATTGTCTGATCTCTGGCTTCATCCCGAGAATGAAGTGCTTACAGAGGAGATTATCCACGCCATTCATCAACCCATCTGCTAATCCTTCCTTCCAGATCTGGGCATCGAGCTTCCTCCTTAGCTCTAGAACACGAGCATGATAATCCCTTATCTTCTCCTTCTCTCCTTGGGATAGCTTTGTGATATCGATCATGAGATCTGCATATTTCTGTTGTTCACCAAATTCTTCAAGAAAACTTTTAGTTAATAAATCCCATGAGTTTTTCACATTATCACCTAGTGTTTCAAACCACCTAAGGGCTGAACCATCCAAAAAGGTAGGAAAAAATTCAGTCCATTGTTCCCTTCTTATAAGGCCATTACAAATACAAGATCGTTTAAACTCTTGAATGAAAGAGGAAGCATCTTCATTAGATTGGGCTGAAAAAATAGGAATCTTCCCCATTTTCAAAAGTAACCACAGTGAAATACCAACCCACAAGTACAATCAACAAGACTTATGTGCACAAATAATTGGAATCACTATAATAGAAAATAGAAATGACCATGGTAAACTATGGTAAAACTTGACTTACTGTGGTAAAAACTGACTTTACTGTGGTAAACACTATTCACAGTAAAAAGTGAAGTTACTGTGGTAAATACTATTCATGGTAAAAAGTGACTTTACTGCGGTAAATACTATTCACAGCAAAAAGTGACTTTACCATGGTAACTACTATGCACAGTAAAAACAAGGTTACCCTCCAAATGTTTTTTGACTAAGTGGGAATATCTCTCTAGAAAATCCACCAATGAGGAATGGTCCCGGCAACGGAACCAAAATGTCAACACCAATCCGGCACTATGATAATTCTTCACCGGGAACTCCTCATGCTATGATTATTTACTAATGCACAGCTTTTAGTTTGGTGGATGTAATCTGGAAACACAACAACAAACATAACACAAGAATACCATAGACTATGATAAGAAGGAATGATGATAAATCTGAAATATAAGTGTAAATTATAATATCAACATGAAATTGTTACAATCTCACCCATGAGGTACTTCAAGTGTTATTGACTTCACTTGCCTTCCAACAATAACTATGGGAGAAACTTCACAATTACACCTCTTAATGGCTTCTTTAACACACCTTCAAAATGATGGCTTCCTTTACACACTTACTCATACAATATTTCTCACTACTTCCTTTTATGCTAAATGAGGGGGGTGGCCTCTCTATTTATAGAACTTCCAGGCTTATCCATCTTATCTCTAAGATAGGATAAGAAATCCACTCTGACGAATCATATTCCATACCTTAACTCTTATCTGTACATGTAAGCTTATCTTTTAAGATAAGATAAACCTTATCATTTCACATGGGTTCCACATTTTTAGACTTTTTACAAATAAAATACACAAAATATTTATGACCTCACTCCTTGTCCTTATTACCAATATAATATTTCTAATTCCTAATCATGTAGACCCTACTTCTCTACTTACCCCAACTTTGACATTTTAACATTACCGGACCACTTACGACAAATATTTAATTTTTACCACAACATTCCTATTGTACTTTTGACTATTACAGTACTATACATTATTGGCGGTGTCGTCTAAGATAGGATAAGAAATCCACTCTGACGAATCATATTCCATACCTTAACTCTTATCTGTACATGTAAGCTTATCTCTTAAGATAAGATAAACCTTATCATTTTACATGGGTTCCACATTTTTAGAATTTTTACAAATAAAATACACAAAATATTTATGACCTCACTCCTTGTCCTTATTACCAATATAATATTTCTAATTCCTAATCATGTAGACCCTACTTCTCTAATTACCCAAACTTTGACATTTTAATATTATCGGACCACTTACGACAAATATTTACTTTTTATAACATTCCTATTGTACTTTGACTATTACCGTACTCCACATTATTTGCGGCGTCGTACTGGCAGCGCCGTTATCTTCTATCGGACGCTACTACTAATTACACTTAACAACATTCTATTCCTAATACATACATTAATGAAATAGAAATTATGGAGGAAAATTTTAGTGTCGACATCTTCCCCCTTCCTAGCTTCTACTCCGTCCTCGGAGTAGACTCTTCTGGTGCGTGGAAAATATTCAACTTGTCGTGGTTGACCCATTTCGTAATGGGAGTGCCATCCAATTCCTCCAGTCGGTACGTACCATTTTCATGCACAGCTGCTATTTTGTAGGGCCCCATCCATTTTGGAAGAAATTTCCTCTGTCTTCTTTTTTTGTATCTGGAATCATATACTAGAACCAAGTCATTCACCTGAAATGGAGACCAAAGGATCTTTTGATCAAAGTATTCCTTCTGCTTCATTTTCTTCTTATGGCTTGTATCCTTTGCTATTTCCCTCATTTCCTCTGAATCACTTTCATCCATCCTTTCATTTTTCATAACTCTCACAGTAGGAATATCAAACTCAATAGGAAGAACTGGATCAATGCCATAGGCCAACTGAAATGGAGAGTATCCTGTTGCTGACTTTGATGTTGCCCTATATGCCCATAATGCTGCATGAATCCTCTTATCCCATTTATGTACCTGCAAGGCTGCATCTTTTGCTAGAATTTGACACAACACAAAATTTGTTCATTCCACCTGTCCATTTGTGCTTGGTTTGTATGTTGTTGCCTTCCTATGCTTAATAGAAAACTTATTGACTAGGGCTTCTACCACCTCATTAATGAAGTGGCTTCCTTGATCGGTTATAATTTCTAATGGACAACCAAATCTTGTGACAATGCGTTCATATATGAACCTTGCCACTTCATCCATGGAAGCTGTTTTCAATGGCCTAGCTTCAACCCACTTGGTCAAATAATTTGTGGCAACTACAATATACTTATTTTGGCGTGAGGTAGTTGGAAGTGGACCTAAAATGTCTATTCCCCACTTTTCAAAGGGACCAAGTGGAAGAATAGGACATAATGGAGCTGATGAAGTCTTACGGTTACCATGTGTTTGACAAATATCACATGTCTTACAATAATTATAACAATCTTTAAAAAGAGTGGGCCAGTGATAACCTGCATCCAAGATCCTTCTTGCTGTAAGTTGTCCAGAGAAGTGCCCTCCACATGTACCATTGTGGAATTCTTCTAGCAGCTCCTTCCCTTGATCACGTCCAACTGCCCTCTTGTACTGTCCATCAGGTCCTATTCGAAATAATACTCCATGCAGAATAGAATATGGACAACTGGCTTGAGTAATCCTTCCCTTAGTCTTTGCATTGGCACCATCAGGAAACTTGAATTCATTCAGATAATTCCAAATATCTATGTATTCACTAGGGATTGTATCAAGGGATAACAATGCTGCATCAGGGAAATCATCATCATCACAAGATGATCCTAAACCATCATAGGCTCGAGAGAGTGCATCTGCATTGACATGCTTCTTTCCTGGCCTATCTATAATATCAAATTCAAATTCTTGTAGCAAAATTATCCATCTTGCTATCCTCCCTGATGGGTTAGGCTTATTTACAATATATTTTAGAGCCTGATGATCTGTTACAACTAGAAATTTTTTCCCTAGCAAGTAATTTCTGAACTTCTTTACAGCAAAAATTATAGCCAAAGCCTCTTTTTCAGTTACAGTATAATTTACCTCAGCACTGCTCATTTGTTTGCTCCCAAAGTAAATTGGATGTTCATTCCCATTTTCATCATTTTGGCTCAAAGTACTTCCTAGTGCTGCATCTGAGGCATCAGTGTACACAATGAATGGCTTGCTCCTTTCTGGATTCTTCAAAACAGGCGAAGACACCAGGGCTTCCTTCAATTGTTCAAAAGCTTCATGCGCCTTATTTCCTGGTTCATAAGTAACATCCTTCTTCAAGAACTGGGTTAGTGGCTGTGCAATCTTTGAGAAATTCTTGATGAACCTTCTATAGTAACCCACATGGCCTAAAAATGATCTCAACTTACTTCTATTCATAGGAAATGGTAAATCTTTGATTTTTGAAACTTTATCAGGATCAGTACCAATACCATCTCTGGATACAACATGCCCTAACAAAACGCCTTTAGAACATCCAAAGACACACTTTGTAGGGTTTAGTGAGGCTTGTGCTTCATCTAACCTTTGAAATGCTGTCTCCATTTGGTGCAGGTGGTCCAACTTGCTCCCATAGATGCAAAAATCATCCAGAAATACCCTGATGAAGGTCCCAATGTAGGGTTCGAACACCCTATTCATCAAGCGCTGGAATGTTGCTGGAGCATTACACAACCCAAAAGGCATAACTCTATAAGCAAACGTTCCCCAAGGAGTGGTGAACGTGGTCTTCAGTAGATCTTTCTCTGCGATACGAACTTGGTTGTAGCCGCTATATCCATCAGCAAAACTATAGCACTCCTGGCCAGCTACTTCGTCCAAGATCTGATCTGAAAATGGAAGAGGGTAATGATCCTTCTTTGTTGCCTTATTGAGCTTCCTGTAATCAACACAAATGCGTAGCTTCCCATTCTTTTTTATTGAGATCACAATGGGAGAAACCCATTCTGAATTCTCCACAGCAAATATGAATCCTGCGTTAAGCAACTTATCTATTTCTTCTTTTACAGTCTTGGAAAAATTAGGATTTATTCTATATGGCATTTGCTTTATGGGCTTAGCACCATCTACCAGCTCAATAGAATGTTCTACCCAACTTACTTGATGGAGTTCCTTGTAATCAAAAGTGAATAGGTGTATGTACCTTCGAAAGAGCTAGAGGTAGGATTCCTTCTCACTCTCCATCACAGCATCACCAATCTTTATTTGTTGGAGACGATCATCAACTTCTTCTTCAGATAATTTTATGGGGTCATGAGTTGGTGTGACTGGAAGGATATCCATGACTGAAACATCAACCTCACTTTCTTCATCTTCAGTGTCCACTTCACTGGTACTAGAGTAATTAGAGGAGGTCCAATCATCAGTTTCATCACTTGAATCCACAGGTTCTGATTTATGATGCCGAGGGATTACATTTATCTTCACCCTCTCTCTACCACGTCCAAGTGTCATGAAACCTTCATTCCAGTAGTTTCTTGCATGAACTGTTCTTATCCATGGTCTTCCCAGCAGCATTGGGTACGCAACAGTACCATTTTTCATCACTTGAAAGTCTACCACACATACAACACCCATAACAGATATTGCCACATTTGAAACTACACCTTCTGGTTTAGTTTTTCCCTTATTTAATGACCTTAACATAAGTGTTGAAGGGCGATCAATTTTTAAACCCAACATATTCATTACAGACTCGGTCATTACATTAACTGCAGCACCTCCATCAACTAAGACATCATGAATTGAAATACCATTACATAATACCTCAGCTTGTGGAGCATAGGGATCTGCCTCTACCTCCAAAACAGGGACCTCAACCTCCTTTCTTCATCGAGCATTGAGTCCACTTCGCAGCTCCCGCCTCTTCTCCGAAGACATAGCCAAGAGTTGACCATATGTAATGTTTGCAGGCCTTTTGGACAGATCTTCCAAGATGGAGTATGGTCCTTGCCCCTGTGAAATCAGAAAATCTTGCACACCCAACTTTCTTCTCCTATGTTTCTTACTATTTTCTCCTTTCATCTTCTTAGGATCATTTCCATCTTGATTATCTTTTTCTTTCTTTCTTTTTGTTACAAACACATCTACTTCATTATTTCTACTCTTATCTACTACATCAAGAGAATTCACAGGTGCTTTTCCTTTATCATTATCTCTTGTACCAGATGTAGAAGCTCTATCTGGACAATTATACTTATAATGACCCTTTTTATAACAACCATAACAAACAACTTCAGAAATATTTCTTTTTGGACCTCTATCTCCTCCCTGAGAACTAAATTCCTTTCCTTGAAGAAGATTAATAGTTAACTGACCCATCTTTTTGAGCAGATCTTCATACTCAGTAGATGTACTAGGATAAATATTTGTGTTCATCGGGAGTGGTTGTGGATTCTGGACCAAAGGTGCTGGTGTAGGCTCTACTTTAGCAATAATTTCTTTGGGCTCCTCTTCCATGCTTTCTTCTTTCCTTCTTGCAATCTCCTTTGCTTGTTCAATGGTAGCTGGGCGGTCATACTTCACTCGTTTTCTGATCTCTGGCTTCATCCCAAGAATGAAGTGCTTACATAGGAGATTATCCACGCCGTTCATCAACCCATCCGCTAGTCCTTCCTTCCGGATCTGGGCATCGAGCTTCCTCCTTAGCTCTAGAACATGAGCATGATAATCCCTTATCTTCTCCTTCTCTCCTTGGGTTAGCTTTGTGATATCAATCATGAGATTTGCATATCTCTGTTGTTCACCAAATTCTTTAAGAAAAATTTCAGTTAATAAATCCCATGAATTTTTCACATTATCACCTAGTGTTTCAAACCACCTAAGTGCTGAACCATCCAAAAAGGTAGGAAAAAATTCAGTCCATTGTTCCCTTCTTATTAGGCCATTACAAATACAAGATCGTTTAAACTCTTGAATGAAAGAAGAAGCATCTTCATTAGATTGATCTGAAAAAACAGGAATCTTTCCCATTTTCAAAAGTAACCACCGTGAAATACCAACTCACAAGTACAATAAACAAGACTTATGTGCACAAATAATTGGAATTACTATAGAAATGACCACGGTAAACTATGGTAAAACTTGACTTACTGCGGTAAAAACTGATTTTACTGTGGTAAACACTATTCACGGTAAAAAGTGAAGTTACTGCGGTAAATACTATTCACGGTAAAAAGTGACTTTACTGTGGTAATTACTATTCCCAGCAAAAAGGACTTTACCAAGGTAACTACTATTCATGGAAAAAAATGACTTTAACATGGTAACTACTATTCACGGTAAAAATGACTTTACCATGGTAACTACTATGCACAGTAAAAACAAGGTTACCCTCCAATTGATTTTTGACTAAGTGGGAATATCTCTCCAGAAAATCCACCAACGAGGAATGGTCCCGGCAACGGAACCAAAATGTCAACACCAATCCGGCACTATGATAATTCTTCACCGGGAACTCCTCATGCTATGATTATTTGCTAATGCACAGCCTTTAGTTTGGTGGATGTAATCTGGAAACAAAACAACAACTGAACACAAGAATACCATTGACTATGATAAGACAAAATGACGACAAATCTGAAATATCAAAATAAATTATAATATTAACATGAAACTGTTACAATCTCACCCATGAGATACTTCAACAAGACTATGGGAGAAACTTTACAATTACACCTCTTGATGGCTTCTTCAACACACCTTTAATTGATGGCTTCCTTCGCACACTTCCTACAATATTTCTCACTACTTCTTTCTATGCTAAATGAGGGGGGTAGCCTCTCTATTTATAGAACTTACAGGCTTATCCATCTTATCTCTAAGATAGGATAAGAAATCCACTCTGACGAATCATATTCCATACCTTAACTCTTATCTGTACATGTAAGCTTATCTCTTAAGATAAGATAAACCTTATCATTTTACATGGGTTCCACATTTTTAGAATTTTTACAAATAAAATACACAAAATATTTATGACCTCACTCCTTGTCCTTATTACCAATATAATATTTCTAATTCCTAATCATGTAGACCCTACTTCTCTAATTACCCAAACTTTGACATTTTAATATTACCGGACCACTTACGACAAATATTTACTTTTTACAACATTCCTATTGTACTTTGACTATTACCGTACTCCACATTATTTGCGGCGTCGTACTGACAGCGCCGTTATCTTCTATCGGACGCTACTACTAATTACACTTAACAACATTCTATTCCTAATACATACATTAATGAAATAGAAATTATGGAGGAAAATTTTAGTGTCGACAGCGCCATTATCTTCTATTGAATGCTACTACTAATTATACTTAACAACATCCTATTCCTAATACATACATTAATGAAATAGAAATTACAGAGGAAAATTTTAGTGTCGACAGGACATGGCCGTAGGTACGCATGGGGAGTGGACATCTTAGGGACTACCTACCATGACCTATGCAAGGTAGTTCAATTGTAGGGGAAGTCACTGAGCCACCCCAATCTTGTCATGAGCTGGGTATATGAGCGTATCACCCCTTATGGAAGGGTAGTACAGGTATTGGATCCAGCGGTCGTCCGGGTAGCAAGATGGACAACTATGTCAGTTCTTAAGACACCTCATCAGCCAGTGGCTTCTCTTACCACAAAATACATTGTTGCTACCCCCTACCAGGACATGACATGGTTATGGGGATAGGAGGTGACCATAGTGGTAGCTTGTTCTACTATAGGCCAGATAGTTAACAGATCTGGGAGAGTTGAGATTAACCCATTTGATCAGGTTCCTCAACAATTTGGCCTACCATATGTTGATGTTCCTCCCCTAGTGGTACCATTTTATAGGACCATTCATAAGGCCTGGAGGGGCCCTAGAGGAGAACCTGGTTGGATAGTTGTCACTCCAGGTGTGCATATTGTAGTTAGGATTGTGGTTTGTGCTTGACTGGAAGTTGGTTCCCCTTAACTGCCTTTACTCCAGATCGCAGCCTCTCCTACCCACAATGGAGAGGAGGATAAGCCCATTAGTGTAGAATTTGAGTATGAGGAGCACACAGGGGATGCGATAGAGGAGGAGTCATTCAGAGAGGATACTGAGGAGGATGAGGGGGATGCCGAGACTGGTGAGGCAGCCTTTATGGCAAATGAGGAGAGCGATCCTGAGTGGCATGAAACTCAGGAGATGTTTAGAGCCACACACGAGGAGGCCAGTGCAGAGAGGGAGAGACCTTAGTCTCATAGGAGCCATTTCCTCTAGATGGGGAGGGGGATGATGAGTCCATGATAAGACAATGTTTGGCCTCTTGCTTTGGGGAGGCCCCACAACAACCAGCAACATCAGAAACAATAGTCATTGACCCTACCTGGCTTCCTAGAGATCCGAGTATGTTTGACACTCTTCTCTCGCCTTTGTTAATTTGAAACCTTAGTTTTGATATTATCTTTTGATTTTCATCATGCACTTTTCTAACTTATCTACTTCTTCTCCTTCCCTTCTTGTAGTGACTACACAGGAGTGGAGAGATATCATCCGACAGGTGTGCATGGACACCTTTTTGATCCCCTTGGGGAAGACCCGAGATGAGCTGACTGATGATTCGGGTCAACCACTAGGGGCTGGTAGACACACTGACGTGTTTTCTCTTGTTTGGAGGATAGCAGAGGTGGTGACCTCCCTTCATACTACAGTCATTGGATATGAGGCCTCTGAGTGTCTAATGAGGCAGAGCCATTCCCGTAGTGAGACCACAGCCAGCGGCCACCATCACGAGCACTCGCACCATTCGATTCACTCCAAGTGTCATCACAGCCGCAGTAGGAGCCCTGGACGTGGCCACGCACCATCTGAGGGATCTCACAGGGATTGATAGGACACTAAGCCATTTATTACTTTGCTGCCATTTTTTCAGGTAGTATATGATTTTTTTATATATTCCAGGCTCATTGCGAGCATTTTAACCATGCCTTAGCACGTGATGGTATTGTATAGAAACTTGACCCACTATGATATATATAGACTCTTATTTTTGGTTCGGCAATCCATTGTATCTAAGTCGACTCTCTTTTGGTTTATTTCTCATGTGTACTCTAGATGTTTAGAAGTTGCACATTTCTATGCTTTTTAGAATGTATGTAGTGGATGTGAAATGATAACATAATGATTTCTTTTTGTATTTCATAATGCTGATAAATGATAATGCAAACACAACGTCATGTTTGAACTTTGGTTTCTTTAAGAAATATTTGATACTTCATAATGTCTTGGAAAAATGTGGTGATATAATGATATGATAAGTAAATGTATTTTCCCCACTCCCAACTCCACGCAACCAGTAGGATGCGAGGGCTCAACACCAAGATTCAAAAAGGGTACAAGCTAATAAAATTTGTTGAATGGTAACGATGAGGGAAATACAATGGTTTGACATGATCAAATTGAGACACTATAACTTCACCCTACTCAAGTTACTTCATATCTTAGAATGTGATTTACTTTCTAGTTTATCTAGACTTAGATCCATAGATGGCTACTTGGTTGGAAAAATATGCTTTTGAGGTTTTAAAATCTTTTGGAATTTTGGACATCTAACTTAGTTTGTTTTTGACTTATGATTTCACAACATTTGAACGAGTTATTTGTAACTTTCAATTTTATAAAATAGACCCCCTACACCTTGCCCATGCTACCAATAGGGAGTATGGGCTCATCACCATGGACAAGGAATAGGTGAGTGAGGCCATTTCTCTCCTCTCCCGACCCTACATCACTAGTAAGAGATGCAGGCTCAACACCGAAGATTGGTAGGGAAAAGAAATGTGTACAATAAAATTTTTCTGTGGATTTACATTTTACTTACTCATCTAGGCAAAGTGTTTAGTATGTTCTTATTTCCAAAGATATTTTTATGGGTTAGATGTGACACCATGAAGCTTCTAGAACAGACTATGGGCAAAGACACCTAATCTATAAAGAGACTATAAGTAGAACCAAGTATGTAGGCCTTGGTATGATTACGGTCAAAACTTTGTCTTATCCTGCTTGAAATGATGAAATCATTTGAAAACAATTCATGATACCATGAAAATTTGAAGAGACATGATTTGAATGTTTTGCCAATGTTTTTCATAAGTTTTTTAGGAGTTGCTATAAGAATAAATCCCTTGATCACAAATTTTACAGAATTAGCTAGCAAATGAAAGTACGATGTAGATGCAGTAATGTACATATGAAAATGCTAATGGATCATGCATAATACCTTTTTAGGTGAAGAGAGTTCACAGATTCTTTAAACTCCTCACCCTCTAGTGTACACAGGAAAAATGTCCCATTTTTGTAGTCTTCCACTACTCGATATGGACCTAACCACCTAGGTTTGAATTTCCTTTCCTCGACGGTTTTTTTATGTCTATCCAGTTGTCAACTCTTAATACTAAATATCCCTCGTATATTTCACATTTGTAAACCTTCTTATTGTATTTCTGAGCCATCCAGATCAGCGTAAACATTGTGTCAGTGTTCAACGTTGAGTCTAACCTCATCAAGACTTTCTAACAGAGAGAGTCATGCTATCTTGATAACCTTCTTCTCCCAAGATTCTATGCAGTGAAATATAGAGACTCAGATATTTCAACCTCGAGTGGTAAAACTTCTTCCACACCAAATACAAAAGAAAAGGGGGTTGCCCCTATTAGTGTTCTAACTGACGTCCGATAGGCCCACAAAGCCAGAAAAAGCCTTAACTACCAATCTCATTTGTTCCCCTTAACGGTCTTAAGGAGGATGGGATTTAATGTTTTATTCGTAGCCTTAGCATGTCCATTGGCCTGAGGATAATAAAGAGAAGTCATGTTGTGACTTATCTTGAACTTTGCACACAATTCACGCACCTTTTCATTTTTGAAAGACATACCATTATCCGAGATAATGACTTGTGGGACACCGTACCTACAAATGATTTGGTTTAAGATGAACTTAACGATCAAAAACCCAGGTACAGTGGTAAGAGGCATGGCTTCTACCCACTTGGTAAAGTATTATGTGGTTTGTGATTATGAATTTATGGCCATCCGTTGATGAGGGAGAGAATTTCCCTATTAAATCCAGGCCCCACGTGGAAAAGGGCCATGGGGTTGTGATTGGTTGAAAATCTTGTTTCGGTATGTGGATCTCATGGGAGGACTCTTGGCATTTGTGGCATCTATGCACAAATTCTACTACATCATGTTCTAAAGTGGTCCAAAAATAGCCCATCTGATGTATCTTCTGAGTAGTGGCGTGGCCACCAAAGTGACCTCCACATACTCCGCTATGTTACTCATAAATAATCTTTTTAGATTCTTCAGTGTCAACACATCTTAACAACATTCCATCAAAGGCCCTACGATAGATCACCTGCTCTACAATAACATACTTAGTGGCAATGACACATAACTGCCTTCTTTTTTGAGATGTTTCCCCTTTTGGTTACGTATGGTCCACTATAAAATTAATGATGTTGCTATACCATGGACACGCAGAAATGGGGGGCCTAGTCTCAACAAAGTACACACACTCATCAGAGAAGTCTAGATCTACCAGATCACCTCCATCTAACAGATTGTTAGCTAACCAATTTGCAATGATTTTTCCTTTGATGGATTTCTGATTAATGAAATTTAACTCAAACTCACCCATCAGAGTTATGAAGCACTCGACCTTCTTAGACAAGGATCCTTATGTGAGGAATGTCCAAAAGTGATATGACTTAACAATAACCCTCGTTTCTTCATTCAAAATATAATGTCTTAAGCAATTTGTTGCAAATACTATGGCAAGGCATTCTTTTTTTGCTTGGGTCTAACGTGTCTCATAATCAAGCAATGTCTGACTAATGAAATAAATTGCATGCTCTTGTTTATCGTCATCCTCTTGAGAAAAAATACAGGCTAGCAAAACATCTGTAGCTCATGAATACAAGATCAAAGGGTGATCTGATCTAGGAAGCATTAGTGTGGGAGGGGATAATAAGAATTGTTTAACTTCCTTAAAGGCCTCATTGCATTATTTTTTCCAATCAATGTTATAATAAATTTTCAACAAATTTTTGATTGGGTGAACAACAAAGGTCAAGTCAGGGATAAATCTTTGGATTTCCCTGATTTTTCCAAGAAAATATCTGATGCCAGACTCGTCCATTAGTGGAATCATTTCCAATACATCTCAGATTTTGGCTAGGTCTACATCAATTCCTTGTGAAGATATGATGTACCCCAAAAGCTTGCCTCCTATTACGTTGAATACAAAATTTTCCAGATTTAATGTGATGTCATATTTGATAAAGTGCAAAAGGATGATATGAAGCACCTCTGGGTGATTGCAGCACTTTCTGGGCCTTACTCAATAGGTCATCCACATAGGATTTACAATCTTATGTATAATATCATGGAATATATAAGTCATCACTCAGTGGTATGTAGCTCCAACGTTCTTAAGCTTGAACGGCATGACCGCATAACAATAAGTTTCAAAAGGAGTTATGAACATGGTTTTGGCATAATACTCTTTAGATATTCTGATCTGATTATACCCAGAGAATCCATCCATAAGGGACAACAACTCAAAACCAGCTATTGCGTCAATGATAACATCAATGGATGGTAATGGGAAATCATCCTTGGGACAAGCCTTATTTATATCCTGAAAATCTATACAAATGTGAATCTTTCCATTTTTATTGAGGACGGGGACTATGCTAGATACCCATTGAGAGTAATCAACTGGCTTGATGAATTCCACCTGGAGGAGTTTCATCACTTCTTCTTTCACCATGAGGGCCACTTTTGGCTTCATGGGCCTTGAATTTTGTTTAATCAGCTTTGCATCTGGTTTGGTGATGAGATTGTGCACCACAATGTGTGGTGCAATCCCTGTCATTTCTTTGTAGTTAAACACGAAAGGTAATTTTGATGCTCCTTGAGAATGCGGGTATGTATTTCAACTTCCTC
Source organism: Taxus chinensis (assembly GCA_019776745.2). NCBI lineage: Eukaryota > Viridiplantae > Streptophyta > Pinopsida > Cupressales > Taxaceae > Taxus > Taxus chinensis. The sequence goes on along the minus strand of CM034155.1, from coordinate 561,187,345 downwards.
GAGAGTTAAAGAGGACCCTAGCTTCAAAATATTTGGTTCTTCCTCGTTCCCAATATTTATATTGATTGTTCCCTTGATTAAGGAGGTGTTGTCTTCCTCAGAACTCAGGCGGGGCCAGAGGTAACTCTAAATCCCCCTCTTCTGCCACCTCATAAATTTCAAGTTCCCTCCCAGGGGAAGACTCTATCATGGGATTTCCAAAATAGGAAGAAGAGTGTGGAATTAGAGAAAGATTAACCTCGTGATGTGTAAGATGTAGCTCTGCGAGAGCGTTTAGATATTCTAGAGTTGCTTCGTTAATGTCAATGTGATCTGTAATGATAAACTCGCTCTCAGTCTCTACGTATGTTAACATTGGAGTTATCGGTGTTCTTATGGACCAAAGGTTCTACACGAACCGAGACCGTGAAGCTTGAATATTTTAACTCACCGCTTGGGGTAAAGCGAGAAGCAGATGTTGTGATTGAGTCTGTGAGGAGATTTTGGTCTCGTGGAATTGCCTCGATTGATATGAAGTTAAACCTCTTCGTTAAATTCAGCACTACCATTTTGTAAAGTTGCAAATGCTTAGCTCTAGTCTCATACACTTCAGATACTTGATTTGCAACCAATTGTGAATCACCCAACACTCTGATATTAAGAGCACCGATTCTTTTGGCTACGATGAGACCAAGTAGAAGGGCTTCTTATTCAGCCCCATTATTAGTGCACTCAAAGTTTAACTTAAAGGAAAAAGGTAGAATCCTTCCCTCGGGAGAGGTAAGAATTACACCTGCCCCAGCATCAAAATGACACTTGGCTCCATCGAAATGGAGATTCCAACAGTTACTTGGAAAAATGTACGTTGGATCATCTTTTGAATCTTTCTCCTTCACTTCGGTTACCTCAACCATACAAACCTCATTTGTTGGGAGAGAAATGAGTCCTAGGGTATGTCCCATGCCCATAGAATCGAAAGGAAGGAGAATTGGTAAATATTTTTCCAATAGTTCAACAAATATTTTCCGTAGTCCCTAATGATACTGTCTCTACAATGACGGTTTCATCTTTGAATTCGGAATGCCTTCGATACAAACTGTGACTTCTAATTTTTTTGTAGGAACCAACCTTTCCTCTAGTATTGAGCTTGTCAGTTTATTTAAATGATTTGTGGGAAGCTCAAACTAAGAGTGAACTCCTAGACCTCTTTTTCAAATTGGCTAAGTGTATGTCAAAGGGTTTTGGATCACCTTGCGCCATAAAAACCTTCCCTAAATGCAGGAACCTAGCTTCCTAAAACAAAGTAGAGGGAATCACCTTCATGCAATGAATCTAAGGATGACCAAGGATCATATTATAGTTAGTTTCCCAATCTATAATATAAAATTTGGTTAGTACAGTCTTAGGTCCAAGGGTGACCGACAACACTATAGTTTCGATTGACGTTGCCTTGAGGCTATCATAGCCCCTCAGCGTATTTCATGTTGAAGAGAAATTAGTCTCTCTGTACCCTAGTTTTTGAAGGAAAGAGAAGGGGACTATGTTGACTTCTACCCCATCATCAATCATCACACACTTTACATAGTTATTGTAAATCCAGAGTTGTAAAAACAACACCGGATCACCTCTACAAACTATTTAAGCGTCTGTGGGCATCTTGCTGATATCGAACACAAATCCAACATCTCTTTTAGGATGTCCTGGAGGATAAACATCAAAGTCCACAGTGGTTTATTTGTGCTTCTAGAGGAGGGGTGACATTAGCCAAATGACCAAGACCCAACGCTTCTAATAGAGCGACCCTATGAGTAGGGGAATTATTTAACAGGTCCAAGAAGGAAATGTGCGAGAATGTCTTAGTTAAGTCATTGATCAAATCGTAAGCTCCCACTGGCCTTCTTAGCATATCACGGATGTCATATGATGTGGTCGGGTAGATCGGAATAGGCTGTGAAGAATAATCCCTAGTTCTAGTCACAATGTTAATTTGTGGTTCAAGTGTCCAATTCTAGCAACCCCACAATTTTTGTTTACTGGTGATCATCCAAAGGAGGTGCCACCTATGGGTTTGACGAAGTTAAGGCTTCACAATCATGGGTGCCTATTACAATACCTTTATTCAAACCTTTGGGATCTAATCTACCATCCTTTGGATGCATGGGGAGAGGATTGTTAAATACCCCCAACAGTGTGTTCTGCGGAGACACTGGTCCCATGTAGGTGTTTTGAGTGGGTGTTGTTGGGTTCGCTAAAAACATGTCAAAAATAATTGTCTTTGGTCCTCTAGAAAATCTTGTAAAAATTTGTTACAATCTAGGCACGTTCTTGTGTCATGCCCGCAAACCCTATGGAAACTACATTATAAATCATGATCATAATCTCGAGGCCTTTGGTTTGCACCTTGTTGTGGTTTGAAATTACAGTTATTGTTTATTTGTTGGTTATTATTATTAAAATTTGGGAACCCATTTCCTTTGATTTTGAAACTATGTTTGGATACCTGCCTGGGTATTGGCTAGGGCCTTGGGTTTGTGTTTGTCTTGCTTGTTGAGGTTGTTGTTGTTGTTGTTGGCGGTTGAAATCTACGGCATTGACTGAGGGCGATAAGTTGTTGTTTCTTTGATTGTCGTCATTGTTATTGTGGTTATTTGAAGTGGAAGTATTGGGGGTGTTAACAATGTTAGGCTTCTTAGGTTGGCCTGTTACTCCATCATTCATGACTCCACGATTCATATTAAGGATTTTTGGTCCTTGATTGCTATTTGTGTTGTTGGTGTAACTAGGTTTATTTTGATTAGGGGTGACTAACCTTCCATTAGCTCCATAAGTCTTACAACCACTTTCAATGGCAACTTGGTCAATCCGAAGAGCACCCTCTAGAACCTCTTCATAGCTCCTTAGTGGGAACTTTTGAACCTCTTCCTTTGTCTCCCTATTGAGAGAGTGGAGGAACAAATCACAAAGTTCCATTTGATCCATATTTTGAGAACTTGTAAAGGAGTAGATAACTTTTCGCCACCTTTGAATAAAGTGCGTTGCAAACTCATTGTGTTCTTTCTTGATATGAAGAAATTCCCTGATTCCTATTCTCAAAAGCTTGTTAATATAAAAATATTTAATAAATTATGATACGAGTTACTTGAAAAAGTGTATTGAAGCCTCTGGTATCCTATAGTACCAGTCGAGAGAAATACCTTCTAGCGTCTTAGGGAAAATTTTTACAATTACTACATCCCATAGGAGCATCTCTCAAATGGTGGTTACATAAGCCTTGATGTGGGAATTAGGATTTCCCTCCCCTTTGAATTTTAGAAGATCAGGCAAGGGTCTTACGAGCATGACTGTCCATATGGAGAATTCTAGGGGTTCCTTGAGATATTCAAAATAGGTCTCCATTGCGTATGTTTCCACTATTGAAGATCCTTGTTAGGGAGGTGGGGGTTGCATCAGCTTGCTAAAATGGGATAGCATAGACATTTATTGGGGCATATGGCATCCCCTGTGGTTTTCCATATGGACCCGGGTAGGTATACATGTCCCCCTGTGGAGATTTAGAATACATGTGTACATAGGGGGGTTGATTACCTTGATATGGAATCGAAGGCACGAAGCCAAGGAACATTGCATTTCCAGCTAGTATGGCATTTTAAAACACACTTGCGGCTGGTGCCTATTGCAAATATCCATACGTGGCTTCAGGGGGCATACCCAATGTTCCCAACCCCATAAGAAGATCTCCAGGGTTTTGAGTATTCATATAAATTGGAGGATTCTGTGGAGTAGGTATTTGTCTGTAATTCTACTGGTAGGGAGAAGTTCATGCTTTCCCTGCATATGAATTCTGAGTATTTTGGGAAAGTACTAGCTCCTTGAATTTGTCTACCAAAGCTGAAATGACATATCCATGTTAACGAGGAAGTGCTTTTCTTAGGTAATTTTTGTTGAACCCTCAGAGGTTGTTGAGGAGTATGGTATCCTGCTATGAATTGCTCACTATGTTGCCACACCTCATTAGCAGTATTTTTGGTTGGTGGAGGGGTAGCGTTATTATTTTGAAGTAGGACATCACCTTGTCCTTGCAACCTATCAAAATCTTGGTTCATGTTCTGGAAGTGTTGTTCACTCCTAGCATATCATGTTAAATATTCCTCATCTAGATGCAGGAGTTGATCTGATTACATGCTAATGGGCTGTCGAAACAATACTCGAGGAGATGAACTTGCTTCACCAATGAAAGTTATTTTTTTTGAACTTGATTGTTCATGAGGATAGGTCCGCATGACCTGGTCAAGTTCATCAATACATATAAAGGAACCAACATTGGTTCCCTGAAGTAGATTGTTTTGAGTGGATGAGCGGTTGTTTGCCCATATTGAAAGTGAAGGTGATTTTTTTGGTATATTTCATTAGTAGTGGTACATGTCAAAAACCAGGATGGGCTAACCGTACTCATCGTATCCCGATATATTCGGGGGGTATAATAATACTCACAGAATAAAGGATGGATGAAGAAAGTGGAAACATTTAGAGACTAGCTCTTCACGTCAGGTTCACCAATTTGTACAACAGAAAATCAACACGTGACCTTCTTCACACCCGACCTCTCGAGGTCCTGCCGAGACAACCAGTGTAGAATGAGTGTGAATGTGAGTGTGGTGATGGGGATCAAGCTAATTGGGTAATTTTATATCTTCAACACCCAATGTCAGGATCTATGAGTCTAAGGAAAAGAATGCTCTCCTAACTTGAAGTGGTGTGATGGCTTGGTCTGAAATAATAGCTTCTCATAGACTCCAATCAATGTCTAGCTCGGCTAAGATTCTATTTTTTGGTTGCTGAACATGCGGAAAATGACCTGCGGGTGCCTCGTATAGATTTCCAGACAAGGTCATGGAAGTAAGAACGAGAGGCATGATGGAGCCACAGGTATTTATGGGTGATTTTCTGGTCTAGTTTAGAAAGTCTTAGCTTGATCGGCTGATATGTTCAGTAAGGAAATTTGTGCAATAATATCTGGTGGAAGTGGTGAAGATCTGAATACTAATGTACACAAACTAGTGTCAATGTCTAACTGACTAGTAGGTCGTTGGGTTGTGGAACCTGAGGATCACAACCAAAGACTCGTGGAGGTTGTGGTCCTTGAATGGTCATGTGCATAATCAAACCCTGTTTCCAGGAGCAGTCTAATAGTTGTAGGCTTGATTAGCAGTGATGTTTAGCATATTGAGTTGTTCTATTTTCTCAGTGAAAGTTGTAGGTGTGCGCAAGATTGTCAAACGTAAATTGGTATCAATGTCAGTTATCAATTCTGGCCCATTGGGTTGTGGGACCAAGGGATCACAACTGTATGTCTTTTCCTGTTGTGGACCATTGATGGTCATACAAAATGAAATAAAATGATTTTTTAATAAGAAAACTAATTACTGAAGGAAATCTAATCTATGTTTTTGGGGTTTTCACAATATTACAGATAAAAGCAATAAAAGCAAACTAATCTATCAAAGGAAATCTTTTTGTTCTTTTCTAATTTTTAAGCAATGTGTTATAATCTAATAAATAAACCAAAGAAAAGTAATCAACCAGATGTAGATGGTTACTTGTGAAAATGTATGAATCTAATCTAAGGAAAATAACCTAATCTAATCAAAACCCTTCAAACCCTACCTCAGAGGTGAAGAACAAATCATGACCCTAAAAGGGGCTATTGTTCCCCACAACTTTCCTAGTAATGTTAAAGAGGAAATCTTACTAATGATATTGATCTACTTGTGATTAACTAATTTTATTGAAATGAATGATTTTCCACTCTATTTGATATGTGATTGAAACTAGTGATTTGAAATTGACAATTCAACAAACAAGGAAAACAAACACACAATTCCAACCTGGACAAACAAGAGCTTTGGTGAAACTAGGTTGTGTCTGCATATGTCCCCTCAGTATGTTCCTTTCTTTCACTGAGTGTTCATGTGAGTCCAAGGAATTGGGAATGCAAGAACATCAATAGGAGGATGACGCTTGAGTGATGGCACCTTGATGGAAGTTTGGATGCAATGTAGGTAGAAGAGAGATAACACAAGAGATCAAAGCTTGGCTATGCAATTCCTAACAAGATCGTAGTAGCAATACAATGCAAGATACACAAAAAATATCAGGCCTTTTGCTTGAATACAAGCATGGAATATATAGGAATGGAGGATGGGAGGTTCCTTCAAGCTCAAGGCAAGAAGGAGCAGTTCCAACTAATTAAATCTATTTAAAAATAGAAGGAGGAAGGAGAACCAAGCAATCAAAGCTAATTTTAGACAATTTATGTCACGGATGCATGCAAAAAGTGAAATTAAGTGAACCGTCACATGTTAAAACACGTGTGAGAGAATCTGGAAAAAGCGGGCAAGACCGCCACCCTATGCAGGGTGACGGTTTCAGGGCCGCCGCCCTATTTTTGGTGGCGGTTTTAGAACCGCCACCCAGGAAGGGCGATAGTCTTGGAACTAAAGGCCAAAACATGCGCAAAAAGAGGCAGGAAGCTAGAAAAAGCATAGGAAGGCTAAGTAAAGATGTCTAGGCAAAAAATATATACTGCAAATGGAAATTGGAGCTTGAACACCTTCTTGAAAGGACCTTAATCATCATTGGGGACTTTTGTAACCATTTTCCCGACAATGTAGCACATGCAATTTTGGGTGCGTACAATTACCTTAAATATGGGCATCATGGCTATGCCCATAACATATTCTTTATGGATAGGTTATCCCTTCTTTGTGAGAACTCCATGGTCATTACATCTATCACCCTATTATTCATCTATTGGAACCATGCAAAGGGTTCAGGGGTTTTTCTTGTACATTCATTATCCCCTTCTAAGTGGTCTACCTAACTATTCCCATCTCTACTTGATGTAAAGTAAAAATTCATGGATGCTCTTCTTAAAAATACAAGTTATTAAAATCAGACTTCTCCCTCAAAGGGAAACTATTCAGGCAAAAAAAAAAAAACATGCAAATCAAAGTCAAAAGCAAAAATCAAAACAAATAGACCGATCCTTATAAGGACGACTATCATATATTACTTTTTGCCATCTATATTATGTATAAATTATACCATACCCTCGAAGGATGGCTACTCCTTATGGCATTTGAAGGCTTCTCACATTGATCATCCTTCCATTTTATTAGCATCCTAAGAAAGCTTTCCGCATTGATTAGTTTTCGTCTAGTAGACTTTCCACTTTGATCAGTTTTCTCTTTCCCCTTCCCAGAGCTAGGGCATAGTTTTAGGTAACACCACTTTTGGATATCCCTCTTCTCTTGTACAAGTCACATCTCAAACCCCTTTTGTTATGTAAACATTAAGTTTATGATATCATTTCATCCATTGTTTCCTTATGATATTTGAAATGACTAACTATTGTTGGTTATTTGCTAGCATTAGTTTTGGTTGCATATGCCTTGTGTTACCTGGATACCCCTCTTATTTACCTCCAATGCAGTTGGAGGCATATTTTCCTCACACATTCCTTGATATGACATAGAGATGTTTGTATCTATAGGTTCCTATCATTAAGGTTGCATCTTATCCTACTCCTCACTTGATCTTATTTCATCTTCCTAGCATTCAAGTCGACTTCTTGTGGCCATATTTATTTTCCCTCTAGGAATTTTAAATTACAATATTCCAACTATCCCTTTTTTGGGCATACATTATTTTTCCAAAGTCCACACCTATCGCCATATTCTATATTCTCCCTTTAGGGCATTCTGTTTACATATCCCGAATCTTCTCCTTCTCATTTCAAAGTCCACTTCTATGGCCATATTCACTCTTCCTTTGGGCATTTTCTTTTAAAATATTATTTAAATTTCTTGCGCAAAAAGTCCACCTTGTGGCCATACTCTTCCCCTCTTGGGGCATATTGTCTTTATTATCATTTTGTACCTTCTCCCCTTGGGGCATACTTTTTTACCATTCACCTTTTTCATTCTACCTTCATGGGATTTTTTTTCGTGTCCCACTCGGAACCATACTTTTTGATCCTCATCCCTTAAGAAAACATACCTTTTTGTTCAATTCCTCATGTATGAATGATTTCACATAAATTTTTACATATAGTTGTGCATACTTTGATGAATTTCCTATGACCCATTGGTCATCCCGTCTTGCATCCATACTACAGTGATATTCAGCCACTCACTAGTTTGTAATATTTTTAATCCCATCTTTGTTGAGACCGCAATTGTCCTCTACCAATGTGAAATTGGAGTCACTGCCATAGTTTTTATTTAAATTGTGATCCTTTATGCTTGGGGAATCTTGCATTGGTAATCATTTTACCCATTTTTCTTTACCCACCCTCCCTTTTAACTCTACCTTTTTCAAACGAGTCATCTATTTTCCTTGATGTCATCGATCCCCCATTTGATGGGGAGTGCATCATCATTCCTTTTTATCCTACACCAAATTTCATCATTTTTGTCTCATGGCTTGCTAGCACAAACCACTCAACAAAAAAGTGGTAAATGTAGACACCTAAAATCAGTATCTCTATCCTTATTTTCCCGTGTGAGTATATTTTTCTAGGGTCCTATATAGGTCCCTCCTTTAATTAAATCCATCCCCTTTAATATTTAATAAAATTCCCTTATTATCCTATCACCTTTAATTCCCATCCAATTCCCATTAATTAATTAATCAATCAATATCCCTACCATGCCCTAATGGATTTTCCATTTAGGAAGATTTCATTCTAAATCTAAATCCGTATGATTTTTCTACCCATCCCTATCTTCTAACTACCCATAACTCATCCTAAAACAACCTAATCCTACCCATATAATTTAAAGCAACTTTTCCACCTCTTAAATACACCAAATCACGCCAAAATAAAAAAACCAGCCCATTTGGGGAAAATTTCCCCGTAATCGACGGTGACCTAGCCTAGTTGTCGTTGACCCTATAAAATTAAGTTACAAATTTCCATAATCAGGCGGAAATCATCATAATGCAACAAGAACATAGAAAAAAACACAAGCACAAATTCCTTCCATTCTGTAATTCCTCCTTCAAACTAGAGCATCTCAGTAACCCTCTTGTATCCTGTTAAATCTCCTCTTGATCATCTGCATACCATCAAGAGCTTCACATTGCTTTTTCTACTATCTTATAACATTTTTATTGCTATCTTGTCTAGTCTAACGTCTTGCAGGTTTACCAATGGTTGTAACTCTATTACTAGGTTGTTCTTCCAGTTTATGTTCTTGTAGGTTACCTCTTCAATCCTTTTACCCTCGGCCTTGCATTACCCTTCTACAGCCATTGTCACCCAGCTCGAGTCACTGTCGAATCAACCCTCTGTCACTATGTTTTTCATCTCTAGAGCCTTCTTCAACCTCTTCCTATGTTTTGTGCCTTTCTCAATCTATCTGAGCCACCATCATTTTACTCTACTGTACCAAAACTAGCCTATCTACATTCTAGTCACTGCCACTTCACCCTAGTCGCCATCGACCAGGATCATGATCCTCAATATACCGTTTCTAACCTCTATTTTCTATCATTTTCCTTGTTTTTTCTTCCTCAGATCCCCTCTGCAGGTTGACTCTGGCATACATAATCCTTGGTTGCATCCATATTACACTCAGATCCTGCATGGTCTACATATTTCTATTACATTCCAGATCCTATCTCTCAGGTCACCATCGACCTCCCTCTGCATAGTTTAGGTTGACGTGGACTTAGACAAGGTAACCTTTCATTTGCGGTTATTTTGATCAAATCAGTCTTTAGATCAGATCTTGGTTATTCACAGATTTAGTAATATTCCTGTCTCTACATGCTATCTATTGTTTCATCCTGTAGTTCACTATTTCTAAATAAACAGGGGTTGACATCCACCAAGGAAGCTAACGATTCATGGATCCAATTTTTTGGGAAGCCCCTGCATATAATATCCAATCAAATCGGTCTCTAGTCGTGCATTTTATATAGCTTGCAGTAGATATTAATCACTTTGCAACCATTCATCCACATCAAACATTTGAGGTATCTTAAACCCTCCATCAATCGAGGTTACTTAGTTTTCTCTAGTAATAGATCATTTAATTGAAAAGGAATGGAAAATTAGATCAACAATTGATGCAAACTGTAGTTAGCCAAATTCTACAAATCTACAACTAGATTTACTTCTTCAGAATGTAATTTATGATGTATGTTACCCTTCCCACCTTCATCAAATTCTTGCATTAGTATTCCAAGGCCACTGCATGGGTTTTATGATGAAGACACCTTGGAATGAAAAAATATGTGAGGCATTGCATCCTAAAACAAAACTTACAAGTACTGATTTGCTTACATGTTATCCCCAAATCTGTTCAAAAATGATCAACCAATGAAAATTTGTGTACCCCCCTTCCATGATTGACCAAAATGGTCAACATATTTAGTGAATTTGCTAACTTGGCTGCCTACTAACCAGATGTAACCCTTAAAAATGATCTTTTCCAGCCATGAAGGCAATATGATAATTGATAACTTAAACTAATCTTGACCTTGTGTGCCTAAGACTGAATAACACTAATAAAGAATGAGAATTCTCTCCAAAAACTGAAAATAGTAATTAAAACCTATTTAAAATTGTACTTGGAGGAAAGATAAACTCCTACAAGGCTTGCCATTTAAGATGAAAACCACTTATTGAAGGTAGGAAATGCAGAAAGATGTGTATAAAACACTGAGAGGAAAACATGGGAAACTAATGTACAATGTCAACTTATCTCATTTAGAAACAATGCTTTAGATGGATCCTATTGAATGGGATCTGAAGCTCTACTCCATCCATAATTATAAGCTAGAAAACATTATGAGGCTTGCAACTGATGATGATGTAAGGTACACTCCACAAGGAATCAAACTTTGTTTGAGCACTTGGTTTTTCTCTATCTTCATCCCATTATAGCACTAAATCACCTTCATTAAAAACCATTGCTTTAGAATTCTTGTAAATGTCTTCTTAATATGAGATTGATTCAGCTCCATATACTTTGTTGGGGAGATATGGGAGTAGCGGAATAGTGCTATGATTTAATAACGAAAAAAATCATGCACACAGGACCCAAACAATTTCCCACAAAAGCTACAACAGTGGGAGCATAAACTAGAATAATCCAAATCAAACAAAATTACACACACATAACAAACATGTACCATGGTTCACCCAATGAGGGATACGTCCACCTAAGATAGAGATCTCATATATATAATATAACAAGAGATTACAAACCCACTCTTTTGCACAAGAGTATATGTATCTCTACAAGAGTATCTCCTCCTCCTAGATCCCCAACCAGATCTTCCTAAGTACACTAAACCATGCCTCTATACCACCACCAGAATATATCACATAACTAGGAACTACTCCATCTCTGAACTATGACCAACTTCTCTGTGGATCTGTAAACAAGACCTCTCACATGGGTCTACCAGATGTGCAACTAAAATTGTGCACCAAAAAGTAAGTCTGTCTCTCCATCACTGCATAACATGTGCAAACATGAAGATGACCTCCTATACAATATCTAGATCTACATGGATCTACCATACAATACTAGATCTGCATAGATCTATAATACAAGATCTCACCAACATGTGGATCTACAAGAAGAAGCCCTATGTGCTTTTCATACTATGCAAACCATTACATGAGACTAAACAATACAAAGGAAATACAGTAGAAGACATTTCCCTCTTCTCACCATTCAGATGTACTTACTATTTCCTTCTGTCCTACTCTTCTCCATGGAGACTCTGTCTTCATGTAACCTATTCCTTTTTCCTCTTCTTCTTCTTTGTCTTCATCCTCTCGGCCTAGGAGAGAATCGAGGATCTAAAGCGATCCCCCTTTTGATTCTTATGCTCAACCCTAACTTTCATGCTTATATATAAATATATAAACTTAGGGCTCCTTAGCTATGCAATTACATCCAATAGATTTGCTTTAAACAAAATATATATTTAAAGCCGGTGACTAAAAAATAAAACACATCACATAGGTAACCGACACCGTTTAGACCTAACCGTGTCCAGTTCCCACTTGCTCTAACCGATGTCTATCCATCTGACCGATGATGGGTTGCGGTTCCCACTTGCTCTTGATGGAAGTCGAGCCTGTTTGACCGATGACAGTTCTGGGTGACCATTCTGATTCCCCTTTGACCGATGATGGGTTACAATATTACCAATCACTATCATTGCATGCTAACCGTGAAGTAATCTAGCTCCATAACCTAATAATCTCCCACTTAGAAATAAATTTCTGAACCTCTGTACTTGTACCTATACATCACCGTCTTCTACACATCGTGAAGACCATCTATTCTTTCCTTAAACAATTCTCTCAAAGAAATGAAACCAAGAAGATCAAACCATCTTCTCAAACCAGGAAGATAAAACCATGACTTACCGAAGCTACAACTGATCTGTGATAACCAAGCTATCTATACATCAAGCTCCCACTGAATCATAACACCAAGTCTCTCATCCAGCCAAGCCATCATGACTAACACATCTGCAAGAGCTCCCCCTCAAACTGAAGTTCGGAGCCTCAATCACATCAGTAACCATACCTATAAAACTAACCATGTTCTCCATCCATCTATCCATGTCTCCATGCAACCACCAATGCAACTGACCAAGACAAGTCAAACTGGAATATGTGAAAGTAAAACAAGATCCTGGGTAAAGACAACCGAAATGAGTTCTACCTGTAATAGTGGGTGATCAATCCATAAACCTGTATAACTCAAAGAATCCAAACACTGCAATCTGCAAATCCAATCCTGTATAAACAACTAGCATGTCCAAGAAAATCATCTGTAGATAACATCTCTCAAGGAGTAATATAGTAAAAAGAGGAAATACAAACATCCCCTACTCATGCTCAAAGCATCCATGTGTAAATCAGACATCTGCATCATCATAGAATCAAAAAACTAAATCTATCCAACATGTACAAACTCACCATGTACATCCATCCATATCACAAGCTCTCCAGAAGCTCCAAGTCTTCCACCGACTAACTCCAAAGCCAAATAGGAATCCTATGCTCATCAATGTCAATAAAAAACATCCTCCATGCTAAATCATGACACTAATACCAAGTGTAAATATCAGCATACATGTCATCAACATACATCACATATCAACCACGATGAAAGAAAAAACAAGGGAACCATCTAAAAATGGTAAATAAACATTGTTGTTAAACCTATGACCAAACCGACCATGGTTTCCTAACTAACCCCGGTCACTTCCTGACTGACCGCGGTTAATCCTAACCAACACCAATCTCTGTAACAATCAAATTTTCTCTTTTAACCCTTAAAACTCTGAAAATTTTCTCTATCATCTTCACCCAACTGAATCTAACCATCAATTGTAATCCCATGGGAATATCCAGGCTCCACAAAATAAAATAGAAGTGACATCACAAAGCAATAAACTTAATATACCTGTAAATCCATGAATGTCCTCCAAAACCAACTAGTGCCTCTGCCACTCTAAATAGTAGCAATCTCCTCTCACTCTGCATATGCATCATGTATTCAATCCTGCAATGCCAACAACCATGGCTTGCTCCCACTGAACATGAAATCCCCTGCACTACTTGCTAATACATCAGTGAGATATAGAACCAGATGAAAGACATATAAAGTTGATTCCCTTTCTTCTCTGATAATACTTCTACATCACAGAAGTTTGGAATTCTTATGAAGTAGGTGAATCAACTTCTTTCCATCCGTATGTACTCAACATCTCTTGTTACCTGCAGCTGTGTCTAACCATGACTTTTCATTGAGGATCTCATCCTTAGACTAGAAACCTTTGTCCTCAAGATTCCACACAACCGGGAAATAAAAGTCAAACAACACCAAGAAACCATGGTGTAAATTTGTGCACATATTCCAAATATAATATTAGTTGCTTCAAATGAAATAAATAAAACATGAACCACATAGAGATACCTGACTCAAAGTCTCAATGGACTAACCGAACCAAATCCATCCTCTTTCTAATCCAAACCATTGAAGTGATCAACACGGTTTTTTCCTGTACACACTGTGCCAAAAACCTAGTCCTCTAAAACAGGACATAGAACCAATTGCCCTCTCTTGCTGCAAAAAACCCTATACAGATAAGTAGCCACAAGGACCAACCATAGTCATCCCCTAACCAACCATGGTTAGCTGACCAGTATTAGTTCCTCTGTGACCGACCTCGGTTCTCAGACCAATGTCAATGTTGCTGGAATGAACCCAACGCCACACAATTTGGCATAACACACCACACTAGGTGCCTACTTCGACCGAAACCAATAGTTGAGCTGAGCCAATCATTTCAAGAAGCATCCAAATCTCATACAAAACCTTAACAAAAAATCCATGAAATAAATTGCATTAAGATGAAACACATCGCCTTACTAACACTAAGATACTCAAGCACATCTTCAACTAAAGTACATGCTTCTCTGATAGAAGCCCCGTCTTTGTTCTATGCTACTGCCTCTCTACTAAAGCCCATGCATCTAACTATACCAAAGGATGCATAACTACTCCTTTTCTCATTCTCAGATCTAGATATGCAGTCTGAAACATGCATGTGCAACCAAAATAATATAAGCATTGCAATACTGAGATAAAACCATACCTCAATAACCGGGTCTGTAATATGACCAACATGCTTGTGCCTCCAAGAACTGGGGACACCTCAGTAAACAAGATACATTCTATGCATCTTTCCATTTCTTTAGATCTGTGGTTTTCTATTTATAACCAAGCTGCTCAGTAACTGACCACAGTTACCCTATAACCAACTACGGTTACCCTGCCAACACCGGTTGCCACTTAACTGATGCCGGTCACTGTGTTCTCCAGCAACCTTACTCTTCCAGCTCCCACTTGAGATTAAATCTCTTCCTATGATCTTCTCATCAGGAAAAAAAAATGCTGCTCTGATACCAGCTGTTGGGGAAATATGGGAGTAGCGGAATAGTGTTATGATTTAATAATGAAAAAAATCATGCACATAGGACCCAAATAATTCCCCACAAAATCTACAACAGTGGGAGCATAAACTAGAATAATCCAAATCACACAAATGTACACACACATAACAAACATGTACCATGGTTCACCCAATGTGGGCTATGTCCACCTAAGATAGAGATCTCATATATATAATATAACAAGAGATTACAAACCCACTCTTCTGCATAAGAGTGCATGTATCTCTATAAGAGTATCTCCTCCTCCCAGATCCCCAACTAGATCTTCCTGAGTACACTAAACCATGCATCCATACCACCACCAGCAGATCTCACTTAACCAGGAACTACTACATCTCAGAATTGCGACCAAGTTCTCTGTGGATCTGTAAACAAGACCTCTCACATGGGTCTACCATATGTGCAACTAAAACTATGCACCAAGAAGTAATTATGTCTCTCCATCACTGCATAACCTGTGCAAACATGAAGATGACCTCCACTACAATATCTAGATCTACATGGATCTACAATACAAGACTAGATATGCATAGATCTATAATACAAGATCTCACCAACATGTGGATCTACAATAAGAAGCCCTATGTGCTTTGCATACTATGCAAGCCATTACATGAGACTAAAAAATACAAAGGAAATATAGTAGAAGACATTTCCCTCTTCTCACCATTCAGATGTACTTGCTATTTCCTTCTATCCTGCTCCTCTCCATGGAGAATCTGTCTTCATGTAACCTGTTCATTTTTCCTCTTCTTCTTCTTCGTCTTCATCCTCTCAGTCTAGGAGAGAATCAAGGATCTAAAGTGATCCCTCTTTTGACTCTTCTGCTCAACCCTAACTTTCACGCTTATATATAAATATATAAAATTAGGGCTCCTTAGCTATGCAATTACATCCAATATATTTTCTTTAAACAAAATCTATATTTAAATCCCGTGACTAAAAAATAAAACACATTGCACAGGTAACCGGTGCCGGTTAGACCTAACCGCGGCCTGTTCCCACTTGCTCTAACCGATGTCTGTCTATCTGATTGATGACGGGTCATGGTTCCCACTTGCTCTTGACTGAAGTTGGGCCTGTCTGACCGATGACAGTTATGGGTGACTATGCCAGTTCCCCTTTGACTGATGATGGGTTGCTGTATTACCAGTCACTTTCATTGCATGCTAACTGTGAAGCAATCTAGCTCCACAACCTAACATACTTAATGGCTTGATTTATGACCTCTTCAATTTCCATGATATTTGCATACCTTACCTCCATGGGTCCATTATCCAATAATTCAACTTGATGCATCAATTCCAAGGATGGAATCTTAGGAGAAATAGGTAGCTTGGATTCAAGACCATTAACAAGTTTGAAAGGTGAACTTGGAATTGATCTTTTATGAGTTATTCTATCAGCCCACATGGATGCCTTCAACTTTGTATGCCAAGTATTAAGATAAATACCATTTTGTATAACCCATGAAGCAATATTTCCACCAAAAAAATATTTTAAATTATCTAAAATTATGGTAGAAGGAACGCTAAATGTGGTTATAATACCTTCTTATAAGTCCAAGATGCTTGTTTCATTAGCTTCCTTCAAAGTAACCACTTTAGTCCACCGTGTGAAATAATCATTTGCGATGAGTATCCATCTATGCCGCAAGCTTAAAGGTGGGTTTATGAGACCTATGAAGTCCAAACCCAATTGAAAAAAAGGCTTGTCAATTATAATTGGTTGCAGCGGTAAGGCAACAAGCCTCTTTTTTCCTATGAAGAACACACACTTTTGACACCTTCTTACCCAAGCATGGTTGTCTTTGAAGAGTGTAGGATAATAATATCCTCCTTTCACGATCTTGAGAGTTGTAGTTATTACTGAATAATGCCATCCTTCTTGAGCATCATGAAACTGTTCAGGCATCCTTTTGATTTGGTTTAGTTCACAACACCTCAAAAATACACATTAATGTATTTCTTGAATAAAAAACCATCAACCACCAAGAAAGGAATAAATTAAAATCTAAAATATCTTCTTTTTGAGCTGTCCAAATTTGGTGGATACATACAATGCTAAAGGTACCTTTCCATGTATGAAATCCATATTAAATTGTGCTAATTTTGAATTTTTTCAACTTGGTCTTGCAAAACTAGGACACTTTCTTTCAGCTCATGCAAGTCTTGAGAAAATTTCTCACATAATCCTTTGCCTCTAATCAATTTTTTCACTTTAATTATAATTTCATATTCCATCAATTTGGTAATCCAACCTGCTCTCTTATCACTTATGTCCTTGTTCAATAAAAATTCTTTGATACTCAGATGAGCAACCATTAGATGTATTCTATTGTTAGAGAAAAAATACCTCAACATTTTGAGTGATCTAACAGTTGAAATTACATGTTTTTAAATGAAAGAATACCTTGTTTCATACTCCATCAAACTTTGATTGAAAAAGGAAATTGGCTACTCCAAAGCTTCTTTATTCTGTTGTGTTAACATTCCTAAAATTGTATCCATGTTAGCATAAACATACAACATGAAATATTTTGAAAAATTAGGATTTATGAGTGTTGGGGATAATACTATGCCTTTCTTGATGGCTTCAAAATTTTTGACTCCTTCCTTAAACCATGTGAAATTATGATATTTCTTGAGCATGTTGGTTAATGGCTTTGATAAAGAAGCAAAATCAATAATGTACCTTCTTATGAAATTAATTTTTCTAAGGAAACTTTGAAGTGTTTTCTTATGTTTTGGTAATGATAAATAAAGGATGACACACAATCTTTTCGGATCAATCCTCATACCATGTTTTGAGATGATATGACCAAGAAGCTTACCCTCATGAATAGAAAACACACAATTTTTGGGATTAAGCGACACATCGTAATCTTTGTATCTTTCAAATACTACTTTGAGCTATGGTAAGTGGTCACTTTCTGTAGACAAAAAATCACAAACTTACTACTACTTACTATACCGCCAAGTATATTGTTTTATATATGGATCTTGCGTAAGAAAATTATTCACTTGTGACCCATTCCCTAGTCCATCTGATTGTCTTATTAGTTTCTATTTCCTTAATCTTTCACACTTGTCACTCATACACCTGTTGCTAGTCAGAGAACAAGGATCCCTATCAGTCAATATCCACTCATTTGTCATCATTTGTCTCTGGACACTAGCACCCATGACTGGACACTAGCACCCAAGTACTCTTTCCCATCCTAAGTGCATGTGCCCTCTTTATGTTTGATCTTATTTTTGACACTTGAAGTTGGTATTTTTGGTTTTCCCACTCATATCCTAAGGTACTATTTGGCATGTCGGGTCATTATTTTCAAAATTTAAGCAAGAGTTCCCTATATAAACACAACATACATACCATGATAAGGGTGGAAAATTTATATCAAGGGCTAGTTATCTACATATCAAAGGGACTACATATTGAGCTCATTATTCTGCATACAAACAGCATGGGAAGGGGAGTTCATTCTATTCCATTGACATATTTGTATTTTATCTAGCTACCGCCCACTATCTTGGCATCGTTGGCATGAGGGTGACCTAGGAGCACTATTACACACATAAGCACATAGAACTACATTGGGTATGAGATGTAGTAAAATGCTCAATCATAGGTTCACTAGTTGACAGTTGAGGATAGTCTGGACCCTCATTTTGCATCTTTCTTTTTTAGGATTTGATGTCTTTTTGAGGTTTTTACATGAGGATATTTGTGTGCAGGTTTACAGGTACCTCAGCGATCCAATTGTGAGATACAGGTGACCAAATGAGAACAATTGAAAAACCCTAGCGA
Source organism: Taxus chinensis (assembly GCA_019776745.2). Lineage (NCBI taxonomy): Eukaryota > Viridiplantae > Streptophyta > Pinopsida > Cupressales > Taxaceae > Taxus > Taxus chinensis. Next base: position 561,168,495 of record CM034155.1, on the reverse strand, counting down.
CAATATCAAAACTAAGTTCTGACCATTTCTACAGACTCCAACGCCCCCACAGATGTCTTGGGCACCCATAGGTGCCCTTGTTCTTGCCTAGGTACTCATGTTTAAGCATTTCCACCTCCTCTACATTTTTCTTAGGTTCGTTACGATGGTATTTATTTTTGTTTCATCACATTCTTCATCCTAGGCACATTTTAGGATAAGCGAAATAAAGGTAAGTTCCCTATCTCTTCCATTTTATTTCATAATTAAGATTGGATAAATTACCTAGCATATATATTTCATTATATGTCATTTATGGAAAACATTACTTTCAATTTTTAATAAAATAAATTTATATTTATTAAATCATTTTAGTGAACCTGTATCTTAGAACTCATTTCCCTAGGATCCACTAAAACCATTATGGCTAAGAGTAGCTCTTCTCCTCCTACCCAAGCTATGCTTCATACGAGTGTAAACCCTATTTATGATGAAGAAGCCATCGATGAACTTCATGCTCTCTATCACAATCTTACTCTCCCTAATGAGATTAAAATAAATCTTTTCGCCAATGATTGCAGTGTTCCTACTAGCTTTGATCATTCTACGATTAGTATTTTTTCAGATCCAACAAGATTTTCATGTTGTTGTCTTAGCTATCCTATCCGCAATTGGCATTCTTCACCTTCTTCTATTTCTGTTGCAACTCTAGATGAGGCTATTATTTATTATTTGCTAAACCTTGATAGCGGTAGTATAAATATAACACATAATGAGAATGCACATGTGCATGATCTTGCTTCTAATACTAGTTAGGATAATTATATAGCTACATCTCATACTCCTTACATTTCTGAAAATGTTTCTAGTGGTTCTAAGGTTACATCTCATACTATCTCTTCTTCATTATACATCGATGATATGCTTGATGAAATAAATGCCTCTAAATATTTTTCTAATATTGATGAGGCACATGATAGTAATGATTCCACCTCTTTGCATACTGTTGAATGTGAATCCCCTACTCTAGTTTCATCTTCTCTTGAGATTGTGTCTAGTAACATACATGTTGAATCATCTCCTTCCATTACTTCATCCCCTAACAATTCTTCCAATGATATTCCTAATGAAGCTATCAATATTCCATTCTCTTTACCACCCATTACTTACTTTGCACCTACACCTATGGTGCTCATATCGTCGACATCCTCCACTTATTCTTCTAATATTACTATGATCAATCATAATGGAAAGATACAACCGCTCAATACGCCATCTACATATCCTAGTATTCTATCACATGATATCTTATCGCTCATGTATGATATTGGTAAATTACAATCTCAGGTCCAATTTATCACTCTTGAAAGCAAGGCCTATTATGCTTCCATTGATAATAATTCCTTACATGAAAATCTTATTCCAAATAAAATTCACAATTCAACATGCCCCAAGGATTTCATTATGCCTACATTTTCATGTTTTGATGGTACTAAAAAACCCATATTTACATGTCAAGCACTATTGTCAAGATATGGCTTCTTACTCCAATGATAGATTATTGTTTAAAGCCTTTTTTCATAGTCTTACTGCCAATTCTCTCCAATGGTACACACATTTAGCTTTCGGGTCTATTAATACCTATTGTGAGATGGAAGAGGTCTTTCTCTGTCACTTCATACTTAACAATGGACCTAGAGTCATGCATGACCGCTTACCTAATTTACATAATGGAAAGACAGAGCCTATCCTTGATTACATTTTGCATTTAAATTTTACATGCATCAGTTATTATTTCAACACATTAACTTAGAAAAGTAATTCATATTTTATTGTGGCTTGATTCCTGCTTTAAAAGAGCACTTTCAATATGACACGTGTGAATCATTCACACTCTTATGTTATAAGGTAATTGATCTAGAACAAGATCTCATTGTTACACATGTTATAGATTCTCCTCCTATCACTGTTATTGTTTCATCATCTAGTTCTTCTTCACTTCCATCCATTGAGCATCCTCCATGGTGTCCATCTCCTGCATCTCACAATAAATTTTAGTCTTCTCCATTGCATAATCATACTTCATCTCCTCCACCGCATAGGGACCCACCTCAGACTTCTACATTTCCTTCAAGTGATCCATTACACCTTTCTCATCATGCTAGAGCTCATGATGTGCTGTGTGCCTTGCTTGATAATCATTTGATTTGTTTACCTTTTAATCAACATCATCCACTTCATCGCTTGCAATGCCAGCGTGGTCAACCTTATTACAACTATCATCATATCAATGGCTGTCGTGACAATGAATGTTATGCCCTTCATGATAGATTACAATAATTAGAAGATAAGGATGTCCTTTCCTTTAGCTCTCACTCTCCTGAGCGGTCTATGTCTCCAATTCCACACAAGTTTGTTGTTACTCTAGTTATCTTATCTCTTTTGTCTAGTTATAAGATCATCATCCATCTACTGCCAGAGGTTATTATGAATTCACACTCTCCATCTCATTCATCTACTACTACACCATCTTGTCTACCACACATTAGCTTCCTAAGTCATCATCATCTGCACTTTGCACCACTGAATCTCCTGTCATTGGCACTATTTCATTAGGCATTCAATTTGGTTCATATACTCATGATTCTTCGATTCCACATGCTTCCACGGCTTTGTGACCTCTTTGTATTTGGTAGGTGATTTTACTCACCTTACCCCCTGATGATGCACTTGTGTTCTTATAGTTTTTATATCATTGTTGAGGGATCTGTTACAATAAGAACCTCACCATATCTTTACGCTACACATTATATCGATATAGTTATCTATCATACACTATAATATTACTTACTAATGGTGCACTCTTGCTTTACGGTTCATTCTTGACTACTCAGGGGTATTATATAAATGAACATTAACATCTACACACTGGGGGTATCACTATTCTCCTTTTCCCCTCTTCATCATACTAACACGTGCTTAAGTACACTCTTACAACCATATCATTCACATACTCTTTCACATCATTCAATTTACACATAATTTACCATTCATCACAACTCTATTCATCCATATACACTTTTTCCATCATTCATTTATCACATGGATCAATCACACTCTCTATATTTCATACACTATTTATTATCACATACACTATCTCATCCTATTATCTATCTATGATGACATTAAACATCAGTATCCATTAGTCACTATCAACAACTACGTGATGTAAATCAAATCACTAAATATGAGCAATGCTCAAAACATCACACATAAAATATAGTGGTGATAATCACAAAATCATACATCAAATAAACATCAAATATGATGAACATACGCCAACAGTCCATATATATAAATCATTCAAAATGATACTTACAAAAACTTCAATACCGGGGGAAAAGTCTCCATACATTGCTATATTTCTATATATCATATATCATCATCACTATCACCCTCTATAGCTTCAGGAGCTCTAGAACTATATGCTTCACCACTAAATATGCAGCGCTAATCGCGGCCCTTATATATTTCTACCTACCAACGTAATAACGTAACCTCAGTCGACTACTCTGCAAAACAGACCTGTAGCTCCACAAACCTTGCAAATGCATCCTATGTCAAGGGACCTCCACCCGTAACCTCTCTATCCTATCATGTATCCTCTCATGCCTCATCCCTCTCACTCAATAACACAGTACATGTAGCCACCGCTAGCGCCACTGGATCAAATAAGTGCGCATGCTCACCCACAATACCATCCACATGCTCTAGTATACCACCACCTATGAGTACATTGGTGGGAACATTATGCATCAATGTGTGTATCAATGTGTCCACAATTAACAACCAATATGAGTCACATACATCTATAGATAAACATGTTAGACAACAACAACAACAATTACATAACTAAATAGCTAATAAAAAACATCACTATACAAATACTTAAGCTTTTCTATCGCTGACGCTATGCTATCAAGGGCATGTGCCTTCCCCTCTACTCCTCCCCCAGTGGTGATCCCACCACATCCATAAAAAATAGAAAAAATACCCATTGATGTGACTCCCACCATGCATGGTACGACTCTGTACACCCTGCATCATCCACATCTATAAACTCTATCACCGCATCTGCCTCGTCTAGCCCAGAAGGTACTAGCTATGCTCATGTGGGCCTTGGTCTAGCTCTAACCCTCCTCAGTTCCCTAATGGAACTCACCCAAACATATGGTTCTAGGGGCACATACTGGTACATACCAAATTGACTGAAAAACACTTTTTCTTGGCATAGTTTGGTCACCCTTAAAAACCAATCCTCTAGCTACAGAGTCCACCGAATACATCATAGCTCTACTCCATCCTTTGGCCACACTCCATAGTCTCGGTATGACCTCCATATCATGGACTCTAGCCCCATACAATCTAACATCTCCCTATAGGTATCAGTGTCCATCCTCCTACTCTTAATACCTTCACATATCTCCTAGCAAATATATCTAGCCTCATTCAATCTCCTTGTGGTCCATGAAGCAGCCTCAATATCACAATATGCTCATAGGCCCATACATGTAACAATGTGGTAGCTCTAATCCCACCTCCGTGCTCTTCCTGTGTAAATATATATAAATCTCTATACAAGTGGTCCAATACACATCGTGCCTAAGAATATATCGTCCCATCCTCCTTTATCCGATGACAAATATCATGCATATTATACAAGATGCTTACACCACCACCCTCCACTACAGCTGCCAAATCAATCACAATAAAAATAAACTTCCGCAATCATTGGAACCCCTAATCTCAGTATGATATCCAACCTGATATGGACCTTAGTATGTACTCGGGTTCTTATAAAATACCACCTAGCAGCCCTCATTTGTCTTTGAGCATCATCTATAGCCATCACCTGAACCCTCTCACCAACAATAGACAATCTCAATATGCGATATACGTCCTCCAAATTCACTGTCATCTCTCTATTAGGTAACCAAAATGTGCAAGTATATTCACACCATCTCTCACATAATGTAGTGATCATTGACATATTATGGGGCACATCCCCCATCCTAGCTTTGTGTCACAGCCCGACATGGTCCTATACATCCCACTCATCATCTAACAAACCCAATCCCAACAACGTACTTAAATTATGGCCACCATGAATCTCCCATGAATGAATATCCCTCTACACAACACAAATAGACAACAAACACGGTGGTAGAACCTCATACATATGCAAGTAAACCTATCAATAGCCTCAAAAAACATCAATTTCCCCATTTCTCGCACTCTGGGCTAAAAAAAATCCTTTTGGGTTGCTAACACCCAGGAGCAGGATACAAGCACCCAAGAGCAGGTCATAAGCTCCTATATCTAAGCGTTGGCATCCTGAAGAACATTAGCACCGTAACTGCTCTTGCCTAGGTACGAAATGCCTAGAAACTCAAAAATATTTTTTTTTTGTAAAAATTCAACAGAAACTACTAATTTCAACATAATTTTTGAAAAAATTCACACTTACTAGCTCATCTATCATACGTGATGCCACAATTGCCACCACCATCTCAAATGTACTCAACCGTGGTGCTCTCACTTGAGGCATCTTCACATATCCAAAGATCAAGATCACACTCGCGTAATAATCAAATGACATGCCTATTCATTTTTTCATATTACTATTTATAGTAACTTTCAATTACCTACTGTGTTATACTTATTATTTACACCTATCCTTTGAACTAATACACATCACACAATTTCAATCATATCTTGAGTACCCCTAGTTTGATTCTTGTCTCGTTTACATCGTTCTCTTCAAAATTTTGCCTACTATCATATTATACACATTTCACAAATTCTATATTCCTCATTGACATAGTTTCAACTCAATATACACACACTTTTGTGATATTTATCATGCATTTTTCTCATTCACTATTACATCATTACATAATTAATTTCAGCTCAACGTTCATTCTCTTCATCACTTTCCCTTTGGACAAAAGGGGGGCACACAATTGGGGCATCCTATAATCTCCCTCACACCATTACACGATCATTTTTTCATTTTAATTGTCTCATTATAAAAAACATTCTCATACCTTATGCAAAATTTCACACCAATTTATAGTGATTCCACCTAACGACTTAAAATTTGAGGGCAACAAGTGTAAAATACCTCCATCGAGTAACCAGTCAATAAATCACATGAAGTCAATTCTCAACAAACATAAATATTCTATTATTTGAAATCACATCAATCAATCAACACAACACAACGTATTTACCTAACTTGGGAGTTACATCACCACTTTCCTGGATGACCTAACATTGGAAGTTATTCTACATTCTCTACCACTTCCAGATGAACTAAAATGGAATCCATCTCATATACATTTCAGCGACACCCCTGGAGTTGGGGCAATGAGACATCATCTCCTTTCCTATACTACTCCTATATGGGTTATTCACGTTTGATCGAAATAAGGGAAAATGGAACCAAATGAAAAAATCTGGTCTTTGTCCATATGTAGTGGCTAGACCTTTTTGAGGATGTAGTTAAAGTTGGAAAGTAAAACTAAACCTCTCTCTCTGCACTCTTCCTCTTGCAGCAGGACTCCCAAATCCTCAATTTTTCACACACGTGAATTTGGGTTGGAAATTGATCACTCCTTACCCCAAACACATCTCCATTAGCGACAAAATAAAAATATCCAGTCACTTAATATCAAAATTGTCAATCTCACTTAGTGCTTCTCATAATGGTCCCACGTCTCTCGTTACGCTGCATGGATTAACACGTTGATCCATTGTTTTCCATGCTATTTATTATTATTCTACACGTAGTTATGTGACATGGGCTTCTTCGGACTTCTCACAGGGATATTCGTTACTTCCTTTACACTACTTAAATTTAACTCAAATAGCATAAATGGGGGGAAAATGTAGACATAAAATCATGCACTTACTGCTATTTACTATACCACCAAGTATGTTGTTTTATATATGGATCTTTCATAAGAAAGTTATTCACTGGTGAACAATTCCCTAGTCCATTCACTTGTCTTGTTGGTTTCTATTTCTTTTATCTTTCACACTTGTCACTCATACACTTGGTTATGGTCAGAGCACAGGGATCCCTTTCATTCAGTCTCAACTCATTTGTTGTCATTTATCTCTAGACAATAGTGCCCAGGATTGGACACTAATACCAAGGCGCTCTTATACATCTTGGGAGCACGTGCCCTCTTTATGTTTGAAACTTGAGGTCAGTATTTTTTGTTTTCCCACTCATATCCTGAGGTACTAGTCGGTATGTCAGGTCATTAGTTTTGAAATTCAAGAAAGATATCCTTAGATAAACACACCATACATACCATAATAAGGGTGAGTGATTTATATCAATGGCTATCTATCTACATATCAAAGGGACTACATCTTGGGCTCATTATTTTGCATACATATTACATAGGAAGGGGATTTTATTCTATTCCATCCACATAGTTTCATTTTATCTAGCTACTCACATGTTATCTTGGCATCGTTGCGCGAGGGTGACCTAGGAGAACCATTACACACACAAGCACATAGAACTACATTGGGTATAATATGTAGTGTAACACTCAACCATAAGTTCACTAGTTCAAAGTCTGAGGAAAGTCTGACCCCTCATTTTGAATATTTATTTTTTAGGATTTGATGTATTTTTTAGGGTTTTGCAGGAGGATATTTGTGTTCAGGTTTATAGGTACCTCAGTGATCCAAGTGCGACATACAGGAGACCAAAGGTGAATAAGTGTAAAACGCTAGCTATAATATCATAACCAGGTTTTGATAATTTCTACAGACTCTAGCACCCCCCACAGAGGTCTTGGGCACCCACATGCACCCCTATTCTTTCCCAGGAGCTCGTGTCTAAGAATTTCCACCTCCTCTACATTTTTCTAAGGTTTTTTACGATGGTTTGTCTTTATGTTTAATCACATTCTTCATCCCAGGCACACTTCGGGATAAGAGAAATCATGGTAAGTTCCTTATCTCTTCCATTTTCTTTCATAATTAAGATTGGATAAATTTCCTAGCATATATATGTCATTGTATGTAATTTATAGAAAACATTGCTTCCAAATTTTAATAAAATAAATTCAGATTTAATTAAATCACTTGCAAGCTTTGAAAACACTATTGTATAATCCAAATAGACTAAATCAAAAAATTTAATGATACCTTGGAATGCCATGTCCATGGCTCTTTCAAATGTTGCACCTGCATTGGAAAATCCAAATGGCATATTTTTGTATGCATATGTGCCCCACTTAGCTGAGAATGTTGTTTTAAATTGATCTTCTTCCTTGACAAGTATTTGGTTATAACCACTATATCTATCAAGCAAAGAATACCTTTTTGAACCAGCAACCAACTGACATATTTGTTCCATGGATGGAAAAGGATAGTGATCCTTAAGATAATCCTTGTTTAAATCATGAAAATCAACACATAATCTGATTTCACCATTTTTCTTTCTTATCGGTACAAGGTTAGTTGTACCCAAGTTGAATGCTGGATGGGAAATATAATGAAATACTTAATGAGTTTTTCAAGATCTGTTCTCATTAAGGGTTCCAATTTGGGATTAATTGGCCTTTGTTTTTATCCAACTATTTTTTAATCAACAACTAATGAGGGATCAAAACCACTTAAATCAATGTATTTCCATGCAAACCATCTACATACTATCTACAAAGCTCAATGAATGCATATATTTCATATTTTGAACATATCTTGTATGGATTGAGGCTCTTTCGATCAAGAATGGTGACACTATCATGTGGATTTGTACTTGTTGAAAGGACATCCCTTTATTTCTTAATTTCATCATTATCTCTAAAGATGGATTCCAAAGTAGCAAGGACTTTTGAGATCTTGTTTATTTTTTGATGCATAATCTAGCCCTCATACTTGTTTTGTAGTTTTTCTTGGTTTTGTAATGAAAAATCAGCCTCTTCCTACAAAAATATGATTATATGGGCATCATCATCAAAAAATTTCCAATCTGAGTTGTCATTCGGAATGGATGGCTTCACAATAACCTTGATATAAGGCTGCAATTTATCATTTCTGATATCTACAGGTATGTCAAACTGAGATCCAATGGTTGCGAGTCTATCAACATGTTTGTTTCTATATCTAGGGACAATTTGAATGTTGAAAGCAAGAAAATCTTCAAGCATGTCTGATACTCTATGTTTGTAAGTCCTCATTAATGGATTTTTACAAGCTCGTTGTTACCAAAAACCAACAAACTCTTGATCCCCTTCTTCCTTTCCCACTCTAAACCATGGATAAGTGCCTCATATTATGAAACTTTTTTAGAACAACAAAACTAAAACTTAACAACTGAAAAATACCTTTTATTGGTGGGTGAAATCATCATGAAACCAATTCCTGAACCATGTTACTTTTTGGAGCCATCAAAATATAGTTTCCATAAACCATCATCTTGCTGATTTCTATTTTCCATGGCTGGAATTTAAGCATTATATTCATGAATTCTATAAATTACAATGTTTTGTTCTTAAATAACCTGATAAGGATCATGCTAAAAATTTTCATTAGTAATTTCATCCTTAAAAAAAATTTGGAATTCCTTCCAATGCATGAAGAGCTTCAGATTCAATCTCACCTAGAAACTCATATTTACGACATAATTTACATTTATTGGGCAAGTTGTGTGAGGATCAATGTGAAAATTTGACAAAGGCTCAAAATTAATGGTCCATTTAGCTCCATACCTAGTTCTAAAAACAAGATAAGATCAATCAACTGAAAGGTAACTTCCAATCTTGGATGTGAATTCCCTTGATAAGAACATAGTAAAATAAGGTGGAAAATCCACAACCATCACATCCTACAAGACTGTAACACTTAGGAAAGCATGTAAAGTCATTTTTATTTTTTAAATCATGCCTGTGGTCTTTGTTGATGAGCCATCTAATTGTAAAACTCCTTGTTATGCCAAAAAAAATAGCACCCTCGGATATATGGTTATGGATCCCTACTTTTGGAAAATATGGGATGATCTCACAAGGGTGGGACTTGCTCAAATGAGATCAACCTCCAGAGAAATTTGGTTTCTCTTCCTAATCTAATGCCACAACTACTCCTAATGTTGTAAATCTACATATCTAATCCTATCCTATGATTCCAAGGGACCAGGGGAAGATAAAATGCATGGAAATGTAAAAATCCTACACTAAAGAGGTGATAACAAAAAGAAAAGGGTGGTTTGGACACTTTCCAAGATATAAAAATGAGGGGAAAATGGAGATAGAGAGGGTATTGGGACACCACAGTCTATAAACACACATTTACACTAGCCATTAAAATGCACAAAATACCTTAAAATGTAATGAAGAGGTCAGATAATGTAATGAAACACAAGAGAGGGTTGTAAAATAACTACATAGTTTGATTTTATTACTTCAAAGAGTGACACACTCCTTTACAATCAAGACGAGAGGCATGAATCTCTTGTAAAATTGTCAAAAATGAAAGGTTTGAAACCCACAACACCTGCAATAACCTATAGAGAAGGAGAGGAGAAAAATGGAGAATGTTCAACTACTCAAATGAGCTCCTTTTTTACAATATATGAGAGAAAGAGAAAAGGAACTCGAAATTACTCTTCAACCATCAAAAAATGGTATTAATTGGCCTAAACAAGTGATGGGTGGGGTTCCCATCACATTTTCCTCCATGTACTGTGTCGTGTTGAAGAAGAAAAATGCAACCAAGTCTTCACTAAATGCATTTGGAATGCCTGGAAGTGGTTATTTGGAAATGGATATTTTTTAGGTTTTTGAGCCACCTACCCCCATCAAATCTCTGATTTATTGTTCATATGTTGATATACATCAAATTATGAATCTAACCATATAAATTATATAAAAAATGGAGTTCCGGAGAGAGAGTTAGAGCCATGCGGGTCAGCGGTGTCAAAAATGCTAAAAACAAAGTTTTTCGGGTTTAGTTCTTCAGGTTGTTGATAATTTTCAATATGTAGTGCCCACTTCCCTTTGGCACCTTTTATTACTGATCATGATACTATAGACTATATGATGGACATCCTTATAGTTTGGATTTAGTATGGTGTTAGATGTCAGATCCCGGTTTATTGTTGGATCTGATTCATATATGATGCATGATGATTATTAGAGACACCTTATATGTGGATGATGATATATTATTTGACATGGATGTTTTATGGATGTTGTTCAGACATATGATTTTGGATAGTATGAGTAGATCTAGAAAATGGATATTTTATGATGCTGATATAATTGTTAATTAAAAATGTAAATGCTGTAGTTGTTACTTCGATGTTGTTGTGATTCATTTATATAGTTGGTTTTTCTGACTTATTTTATATCACGTTGGATTTTCTGATATGGCCACGAGGCCGAAGGATGTGTTTGTGTTTTGTAGGTTAAAAATCACAACAAAACATCGGGGGATCGGAGACCAACCAAAATGGAATTCTATGTGAATTCAACAAGGTCACCATGGCAACGTGTCTTGTGTGTGTGTTGTATTTTGCTAGGGATTCCCATGGGGGGCATTTCCTTTATATGTGACCATGGGTTTGTGTATTTTATAAATGTGTTTCTTTTATTATTGTTGTATGTATTTTATTAGTAATGTGTCCCTTTCTATATTTAATTAAAGTGTGATAGATTAATGTGAGGAAACATATGGTTAAAATTTAAATAAATCAAATTGGGATATGAGAAAGTGATTATAAGATTTTTTGGCTGCTTGTATTTAATTATGTAAGGGATGTGTAAGTTGTGTGAGAGCTTGTGTAAGTCATATTTTGGAGTGAGAAACACTCCACCTTCATGGGAAATTCGGATTTGTTCTTGGGGGATGTTCTGGAGGCTTGTGGGACAAGTAAAACTTGTCCCATGCCTCTAAATTTATGTCACCAACCATACTTATGGTTGGAGAAGTGATTTGTGACTTTTTATAATGAATTTTATTCATCATTTTTCTTGTTTTGTATTGCACTTTCTTACATGTTATTTATTTTTGTTGTCCCTTGAGGTATGGGCTTTTTGGAGTGTGCAAGTAACTTGTCATTTTCACCCACCTCTTTATTGTGCTTGGGAGAATGGAATTTTGTATTTTTTGTTTGAATTTGAGGATGTGTGATGTGGCATCCTACATGGATCCACATCTCTCTCCCTCTTCTATTTAATTTAAACTCTTGCCTTGTTTTTGGGTTGTTGAATCATTTTGCAACTTATTGGGGGAGAATTTTCTTGTGGGAGCTCTTGTTTTTTGAGGAAATTTTGGAGAAAGCTTTACATGCTTGGGAGTTACTGTTTTGGACTGTGTTCTTGGATTTGAGAGATTGTTGTTGGAAACAAAATCTATCATAGAAAGGTAGGCGTTTATTTCTTCCTTATTGATGTTATTTTATTGTGGTGTTGTGTGTATGGAGAATGTTTTATTGCTTTTGTTGGCCAGTTGGGTAGACTGCATTAGGGAAGGTGTAGGAGAAGGCTATGGGGAATCCATGTGGGGGGCATAAGGAATGCCATTGGCATCAGAGTTTTGTGGAGGGAGTTTGGGTTTGAGATCCACCATGGAAAATAAATAGCTTTCATTTCTTACTTTGGGGCATGCATAATGAAATTTGTCAGGGGGCATAAGAAGAAACTTGTGGGGGGGCATAATAATGTGTGTGGGATGAATTATTTTGGTGGGTTATTCTGGTGGATTCCTAATTCCCAATTGGGAGGCATAAGTAGCTTCCCCCATAGACCTTGCTCCTTTGGCTTGCATGATCAAGCCTGAGTTCTGTTTTGAAATGATTTTAAATGTAGTTGTGAACTGTTGTTTTTTTGTTGAATTATGTTTAAAAAAGAGAGGAAATGTGTATGTGAAAGAATATTGTGTTGTGGAACCCAGTTGTTTCCATGGTTGAATTACACCTTTGATTGTATTTTAGTTGGGGCTTGGGGGCCAATGATGAAGGAAGGCTTCTCTTTTCATTGGATGTCTTGGTTGGGTGGAGAGCATTGTCTTTCCCCCTTTTTTGTTGTGATCAAATTGGAAAAGAGAAAATGTGCATGTTGCTGTCCTGGAGCAAAGGAAAAATGCAGTTGGATTGTCCCTTGTGAAAACAAATTTATTTGTAATCCTTTCCCACATGATGTGGATGAAATTGTAATAGTTATGTTATGGAGAAATGATGGTGTAATTGATTATGAGAATGTACATTTGAATTGAGAAGGCCATTTGTTTTCTGCTCTATACATTGGAAGAAATAGGAATTCTGTTATTGCTGTCAAACATTGAAAGATGTAAGTTGTATAATTGAATTCAATAAGGAATTGCAAGTTCATCTCTTATTTACATTGTTGTGATGAAATGAGAATATCAAATTGTGATTTGAAGCTCTTTTATTTGCAAAGGAAAGAAAATGTGTATGAAGGAAGAATGTTGCTTGTCTCTTTTGGGAAATACATATGAAATTGAAATCAGAACTGCTTGACATGATTTGTTCATAAACAACTAAATGCATTGGAATTAGTTTAGAAACTATATACCACACTTAAATGATAAAATTGATAAATAGATCCTTTAAAATTTGATCACTGACATTGTGACTTTTAAAACTGACAAACTTAATAAAATGCACAGTTCAGACCTGCACATTTAAATCAATTTGGAAACCTTAAAATTTAACATTATACATTAGTATGGAACTCAGTTGGCAAAGGACACTTGAGAAAACAAGTTTAACCATAGCAAATTTGAACACAATCCCTTCCTCAGCTGTTTTCTGTCATTTGATGGAAAAAAATCAAATGTAAATCAATTGAACAAGCTTAACTTCCTAAACCTTTCAAAATACTTCCTAGAGTAATCCTCCATGTTTGTTTGACATGTTGAGTGAAGGAAGAGACCCAATTTAATCAAAATTGAGAGTTGGAAATTACCAGTTGGCTTACTAAAATCCTACAGATCCTTTTTACAAAATTGACCCCTTAAACTTTATCAAAATGTAAAATTTATGTTTTATGTGCAAAGAGGGCATCGAGAGATTTCCAAAAAGTACTCGTTTTCCCAAAACTGAGCTTTCTAGCTCAAGTTATATCACTTTGAAGTTTTTGAGCCTTGGCAGGAAAATTTGGGAAAATTTTCCCTGGCGGGCCTGCAACCCAAAATTTTTCCCATCGAATTGCCTTAGAATTGTTTTTTTGAAAATTTTTGGCTTGGGAAAAATTTCATCTTTTACTCCGCTGGCCCATAGCCAATCAGAAACTGCCACGTGTCCTCACGGGGCAGTGGCGGAGGCGCGACATCTTTTTGCCCTCTGACCTTTTTGAAAATTTTGGAATTTTTTTTCTTTTAGCCCCGCCGGCCCGTGGCCAATCACAGGCTGCCATGTGGCAGCTTTGGGTGCTAGCGGAGGGGGCAGAACCTTTGTTTCTTTTTATTTTTTGCCTTAAGAAATTTTTGAAAAATTTCCCCGCGGCCCCACACCTCCACCCTCGCCTTGGGTTTTTCTCTTCCACGGGCGCGCGGACCTGCGCGCACCTTTCACCCTATTTTTTTTGCTTTGGTGAAATTCACAATTAAACCCTGTCGCTTTGCCCTTCCTCCTCTTCTTCCTTGCTTGGGCCCGTTGGGCGACACGTGTCCATTGGGCACCCGTGGAGGTGCGGGAGAAGTTTTGAATTTGTGCTGCATGGGGGGGGGGGGAATTTTCTAAAGCCGCCCCGTGATCCGCCAACATGCCAAAGGGGTTTTCCCCTCCTTTTGACACGTGTCTCCTTGGGGAAGATTTGAGCCCTAAAGTACGCTTGCTTATATCTTGAGTTCTTGAAGGATTTAGGAGGACTTCTTTATATCACCAGAAAGGTGAGAAAATTTCCTATCCAATGGGAATGATTTAGGGAAATTTCTGAAGCATTAGGTATGAGAAAAATCAAGTTAAAACTCTGAGCCTGTTAGAGAGTTGGGTATGGGGGTAAATTACTCCCTGCACCTAACTGAAACTTCTAACCCTAAAATTTGAACCATGTGACCTTGATAATTGTTAATAAATGAAAATTATGGTCTAGTAATTTTAGACTTGTTCTGAAATATGTTAGTGGCAATTATTTCCTTGTAACCTGGTTATAAAAACTCTCAATCAAGTTTTGGGAGTGGGTAAGTGAGACCTTACTCTATTGATTTTAATTATGTATTCTTTTTCTCACTGTAATTTAACCCTACTCTTATCTTGATCTTGTGGAATTAAATACCTTCGGTATTTAATTGTTTTGGTCCCTTAACCCTAAAATTTTAATCAGGGAATATTTAGCTAGAATGTCAGTGTAATCAATAATTAAATTAATCCCTATGGAGATTTGAGCTAGGTGTGGACTTATTACACTTGTTGGTTTATAATGTGAAATTAGTAATTATTATAATGGGAAAAGTTATCAGTTGAATTTAATTGTCTTTGAGACTTTGGTCGTTAACTCCTAATCAAAAAAATAATTATTCCATAATTTTCTAACTAAACCTAGGTTGTTCATGCATCTCAAGTGGGTTGTTTTTAACTGGGCAACACATAATACTTAGCCATTTTTCGTTTATAATATTTTTTTATGGATTTTAAAGGGGTGTAGGGACCTTGGTCTAAGGGGGTACATGGTTGAGTGTTCCAATTGGGCCTGAAAGACCCACCATCTTTGCATAACCCTATTCCCCTTTCCTTGCAACTTTTTCTTCTTCATGGGGAAATTGTTCTCACAGGGAACAAGTTCCCCTCATTCCATGGTACCACGTGGGAATCACCCACTTGCAACAAAAATTTCCCCAGCTCAGCAAGATTGGTTAGCTCGCCGAGCTAACCCTTTGCCTCGCCATGTATTTTGTGGCACGTTTCCGTGTGCAGGGAACTTAACCTAGCCCCGCCCATTCCTTGAGGGCACTTTGTTCCCGTATCCTCTGAACTCCCCAAAATAATTAAACTTGCCCCCTTCCCTTTATATTTTAGCCACTTGGTCCATTTGGAGAACTCTGACCCACCAATCCCCATTCCATTTGTTCCTCCGATGGCCGATATTGCTGCACTACATTGGAGTCACCCCCATCCCTTTTTATTTCAGCCCATTCGGGAATTCTGATAATTGAACACCCTAAGCCCCTGTTCCTCGAGTACCCTAATCATTTGACTTGACCAATTTACACTAAAAAAGGGCATTTTTTCAATTTTTCTTGTATTTTTTCTTGAACTAGGAGCTACAAGAAATGAAGCAAAGTGTCCCAAGACCACTTTTTCCAACTTTGACCATTTTAAAACCAATTTTTAAACAACTCCTTAATCCTTTTGTAACTAAACCAAGGGATGAAGGCTATTTCTATGAATTTGATTTCTCCAATTTTCTAGTTAATCTAAATCCAAGCCCAAAATAAAATGCTAGTTATCAAAATTAACTCTGGGGGGATTTTAGATAAGAATTTGGTGACTCAAACTGGGATATCTGCTTGCCAGATGGAGTGATCAGTGGTGTTGCAACATCTCTTGGGCATGGAGTCATCTTGATAATTGTGAAACTAATCTACAACTTGAAATCTAAATCTTGAGTCACCTAAAACATTGCTTGGACTTGAAAATGATCCACTGCTTTCTTGAATTGACCCTCACATTTCAAGAAATCTTCTTAGTAAGGTTTTATTTGAGTAGAATTTTTATGTATTCCTGAAACTCACTTTCTTCTCCTGCAAGCTAGATTGAAACTGAAATACCATCCTTAATCCTTCCTAGAACTAAGGTTGACCTGGAACACTTCCTAGAACTAAGGATAACCTAGAATGGATTAAGCTACTCATAATTTCATAGAATTTTGTCCTAAGCAAGACTGAAAAAATGTGGAAAAATGATTTGAGGTTTATATTTTGTGCAAAACCCAAGAGAAACTTGAAAAAACCCTGAGGAATGCTACCCAATGAGACTGAGAACATGCAAGTGCTATGAGACATGCTACCTGAGATAAATCCAGTTTCCCCTGAAATTGATTTTCTGACCAAGGAAGAGGCATTAGAAGCTAAAAATGCAACTGAATTTTATTTTCTTTGTATTTGAAACTCCTTGGAAATAGAAAATGTTCCCTATAGCCTTGAACCTCATCCAACCATACATTTCCACAACCATGATGAACTGTGTAAAGAGAGCACCTAGAAGAAATAGAACTTCTGTAAAAGTTAGGGAAAGGAAACCTAATCTACAAACAAAAAACCTTACTACAAGCACTTAAAGGAATTAGAAACCTAAGCTAATACGTACAAAGATGATATCTCACTTTGGTAACAATGCTTCAAAAAGATTCCATTGATCATGTATGGACCACTCCATTTAACATCAAATTTTGATTTTTTACCTGCTTTAGCCCTGTCAGCATCCCACATTAGTACCAAGTATCCTTCTTGAAAGCTTCTATTTTTGGCCCTTATATCAAATATCTTCTTGATTTGAGCATGGTCCTTCTCCATTTTTTGCATTTATTGATCTCTCATCTCTTCCAACTCCATGAGTTTTTCATATCTATCTTCCATGGGCTCAAAATGAGATAATTCTAGCTACTTAATAAGCTCCAGTACTAGTAACTCAAGAGAATGGGTAGCCTATCTTTTGTGCCATAGACTAGCTTGTAAGGAGAGATACTAGTTGATTTCTTAGGCATGATTCTATCATCCCACAAGAATTATTTTAGCTTGGTATGCCATGTCCTTTGATTCTCATATATATTCCTTATAAGCCTCAAGATATTCTTGTTCGTGGACTCAACTTGTCCATTACCCTGGGAGTAATAGTTAGAGGAAGTTCTTAGATATATTTTGTGATTGATAGCCCACTCAGAGATTTTGGTACCAAGGAATGTTAGAGAATTATAAGATATGATAGTGGAAGGAACACCAAACCTGGTTACAATCCCCTCATAGAAGTCCAATATACTTGACTCATTAGCTTCCTTGAGAGCCACAACTTTAGTCCATTTGGTGAAGTATTCAATAGCTGTGAGAATCCACTTATAACCTTGGCTTGAATTAGGATTGATGACCCCAATTAATTCCAATCCCCACTACATGAATGGTTGATCAAATGAGATTGGGTGGAGTGGGAGTGCTACTAGATTTTATTTTCCTGTGAAGAATGCACATTTCTTGCACTTCTTGATCCATGCATAATAATCACTGAATAGAGTGGGCCAATAGTAACCATCCTTCATGATCCCGAGGGTTGTTACACTTGGAGAAAAATGACCTCCATCTTCCCCGTCATGGATCTCATGCAATAATATTTAAATTTGATTAGTGGAAACAAAACTCAAGAGAAAACTATTCAAATCTTTCCTGAAAAAATGCCATCAATCAAAACATATTGAATGCATTGTAGCATGAAACACCTTATCTTGGCATTATTCAAGTTTTGAGTACATTTTCCTATTTGTAAGAAGTGGATAATACTATGAGTCCAAAAACGGGTGAGTATAGCATCAACTTCTTGTTATTGATTGCCTTGGAGCACTAGAACAGTTATTTCTTCATCTTTTAATTCTGCATGTTGATTTGAAGCCAAATACTCACACAAGCCTTTACCGTGAACTAGCTTAGTGACATTGATCTCAATATCATATTACATGACACGCATAATCCAGCTAGCTCTTATTTCATTTAAATCTTTGTTGAGGATAAAACCCTTTACTCCGACATGTGACACTAGCAAGTGAATCTTATTGTTTGAGACTAGATGTCTAAATTTATTTAAACTCCTTATAAAAGCAAGGACATGATTTTTAGTGAATGAATACCTCTACTCATATTCCTCCAAGATTTGACTAAAGAAATCAACAGGCTGCTCGGATCCTTCCTTGTTCCGCTGCACGAAGATCGCAAATATTGTATCTGAGCTACCAAAAGCATAGAGGATGAGTTCCTTCGAGAAGTCTGGATTGATGAGATTTGGATCTTGTGATATTTCTTATTTGATATCCTCAAAACCCTTCTTTCCCTCTGACATAAATTTGAATGCCATACTCTTTCTCAACATCATTGTTAGTGGTTTAAATAAATTGGAAAATACAGGCATAAATCTTCTGAAAAAATTGATTCTCCCCGATAAGATTAGGAGAGATTTCTTGTGACTTGGAAAAGGAAATGCTAGAATGGCTTCAACTCTCTCTGGATTAAGTATCCATCTAGGAGCGAGAACCTTTCTGAACCAACTACTACTTGTAATATCAGCTCCATTGAGGGAAGTGGATAATGATATTTAAGAGAAGCTCTATTCAAGTCTCTGAAATCCACACATACCCTGATTTACCCATTTCTTTTCCTAACTGGCACCATATTTACTACCCATGATGAGTACTTAATTGAGAAAATGATGCTTTCCACAATTAGCTTATTCAAATCTTTCTTCATGAGAGGCTCAATATGATAATTTACTAGCCT
This sequence comes from Taxus chinensis, assembly GCA_019776745.2. Lineage (NCBI taxonomy): Eukaryota > Viridiplantae > Streptophyta > Pinopsida > Cupressales > Taxaceae > Taxus > Taxus chinensis. The sequence continues at coordinate 561,148,995 of CM034155.1, read as the reverse complement.
TTGCTTCTACCTGATGGGCTTAGATTCTGGATCCAAATAAATATCCAAACTTAGATCAAAGCCTCTGAAATATTCATAAATCCATGCAAAAGTATCAAGAAAATATTGGAAAATTTGTATGAAATCATGTTTTTCGCATTGAGTACTCACCTTTCCAATTTGGAGAAATTTTCCTTCACCCACTGAAATAGAATCTGAATCTTCTCCCTTAACCGCGATGTTTTCTTTCTCCTTCCAGAACTGATCATTGGGATTGAAGATTGACTCAAGAGTCACTAGACCTTTAGGAAACTTGTTTGTTTTGAGATGGACTATTTTATCCCCATACTACTTTTCTAATTTTTCTTGGTTTCTCAAAGAGAACTCAACCTCCTCTTAAAGTAAATTTATTATTTTTTGGTCACTTTCGAACACTTACCAACATCATGGTCAACAAGAGTCACTAGACATTTATGCAACTTGTTTGTTTTGAGCTAGACTAATTTATCCCCATACTTCTTTTCCAATTTGTCTTGGTTTCTCAAAGAGAACTCAACCTCATTTTGAAGGAAAATTATAAGTTTTTGGCCACTTTCGAACACTTACCAACTAGTGTTGTTGTCTAGAACAACTAATCTTACTACCACCTTAATATGAGGTTGTAATTTATCCTTCTTAATGTCTTCAACAACATCAAAATATGCTCTAATCACTACAAGCCTGTCTGCATCCTCATTCATTGGTATGAAAATTATGTTAAATGTTTCAAAATATTCTATAAGATCCCATACCCTATTCTTATAATTCTTGAGGAGATCATTTTTAGTAGAATTTAGTCATCTAACTTGATTGAAAACTAGCTCACTATCCCCAAAAGATTGCAAGTTCTTGATATTTTTCTTTCTTGCCCAATGTAATCCATGGATAAGTGATTTATAATCTGATGTGTTATTTGAGAAACTAAATTGGAACCTGAAAGTATAGTATTTGATACCTTTGGGAGATGAGAACATTACTCCTCCTGCACCTTGTTTTCACCTTGAGCCATTTAAGAACATTTTCTAGTCTTCATTCTTATCTTCATCATCGATTTTGGTTACACTAGGAAGATGTGTGTTTTCTTCATGTAGGAAATAGATACCCAACTCATCCTCATCCATTTCCCGATAAGGATCATATCCATGCTTCTTGTTTTCCCCTTCATCTAGTTTTAAATCTGGAATGCCTCCAATTTTATTATTTGATTCTATAATACTTGGGAAATATTCTTGATCAAAGGTTGAGAAATTAACATTGATTGGATTTGGAACATAAGGCTCAATGTGGAATATAAGAATTGGTTCTAATATGATAGTGTATTTGGCTCCATACTTGGTCCTGGAGAGCATGTGAGACCAATAAGAAGATAAGTACCCGCCAATATTAGTAGTGAAATCTCAAGACAAGCACAAGGAAAAGTGTGGGGGTAGATAATTCACATATACATCTTGTGGAACTGTGAAATTTGGGCATGCATACAATGTTAGATTCAATCCTTTGATCATTCCAACATTTTTTCACTGTTGTCCCATCCAATTATAGCACTCCTTTAGAGAGAGTTTCATATTTGAGACCTATCTGATCTACAATTCACTTTGGCATTACTGAGATACTTGCACTTGATTCCATCATGTAGTTGTGTACAAGATTGTTCCCAATGATTAAAGATACGCAGAATGGTGGAGGCTTCATGTTTCCATTTGGATGACCTCTCTCTTGTTCTATTGCATCAGTGAGTAACTTGTCTTGATATTTGGATACCTGATTTGGGATGGATAATTTAGCCATGACTACCTGCCGTAAATTCCTCTTTCCTGGAATTTTCAGTGACTCCCACATCGAGATACTTACATTTTTTTCCTTCATTTGATCAATGATATTGAATGGATATGTAATGTCATTTTTCTACCCTTTGTTTGTCACAACTTTCTCCTGAACATGAGATGATACAACATGTCCTCTAGGCTTATTTTGTGAATTTGGGACTGCATTTGAGATGTTAAATCCTTAAAGTGTGATAGAAGGTTGTGAAGCACTTTCATTTGATGTCTTTCCTTCCTCTATATTTCTTTTCTTATACCTTTTGTTCACTGATACACCCTGAAAAGGAGACTGATTTATCCCACATAAATCCTCTCCTTGCCAATTCACAAGTGAAGTGTCACTTGGAGGTGTTTCTAGGGTGTTTTCTTACTGCTAATTTTCTTTCTGACTTTTTTCTTGGGTGACATATGCACTTTGCACAATCAAAGCATCATTCATAGCACCAAATGAAGCATGTTGCTTAGTTATGTGGTTGTCCACAAGGGAAACACCACTCACAATCCTATGAAAAGTTATTGTAGATGAGAACAAAAACTCTGGATGAAGAGATGGAGTTAGGATTATGCAGTTGGAATGGCATAACAGGAGGAATTTGACCTTAGTTTTTATTTGTAGCTTGAGCTGGAGGTCTATTTGACTGATATGAGGGCTTGTTTGCTTGATACTGGGGCAGATAAGGTCTGAATTTTTAGGTTGGCTACCTTTTGATCATTACCAACCCATTCCCTATATTTTACAATTGTATCATGACTTCCTAGAGCTTAGATGAGGTGCTAGAAGAGGTAGAAGCTTCATTAGAATTATGATTTTTGGAGGTTGGGATAGGAGCTAACTCAGGTGTTTAGCTAGAACTAGGATTCCTTATTTATGGATAAATTGGAATAGGTGTCCTAGGGGTAAGTTTTCCATATTGAATTAGATAGTTCTTGACTCTAATAGCTAGTGCATAGGATCATGAAAATGTTGTTCCTCCCATATATTGTACCATTATAGCTATATCAGAATTCAGAGCTTTCAAGAAATAGAGAAATGCACCTTCATCAGCTGGTCTTACAACAATTGGAATCCTATCCCATGTTCTATGGAACCTAAAGTTTAAGTACGCCATTTTTTCATTTGGTTCTCTCTTGATGGTGGTCAATTTCTCTAATAGAGATAGATTATTTCCCTTTCTCCGAACTGATCATAAAGACCTCTACACAATTAATCATAATTCTGAATTGACCATGTTCTCAAGTTTCTGAACAATTGTAAGACTTTCCCTTTGAATTAAGATGCTATAATTTTTACAACTACATCCATGCCAAAAAATTCATGGATTGCACATAGATTTGCAATATCCTAGATGTGATCAACTAGAGTGCTATGACTCTCTCCATTGAAGAATGGAATATTTTTCAAAGTTGTCATTGGTATTGGATTTTGTATTTTGAGGGAAAGTGGAATGTTTCCCATGAAATTAACATATGGATTTGGAGGTTATGTAGCCATTCTAATTGGCCTAAGAACTCTATTAGATTGTAAAAATGGCCTACTAGGTTGAGGTGTTGAAAGATTTTTGTTTGGTGGAGATAGAGATCTCTGAACTTGTCTTCCTCTTCTTCCTCTTCCTAGAGATAGATAAAAATACTCAAATATCCATTATTATCTTATTCTAGACTGTGTTTGGATCCTTCTCATGAATTTAAAACAATTGGACTACTAAAACTAGTGAATTTTGATCATGGGAGTTTCCAAATGTGTTGATGTAGAGCCTCTAAAGGCTAAGATTTCATCAAGACACACATCCAATCTTGATAAAAATGGAAGAATTGACTTCTTTTTTCCTATTGGGTGTGCTAAAACTATTATTTAAAAACATTAGCACCCTGGGATATCTAGTTATGGATGCCTAATTTTGGAAAACATGGGATGATATCACAATGGTGGGACTTGCACAAATGAGATCAACCTGCAGAGAAGGCTAGTTCCTCTTCCTAATCTAATGCCACAACTAATCATAATGATGGAAATATAAATATGTAATCCTATCCTATGATTCCAAGGGACCAGGGGAAGAGAAAATGCATGAAAATGTAAAAATCCTACACTAAAGAGGTGATAACACAAAGAAAAAGGTTGTTTGGACACTCTCCAAGAGATGAAAATGAGGGAAAATGGAGATAGAGATGGTATTGGGACACCAAAGTCTATAAAAACACATTTACACTATCATTTATATTTAAAAAAATCATCTAGAGCTTGTAAGAACCATTAGAATGCACAAAATATCTTAAAATGCAATGAAGAAGTCTGATAATGCAATGAAACATAAGAGATGGTTGCAAAATAACAACATAGCTTGATTTTATTACTTCAAAGAGTGACACAGTCCATTACAATAAATAAGAGAGGCATGAATCTCTTGTAAAATTTTATAAATGAAAGGTTTGCAACCCACAACACCTACAATAACCTGTAGAGAAGGAGAGGAGCAAAATGGAGGATGTTCAACTACTCAAATGAGCTTCTTTTTTACAATATATGAGAGAAAGAGAGAAGGAGCCAGAAAATCCTATTCAACCACCAATAAAAGGTATTAATTGGCTTGAAAAGTGATGGGAAACCATACAAATCCCATGCCTCCATGTACTATGCCGTGTAGAAGAAGAAAAATGTGCCCAAGTCTTCACTAAATGCATTTGGAATGCTTGGAAGTGGTTATTTGAAACTGGATTTTTTTTCCACGTTTTTGAGCCACCTACCCCCATCAAATATCTGATTTTTTATTCATATGTTGAAGTACATAAAATTCTAAATCCAACCATATAAATTATATAAAAATGGAGTTTTGGAGAGAGAGTTAGAGCCATGCGGGTCAGGGGTGTCAAAAATGCTAAAAACACAATTTTTTGGGTTTAGTTCTCCAGGCTTGTTGACAGTGTGCAATACTTAGCCATTTTTCCTTTATATTATTGTTTTGCGGATTTTAATGGGGTGCGGGGAACTTGTTTTGAGTGGGTACAGGGTTGAGTGTTTCCCTTGGGCCTGAAAGGCCCGCCATCTCTGCATAACCCTATGACCCTACGCGCATTACCCACCCACAAAAAAATCTCCCCATCTCGGTGAGCTCAGTTATTTTCCCAAGCCAACCCTTCACGTTGTTTACGGTCTATCTCCGTGTCCAAGGAGCTTAACCTCACCCCAGCTATTACTTGAGGGCCCTATGTTCCTGCATCTTTCAAACTCCCAAAAAAATGTTAAACCAACCCCCTTCCCTTTGTATTTCAGCTGCTTGGGCCATTCAAAGAAATCTGATCCACCAAGCCCCGTTCCACTTGTTCCTCTGACGATTGATATTACCGCACTACAATGGAGTCACCCCCATCCCTTTGTATTTCAGCTCGTTCGGGCATCTGGAGCACTGAAGACCCTAAGCCCTTATTCCTTGAGTACCCCAATCATCTAATTTGACCAATTTACAATGAAAAAAGGACATTTTAAGAAAAAATCTTGGATATTTTCTAGAACTAGGAGCTAGGGGAAATGAATTTGACCATTTTAAACCAATTTTTAAACAACTCCTTGATCTTTTTGTAACTGAACCAAGTGATGAAGGCCAATTTAATGACTCCAATTTTCCAGTTAATCCAATTCCAAGCCCAAAATAAAATGTAACTTATTAAAATTACCTCTGGGGGGAGTTTTGGATAACACTCCTTCAACACTTGGTTCATACTTAAGACCCAAATTTTCAAAAACTTATTTAGGAATAACAGTGATACTTTCTCCACTATTCACCATGCAATTATGAACTAATAAATATCTAATAATAATTGAAAGATAGAAAGGAAATAGTTTTTCAAATTTTACCTCTCGAACATCTACTTTTACCTCTTTTGATGCTGACTATTTTGAACATTTAATTTGCTGGTCTGCATTTAACATCATCACGTTGGATGTGTTTTTTGCACTATCTTTTGGTTTTGATGTTAATTTCAGACACGCAAGCTCTTGGACCAGCAAATCCTTTTGTCCCAGAATGGACAATGTGTTCCACATTCTCATAGTAACATGATATTTCTTCATATGATCAACTATGTTGAATGGAAGAACTCCTATCTTAATCTGGTTTTTTAAAACAACAACTTGCTCTTGAACCTGGGGTGAAGAAGATATCTTACTAGTTGTATTATTATGATATGCTTGAGATGGTACAATAGTTTTATCACTTTAATTTTCTTCCATATCTCTCTTTCTTGACCTCCTAACAACTGCAACAAACTCAACCCTTTCTTTAGCTCTAACTTCTTGATTTAAGGCTACATGATCACCAAATTTTAAATTTACCATAGTTGCATCTGACTTTCCCTACATGAAATTTAGACTTGCTTGTGCTACAAGATAAGAATTTTTCTAAATATGATAATATGCCTCCTCTTGAGTCATATGTGGCACAGAAAATTGTTGTGGTACCATCTCTAAGGCCGCATTTGGATCACTAGGCTACATGTTAGGATTCGACATTATGTTTTTTCACTAGATCCAATTCTCTAGAAGTTGTAGGGGCATTAAGACCAACAACTGCAAGTAGTTTGGATATTGTAATAGCTTTTTGATCTTGGTATGATGGTCTATAACCTTAAGCAGGAGGTCTATAGTTGTTGAAAGGCTTAAAAGGTGGCTGATATGGCCTATTTTATCGATCTTGGTTTCTTTCCAATTGCACAATTTTGTTTCCCATGGTTTAGACAACACCTTTTAGGTCATCAATATCACTAGGTTGAATTGTGGGAGGTAGTGGTGGTTTCTCAGCTGACAGAATAGGAACTAGCTCGGGATAAATAGGCATAGAAGGTCTAGGGCTCAACTTTCCAACTTGTATAAGGATTTTTTATGCTCATATTGTAATTTCAAAGGATGCAGTAAGATTAGTTCCACCCATAGAATGATTCATAATAACAATATCACTAATTAATGCATGCAAATAATACAAAAATGCATGCTCGGGTGAAGGCTTGACTGTTGGTATCCTTTCCCAAGTCCTAGTAAATCTTAAATTGAAGTTATTCATGAACTCTTAGAGTGCTCTTTTGATGGTAGTAAGTTGTTTAATGAGGGATAGATGATCTGATTTTTCCTCAAATTGTTTGCACAAAGCTTCCCCTAAATCATCCCAAGTAGTGGTTGACCCTACTCGTAAGATTTTATACCATTGGAGGGATTGACCTCTAAAAAAAACTAATAACCTTAAAGCAACATCTTCATGGGTGATATTATGAACAAAACATAGGGCTGCAATATCTTTAATATGCTCAATAGGGGTAACATGATATTCACCACTAAAGTAAGGAATATTTTAAAGGAAACAACTGATAGGTCATGATAAGACACAATTACTAAAGGTATTCCATTGGTAAAGGTCAAAAAAGGTTGATTTCTGTCCATTGGGAAGATATGAATCTGAATCAAAAAGTTATGATTTGGGAAGGAGGATTGGAGATATTGGGCATGTTTTAAGGTGTATTATTCCCAATACTTCTTCTTCTAGCAGTATATAAAAGTAATTGAGAAAATTCAAATGAAATACCTCTTATTGCTGACCTGGTTTTCACCTTAGGCATGGAACATGGAAAAATCTACAATTAGACCCTTCTCACAGGAGCTAATCTTCGATGTAATAGTGCAGATATATCAAAATATTCGTCCAAAATAGTGAAAGCAACAAGTAGTTGAAATTAGCTGAGTGGCTCTTGAATTATTACAACTCGTAAATTTATATTTATGTCTTCCTTTGTGATATTAATTCCTACAAAAAATAGATCAAGTTTCTGATTCAGAGCAATTGAACTTTTAAGAACAAAAATGAGAAAACACCATCTTCATCTGCATGCTGAAAATTTTGATCAAAACTAGTTTGTGGTCCCACCGAGTGTGCCAAAAACTTGTTATTGGTCTGAAGTACACATTTTTCTTAGAAAAACGATTTGACTCTAAATTCGACTGATACAATGGGATCTCCTTCGAGTTGTAGGTACCTCAGACTAAGGAGAAATTCCAAAGTGGGTTGGTTCCCTTGATGGATCACCTAAAACTACTAAACTGACTGAGTTGAGGGATAGGAATAACTTGAACTTAACAAAATTAAGAAAAAAGGGTGATACACCAAATTTTAGGGAGCTACACTTGCACAAAACACAATTAATTACTGGTAAATAACTGATAACTTCACTGTAATTATTTTTTTGACAGATTTCACACTCAAAAAAGGTATATCATATAATTACATGACTTACAAAACTTACAAAATAGTTAAATGGAGGTGCTGAATGATCATTAGAATGTAAAGGAACGAGATTATTCACTAACACATGTTGTAAATCTTCTGTAACACACTGTAAAAAACTCAAAATTAGAGGAAAACAATCTTTTATTCATCAACAAGGTGTACTAGTATAATTTTCTACATCACAAGTCTGCAGAATAACAAATAATGCCACCCAACTCTTGCAAAAGCAAGGTATACATTCAAAAGTTACACCTCCTAAAGCTAAAAAAATAGTACTTTCCAAAATTATCCAAGTTGTCTATTTGGAAACAAATCCAATTTTAACTAATGCATGTTTAATTTAAACCTATTTTGTGAATAAATACAGTTTTCAATAGTAACAAGACTAAAAATAGCCTCACAGTCCACTCTCCAACTCAGTCAAGTTGTAGTTGACTAGTCAACTCCATCCCATGCACGAAATAAAGCAGCCTGTATGGACATGTTTTGAGGAATTAAGGTAAAAGTTTTTGCTTTTTGAGTGCAAAGGTTATTTTTGTCTTTTTTGGGCACATGCACTATTGGATAATTTTGAATTCTTCCTCCACTTTGGGGAATATGCATTAGCAATTGGTTAATTTGGGAAATTTGAAAATATTAAGGTAAAAATCTCCCTTTTGACATGGCTAGGAATATGTTATGACATCATGGTTTTAATTTGTATTTGGTTCACCATGGCCTATTGTTGACTTGGCTATTAAATTTGTTTACACCCCACTTATGCATGCAAATAGTTCAATAATTATAACTATTGAAATCCTACTCTTCACGGGATTTGTGAAGTAATTACAAGGTTCAAAAAGAAAAACTAAACCATGATTAGTAAACTCCACCCTAGTTAAGAATTTTTCGAGCCACGCCTGATTAGGGATTAAACCCTAAAACTTTTCATTTTTCATTTTGTTTTTCTCTCTCTAATATTTGTGAAGGAAATCCTTCCAAGTATATGGCGGCCATTTTGAATTTTTTCTTTTCTCTAGTTTGCTTCTACTCTACTATGGCCGTGTTAAATATTTTCTTGATGTGGGTTTGATGTGTTTTTGGCACTGCTTTAACGCATGTGCTTCAATCTCCTAGGGTTGGTTGAGCTGCAATGGAAGAATTTTGAGCTCTGTTGGGGGTTTTGGCTCACTGTTGCCATTACAAAACTCAAAGATTTGTTTTGTTATAAATTAGTCACTGCTTATGTTTGTTCTATTTTTTATCATTCACCTTTTGGGTTCATTGATATGGATCTTGCATTATTAATATCTCGACATATTAATTCAATAGCCTGTATGACTTAAGCTGAATGCATTCTATAACTCACCTTTTCCATATTGGTCCATTTAAACCATTCAAATTGTTGATCTTGCTTCAATTTGTGCACACTCGGTCTGGTGATAACCAACTCGGTTTAAGATCTCATTGGGTATGATGTGATTTTCTCTTTGTGTTTGCCATTCGCTAGATCATCTCAGCTTATTAGATTTATAGAGCTTTGTCATGACTTGTGCAATAGCTCATCGTTACAAGTATTAACCTGAAGCGAGTTCTTCTGAGGTAAAACCTCACTTTTTACCATATGGGATTTACATTAAATAATTGGTATCAATTGGGATTTTCTTGAGGTTATGATATATTTATATTAGTTGAAATCTTACCTTCGTACATCTTAGATGGAGCTTGGATTTCCATTTGGGTTGCTCGACCTTTCGCATTCAACCCTTTACGGTGTATATGTATGCCACAGTCACCAATATTAAGCCCTTTGATTTGGGTTGTGCTACTATCACTAAACCAACAATGTTATTCCATTTCAAGTTGTTTTCTATGATTTTATTTTCATGGATATGTCTAGAAAAAGATGATTTTATTGGATCTTCTTGAGTGTTTACATAACTTATATTTTCCCGTGTTTTCATGGCCTATAATCTTTGTATTTAAATATGATATTTGCATTGGTATATAGCTCGATCTGAGGTTTTATCTTGTGGGTATTCATCATTTCATCTGTATCATCATGCCCAGATCTATTCCTTTTAGGCTTGACCTTCTGGTGTTCTACCCTGCTTCCATAAATCTGGACCATCATGTGCATCTATTCATGGGTTTCTCTATATTTCTTCCATCTTGCTATTAAATTCAAAACCCAGGTGAGATCTATGTTATGTGAGCTGGGTTTAGCATGCAACTTACTCATTTCATAGCTCATGAGAATTTATGAAATATTTATCATTGTTTGAATGATATGCTTATGAATTTAGTATACTTGTGCTTCTCATCAAGAAGATGTTGCAAAAAATCCACTGGATCTTTCTGTCTCTCTCTACAACATTTGTAACCTTCATCTCACTCCTAATATCTAGATAGTGTGAAACACTTCGGTCTCTTCCCATGTAATTTGTAATATGTATGAAATTTTAATTCATACACAATTCTGAAACATTTACTTGAAATCTTTCTTTTTTGTTTAAATCTGTGATGATCACTGAAGCTCTGTTTTTGATAAAACTTGGTAATTCAGAGGAAGTTGTATTGTTATTTGGAAATTCATACATGTATTTGCAAGATGCACAACATTATATTGTGATTACATGGATGTAAATGATATTGTGTTTATGAAAGCTAATGTGGAAATATACATCTTTATCTCTGAGAATCTTATTAGATTTTTCATTCAGATCTTATACTTTAAAAATTATTCCTTTTCAATACCATGTCTTTAAAAGAAACTGGAATATTTCTTTCTCTTGATGGTTACTCTTATTTTTTGAAATCTTCCCTGAATTTGAAAATTTATATTTTACCAAATAGTTGATGGATAAGAAAAAATATTTCTTTCCTTGAAAATATGTTATCTGAAGACTTTATCTACAACTTGTGTATGAAGTTTTACATTCAAAATCTTCTTTTAAAAGTCTAATTTCTTAAAAATATGAAGCTGATTTGTAGATCATTTATTTATGGATACTTTGCTTTGTGAAGGTTTGAAACACCTTTTTGTAGCTTATTTCCAGCTATATGATTGTATTTTTTTCCTGAAGATTTTTAAATCCTTCTCTTATTCTAAAATTTGCATTTGAGATGACTGTCATTAGTCTTAAAATTTATGTTCTATTATTGATGGAGACTGTAACCTTCTCATGAGTTTGAATACTCGCAACTTGGGTTGATTTATAATGAATGTCTAGAATTTGATTTTTTAGCTTTCTCTATGGCATACTGCATATTTAATGTCTTAACTGTATCCTGTATGTACCTCATATATCCATTTTCAGAAGAACAAATGTGGTAACAAAATTTGTTCATGTTTTTATAACTTCCAAAAGTTTGAAATTTGTATTTTTGTCTTCTGAAAATATTGACAAAACATGGTTGTAATTTACTTGTATCTGTGTTATGATCCTCATGTGTGGATTTCACTAATGCCTCGAGGTTTTGGTGTAATGGTTCGTTACATTTGGTATCAGAGCGAGGTTTCGATCCTCAGACTTGTTCATTACATTTGGTATCAGAGCGACCACTTGTGTTCGAATCCCACTCGGTTGGTTACGTCATGTAGCCGGGGCCCGTGGGGCACCTAAACGTCGATAAAGCGAGGCTCATACATATGGGAGTGCGGGCGCAAACCCAGCCCGAGTCAAGCTCTACAGAAGCATGGTGGGATGTTATGATCCTCATGTGTGGATTTCACTAACACCTCAAGGTTTTGGTGTAACGGTTCGTTACAATCTGTTACATACTTTGTCTTGAAATTTCCTTTCTAGGTTGAGTCCCATTTGCATAGTTGTAACTTAATATCATTTTAGGACTAGTAAAATTAGAGAGAAAAATGGTTGAAAATATACTTCTTTGCAAATTGTAACTTAGTTCTCATCCCTTTCATATATGAAAAATTCTCTTTGTTGTTATTGTCTTATGAGGTCTTTATATGACTATATTTTTGAAGTATTTTACAACAATATGGATGCCTTCTATGAATGAAGTAGTATGTACCTATACTTTGGAATTTGGTATTGTACCCTGCTTTTTTAAATGATTGTGATACTCATTTTGTCATGAGTCCACTATGTTATTTGCTTTATGGCTCTCAGTATCTTTTAATGACTCAGTTGTAGCTTATTGTAACATGCACATATGTTTTAAAATGATGACATAAAGCCTTATGAGAAGCATAAGATTTTCATCGCGGTTTTGAATTGCTTCGCTTTAGATACTTTTTCTCCTTGAATTAGATTTCTTTTATTTCTTGATCATTTTGAGACCTAAAAATCTCCCTCTAATCTTAAGTATGATTGTTTCTTTGAGCATGCTATGGACTTGGAAAATAATCCAAAATTTTCAATTGATCACTATAACATTCCAACCTATCTAGATAATTGTGTGATAAATTTGTATGTGCATAGCTTGTTTCCTTTCTTTACATGAGTTACAAGCTGATATTTATTACATACAAAGAAGATCGTTCATTCTGGAAATGTATCTTTGTATCTCTTTTGAGTTGATCTGAATTGGAATATCGTGCTACATTTTCATGAATGTTTGGAAATATTTCCTAGCTATATGGTTGTCCAAGAACTTTTTAAAATATGAAAATATATTATTTCAATTCTATAACTCTGTTTCTTTACTTCTTGGTAACATAAGGATTTAGAAACCCTGAGCTCTTACCCTTTTCATTTTTTCCTTTCAAGTACGATGGAGAAGAAGCCTAGAGCAAATTGGAAAATCTTCGAGTGGCCTCAAAATTAGGCAATGATGGGTTTCTTCTTCCTTGCATTGTCAATTTTCCATTTATGTGTATTCTTTTACTTTTGATAGCCATATCCCATGGTTTGTGTGGGATAATTGTACACTTTAATACGAATAAATGAAAAATACTTAATGCGATGAGTTGTGCATGTTTCCTTTGCATTTATTGTCATTAACATAATGTTAAATGAACCTTTTACAACTCAACACACTAATTTAATTTTAATTAAATTATAAGGGAATGAATTAATTATACCTTGATTGAATCATCCAGAACACAAATAAAAATAACTGATGCAAATTGCACTTAATCAAATTCTAAAAATCTGCAACTAAATTTACTTCTTCAGAATGTAATTTCTATTATATGCTAACCTTTATGTCTTCATCAAATCCCTGCATTAGTCTTCCAATGTTTCTACATAGTTTTTTTGAAGACAACACCTTGGAATGGTAGTATATGTGAGGCATTGCATCCTGGAACAACACTTACAGTTGTAGATTTTCTTACATGCCATCCCCAAATTTGTCCAAAACTGAGCAATCGGTGAGTTTTTTTTACCTCCTTTCGAGGCTTGACCAAAATGGTCAATAGGTACATTTATAGGTCCTAAAAGCATGCTAGCATGTATATGGTTCATAAGTAAGAAAACTAGTAATTGACAACTCCTTTTAGCCTTTTGCTTTGTTTTCTACACTTTTATTGGCTTTATACATGTTTCACTCTTATTGGCTTTTTACAATTTTATTTTTCTATTGCCTTAGACACTAGCACCCAGTTGGGATACTAGCGTTGGGATCTCCTATCCTCCTAGGCACTCCTATCATTATTTACTTTATTCTTATCCTTTTGGACCCCTGTCACTTCTGGATTATATTTTACTACTTTAGGTCGGCCTTACATTTGTTAAGTACAAAATTCAAACAAGGGAATCATATAAATACACAATTATGTTTTCAAAATAAAATACCAAGGACTATCATTACTTACTATCACGTAAGCTTGCATCCAAAGGCACAAAGGAACTTAAAAGCATACATCTAGTATACTCACTCAAGGGACAAGGGCTACATCACTTTTACATACACAACATAGGAGGGGAAGTTTATTTTGTTCCATCAAAAACTTTTGCATGTGGATCCTTCTAGATCGAGCCCACTAATTAGTGAAAATTACACAAGGGAAACCTAGGGCATCATTACACATACATCTACATAAAATTACATGGATTCTTAGATGTAGTACAACACCCACTCGTAAGTTCATTCCTCTGGTGACTATCGGGGTTAGTTTGAATCCACATTGTGCATCTTTTTTTTATATTTGATGTGGTTTATGGACATGTACAAGTAATCAATTTGTTTTTGTAGATTACAGGTACATTCAAAGATCAAGGAGAAAATCCATATTGAAAATCTAATATCAACAACAAATCTCTTTCAACACATAAGATATTCGAATCGGAGCATTTTCCTAGCCACTAGTGACCAGATCCAATCATCAGCGCCCGGGTGCTCCTGTCCTACTATGGGAACTCCTTCCATGTACTTTTCTGAGTTTCAGAACCTCCAACGAGCTTTGAAAACACTGCCTATAGTTAGTTTGAACTATTCACCTGCCCAAATCACTTCCAGTTTTCTCAGAAATTGGCTAAGTTTTCCTATCTCCCTCTCCTACTTAGGGTTTCACATTGTACATGATTTTTTTTCTTGTGTATTATTATATATTAGCATTTTTATATCACATATTAAAGTATTTTCTCTGTAATTAGATTTATTTCAATTTATATTAAATTAGAAAGAAGGAATAAATTTGAAAATAGTGATAAGTTTTGGTTTCAAAGGATCTTTTGGAGAAAACCATGTAACTTTCAAATATTATTTACTAATATCTTCATGAATAATTTTTTTTATTTCTTATTTAGTGATCTAAGGATTATTAATAGAAAATCCAAGAGAAGGGGGTATTTCTATATCAATAATTAGGTTCTTGATGAGAGCCATAACTCTTGCATACCAAGAAGATTTGCATTCTTGTTTGGGAAGTTTCATAGAATATTGGAGTGCCAAATGTGGAAACTTATTTTAACAAGAGAAATAATATGTCATTCCTTGAATCTTATGTAACATAGTGATAACATCGAAAATTGATGAAATAAAGAGTGTACATACCCAAAAAAATGCAAGAATAATTGATTGAGGAACCATTCTTTTGTAATGAAAATTATTTGATAACATTAAAATAAAAACTCTTTCCATACAGTGGAAATTATTTAGTATCAAGTACAAACACCAAACATCACATCCATATAATAGTGTTGGAGTAACTTATGCATGAAAAAGTATAATATTTATCTAGATAAGTTGAATTTGGAGCCGAAAACATTATCTTTCCAAGGTTGTCAATGTTGCATATCCTTTGCCAAGTATTGCTTCTATTATAGGTATAATGCTAAAAGGTGGTCCAGAGAATAACAAACTCAAGTTTGAGTAAGATTAAACCACCTTGACTTGTATTTATTTGTATGTAAAATTGGTTTTAGATGTTACTTTATTGGAACTGGATTAAATGTCATGTTTTTAATCTTTGCAAGATTTAATTTAAGACCATTTTATAAAAAAAATGCTAAATTCATCAAGCTAATTTTTAAGACTTGTAATTGGGTGTGAAATAAAGAAATGCAATATGAAAACAATAAAATAGAAATGCAAATCCCAAACAGTCTACAACCAAAGAAATTCAATACGATCCAGACGATTGTCCAAACTACAAGGTGTTCATCCCTATAATATTCTTGGACGCTTCTGACGAATGTATTCTTCTTGAAACCTCCATTGAAAATCAAAGAAACACCTTTGAAGAGGATGAAAAATACATGGAAGTGAAACTGCCCTTCATCTACTCATTCTAGCTCAAGGCACAACCCATTGGAGGAGTAATAGATTTAAGAGAGGAATATTCTTGTTGTGTGATGGATGATTCAATGCTTTCTGAAGACTCCACCAACAATTAACAATAACAAGATGATGAGTCTGAGGTAATCATGGATAATATCCTTTCAAATTTTGATCTTTCAATTAATGATGGAATGGAGATATGTGAAGAATTTCAAAAAATTAATCCTTCCCCTTGAACTCAAGATGGTGAATTCAAAATGATCATAGATAATTTTCCTTCCTATTTTTATCCTTAAAGTGACGTAGAAATGTTGAATGAAGAAATGGAGACAGTTGAAGAAAAAAATTCCCTTCCTTATTCAATCACAAATGAACAAATGAAAGAGGCATGTTTTATTTTTTAAGTCGAGGAGAATGAAAAGTTTGAACACAACCTCTTTTGACTCAAGGAGTAGAATGATTGTCACGGTGAGTATGAAGTCTTTCATCTTTCATATGAATAAGAAGATTTAATATTGGATGATCAAAACAGAATTGAAAATTCTTCCCATATTTCTGCCCCAACATGGTTCTCTGCTTCCCACCAAGAGAATGTTGAAATTGATTTCAAACTAGGAGTGCCCTTCCCACAAAGTATAGATCTCTTCTCCTTATCAGGAGGTGTTATGAATCATGTGTGGTCGTTCTTGCAAGAAATTGAATATTGGGAAATAGAAAGCATGGAATAAGTCAACGAAGATGTTTCAAATGAATTATGGGTACGTATGGATAATATTTTCAATCATCTCCTGGAAGTACAATGTAGAGATTCATTCAATAAGAATGAAGATGAGCCCATGGTAAAATTGAAAGACACTGTGCAAGACATCTTGAAGGCTGCAGAAAAAATTGAATACCCTCAACTCAATTTTGAACTCTTGACCCATGACATGGAGATGCAAGACAAGTATGAATCCATTTTTGCTTCTCATTTTGACACACAAATCTTTAATGTTGAGATGGAACCAATGAATGAGTTTGATCCCCTCCCCAATGCCTTGGTTGGCGAAAACAAATGTGAAAACATGTCTCTTTATTTGTACAAAGAAGTTCGTGAGTGCAAAAGAAGGAAGGTTCTTGAATCTCCCTTGGAGGTCCTCAATCTCAAAAATAACATCTCCGCCATGGAGGAAGATAATAGGGAAAATGTGGAGTTGACAAGTATTGAAGAGGATTTTTTAGAGGTATTTCAACTAGTTTAATATTCAGATTCTCAGATCTAATTTTTGGAAGTGTGCTTAGTACGTCAACTTGTCCAGATCATTTTTGAAGGAATTAATGTATCCTTTGTAGACCAAGAGTTCATATCTGCAGATTTCACTCAAGAATGATGAATTCCTCTATGATCATTTTTGCTTCTTAAATTATGGTTTTGAGTTTGATGTTGAAACCCAATTCTGAGTGGGTGGATGTTGAAAAAATTTGTTTCAGGCAACAAAGACAAAGCGTTCAGGATTATTGTGGGTAGAATGTTGCATGATATTAGATCCATCCATGACCCTAGTCATCATTTCCTGTAAATTATTTCAGCAGACTCAGACTGGTTGAAGCATGCTCCATTTCATCCTTTTGATACCTAGACTCTATGGCTTATCAGAGAATCTGTACCTATTATTTAAGAAAGATGAGATGGTGACAAATGATGAATGTGTCAGGAGTTTCAAACCAAAACCCAATCACATTTTCACATCCTTAATTGTTAAATTGCTGAAAGTAATAATTTACTGTTTCCATATTTTCCTTGTTGTTAAAGATGGGGATTGTTCCTATGACAATATCAGGTTTCTCACTTGGGGTCAAAGAGTCCCATAGAGGGATATTACACTTCTCATGATCACGTGACATCAAGTGGATATATTGTGAGAGGTAAGAATTTACAATAAGTTGACAAGTTCCTACATCAATATATATCATAACAATGTTATAAGTGGACTATCAATCTATACAATACAACAATCCATCGTTGGCAACATAAAAGTCACACATTGTTAGAGATACATCCTGCTATAGTCATTACACCGTGAGAGAAAGAGTGTCATCAGAGTAATGACTTTTGTGCTCCAAACATCAGCCTTACGGTTATCCACATGCCTCTCAATGATGGCATGTAATGTTCCCTACCTGTTCATTGAGAAGGTACATATTATGGTAATCTCCTGAGGAAAAAAAGAGTCACATGTGTAAAACAGTTCCTCAATCGTTGTGTGTAGACCTATGATACATGGTAGTGAATATAACACATCCCATTGACTATGTGTGTGTTGGAAGAAATGTCAAAATAACCTAATGGATCAGGCACAAGTCCACGATTAGTGATATTGACCAATATAGAGTTGGATCAGTAGAAGGCACTCCTTACTAAAATTTGTCCATGACATGTACCCAATGCTAAATGCAATAATCATCATGCAACTAACCAATCATGAGGGAATTTACCTTTTCGAGTCCATAACATAGTCAACCCCAATGTAAAAAATTTACGTACTTGTCAAGCCCCTGTGGGACCACTATACCAGGTTGTCAGCCTATCCCCTATGTCAGTACTATGTCACTCTTCTCATTGGTCTAAAACACATGTGGTCTTAACGATGTACCCTGGGTCCCACTTAGGGATATCAAGTTCATTCAATCACTATCATCTCTATTTTCATGGCATCAAAAATGGGAAAACTAGAATTTTAAGAAGCTAAAGAATTGGTTACTAACCCTGTCTTCCCAAGGCTGGTCCCATACACACCACGGAGTAGATTGATGCTATTTAAGATCTAATCAATGATTTTGTATATCCCTAGAGATGGAATAATAGTGTGCAACTCATTTTGAGTATAGCATGCAAGCAAGTCTCAGATGGTTCTTGGATAGTTTCCCATACCACATGAGAAAGTCATTAATTGCAATAAATCTAAATCTGAATTCGTCATCACATATAAAGGACTATAATATTTCAGTAATAGTTTCTATATACTTATTTTCATCTTGTAAAAATAGTTTCAATTTTTCATCACTAGTTGGACTATAGGTAGTTACAAGCGATACAAACAATGATACAATCTTGAATTTCAAATTTGTGAAAGCCACAATGGAATTCATAATCAGACATTTTTACACAAATTTTGATTTCACTTAGCCTAAGAAGTAACCACAACATTAGCCTAAAGACTAGGAGCAGCACTAAATGTAATAACAACTCTTGTAATCGTCCCATTGGCCAATTAGAAGAACTTCACAATTATAATAATCCTAACTCTTAAGTTAATATAGTTATCCTTATAATTCACATAATTCAAGGTGTTCATTGAAAAATAAATGGATTTTAGTCATTTCCAGTGTATTGCGCAAAAAATCATTATGGGTGTCATGTTGGTGAGAAAAAATTTCGAGTGGAAAAATTTGTGGATTTCTTACCAATCGCTCTGGGAATCTAAGTCCCTCTACTTAATTGGTGCATTTTTTGTATGTGCATGTGCATGAAAAGGTGGAATTCTGTGGTGGCCTTTCAACCAGGGATCCACCAGGAACACTCGACTAAACTTACGGACAAATCTTGTAGATCCCTGCAAGAGAGAAATTTTGTCTGAAGAGAGCGGAAAGGGGATTGAGAAAAGAGGTAGGAGAGAACTAATGTTGCAGGGTAGGAAATTATATTCCTGCATACACTAGTCAAAAGTATCATCACATGCATTTATTCTAAGAAATAACTTTGTAAGCATCATTAAGACGAAATTAAATTTGATGAACACAAAGTATTAAGAAATTTATTAGTCAAATAAATCTAGAAAATCCTTCTTCTTGTATTAATTTCTTAAACAAAAGCTATACATAGTGGAGAAATGGAGGAAATTGAGAAGGGGGGGAATGGACGAATTTGGATATCTCCTTTGTTTTCTCAAGGTACAATATACTCTTGAGCTTACAAGATTAATGACCAACCCTTTGAAATGGGAATGACGTTACAATTTATAGAATGAAATGTGACTTATCATCTTCCTCATGACCCTCCATATGCCTTATTCCTAACTTTATACTATTCATATATCCTATCAAATATTTAAGTCCCTTTTATAAAATCAAGGTGTCTTAATTTACATTATGTTTCTAAAGTCACTTTTAGGTGACATAAAGGCATATCAAAAAGTACAAACCCCAACAAAGAATTAGAACATTTGAAGGGGAGAGAAATTTGGGTGGAAGAGGAGAGAGAAAGAGAGAGATAAGAAGAAGAGGATATGTTTCCTGATGAATCCTGTTGATCCTCGTTGATGGAAAGCTCCAAATACAATGAAACTCCGAATCTTCGAACTCCTTGCACATTGTGAAACTCCTCCAAATTAGCTCACGAACGCTTGCCAAGTTGAATGAACTAAGATGGATCTTGAATACCATGTGAAAAATGACTAGGATGCTCCTGAACAATGATGTCCCCTAAATGATTATCCTTGTATGGCCCATTGTGCCAAAATTGCTTTTTGAGTGTAATGTACTATTTTTAGTAAGTGTGAATTGTGAGCTGAGAGGACCTTTTTGATGACCTTTCTTACGATGCTCCCTCTGTGTTCACTGCCTTATTCATGGCATCTTCAAATGGTGGCCAACTCAAATTAACAGACCTCTATACAGGGAGACATGTTATTTTTAGTAAGTGCGCCACGAATGTCAAATTGCGACAAAACGGGTCTTGAAATTATGGGTTTTATTCCAGGGTTCCACGCTCTGAATTTTGAGTAATTCCTTCACCTGAACAAGTGGGAAGATGATATTTTCATTGTCTAGGTCTGAACACTGACAAAAAACAAAGCCCTCCATATCCTTATAAAGTAGGGACTTCATCATGCAAAAAACTAGTTTGAGAGAAACTAGATTTTTTGGAGATCCTTCCCTCTCAATTTGGGATGATTTCGCCTACCAGATCTTCGAGAATTTGAGAATTTATTCGAAGAGGGAAAAATTCTGATAAAAAACACAGCCCTCCATATCCCTAGAAAAATAGGGACTTCATGGCACGAAAACTAGTTCACGTGAAACTAGATTTTTCAACGATCGTTCCCTCCAATTTTCACGCGATTTTTCCCACTAGAACCATGAGAAGTGGAGAGGTAGCTCATTGATTTTTTCCATTACTATGTCATGGTGGCCATTAATGGAGCTTGAAAATTTCAGGTCTAGTTTTTTTCTCTATTTGCGATGAAATCAATTCCATTGCGATATGTTTTTTCTTCTTATGCTTCAGGAGAAATTTCTCTTCAATCCGACAAATGGTTTGATGGGATATTCAATTTTTCCTTCATTGAGCCAGAAATGAGATTTCTTCATTGTGAATGTTATATGCACCACCAGGGAGGATTGAAAGTGTGTTTTTAATGGAATTCAATAGCAAAAAACTCAGCAAAAATGGTTCGTCAATCCGCGCCTCGGTTTGCAAGATATGTTCGAATCTTCATTTTATGGTAATAGGAATTTCCATTGTTCTTCTTCTCGGTTCTCCATTTATTTTTATTATCTTGATGAATTATTATTCTAAGACCTGTGTGCCATCATGGAGTGAAGGATAATTTTTTGTGATGGATCTGGTTCAAGCTTTGGCAATGGTGGAGTGAGGTGTTATCTGTAACTTTTCCTTTGACAGTGAGAAGTAGCAAGAAGCAACCAACAGTTAGAAAAAATTTCAAATTTTTGAGTTGGAGTTGGGTGCACTTTTTTTATCCTAATATCACTAACCTTAGGGACGTGAGGGACATCAATTTCCCCAATGAGAAAGACGGTGACACATGGTGGTGATCCGACGGTAGGGAATAAGTGCTCCAAAATCAGCTTTCAAGCACCGAGGTGCTGGAAGCGGATCACATGGGTTACCAAAGGACTCCCCATAGGGGCTGGGTGCCTTTTTCCATGTCTGATGTCCCTCACCTTAGGGACATAAGGGAAATTAGTTTCCATGGTGGTCCTGGAGCTGACACGTGGCGCTTGATCCGACGGCAGGGAATGGATGTTCCAAAAATGCACCTGGGGGTTGAAAGACGGCCACGTGGGTGTCCAAAAGACTCCCCATAGGGGCTAGGTTCATATTTTTCCATGTTTGATGTCCCTCACCTCAGGGACATAAGGGACATTAGTTTCCACGGTGATCCTGGAGCTGACACGTGGCGCTTGATCCAACGATAGGGAATGGATGTTCCAAAAATGCATCTAGGGGATGAATTGTCAAGTCTTAAGGTCACATGAGGGTCTAAGAGGTCACATGGGGGTTGGGAACATTTTTCAAGGGTTGGTGTACCTGACCTCAGGGACATCGGGGACATGAAATCCCACCAGGCTCTTGGTGCTAAAACGTGTCCTCCCGAAAAATGACTAAGTTATGAAAATATCTCCATTTCATTGTTGTATCCATCAACCATTGGTTTGAGAAGGACATCATATTTCACATCTTTATTTTTTTCAATATAGCCAACCTTCACACTAGTTTAGGCTTCTAAGTCAGCTTCATGTTTGTCTTGCATATTCATGGCTTGCATCAGGAGTTCGAGACTTATCTCAGGGTCTTTCGTTTCTTTCGCGACTCTTAACAGTCCTTGTATGGAGATTTATTTCAAGCCTTTCAAAGGCTCATTGCAAGCTGATTTTTTATCTCCATATATGGCCTGACTGAGATCATCTTCATCCCCAAATGGGAATGATAATAACTCCTCATCTTGGAATAGCATATAAGCTGATTTTTCTCCTTAAAAATCATCAAGCACCATTTCCTCTTCCTCATGGTTTGCATCATCAGGGAATTCAGGGTTTCCCTCTCGTAACTCAAATCTCCTCAATGCTTCTTCAAAGTCCAAATCTCTCTAGAAAGGCATGTCTGAACCTATCAAGATGGGGATATCATCTTCCTCCTTGGTTGTCAAAAAGTGATTCATTCGCCTACTATCCTGGTATAAAATGTTATCTTCTGGGCTTTTGGAATTTTGTACCGTTTACTTCATCTTATTTTTGGGAAGCAATTTCTCCATGTCTCCCTTCACTGGTATGGTTACAGAAGACCAATTCATCTGAATTTTACCTCCCAAGTTTTGGTAGAAATTTCTACTCAGCAACATTCCGAATGAGGCTGGGACGTCTACTACCAAAATCATCGTGAAAACTTTCTTGTCTACAAATCTGGTGAGAGCCACATGTGCATCTTTGACCTTCCCTACAAGTGGGACCTCTCTTGACTCTAAAGAGTAACAAGAGCCAATAGGTGGAATCATGGTGAATTTGAGAGCTTTAGTAACCTTAAAAGGAATCACGTTATCTGAGGCACTAGAATCTATTATGCAATTGTTCAGTACATATTCTCCAACAAGCAGGGAGATGTAGAAAGGTTCAACTTTATCGGTCTTTGATGCACTCAGAGAAAGCATGTTCTATGAGGGAGGTGTAGGTGGGTTCGGTATTACTCCTTTAGGATGATGAGCTACATCATTGGGTGTTAGAATACCATTTTTGAAGTATCGGACAAACCTCTCAAATTGTTTAGGATGAGTCCTCAAATATTCAGTTTCAGTAATTTGGAATTTGGATTTGTTCACATATTCTATGAAATCAAAAGGAGTAGATGTGGACAAGGGGGGTGAAGGGATATAGGAGTGTGGATAGGATTAGGAGCATGATTTGATGTTTGGGGAATGGATGGTATTTTGAAACGGACACACTAGGAGCTTTCAAGGTATTATATTTTACAAGAGAAGATTTAGATTTAGAAATGGGAGAGGAATTGGAAAGCTTACTTGTAAAGATTGCGGGAGTCTTCTTACTTACTATAGGGTCAGGCTCCAAAATATGTATACAAACTCGTGGAATACGGAAGTGGGGATCCTCAAATGATTATTTTATTTTGCAGATTCGTTACATGAGCATCATCAACCTTCTTTTCTTTTGCAACAATGGAGGGAGATTGACTCTTTTCTCATACTGAGAATGAGTGAATACCGCACATGAGAAACTGGGCGCATCCTCTTCATCTTCTTCATCACTCTAGATTACTCATAGAATCTAATTTGTGTATCATTTTCAAACTCATCAACTTTCTAGGAAATTACCACCTTCGCTTTCTTGTTCAAGCTCTTCGTCACTTTCTTGAAATCTACAATTTACGTTGACGGGGTGGGACCTCCAAGGTGAGCCTTTGGGGTGCTCCTGCAATTTGATTTATGTTGCTTCTTTGAGAAGATACTCATTCAAATAATTCCCTCTTAAAATATGCCATCTCATTCACCAAATTTTACAGCGATGGATTGGTTCTCTCGTCATCCAGGAGGATGTTGGGTCTTTCCCTTTGATGGATTCTTTATATTTCCATAGAGGATGAGATCATCATCAAGTTCAATAGCCATCCTTTGTGCTTCTTACAATGTTCCTTAGTTGGGATCTTCGTAGAAAAAATACTACTTCTGATGATTGAGCATTGAGGAAGAATCTCTTGACATTATTTTGAGATGGTGAATCCTCTTCAGGTATCCTGCAAAGAAACCAATTGAAATGAGCCACGAAGTCTCTCATGGTTTCATTTTCTCCTTTCTCTAATTTGAGCCAATTGCACCAGGAGGTCTTGAAAGTCTTCAGTTGATTTAAATCTCTCTACAAAGGCATCCTTGATGTCATTCCAACATGTGATGGACTGAGCAGGCAGGAGGTAAAACCATTCTGCTATTTTTTCTTGGAGGGACTCTATGAACAGTCTCACAACAACATCTTCATGTTGGACACCAAGAATTCCACATGATGTTTTGAAAGTAGTGATGTGTTCTTCAGAATGTTGTGCATTGTCACCTTTGAACTTTGGAAAGTTCTTATGGGAACCCACTGGTAGATCATGAAGAGGGGGATTCAAGAGCAAGCGGGCCTGTATTCCTTCCCCATGGAACAATGGGTTGGGGTATTTCTTCTTCGTCTTCCATTTTCTTCATTTCTATTTCAGCTTTTACTTCTGCCAATTCTTCTTCAAATTATAGCACTGAGAAAAATTTGCAATGAATATGAAAAGACACTGTAGAATGTGAAAAGCCACGTGTAGAAATCAGTAGTGTGTCTTTTAGAAATGGATTTTCATGAACTCTTTTTTCTATTTTTTCAATATTTCATTTTTTTATTTTGGAATTTTCAGACCTTGTGGTCGTATATTGGGTGTAGATGCTGCTAAATCTAGCCCCACGGTGGGTGCCAAAAACTATGTTGGCGAGAAAATTTTGTTGAGTGGAAAAACTTATGGATTTCTTGCCAACACTCTAGGAATCTAAGTCCCTCTACTTAACCTATGCAGTTGTCATATATGCATGCACATGAAAAGGTGGATTTCTGTGGTGGCCTTTCGACCGGGGATCCAACAGGGACACTCCACTGACCCTGCAGAAAAGCTTGCAATACCTGCAAGAGAGAATTTTTTCTAAAGAGTGGGAAAGGGGAGTGAGAAAAGACGTAGGAGAGCTAATGCTACAGGTAGGAAATCAGATTCCTACACACACTAGTTAGAAATTATCATCACATGCATTTATGAGAAGAAACAACTTTGTAAGCATCATTAAGACCAAATGAAATTTGATGAACACAAAGTATCAAGAAATTTATTAGTCAAAGAAATCTACAAAATCCTTCTTCTTGTATTAATTTCTCAAAAAAAGTTTGTACATAGTGGAGAAATGGAGGAAATTGAGAAGGGTGGGAAATGGAAGAAAATGGATATCTCCTTTGTTCTCTCAAAGTACAATATACTCTTGAGTTTACAAGATCAATCACCAACCCTTTGAAATGGGAATGGCTTTACAATTTATAGAATGAGAGGTGACTTATCATCTTCCTCATGACCCTCCATATGCCTTATTTCTAACTTTAGAATATTCGTATTCCTATCAAAATATTTAAGTCCCTTTTATAAAATCAAGGTGACTTAATTTACATTATGTTTCTAAAGTCACTTTTAGGTGACATAAAGGCATATCAAAAAGTACAAACCCCAACGAAGAATTAGAAAATTTGAAGGGGAGAGAAATTTGGGGGAAGAGGAGAGAGAAAGAGAGAGAGAAGAAGAAGAAGGAGATGTCACCTGATGAAGCCCATTGATCCTCGTTGATGGAAATCTCCAAATGCAGTGAAACTCTGAATCTTCGAACTCCTTGCACACTGTGAAACTCCTCCAAATTAGCTCATGAACACTCGCCAAGTTGAATGAACTAAGATGGATCTCGAATGTTGTGTGAAAAATGACTAGAATTATCCTGAACAATGATGTCCCATAAATGATTATCCTTGTATGGCCCATTGTGCCAAAACTACTTTTTGAGTGTAACATACTATTTTTAGTAAGTGTGAATTGCGAGCCGAGATGACCTTTTTGATGACTTTCTTGCAATGCTCCCTCTGTTTTCACTAAACCTTATTCATGGCATCTTCAAATTGTGGCTTACTAAAAGTAACAGACCTTTATGCAGGGAGACATGCTATTTTTAGTAAGTGCGCCACAAATGTCAAATTCTGACAAAATGGGTCTTGAAATTCTGGGTTTTATTCCAGGGTTCCACGCTCTAAATTTTGAGTAATTCCTTCATCTGAACAAGTGGGAAAATGATATTTTTATTGGTAGGGGAAGAATATTGAAAAAAAACACATCCCTCCATATCCCTAAAAAGCAGGGACTTCATCGTGCAAAAACTAGTTTGAGAGAAACTAGATTTTTTGGAGATCCTTCCCTCTCAATTTTAGGATGATTTTTCCCACCAGATATTTGAGGAATTTGAGAATTTATTCAAAGAGGGAAGAATTCTGATAAAAAAAACATCCCTCCATATCCCTAAAAAATAGGGACTTCATGGCACGAAAACTAGTTCATGTGAAACTAGATTTTTCAACGATCATTCCCTCAATTTTTTGCGTGGATTTTTCCCCACTAGAACCCTGAGAAGTGGAGAGGTAGCTCGCTGATTTTTTCCACTACTGTGTCATGGCGGCCATTAATGGAGCTTGAAATTTTCAGGTCTGGTTTTTTTCTCCATTTGTGATGAAATCAACTTCCATTGTGATAGGTTTTTGCTTCTGGTGCTTCACGTGAAATTTATCTTCAATCTGATAACGACCGGTTTGATGGGAAATTCAAGACTTTTCCTTCGTAGATCCAGAAATGAGATTTATTCACTGTGAATGTTATTGCTACAAATTAGAGGTTTGAATATGATTTTTTTTTAATGTACTTCAAGAGAGAAAACTTAGCAACAAATGGTTGTCAATCTATGCACACTAGTTTACAAGATATCTTCAAATCTTCATTTTATGGTAATGGGGATTTCCACTATTCTTCTTCTCAATTCTCCATTTATTTTTCTTATCTTGATGAATTATTCTTATGAGACCTATGTGCCATCATGGAGTGAATGATAATGTTTTGTGATGGAGTTGGTTCAAGCTTTGGTAATGGTGGAGTGAGGTGTTCTCTACAACGTTTCTTCTGGCAGTGAGAAGCAACAAAAAGCAACAAGAAACAACTAACAGTTAGAAAAAATTTCAAATTTTTGGGTTGGATTTGGGAGAATTTTTTTTCCCCTAATGTCCCTGACCTCAAGGATGCGAGGGACATCAATTTCCATGGTGATTCAAGATGGTGACACGTGGCGGCAATCCGACGACAGGGAATGAGTGCTCCAAAATCAGCTTTAAAGCACCGAGGGGCTGGAAGTGGGTCACATGGGTGACCAAAACACTCCCCTAGGGTTTTGGGAACATTTTTCCATGTTTTATGTCCCTCACCTTAGGGACATGAGGGACATCAGTTTCCACGGTGGTCTTGGAGCTGACACGTGGCGCTTGATCCGACGACAGGGAATGGATGCTTCAAAAATGCACCTGGGGGTTGAAAGTCGGTCACGTTGGTGTCAAAAGACTCCCCATAGAGGATAGGCACCTTTTTCCATGTCTGATGTCCCTCACATTATGGAAATGAGGGAAGTCAGTTTCCACGGTGGTCTTGGAGCTGACACGTGGCGCTTGATCCGATGATAGGGAATGAATGCTCCAGAAATGCACCTGGGGGCTGAACTGTCAAGTCTGGAGGTCACATGAGGGTCCAAGAGGTCATGAAATCCCCTAAGGGTTAAACTATTGGTCTAACATACCTGACCTTAGGGACATCAGGGTCATGAAATCCCACCAGGCTCCTAGTGCTGACACATGTTCTCCCAAAAAATGACTAAGTCCTTAATTGCCTTTGAGAGGGTAACTTGGAATGATGATAACTTGAGCTCCCGGTGGAATTTCTTGGTAAAATTTTATATGATCCTGACTGTAAATGGATCCAATTGGTGTGGGTATCATGTCTTTATTCAACTATTTGATCCCTAAAAATATGATTTTTGATTTGAGACTCCACTTGTGCCTAAGAAAAACTGCCTTCCAATCCTATGCCCCAAGGTGTTGTGAAAAATATGATTTCACCATCATGTAGGTCTTAGAATCCTATTTCCAGAGATGTTTTTTTTTACTTCTAACTCCATCCGGAGCTCCTAGAATCTTCTTCTGAAGCCCAACAATTGTTTTAGGCCTGTGTACTGCCTAGGCTTGTGAACCCTATTTTTTACTCAGACTGCCCCAAGTCTTTAAAAACTTTCCAAACCTTCCAAAATAATTTCCATGATGTTTTAAGGTCTTCAATTCACCTCCATGTTGAATTTTTCCCTTTTGTTCACGCTCCAGGGGGTTTGATCCAAGTCCTGGGAAGGCCAGCGATAGCCCTTCCCAATACTACCAGAAGATAGCATCTTTTCAGAACTTCCTAAAATCACCTAGGGGGAATGAATAGACTTTCCTAAATCACCTAGGGGATAAATTTGAAATCAAATAGGGGGTGACATTTTGACTGAAAGATTTGACCTGGGGTGCCTAGGAATGATAAAACATGAAAATTTTGGCACAGGGGTATAGTTGTCGTGCTTAGAAACTTCCAATTTACTTGTTGCACATTTTCACGACAACATGGTGGAACTAGTTCCCAGTGAACATAGGTTTCCCACATTGGTTTAATATCCATAATCCAAAGGATCAGTGTAATGCAAAATATCAGGTAAAGGATGGAACGAAAGAACTTGTTCCCCACAGTAAGAGGTTCTCTAGGATCACCTCGAAGCTACAATGCGAAGGGCTTCATTCAATGTGGGTGGGGTGAAGGTTCATGGAATGAGAGGAACTAGTTCCTCACGATAACCAACAATAAAGGATGGGCCACAAAACAATTATTGAGGGGATTCAAAGTGGAGAGAGGGGCAACAATGTAATGCGGACCAAATGGGCTACATAAGATTAGGGTAAGTGGGCAACACATTCCCCGTGGAATGTTATTCCCCACAGTAGAGGTCAGCTCACAGGTCGAAAGAAAATTTAAGTGTGGAGGAGATATGAGATGCATGCACTAATGTCCCAGGTGGAACGGTTCCTAAGTTCTACCCTGGACTTGAAAAAAACACCCCAGTTCAATGGGGAAAATGTGGGAATTAATGGCACATGTGACATAGTTCCCTCCTTCCCCAAGTTCTGGGAATATCTGATTTATCCACACCAAAGGATAAAATTGATTAATTGTAGACAATGAAAGTGCCCAGGGAACCCATGTTCCTCCTCAACCCCCTTCGACCCGCATGGCCATATCTTTCACTTGGATTGTCTAAATTTGAAAACATTGGACTTTTTGGAAAGGTCGTTTTGTCTTCTTCATCATAGAAATGAAAAATATGAAGTTTTCAAGGTATACAAAAGGTCATGAGCGGAATAGGGATGTGAAAATTCATGTGAGGAAAGATGATAAGTTGATTCACATTGTTATAGATTGGGATGGATTCTCCATTCCAAAGGATCAAGATGCATAAAATTTTGTACCTTTTACCAATAGTGGATTGTGATATATTTTTGAGCTTTGTATCACCAATGCACATGAAATAAAATCTACAATTTCTTCCACTTTATTCTTTTCCCTTGCTTTGTACAACTTGTGTAAATGTCAATCACGGAATAGAGTTTTTGCTTTCCAAGATGCATGTTTTTCTCTCATTGGTGACAAAATAAGCATAGTTTTTATAAGAATCTTATTTTTCTTCCATTTCCCTCTTTTATGCACTTTGCGAGTATAGTGATTTAAGAGCTTTGTATCTTTGATAGATGAATATGAGAACTTAGTGTCTCAGGTTGTCCATCTCACTAGATAGCTTCATTATGCTTTCCTCTATTTTGAAAGTTTGAACTACTCTTATTATTTAGTGTGAGCTCTGTAATTGTCCTACTCACGACAATAACCCTCCTTTCCTAATTTTTCTTCTTATCCCTCATCGCTGTGATTTACTCCCTTGTACCCCATACAAGCACTTTGCCACAGGTTCAGTGGAGTTTCTCTGTGTGATCCTCGGCCAATCTAGCCAACCCACAAAAATATATATGATTATATTAGTTTTCATTTAATAATGGGAGCTGCACCATTCAATGCAAAGGGACATAGCCATGTGAACATTGGTGGAGACACCTAATTTTTCACACTGACAAATTTTCTGACCAACAATTTTCAACCTAGAATCAGCCTAGATCTTCGAATATAAGCTAAGTAACTCTCATCTCATAATTAATTACACTTGTTTTTTTCTTGCATAATAGATCTTGTTCATTACTGCTATATCCATTTGATCTCAGTCATTTGATTAATATTTAATTATGTTAAATCACTCAATATGTGGCTTATGTGCCTCTTTGTGATTTTCTTGTGACCCTGGGGTGTCTCATGTTTTTGGCTTTATGCCTCTTATCTATTTGATATGTCTTGTGTACTTACTTGTATACTTATTCCTTTGTGTGACATATGTGCCTCCTATGTTTGTCTTGTGACACTTTGTGTCCCATGTTTATGCTTTTATGCCTCAATTGAGTGTGACATTTCTTGAATGTATGCACTTCCTTCTTTGTACAAATCCTATGTTCTTTCCCTGAGATTTTCTTGTGACACTTTGATGCCCCATGTTTATAACTCTTTTCCTTGATATGACTCTTTTATATACTATTGTTATGTCTAATTATAATGCTTTGCTTCAATGCTTTGTTTCTCTTACACAAGATTACTATTGTTATTATTGTTTTTTTATTGTTGTGTGTTGCTTTCTTTATCCACCAAGTTCTCTACCATACACAACCCTCTTTGTGGGAACAAGATTCTATTGGTGACGATCATGAACAAAATTTTATGTTATCCAAAGCAGATTATCAAATTTATATGACATGGGTACACATCATTTTTTGAGTCACACGCTACTGTTTTATCTCATACGCTTCAAAACAGGGAACATTCATTGGGGTATATTATACATATATGTATATGGTACAGACAAATTATAGGACTCAAGTACGTATTTTCACATTGAATAGATCCTCATAAATAGGAACAAATACATAACATGGATAGAATTTAACTGGTACAAAACTACCCAATAATGGACAAAATTGTAGTACTATATGGCTCAAATTAGATGTTTCTATCATGGGTAAATTCCCATAAAATTGCAGCATTCTCATATTGTTAGACATATTTATAAACTCGATACATATTATTATACAAAGTGATACAATTTAGACAAGAATACAGAGGGCATGAATACTTCATTCCTTCATCATTACATCATTCAAATATAATGGTAGATACAAGGTTCGGGGCATGGACCTTCTTCTCCTTTACATCATTTAGCATTTACATTACCAGAATCATTTATTCAAGCATACAGTGGGGGAGTGAGCCATAGGCCAACCATTCCCTTTCAACTTTATGTTATCTCCAAATTTGGACCTAAGTTCATCTGGAGTGGTGTGGTCCTTGGGGTTAAAAGATATTGATGTTGCTAGATACTTCATAGGTTATTTTTGTTTCCTTTATCTTTTATGTGGGAAGATATCAGGGTAGCTAGATACTCTATACACTACTCTTCCATTTTACAAGGGTTCTTTAGGAAAAATTTCCATTGGTACCTCTCATCAGTACTTAGTCACATGCATTCTAATCCACTCCTACTTGGGTAAATATTGGGAACTAATCGCCCTCAATCCTTCAACATCTCTACACAAATTAAAATTCACAAGTACAAAAAGAGCTGGAGCTCTTCCCTTCATAAAGAGAACATGTGTATTCCTTTCATATTGCTTTGCATCTCTTTACTTTACCATGCATAAATTTAATTTTTCTAAGTTTCATATACTTTTTACATTTGAGTTATAGTTCATCTTCTCCTATGGACATTGACTACACTTTTTGTTATAGGTTTCACCATGGAACGTGCCAATACCAATGCAAGGAAAAAAAATATTGAGAAAAGGAAAAGTGTGTGTGTACACTTACGAATGTTTTTCCTTTAAGTATGAAAATTTCAATTTCACACTTAGAAGGGGGAAAATGTAAACACTCAAATTTAGTAACTTATCATTTCATAAATGACGAGTTTGGCATTATTAATATGCTAAAACAAATTATCATGTTCTAAGATCAATTGACATATCCTTCTCTCTCATGCATGACTTGATAATATTTACACAATGTTCTGTTGTTCATTCATTCAATATTAATAATCCAAAGTAATATCCTATCCCCTGAGAGCTCTCTCGAAATTCAATTTTTTTTCACTAAATACTTGTATAGTTCCGTACATAATAGGGCCATATAGTACTACGGTTGGGTTCAACCTGTATAGTTTTGTCCACTCTCTTCCAACAACTCTTTTCTAAATTTAAAAGTCTTATATACATTGTTTCATCTTCCCTCATTCAATCTTAGTGAAACATATAACCTACATAATCCTATATAAGTAAATCACCTAACATTCTCAAGAGCTCCTCTTATAATATCAAAATTAAAGTACTCAAGGATCTCCTAAATCTTCTAAAATAATATGCACATCCTTTAGAGCAACCACCACACAAGTTTGGAGCACTCAAACTTGGTTTAAGAGACTAGCTTTCTCCATTTTTAAGCATGCAAATGTCCTACAACCATGTCTTAACGAGAGAAAGTCATTCCAAGCATTGTAAAAGTATTAAGGGACAAAGGGGATCATGTTTAGCATTTGAAGCACATCACACCACACTACTACTATGTTGGGTGCATTTTAATTCTATCTCAAGTTATGTCCCCTATTATTTGTATCAAGTGATGTAGGGGAAACATATGGAGTTTGATTATATTGCATACACTACTTGCACTAAAAATAGGAGAACTACTTAATGATTACTCCCATTCATGGGGATGTATTACAAGGCCTTGATTAGTTCAGCAGGGGTTGACCACCAAGGTCAATTCAACCTCAACCACACACAAAATTATGCTTTTGTTATTTAATCATTTGATAATTTTTGTTGCAGGTACCTATGGTTTTCTATTTGGTACAGGTCATTACAAGTGGTGCTAAAAGTGTGTGAGCCCTAGTGAAAACCATTTCTAGAATAATGAAGGGAAATTGAAGTTACATAGCAAAATCTCTAAGACGAAGCACTTATAAGTTCCTATTCTAGTCTTTTTAGCCAGTTTGCACACCCCAAACACTTTTATACCTTTATACAAAATTAATTCATTATCCTTTCTTATGTTTGATGCTATCATCTCATCATTATATAATTGTGTATAGTATTAGTAGTTTTATTATGGAATGTATGGTTAATGTGGATCTAACACATGTTACATCCTACCACCTATACTATTTTTAGGGTGTAAACAAGCTCATTTTTATTTTCATTTTCAACAGGTTAAATGGATGGAAACTTAGAAACCCACTCTAGCCTAAAACTCCTTCCCAAGTCTCATTTTCTTTGCTTTCTATTCTGACACAAAGAGGTGTCTGTAGAGTATTTTACATGGTGTAATTTCCTTAAATGTGAGAATTTCCACTTCCAATATTCATTCAAGTAGATTTTGGTGCCTCATAACTAGATTTGGAATCAAATGCTTTAAGTGTTGTAGATTTAAGTTCAT
This sequence comes from Taxus chinensis, assembly GCA_019776745.2. NCBI lineage: Eukaryota > Viridiplantae > Streptophyta > Pinopsida > Cupressales > Taxaceae > Taxus > Taxus chinensis. The sequence continues at coordinate 561,115,186 of CM034155.1, read as the reverse complement.
AAAATGGGACATCTTTAAGGAGATGAAATTCATTTTCATCATCATTAACAGGGTTAGTCATGAAATTATATTATATGAATTTTAGTATCATTTTGAACACTATCATCATCCATTTAAAATGGTGGAGATAGATGAGTTGTCATAGATGGTTTCTCAAAATAAGATGCAATTCTTTGTCTCATAAAACTAGAAGGTGTTACATTTGATTTTTTCCTGAGGTTTTATGGTAACCTGCCATTTTCTTGTAAGGACAATTTTTGGTTATTGTGAAATATTCACAAAAATGGGGAAAATCATATAGGTAAGAGCATAAAAATATTGGAACAATTGAGAGCCACGTGAGAAATATCATAATAGTGGAAGATAATACTTGAAATGGCTAAGAGTGTGAATTAAATAACATACTATGTTATTTATAGAATAATAGAGGAAGGAGAGTTATAGAATAAGTCAAAGATAACTCTTCTATCCACATATTCAATATCTCTTTGTGGATTGACAACACGATGCTGTGAGAAGAAGTATAAAGTGGTAAAGGAAGAGAAGGGGAAGATGATATGGGAAAGAAGATAAGGTATGAAGGGGTGGTGAGATGGGATGTTTTATTGATGTATGGGTTGCTGTTAGAGTGCATAGGATATACAATACAAAAAAATTATGTGCATTATGAATTGACTAAGGCATTATGGATCAAGGTAGTTGTTTGCGACATACTATGATAAACCACTTTAGAGTCCTTCACATGAGTGTGAGAGTGTTGTGCAGAAAATCATAGTAGTGTGTGGACCATCAACTAAAGGAAGTGTTGCCAACTATACAAAATAAGACAAGTGCTAAAAAAATTTAAACTTTGGAGGCAGAAGGTTAATAGAAATGGGCATGGGCTCATTTTGGTTTGACACATCCCTTATATTTGGATTTAAAAATTCAATACTTGTTTAATCACGATGATTAAAATGATATGCTTAAACTAGATAATTATTTGTCATGTTCATTTTCAAATGTGGAAATTAACATGCTTATTATCATTATGTTGAATTTTAATGATTTGAACTAACTACCACTTTGGTGACATGAGAAGGATATAAGAGCATGTACACTCTTGTTGAGATGGAGAGGGAGAGAATCATCGAAGAGAGGTTTTCAGATTAAGGTATTGAAATTAAAACAATGACGGTAATGAGAAGTGACACACACCACAGGATTGGGTATTATAGTTTACTTATGTGATGTCTGACTTCTTTATGTTTTGCATTATTTTCATTTATTTGGTTGATATTGATAGCCGATGAGTGGATTAGGCCGACGTGGCTAAACACCACTAACATAACCCCACCATCATACACCACTATTAATGTGATGTTGTGAGGGAATTTTTGTTCCTTTTATAGGTAGTTTATTAGACTTATGGATAAGTCAGAAAACACATCAGGATTAATGGACCATGTTTGTGTGTTATATTCTCATGTGTGTAGATGATGGTTGATTGACATTATAAATATTCATTATGAATCTTGTTGAAACTTATCATTATCATGGAATGGTCTACACATAAGATGATCGTGACATGATTGTTGAAATAATATAATACGATATTCATTATATTTAAATTTTTGTATGTGGTTGTTATGCATATATAATTGGCCACATTGCACAGAGTTTTAGCTCGGTGGTTGGATAAGTAAGAGGGGAGATAAATGTTGTTTTTGAATTTTCATTGTTTTAAATATTAAACATGCACCAAGTTGGAAATGGAGAGTCAATGGGAAGTGTTTGGTTTCTTATTTGGGAGTAAAGTGGATGTTGTTTTGGGCGTACGTATGGTTTTGGAGAAAGAAAAATGGGAAGAGTAAGTTGACTGGGGGTTCGCATGAGAAAATGGAGGACAGTTGGTGAGAAAAGCTATTTCATTTTGTTTTTTTGTTTTTATTTTAGATACGGTGGTTTTCTTAGACTTTGAGGCTAGAGAATTGGGAAATTTTGCAAGGAATATCAAGTTGGTTGCATGTTTATCAAGCATGGTTTTTCTCATTATTATCGTTTGTGTATTTGAAGACTAAATTGTCGTATAAATTATTTTTTTTTGTTAAAGTTTTATACCCCATTTGGGTCTTTGTTTTTTAAGGATAAATTTTTGTTTTTAAAATGGAATTTTTCGTTGAAAATAATACCCATTTTGGTCTGTGTTTTACAGGAAAAGTTGTTGTTTTTAAATTGAATTTTTTTGTTGTTATTTTGGGACCCATATGGGTCTACATTTTTAAAGAAGATTTGTTGTTAAAACATGGAAATGAGTTATTATTTTACACCCATATTGTTCTACATTTTTATCATTTATTTGTCTGTAAAAATTCTTTTACAAAGAGTGAATTTTCACCCATTCTTGGGTATGCATTTTTTTTGAAAATAAATACAAGTTTTTTCACTCATTTTTGGGTTTACTTTTTTGAAGAAAACTTATTGATATTTCACTCATTTTTGGGTATACGTTTTAGTATTTATTTGGTCTGTAGAAATGTTTTTTTTCTGGGTGAATTTTTACCCATTTCTGAGCTTGTGGGGACGTTTCATGCATTATCTAGTATGAAATGCCTTTATTGGGTCAATTTGGGAACCCATTTTTGGATCTGTATATTTTAAGGTTATTTATATAAATATTGAAACCTTCTTTATTAGGTCGATTTCACCCATTTATGGGTCTTCACTTTTTGTGTAATGATTATGTATGAGACATATTATTTTCGATTGAAATTTGATACCCATTATGAGTTCTTACATTGTATAAACTATATGTGCATGTGTGACGTTTTCATGAAGTCAATTTTAGCCATTTTTGGATCTACATGATTTTTTGTACATGTAGGAATGTGATACATTTTTCAGAGGTCATTTTACACTCGATTTATACCCACTTCCAGGTCTACATATTTTTATATTTATTTATGTATGGAAACATTCTTTATTGGGGTCGATTTCACCTATTTTGGGTCTGTGCAAACTTGTTAATTTGATTTAAAAACCAAACTCATTTTAGGCTTACATCTTGGAAACAAATGAGATAGAATGACTATGTAAAATAGGTGGTTATACCAATGTATTGTTGTGTGAACACAATTTTTTTTATTATAAATGAATTTTATCTTGCGGTAATTGATTTTTGATACTATGTTTATTATCATTGTCTGTTATTTGGGTATGAGGATTACTTTATCATTATGTCCCAAATATGATATGATCATAGTTAGAATACGACTTACGTTATCACACTTGTGGTGAAGCCACAAGCGTGATAAGATAAATCTTCTCCTTAAATTAAATTAAAGGAATTAGAAATTTAGTGAAATATGAGACATCATATGAAAGATTCTTAGAAAAATAGTAGATAAGTGATGGTTGTTTGGTACATACCTAATTTTCTAATCATAATTGTGCATTCAATTTGAAGAATATTTTCAAACTCTTTATGGGTTTTGTTTTTCTTATTGTAAGATTTCTAAAACATTTTCAATTTCTTATTTTCATTGAGAAATGAGGGAGATATCACAATTCTACTGAACCTATGTTTTTTGTCTTATTTGTTTTTCTTTAACCTTATTCTGTTGAAAATTAAAATGAATATATCTCCTCAATTATTATTGTTGTGTAAAAACAAACAGAGTTTTTTCCTCCTAGCAATGAGAGGAACAAAAACCTCTCTCTTTTTCTCATTTTAAGGTCTTCAACTTTAGTTAGAGAGATTTTTGTGCTTGAGTGTGTGAGTCATGTGCTTGACTATGTGAGTCTTGCACTTGACTATGTGAGTCCTACATTGGTTGAGTGAGTCATGTGATGGTTGATTCCTATGTTGGATATAATACAATATAGAGAATAGTGTTATTTTGTGCATTAGATGAGAAAGAATAGTGTTATTTTGAGCATTATGGAATTCATATGAGCATACATTCATACGCTCATGTGGGTTGTTTTCTTTATGGTTATAAAATCTGGAAACATAGATTTGAAACTGGTATAAATGGTTGTTTTTCATTTTTGATTATTTAAATCAAAACATTGTTTTAAATGTTGGAATCGATTGCCTCTTGATGAGGGTTGCTGATTATGGAATTGGTGTATGAGATAGTTGTGACGTGAAGGATGAAAACTCTTATTTTTTTGTGTAAATTATAAGATAAGCTTGTATTAGCATAACTAGAAAACTTTGGCCAAAGTAATTTATCTAACTATATGCATTGTCAATTCACTTATCCTTATTTTGTACTAGTCATGAATCATATGATGGAATTGGTTTTCATGATATTATGATGGGCTGTATTTTAGAATTTGGATATATTACACTTGGTTTTCAAATAACTATTTTTTGTTGATGGTTGAATATCTATATATGCCTTATGAAGGGTCAAGCCCCTATCACTTGTGAGAGGTGTGCGGGGGAACCAAAAGGTTTTTTGGTTGGAGGAAAAACACTCAAATGATGCTCTCCCTCAAAACAGTTGCACAAAAGAGATATACATATACACAAGAACTTATGGAAATAATGATTTGATAGTATATAATCTTTTACTATGGCATATGGTCATATTTTTGTACTTGGCTAGGGAAAGGCTTGTTGTATCATGTAATTGATATAAAATATGAGTTAAATTTGATATTAATCATTGTATTATGAAATGAATTTTGATCATACTTTGTACGAAAAATTATGGGAAACAATGTATAAAGTTTAAGTGATATTTAATTGATAAAATCTTGTTTGACATTTGAAAATATGGTAAAGAAAGGATTTTTTGGACCTCAAATTATTCAAAGGGATTAATGAAATATTTATTTATATGTGTGGTTAAGATAAAAAACATTTTCCATTTTTAGCTTGTGTTAACAAAGGGTCGTCACATTTTTGGTATTAGAGCGACCTTTAACTAGGTTCTCTACACTCTGTAAGTTCACTACATTGATAGATTGCATAATGCCAATAGTTATAATGGATAGCACAAGATATAATGTTGATACGGGATCCTTAGTGGTGCTAATGGAGACCAACAAGATAAATTAAATAAAATACAGGAAAACTACATCACTTCCTTAGAGTAATAATGCTTTAGGAAGGGACCTGTTGAGGAATTATTTGAAAAGTGGTAAGGTGTTATGTTTGTGGAGCCTATTTTCATGTTAGAGTGTGGTACACCTTATATGTTTTACACTCGGGTATTTTTACGGTGGTCGTGCTCACCGGTGAGCGGGTCAGGGGGGTTCGGGGCGAAGCCCCCAAAGCAAATTTTCATGGGTGGTTTATTAACCCATGGGTAATGGGTAACCATTATGGGCTGTTTTTGGGCCCATGGTTTTTTGGTACCCATTGTTTTGATACCCACGGTTTTTGCCCATGGTTTTGATACCCACAGTTTTGTATCAAACTGCTTAAGCAATTTTCTATTTATATGGTCTTATGCATATGATACATATACAAGAAAATGCATTGTAGATGTGTTTTGAATTCGGGTGTGAATTCTATAGAGTTTATTGAGCATAGCTCCAAATGGATCTGGGTATTGCATTGAGAGAGTGGAGGCTTGTAATAAAATCTAAGCAAGTGATTCTTGGTGGACATAGCCCAAATTGGGTGAACTACATTAAATAATGTCTCTCTGTATTGTGTTATTTATTCTACACTTTTATTTGAGATCTATAATATTTTCTGCATATTAGTTTCTACTATTGTGATTTTGTAAGGGATTGTTCCGCATATTTTATCTCTTATTTCCTAACAATTGGTATCAAAGCCTGGTTTGGTTTGCTGAAGTGTTGAATCATAGGGAAAGTTTTATCTTGAGTGGGAGCTATGGTAGATGATGGAAGATTTAGGGTTGATAAATTCAACGGGTAGAATTTCGGTCTTTCGAAGATGCAGATGGAAGATTACCTTTATCAGAAGGATCTTTATACTCTGCTATCTGAGAAGGTGAACAAACACTTGAGTATGATAGATGCAGAATGGGATTTGTTGGATCAGAAGGTATTTGAAATGATCTGGATATGTATTGCATCTTCGGTATTATTTAATGTTTCAAAGGAAAAGACTACAAAAGATCTAATAGATGCATTGGGGAAGTTGTATTAAAAACCCTCTGCCTCTAACAAGATATTTTTAATGAAAAAGTTGTTTAATATGAAGATGTCTAAGATTAGTTCAGTAGCAGATCATTTAAATGATTTCATTACGGTTGTGAATATGCTAGCTTTGGTTACAATAGAATTTGATGAAGAAGTTAGGGCTTTATTAATTCTGTACTCTTTACCTGAAAGTTTGAATAGTCTGGTAATGGCGGTAAGAAAATCGGTTCCAGCTAACTCGAAGTTGAAGTTTGAGGATGTTGTAGGGGTGATTCTAAGAAAGGAAATGTGAATAAAAAGCTTCGGGGAATCTTCTACTTCATGGAATTCTTTGACAGTGGAAACTAGAGGGAGACAAAAGAATAGAGGAAACTGTGGAAAATTGAAAGATCGGGCAAGGTCAAAATGCAAGAGCAAGATTGTATGTAGGAACTGTGGAAAGTCTGGGCATGCAAAGAAGGACTGTTGGGAGCTTTAGGAAAAGAAGAAACAACAGGAAAAAAATAAGGAGGCAAATGTGGCATTGGATAATGTATGCCAGGATACTTTGATTCTTTCTTTACATAATATTACTGAATCTTGGGTTTTAGATTCAGGGGCTTCTTTTCATGCAAATCCACATAGGCATTATTTTTTTGATTATGTTCAAGGGGATTTTCGGCATGTTTTTCTTGGTGATGATGAGCCTTATAGTATAGTTGGAAAAGGTTCTGTTCAGGTTAAGATGTAGAATGGGAATACATTCTTATTGAAGGATGTTAGACATGTGCCTACATTAAGGAGAAATTTGATATCGGCAAGGAAATTGAGAAGTGACAGTTGTACTGTGATATTTAGAGTTGACTCTTGAAAGGTTACCAAGGGTGCTCTTGTGGTCGCAAAAGGTAAGAAGGTTGGAACCTTGTATTTATCCACTGATAGTACTAATGATTGTAATCTTGTGGCTTCAGATGCAGATATAACATTTTGGCACTATAGGCTCAGTCATATGAGCCATAAGGGCATGGAAATCATAAAGAAGAATTTTCCTGGATATATAGAAATAGGTTTGGATTTTTGTGAGGACTACATATATGGGAAATAGAAGCGAGTAAGGTTTCTTAAGGTTAGACCTACAAAGAAAGAGAGTAAGTTAGAGATGGTGCATTCTGATGTGTGGGGGACAGCTCAGGTATCATCTCTTGGGGGTTCAAGTTATTATGTTACTTTTATTGATGATGAAACAAGGAAAGTTTGGGTTTATTGTATTAGAAAAAAATATGATGCATTTGACACTTTTGTTAAATGGAAAGCCTGGTAGAGAATGAAATAGGTCTTAAGCTAAAATGTCGTAGGTTAGATAATGGAGGGGAGTATTACAGCAATGAATTTAATGATTAATGTTCTAAGAATGGAATCTGCAGGAAAAAGATGGTTCCAGGAACTCCACAGTAGAATGGTGTATCAGAAAGGATGAACAAAAAAATAATGGAACATGCTAAGAGCATGAAGTTACATGCAGGACTGCCTCTTTCTTTTTGGGCAGAAGCGGTGAGCATAGCTATGTACTTGATAAACAGAGGACCCTCAAGTGCCTTGGATGGAGGCATACCTTAGGAGGCTTGGTATGGTAAGAAATTTGATTACTCATTTCTTAGAGTCTTTGGATGTGAGGTATTTGTTCATATAAACAAGGATGATAGGACCAAGCTAGAGGCTAAATTACAAAAATATACTTTCATTGGTTATGGTGGTGATGACTTTGGATTTAAATTTTCGAGTATTAAGGACAATAAAATCATTCAGTCTAGGGATGTGGTCTTTAATGAGAAAGTCATGTATAAGCAATAGTTGTAGGAAAACAAGGAAGAATCCAAGAAAGAATATGCAGTGGTAGAGGGTATTCTGGATGGGACAGTGACCCATGAATCAGTTTAGGAACTGACTCAACAGGAAACCCAAACTCCTACAGTGAGGAGGTCTTCTAGGGTAAGAAAAGAACCTGAATGTTTTTCTCCTTATCTTTATTATTTATTACTCATTGATAGTGGAGAGCCAGAGAGCTTTGATGAAGCAATGCAGGTAGATGCCAGTAAGAAGTGGGAGCAAGCCATGTATGAGGAGCATAATTCTCTCATGGAGAACCAGACTTGGGATTTGGTGAAGCTACAAGAAGGCAAAAGAGCATTGCAGAACAAATGAGTGTATAGGGTTAAAGATGAAGAAGTAAGAAAGAAAATATATAAGGCCCGGTTGGTGGTCAAGGGTTTTTCATAGAAACAAGGTATAGATTTTGATGAGATCTTTTCTCCTGTAGTAAAAATGACTTCTATTAGAATAGTTCTTTAAATAGTGGTAGCAGAAGACTTGCACTTAGAACAGTTAGATGTAAAGACTACATTTCTGCATGGTGATTTAGAGGAGGAAATATATATGTAACAACCAGAGGGCTATGAGGTCAAAGGTAAAGAGGAGATGGTGTGTAAACTGAAGAAGAGCTTGTATGGCTTTAAACAAGCTCCACGTCAATGGTATAATAATTTTTATAGCTTCATGATGGAGCAAGGTTATATTAGATGTCATTCTGACCATTGCATGTATACAAAGAAATTTGAGGATGGAAGTTATATTATCCTGTGTTTGTATGTTGATGACATGTTGGTTGTAGGTAAAAACATGTAGGAAATAAAAGTACTCAAGAAACAACTAAGTGAATCCTTTGATATGAAGGATTTCGGGGTAGCCAGAAAAATCCTTGGTATGAGGATAACTCAGGATAGGAAGGAATGGAAGCTAACTTTATGTTAGGAAGGGTAAATTAAGAAGGTATTGGATACGTTTAACATGCATGATGCTAAACTAGTTGGGACTCTTTTGGCAGGCCATTTTAAGTTATCAAAGGAGCAGTGTCCTAAGACAGAGCAGGAAAGAAACCAGATGTCCAAGGTACCTTACTCATCAGCATTTGGTAGTTTGATGTATGCTATGGTGTGCACTAAGCCTGATATTGCCCATGAAGTGGGAGTTGTGAGTAGATTTATGAGTGATCCAGGTAAAGAGCATTGGCAAGTAGTAAAGTGGATCCTTTGGTATTTGAGAGGGACCATGGGGACATTTTTTTGCTATAGTGGATCAGACACCACTTTACGTGGTTATGTACATTTAGACATGGCTGGAGATGTACACTGTAGGAGGAGCACAACAAGTTATATTTACACTGAAGGTGGGACATCAATGAGCTAGACTTCATGACTACAGAAGTTGGTGGCTTTGTTAACCACGGAGGCTGAGTATGTTGCTGCCACAGAGGCAAGCAAAGAGATGATTTGGTTACAACAATTGCTTGAGGAGTTGGGGCATAAGAAGGGGGAATGTAAGCTGTATAGTGATAGTCAGAGTGTTATACACCTAGCTAAGAAATTTACTTTCCACTCTAGGATGAAGCATATATAGTTGAGATATCACTTCATCAGGACAACTTTGGAGGAAGATAAGTTGAAGTTGGAGAAGATTCATACCAGTCAGAATCCTGTGAAGACGAAGGATAGTACTCTATGCTTGTACGTGGATTATAGGTTTCTAAATAAATGAAAGGGGGTTCGGGGGCGAAGCCCCCGAAGTAAATTTTCATGGGTGGTTCATTAACCCATGGGTAATGGGTAACCGTTATGGGCTGTTTTTGGTCCCATGGTTTTTTCGGTCTTTTGCCCATTGTTTTGATACCCACGGTTTTTTGCCCTTGGTTTTGATACCCACGGTTTTGTATCAAACTGCTTAAGCAGTTGTCTATTTATATGGTCTTATGCATATGATAGATGCACAAGCAAATGTATTGCAGATGTGTTTTGAATTCGGCTGTGAATTCTGTAGAGTTTGTTGAGCATAGCTCCAAACGGATCTGGGTATTGTATTGAGAGAGCAGTGGCTTGTAATAAAATCTGAGCAAGTGATTCTTGGTGGACGTAGCCCAAATTGGGTGAACCACGTTAAATACTGTCTCTTTGTGTTGTGTTATTTTATTTTGCAATTTTATTTGAGATCTGTAATAATTTCTGCATATTAGTTTCTTCTGTTGCGATTCTGTGAGGGATTATTCCGCATATTTTATCTTTTATTCATAAAATGAATTTCAAAACTTGATATGGACATTGGTGTTGAGTCCTGCCTCAATGAGATGAAGTACTTTGAGATAAGGGCTTTCTCTATGAAAACAAAGACATTGTGGGGAGCTTATTAGTTATCTAGAGAAGATTTGTCATGGTGGGACAATAATAATATAGAGCTCAACATTGATGTAGTGACCATAACTTGGGAACAATTTAAGAGGATTTTTCACCAATGGTGGTTACCACAACTATTTTATGACCAAAAGATGACATAGTTTCAAGGTTTGTATCATGGATATATGTCACTAACTGAATACTGGGATGATTTCACCTGTTTTATCAAATATGTACCCTAATACCAGAAGGAAAAGAAATTCAAAATTCATAATCTTTTGTTTCTCAAAGCTTATTATCTAAACTACCTAGGAGAGCAGGATATATTGAAAACTCATGGATCGTGCAATATGGAAATAAGGTCAAGTTTAGGGTAAAGTAGTTTCTCTTTAAGGAAAATGGAAGCTACCTGAATTCACTAATGAGATAAATTTTATGTGGCACCCTTAGGATCATATGATGTTATCATAGGTGTAAGTTGGTTAGCTCAACATAACGCCAAGATTGATTGCTTCACCAAGATAGTAGAATGTGTGGATGATAATGGGAATTCTAAAATGCTAAAAGGAATTAAAAGAGTGATTAGTATGAGAAAAATATTAACTATGTAACTTAATAAGGCTAAGAAAAAAGGGGTGCACTCTTTATGATGTATAGATTTCAGACATGGTGGAGGAAAAATAACCCATGATGGATGAATATCCATTTTTGTGGGATTATCAAGATGTATTTCCTGAAGAGTTACCTAGGCTACCATCAAAAAGGGAATTTTATTTCTCTATCGATGTATTACTTGGATCAAAACGTGTTTCAAAGGCACTATATATGATGACTATTACTAAGATAATGGAGCTCAAGGATTAGTAGTATGAATTAATGGAAAAGAGTTTAATACATATTAGTGTTTCTCCCTAGGGAGTGCTTGTAATATTTGTGAAGACGAAGGATAGTACTCTATGCTTGTACATGGATTATAGGTTTCTAAATAAATCTACAATAAAGAACAGGTATTTGTTGCCCCATATTGATGATCTTTTTGACCAAATGAGAGGGTTCATGATATTCTCAAATATAGATATTCGAACATGTTATCATCGGATTAGAATCGAGGAAGAATATATTCATAAAATGAATTTCAAAACTTGATATGGACATTATGAGTTCATGGTTTTTCCTTTTGGGTTGACTAATACATCTGCCGCTTTCATGAATTTAATGAACAACGTGTTTTGTGATTATATTGAATTTTTTTTATGGTTTTCCTCAATGATATTTTTATATATTATTGGAATGAGGAATAACCTTTTCAACATTTTAACTTGATTTTGGAACGGCTACAAAAACACAATATTTATGCAAAGTTGTCAAAATGTACTTTCTTCGTGAAGAAAGTGCAGTATCTGGGTCATATCATCTCATTTGTTAGAATAACCATTGACCCAACAAAAATTAAGGCCATTATGGAATGAGTGACACAAAATAATGTCCATGACGTGAGGAGCTTCATGGGATTGATAGGTTACTATAGGAAATATGTACTTGGATATTCCAATATTTCCAACCCTATCACTTCTTTGTAGAAAACGAGTAAAAAATTTGAGTGGATTGAAAAATGCAAGTAGAATTTTCAAGTGATAAAGGATAGATTGACATCAGAACCAATTCGTAGGATTGTCAGCCCCGATGGTAATTTGATAGTAGTGACGAATGCATCTAGGGATGGTTATGGGTCGAGTGCTCATAAATGATGGGAAAGTTGTTGCCTACAAATTCCACAAACTAAAACCTCATGAGAAAAACAATGTTCCTCATGATTTAGAATTAGCTGGCATAGTTCATGCTCTCTAAGTATGGAGGAATTTTCTCATGGGTAAACCCTTTGATCTAAAGACTGATCATTTAGGGTTGAAATATATTTTCACTCAAGTCAACTTGAATGGTAGGTAATGAAGATGGATCAAATTTCTTGTTGAATATGATTTTGATATTGTCTATATTAAAGGAAAAGAGAATATGGTGGTTGATTCCATTCACTGTCATAGGTATCTTTCTACTTTCATTACTCTTAGATCAAATTTTAGGGAAGTATTTCTCAATTAGTTGTCAGTGGATCGATTTTATCTTCCAGTTAAGGAGGCACTAGAATCAAATCCTTTAGACCATATGTATGATGGCTACACTTTTGAGGAGGATGGATTTATTTTTTATTCAGGAAAAATCTATGTGTCGAAGGATGAGAAATTGAGAGAGAAATTTGTTGAGGAGTTTCATATTGCTCCATATTCTGGACATCCGAGAGCGACTAAGATGTATGTTTATTTGGAAGATCTCTATTTCTGGAATGGTCAAAAAATGAATATAATAGAGTACATATCAAAATGTTTGGAGTTCCAACCGGTGAAGGATGAACATGTGCATCTAGAAGGATTTTTATATCCACATGATATACCATTATGGAAGTGACAAGTGATTATTATGGACTTTATGCAAGGATTACCTATGTCTACGAATAAGCATGATATGATTTTGGTCATGGTGGATAAGTTGAACAAGGTAGCCCAATTTATACCTAGGAATTTGAAGGATGAATAACCTACTCTTGCAAAAATATTTATGCAAGAAATATTCATATTACATGGGATAAAAGACAAAATAATCTCAGATATATATTCTCACATGATATCTAGAATTTGGTAGATGTTTTATGCAGCCTTAGGAACGGAGTTGAACTTCAGTTCTGCTTACCACCCAGAGACCGATAGAAAAACTAATAGGGTCAATCAGTTCCTTTAGGACAATCTTATGATGTACTACATGTATCAACAATACAAGTGGGAAGATTATCTTCCTTTGGTAGAATTTGCGTATAATAATTCATACCACTTTACTTTGAAAATAACAAAATTTGAGGACACCAATCAATTGGGATAAGGTAGAGGATAGAGAGGTAGTAGGACTAGATATGTTATTAGAAATGAAAAATTGGGTTAAGCTAATCAGGAAGAGGCTCAAGGAATTCATTGATAGACAAAAGAGTTATGTTGACAAGAAGTGAATCGAAAGGAAATTTTCCATTGAGGACAAAGTTTTTCTTCGAGCTAAACCAAAGAAGATTTCAATTATATTTGGGAAATCTTCTAAGTCAACACCCAAATATGTTGGATCTTTTGAAGTTATAGAAGAAATAAAACTAGTGGATTATAGGCTGGCCTTACCTCTAACATTGTCTCACTTACATAATGTATTTCATTTTCATTTCTCAAGAAATATGTAGGATATTCAAATCATGTGCTAGATTGGAAATTTATGTAGGTTCAAGGCCCAAAAATGATGATTGTAGAACCAATTAGGATATTGGACACATGAATGCTTAAATTTCCTTGTGTAAGCATGAAGTATCACAATACAAGGTCCAATGGGACCAATATAATGAAGGTAAGTGTCACTTGGGGAAAACTTGGGGGGAAATTAGTGTTGTTTTTTTCCACATTTATTTAAGTGAAATTTGATTAAATCTAGAATTTTATGACTATAATAAATGACCATTTAAAATCCATATAGTGCTTGTATATTTGAGATAGAAATATTGATTATGATTTGCAAGTTGCATACATTACAACAATATGCTTAGAATAAAAAAAGTTTAATTCTATTTAGTTTAAACTTGAAACTAAACTTTCTCTGTTAGTTGTGATAAATTACAGAAGGAGGGTAACTCCACCAATTTGGGGGGCCAAAAAGTGGACAAAAATATGAAAATAAACAAAATGTGCATGCATTTGCAATAACACATATGTGTTTTGTTTTGGTTGGTTTGAATATCCCCAAATCTAAAAGGTGTATGTGTTTCAAATCCCATGAAACTCAATTTGAGAGGGCCTGAAGGAGCCATATTTACGATTATTATTATTTCTTTATAATTTTATTATTTCTTATAGTTCAAATTTATTTTAGTAAATATAAAAAACTAGGGTTACTCTGCACCCTAATGGAAGTGGTACCATAGCTCTGACAGTTATAATCTAGAAGATATTTTTTAAAAATCTAATCTAGTCAATGCTTACTCATTTTCAAGATTTCAGTAAAGACCTAAAACTTTCAAGTGCATATATATTGTAACCGGTCTTTGTGTCGGGAAAAATTTATAGTCATTTTGTAGGTTTTTTGACCTTCTGGATTGGATTTTAACCTTACCACTACTTGAATCGATACCAATTTTTAAATTTGGTCCATAATTCACTTTAGTGACCACAAATCAACTTTATGATGCTTTTCTACTTCTTACTAAAATCAGATCCTCACTTTATAGATAGAGGATTGCTCTCTGAATGGGATTTCTGTCCTATGGAAAACATGAGGTGATTTTAATGTGCCTCCTCCTTAAGGCGTGATCAAACTACTAGGTGTTGAATGAGTTTTTATGAATAGAGTCAAGTGAATTACATCAAGTGAACTCATATGATTGTTCATTCTTAGAAATAGGGTGCTCCATATAAAGATCATCCCCTCACCTTTCCTGGCTCTAAAATCATCATTTCATGGAATAAAATTCATGATTCTCATATGTTTATTTTCTCATACGTCTCTCATGGAGATAGATGATTCCTTAATGCTTCACACATGATGCTCCTAGATACCTCAGTGGTATGACTAGCTCATTTTAACTTGTTCTTTGAAGAGATTTAGGTATAATGACAAAGTCAGTATATAATGATCATCAAGTCACTCATTGAGCTACACATTTAACCTT
This sequence comes from Taxus chinensis, assembly GCA_019776745.2. NCBI lineage: Eukaryota > Viridiplantae > Streptophyta > Pinopsida > Cupressales > Taxaceae > Taxus > Taxus chinensis. Next base: position 561,100,129 of record CM034155.1, on the reverse strand, counting down.
TTGAACATGATTAATCCTTCAAAACTTAATTTTTTGACCAATTAGCTACAAAATGGCCAAAAATGGCCTTTTTAGGCCTTCGGAGGAAGTAGTCTCTCATTAAAACTAAATGAGTTTATCAATCACCTTAAACTCTATTCCCTACAAAATGGAACACACTGAATGATCTTATTAGGAATTTCCTTTGATCCAAGGTAAATGTTGAACTAATGACAGGATGGCCAGATGATACATAGAACCCTACAATCCTCTTTATATAACTTCAACTCAAAACACAACTTCCCCAATTCAACTTTCTCCTTTTCCCTTATTTCAAGTAGGTCTAGTTAGGGTTTGAAAGAAAAATTAAGGGTTTAATGGATTAGAACCTGTTTCATCCTTACATCCACCTTTCAACACACCCATAGACATTACTCAAGCACACCTCAATGCTCTGTTACTCATTTATCCCATAATCTTGCTAGATGTTTGGCTTTTGGATTTTTAAGTCTCCTTGTTTGCTCAAGCTCTAAACAATCTTCTCAACCTTGTTTTTCACCTTCACATTGAATTTTAATCAATCTTATTTTCACTCATCTCACTATGCTTACCCCTCTCCTAATAACTAATTAAAATCACTCAATTCTTCCTCTTTCATGTAAGGATTTTCATACAAACCCTTACTCTCTCTAGGCTTCTTTATGGAACTTTGCAAGATAGTCAATAACTATTCTTAAGTAAATTTGTATAATAATTTTCCCCCTATTCCTCAAGGATTCAAAACATTCTAACAACAATCCCTCAATGATAAATACAACTTCATTATGAATTTATGTCCTAAGAACAACTATTTCTTAAGGTTGTTCTTAACAGTCACAAGAAATAAGCATAATTATACATTGCTTCCTTTACCTACTAACCACTAAATGCTATGTCCTTATGCCCTAATTTTATGACTCCTTAATTCCCTTAGGAATTCATATAGCTTGTCAGAGGCTCCATCAACTTCAAATACATAGAATAAAGACAATTTTTCTAAAAGTATATCTTTCCTAGCCCTCAAAATGGGCATTAACATTGCTAGAATATATTTGCACATTCCTTTGAATTTATTCTTATTCCAACATGTACTAGGGATTTTTAAACTCTCAATATTATTATTACCTTCCTCCACACTTATCAAGGAATCTACTAGCTATAAGTATTAACTTTTACAATGAATATTCTACTATAGGCCCTTAAGATTGGGCACACACAATTAGGATTGTGAACACAAATTTAATTTAAGAAATCCTCCTTTATATGGATTATTACATTTTCTTGAATTTTGCAACACCAATTCCTTGTGATCAATGCCATGAAATAGACTCAACGATTCCATTGAATCATTATGTTCATGCTACATACTACTAAACTTATAAAACATGGTATAGTCTATTTTTTCCTAGACCCTGTGAGGGTTTTTATGAATCCTTGAACACCATTATAGATAAGAATACAATCCAAAACAAGATATTTACTCATGAAAATGATTTTCAAAATAGCCTCTAACCTCCAAATTTGATATCTCATTCTGAGAGGACAGTGTCACTTAAGACCTAAGCCTATAACATACCGAGAGCTAGTTCAAATATTCAATTTATATATTTAGAGAGAAATTCCCTATTCTTTCTATTAGGTTGTGGAGCCTATTTTCATGTGTGAAAGTGTTAAAGACTGTACATTAAGAGTACTGTACACTTTCCACTATAAAATTTTTGGGCCTTAAAACGTGCCCGATATATCGAGATTTTGACCCATAGGTTTATGGGACAATTTTTTTCCCATGGTTTTGAGACCCATGGTTTTGTAAAACTGCTCAAGCAGTTGTCTACTTATATGGTTTATGCATATGGTAGTATAATGTAACATTGTAGATGTGTTTAGAATTCAGGTGTGAATTCTGTAGAGTTTGTTGAGCATAGCTCCAAATAAATTTGGGTACTATATTGAGAGAGCAGTGGCTTGTAATAAAATTTGAGCAAGTGATTCTTGGTGGACATAGCCCAAATTTGGTGAACCACGTTAAATACTGTCTCTTTGTGTTCTGTTATTTTATTCTACACTTTTATTTGAGATCTGTAATATTTTCTACATATTAGTTTCTATTGTTACGATTCTGTGAGGGATTACTCTACATATTTTATCCCTTATTTCCTAACACTTTCCTATGGAGTCCAAATGGACTAGTACAAGCTATGACCATATCAAGTGGACCCAAGATACCCCTAGTCACCTAAGAAAGCTAAATTTGGTTATTAACAAGATGTTCTTACATCACTAGAGGAAGGATGCACAGTGGAGTTAGAAGCCTTATTTTCAATTAAGGGCTTAGTTGTCATGCTTCAAAAATCTCAAATTTCCATGCTAGTTATTTTGGCCATTCTTGAGTTTTTAATACACCCTTCAGGGAGAGTTTAAGAAAGATCTTAAGCATCCAGAGGTGATGTTAGAGAATCTTGGAAGTGTTGAAGATAATTTAGGAAGATTTAGGAGAGGTTTGATCATTCAAGGACTATCTTACTCAACACCAGGTTTTCTAGGTGCAGGGAACAAACACTCTAATGGTGAAACTTAACTTCTCTAGAAGATTCTAGGAGCTTTATAAGGATTTATAAGGAAAATAAATAGGCAATGAAAATCTAATTAAATCCTCTACATGTTGGAGATATCAAATTTTCTATATAAGGCTTTAAGGTGTCATAAAGAATTTCAAAATTTTGAAGCTTCCCATTTTGTTTCCAAACCAACACTTCACCAATGCAACACTTCATGACACCAAAACAAGGCACTACCAATTAACCTTCATGCTTCTTGATGATTGAAACCTCATGCTGACTCCGATGCCACCTAGATACCCTTTTCTATCAATTTAACTTGACATCCATGATAACACCAATGACACTATGTCCAACACATGTGTTTTGATTTGTTATGTATTATAAGGCATTTTATGAGTGCATATATTTGAGCCATTGTTGTTTCCTTTAAGAGTTGTGAGGTTTGTAAAATCTAATTTTGACACATCTAACACTCCTAAAAATGTCAGTAAACAATCAAAAAGGCCCCAAAACATAAATAATGACTATATTCATTGCCAAAATAGACATCGATTGTAGAATTTAAACGTGTAAAAGCTTTAAGCCAAATGATGAAATGTTGAAAATTGCCTATGTATTGACTAGATTAAATTATAAAAAAATATCTCCTAAACCGTGACTCATTGAGCTATGAGACTAGTTCCATAAAGTGCATAGTGGCCCTTATTTCTTATATTTACAAAAATAAATGTTTAAGTATAAGAAAATAATAAAATATAAATAATAATAAATGAAGTAATAATATTAATATTATTAATATTTATTTTCTTATTAATATTTCTTAGTTAATATAAGCATACCAAAAATACATATATTACCTATACTCCACGTAACACATACACATTACAACGCATACACATTTTAACGTGTACGCGTTTATTATGCCACAAAAACAAGAATTTACAAGCTTGAAATTGCTTTGGTTTCCTAAACCCACACCTTGGAACTATAACAAAACAATAACCTGCATGTTTTCGACAAAATATGTAAAAATTTACCTTCCACTATGCTAAATCCTACAAAAATGTGTATCTATCTTTCTTTAAAAATTTACCTATAACGTCAAGAAAACTATCCTCTTTCTAAATATGTACATTTTATATTTTTTTGAATATTCTAAGGTTTCCATTCATATATTATTTCAAATTATGTCTTTTATACTTCTATTTTTAGTGATTGTAAATGCTTATCTTTTGTCATGTATTTTTTTTTCAACTCATCGAAATTGAATAAAATTTTTATAGGCCCAAACTCAGGACTAATTCTATACATATTAAAAAAAAAACTAATTTTAGATATTTTTTGAGGTAATTAGGGGGGCACGGTCAGAGCTCCATTATTTTTCAAAATTTAAAATTTTGGTACTTGAAAAATCATAAAAAAATAAATACTCACTAAAAATATCTAAAAAAGAATCTAGCCCAAACTAGATGCTCCTAATTATCTTTCTACCAAAGGGTTTTCAAAAATACTAAATAGTGCTCAAAAAATGGTGGGGAGAATGACCGACTGTCTACTATGTTTTTTCAACAAAAGCATGAACACCTGTTGGTATTTTAATTCTTTAACCCACTTAAACTTAACCATTTAAGAAAAAATTAGTAGCTTAGAAACAAGACTCAAAATGCTACGATTCATGTTCTTATAACATCTTCCAATTTTGAGTTTAACTGTTTCAAATAACTCGTAGAAGTTGAAGATTTTTATTTTTCAGAAAAAGTTGTCCACTTAAGACCCCCTTTTGGACCCCCATACTTGGTGCACTTACCCAGGGGTCGAGTCCTCCTAGGACAGGGCCAAATACCTCCTCCACCTCCATAGTTTCTAACTATTTGGGGATTCATAAAATTGCATGAGCAACCGAGATATTTTTTATGAATTTATAGAGATACAATCTATGATGTATCTTTAATTTTTCCATATGTATATATCAAGAATTATTATTGTATACTATTACTATACCAGTGTGGTCTCAATTGCATTTGAATCTAGATCATTTATGACGATGGCCATTTATTTGGGATTTTGCAGGATGTCTCATGGATCTTATTTGGATTTAAAAATTCAATACTTGTTTAATCATGATGATTAAAATGATATTGTGTTTAAACTGGATTTAGATTATTTGATTATTGATGTTATGGTCAAATGTGGAAATTAGAATGTTTTGATCTATGTTACTGATGTGATGATGATTCTATGAGGTGGATGATATTATGAGCATGTATGCCCCTTCATTGATATTGTGATGCAGGGCATCTTCGAATATAGGTTTTCAGATGAAAGAAATGAACTTAGAACAATGAATGTGATGAGAATCGTGAGTGATGAGATGTTAGGATGATATTAGATAGTGACGTGATATTTGTGTGAGATAAATGATGACTTACATTATGTCTATACGATATTGTGATGATGTTATTTGATTAGATGAATGATAGATGAGGGGCGAGATATATGCTGACATGGATAAATGGTTAGAGGAATTTATATGATGACTACTATATGATAGATAGGACGTGATGATGTTGTATTGATGTGTATGAAGGACCATGATGACTTGCATATCATAATGCATGTGGTTTATTAAAATTATGTATAAGTTGGAAAACATAAATGGATAAATGGATCATGTTTGTGTGTTATATTCTCATGTGTGCAAATGATGGTTGATAGACATTATATATATTCATTATGAATATCCCTGGAGTGTAAGGAGAGTTAAAATGTAACTCGACTACGTATAAGAGGAGCTGTGGCAAGATTGTGTCCCAGAGGTGACTGGAGAAACATGATATTCATGATATTTAACTTATTGTTTGAGGCCCCGAAAAGGATGGATACTTGAGAAACATTACAGTGAGACTTTAGGGGTGCAGTGGTTAGAGGGGATTAAGAGGGGCAGATGGGTGCCTTGGTATGTAGAATGGGTGCTAATTGGTCTAAATGTAAAAGGTTCAAACACTAAGTTAGTGATTAACTAGGTATTATGCTAAGTATGGGGATTTAGAAACCTTCGTTGTTAATCTAATTAGGAGGAATAAAACATTGTATAAATGTTGTTGATAATCCAAGATAAAGAAGACTCTAAATAATTATACTAAGTATGAAATAAAACCCTAGTTATGCAAAGAGAAGAGATGGAAATGACTTAGCTGATTGTTGGACATTATCGCATAGTGTCACAATATGAGAATTCCAAAACCCCAAAATGAACACTAAGGTCCTGAGACCATGCGAAGGATAGATATGGAGGTTGTACTGAGATGATGAGGCACCTGGGAGGTACTGGGGCACCCCGAGTCATCACTAGTCTACAGATTAGGTGCAATGGTCTATAAAAGCTCTAAAATTGTTTGTAAGTGGTAAGGTATCTTAAAGTGTTATGAATGTCACAATATCTCCCGAGCTGCGTCGAATGTGTTTGATGCAAAAGAAAAGGATGTCCTATAATGAAGATAAGGAAGTATCAAACCCTAAAGAAATAAAAGATGCAACTGAATGGGTGATAGACTGACCTCAGCTGCCAAACTATGGTCTTATCACTGAGCGTCTGTACTAAATTTTAGACTATGTAGTTTTGGTGCGTGTGTGCAAATGTCATCCCTAGGTGCTCTGAGTGTTAGTCACACTTTTTGAAGTAGAAACAATATTAATGGTATAGAAAATGCCCAATAAATGTGTGCGGGAATAGAATATAATCCCCCCCATCCCCCTATGTTATGTGTGTAATGCGGGATGATGAAAGATGTCCTAGCCTTGATGCATGTGCACTATATGGATGCAAGTGATGCAATGGATGCAACTAAAGATGAAGTGATATGTAATGTAGACTTTATCAAGACCCTTATTATGGTGTTACCAAGACTTTATATTTATAGGTTTCTTGATTCTAATTTCGTAATTAACCCCGACTTTATGGCCAGTGGACTAGGAAAAATATAAAGATGAAAAATAGACTAGAAAGTCCCCAAAACATAAGCCAATGGAAATTAGAACATGGATTGGGGCACATGATGGGAAAATAGAACATGGATGTGGAGGAGCATGGAATTTAAATGATGAAAAAGTGCATAAAAGTAATGAGAGTGAACTTATGGTGCAGAAAACATGTGTAGTTGCCGTTGTAGTGTAGTGTACCTGTATGGTTAGTAAAGGCATGTTCCTATCATAGTGTGTTGCTATTATTGTATTGTTGTTGTTGTTTTGTTATTTTTGTTGCCCCTAATTTGATTGATTATTTCTCATACAGACCCTTAAGGACCTGTAAGGAGAAAATAATTAAGTAGTTCAAATATGTAGGTATATGTAAAAATGCAATGTAAAATATGCATGCATAGAAATTTGTATAGTACACAAATGTAAAATATGTACAAATGAAAAATGTAAATGGAACATGTGCACCTGATCCATGTCGAGAAAGAAGGGTGTAGAAGGATATCCTATACTGTTCAATTTTTTTGGGTGATATCAAACTAGCTGTAGGCCGAAGAAGTATAGGGAGAAAATGCTATGTTATGTCCTCCAACCTTTAACCAATTCCGCTGAACATGTATGTAGAGATCTCTGTACCATGCTTAGGATTTTGGGGCGATTCAGACACCATTGGATGAAGTAGTGCATGGAGGAATTCCAGTTGTAACCTCCAACCCTTTAACTGCTTCCTATTGAATGCTGAAGCACACTATGTCCTGTAAAAGCCACTTTGTATGGGGTTCTTAGACTAGTCTGAACTCACTTGTTGTAAAACCCACAATGCCAAGGGTGTAATCTTTAGATATAATGTAAATCTTCACAATTAGTAAATTGTACTGAACCAGTGTAAATACATTAAGTTAGTGGAAACCATCAATGATGAACCCCAATGCTTTTAGGAAGAAAACATGCTGAATCCACTGCCAAGGAGAATGTGGAACTAAACCCAAAAGAGCCTTGTACCATGTAAATCCACATGATGCTGACCTGTAGAACTGCTGCCTCTGTAGGGGATGTGTCCCCAAAGGGAAATCACATGTCTTGGTACCATACCAAGGCTTGGTAGAAAAAATGCACAATGGCTAGCTAAAACAAGTGTTAGTTGGATAAACACATACATGTAATAAGACAATGTGTAAAATATAAACAATGTATGAAACTACCAAGCAAGTATGTAAACATGTAAGAAGGAAAAGTAAAGCACACAATGTGGGTTGTAACATGGGACACCACTCACGATGTCACAAGACGACTCAAGGTCATCATGGCCGCAAACAACAGACAAGTGTGCACACAAGAAAAGGGAAAATCCTGCATACAATGGAAAACAAGAAGACAAGTAGCAATAAAATAAACAAATAGTCATGGAAACATGTAATCCTGTAAAACAAGTGTTGCACATGGAACACCTGTTAGCATGTTAGAGAGATAACCAATATGTCAAAAGCGTGTAAGAAAAAGTAGTATAAGAGTGCTAAGTACAAAATGAAACAATAACACATGGATAAGATGAATGTGGATGCCCCTAGTGACCAGTATAGGAAGGGTAGAAGGTGAGCATCCATGCCGTGTGTAGAGACCTGTATCTGTGATCACACTAAACAAAGACATGAATGCACATGTGTGTATGATAATGATAATATATATAAAAAATTAGTTCTAACATGTGTAGTAAAGTGGTCATGTAAAACACTAGTAAAGCAAGAGTAAATGCCCCCAAGACAATGCAATATGCTATGGATGGATGGACATGGAATGTAAGATGGAATGGTAGGAGGCTAACGTGCCCCTCAAGTGGATGGAAATGTATGCAACTGAGGTTTATTTTTTTCCCCCTCAGCAGTCAAGAATGAACTGTAAATGAGAGTTTGTCATTGGGAAATGGTCGAGTAGTGTTGGTTGTTTCTCAGTGCATGTTGTGGTGAGTGTGTATGTGTAATGGTGATGAAATGCGACATGTGGAGAGATTCGCATGAACCCTATAGCTAAAGCACATATCACGACTTGTTGAATGGATGAGTGATGATTTAGCCCTAAGCTTACATCACTATATGAGGAAGGGAAATAGGTGACAATTTAGCCTAAAGCGTATGCCACTACAATGTGAAATGGGGGTAGTGGTGATTTAACCTAAGGTGTATACCACTACAAGATGATATAATGGGTGACAATTTAACCCAAGGTGTATGTCAACTACGAGATGAATAATAAAGGAGTGATGATTTGACCTAAGGTGTATACCACTACAAGATAATAGTATATGTGAAAATTTAACCTAAGGTGTATGTCACTAATGCTGGAAATATTACATGAGGAAAATATCGCATGATGAATGTAAGGTCCATTTTATTGGTAAACCCTCAGGTAATCAAGTATGGACCGAGGAACTAAATGTGCATCATAGGGTGGTGATGAAAACACGTAGAAAAAAACATGTAGGATAAACAACCAAGTGAGGAATATGGTATGTAAATGCATGGTGTGGGCAATGCAATGTAGGATGTCTAGTGTGTATAAGATATGTAATGTCTGACATGCAATAATAGGTGTGTATATGCAATGTAATATGTAATGATGATAGGTAGAACTAGACCCATATGTAATGGAATCTAGTGTAGTATGTAGAATGTATATAATGGATGAATGCGCTCATTAATACTATGCAATTGCTAGGAAATGTAGGGTGTGTATCACTATGTAATTTGAGAATGTGGTAGATAGGTGTAAATTCTCTATATGTACTTAGACAAGGAAATCATATATATAATACTAACCTAGCATAAATACATAGAATGTAAGAATCAGAATGTAAAACTAGACTCAATATGTATATGATGACTAGTGTACACGTATATTAAAAAATGTATGTATAAATGAAAATACCATGTACCCATAAGGTATAATGATGATGTAGGAAATAATGTGTAAGATTCATGGGTCTAAAATGCGTAATGTATGATGAACAATGTAAGTATGTAGAACCTATAGTGCAGTGTGTGGGGTACAGTGTAATCGTAATCCCTCAACAGTCAAGTGTGAACATAAAGCACAAGAGTGCATCATCGAGTAATGATCGGTGTTAGACACGTGTAAAACGTATGCGTAAACAAGGAGATGAAAATATGATAATGCAAAAATGAAAGATGCACCTATGCTAATATGATGAGGGGGGTGGGGAATTGTTTTAGTGCTTATGACCCCCAAGTATATACGTGATGAAGTGTCAAATCAAAAGACACTAAATGGATTAATATATGGATTATTTTCCTTAACAAAAGCTTTGATGGGATGTGAAGGAGAAGTATGAAAGTTATCACATGGTTCTTCATCATAGTATGCGTAGTCGTCAAAGTTCCCAATCTAATAAAAGTATTTAGGCATCTAGTATAGCGTAATGTTGGAATCATCAAGCTTAAGATACCTTAGGTCACGGGTGATTACTGATGTATGACTTGATCATGTGGTCGGTTGCACATTTTGACTTGGTAATACAACAAACGACTTAGCAACCAGGATGTGAATTAGAGAAAAACATAAGGAGTCATGATGTTGTTTTAATTTGATAATGTTGTAGAAGAGGGATCTAGGAGGAGATGGTGAACTAATTTGGAGAGGTTTTTATTATTAGGTGGCTCTTATTCTAATTTTTGAAGAATATATATTAGCAATTGGTATGGTGATGTCCTATCACGGGATGTTAGAATAAGAAATTAGTTTGGAGCCCATTTAGGGGTAGTATTGATAGGTGGGTGTTCAATAGGATGTTTTCAAGTGATTGACAATGAATCCCGTTTGCTAAAGATGTTTGACTATACATTGGAAAGTATAGCAATAGTGGTCATTGTGCCCATTTATTCTATGCTAATGAAAACTATGGGTGATCTTGGTGTTTTGCTTATCGATAATGTTTTGGATAATAAATGAGAAGGATGTTGGAAGAATCATTTGTCCACTACTTCTTTGGGCTAACAAAATCAGGTGAGCATAGCATATACGATCATGCATGACATGATTCTGTATGTATGACGTTGAATCCCAAAGGATGGACCTATATGACATAGCCACATGGACAATACAATTGACTCTAGACAAGAGGATGTCGATAGAAGATAGTAAACAGTTTGATGTAAAGAACCATGCTTAGACGCTCTCTGAATGTTAGTCTCCAAGGGACTGTGATTGATTGCATTCTCTTCTCTTAAGGATAGAGCGAACACATCCACACATTGACCACAGCATATTTAAGTTGTTAGATCTCCTTTCTAAGCGATGTGATTGTTGATTCCATAGATTACATAGAGGATGTATGCGATTAATAAACATCCTTAGATTGTTGAACTTCATATTTAAGAGATGTGATTTTGGATTCTATGAAAGCAAATTTTGTATGTAATGCTTGAATCGAGTCTAAGATGGGCTAGTTAGAAGGATGGTCATCAAGATCAGGGTCGATAAAGAAAACAAGAAGCATATCACTTAATTCATGTGGCGGTGTATTGTCATCAAAATGCTTGGTGTCTAGGGATTGTTGGAAAATATCCTGACAATTGGGATATATCTTAACTAAATCAGATAAAGAAGCTTGACCCATGATATAAGAAGAATAAGGATCCTAAAAATGAAAGACGTCGGGTTCACCAAAATGATTAAATAAAAATTAACTAAATATGGAGAAATAGTAACCCTAGTTAATCTAATTAGGAGGACTAAAACATTGTATAAATGCAGTAGAATGGTATGAAATAACTCTAAATAATTATACTAAATTAAATAAAACCCTAATTATAAAAAGGGAAGAGAGGGAATGAATTAGATGATTGATGGAGACTGTGGCACAATGTCGTAGGTCTGACTGTAGATTCCAGAACCCGGAACGAACACTCAGAGACCCTGTAAAGGATAGATTTGGAGGTTTATAAGCTGACTGAGGAACTTGGGAAGGTACTGGGGCTATCTGGGGCACCCTAGTCTACAGATTAGGTGCGTTGGTTTCTGTAAAATCTACGAATCTAGTTTTTATGGGGTCACAAGGTATCCTAAACTATTCTCTATATGTCGTATTAGATTTGTTGGGCTGCGTTGAATGTGCTAAATAATGAAATGATGTCCTATAAGAGAGAAGGAATAATTAAACCCTAAGATAAATAAACGATGCAAAATGAATGGGTCAGACTGACCTCAGCCACCAAACTAGTGGTCTTATCACTGAGTGTTGTTGGTCCCATTATTGAGTTTTCATAATGTGCCCTAATTTTTCATGTCCAAATTTGCTCACAAACATTTTTACTTCTTGGTTTGGTGGCCTGCAATTCGATATCTCCAATTGAATGCTTCGAAAATGCCCATGGTGTTATTGTTTTGCTCTATTCTGAAATATTTTTCCAACTTTTCCCCCATTCGTGCCCTAATTTCTTCATTTTTACGGGCTGTGTCATTTCTCCTTTGTCAACTCATGAAAAAACTTGAAATTGATTGAATCCCGAGTTTGTGAAATTAATTTACCCAATCCCAGGCTTGAAAGAAATGTCAAAAATGGTTCAGTTGATTCAAAATTATAAAAATCTACCTTCCTTGTTGAAAATTTCAATTTCTAGGGCATCCGATGAATTTTTGATGTTTTGACAGTCATACAGGCGTATTCTACCCATCAAATTCATCATCATAACATTATTGCAACATGGCGGGTTCCTATTGGCCGAGGACAATCGGGAAATGTTTTTTAACTTATTGTTTTGAATTTTTTGGTAAAATGGTACAGTTTGGTCCGCGGATCCACCATCTGCATTAAGGTGCCTACGTGGCACGTTATGATTGGACTGAGGATTGGCGGGTTGTCCTTAGAAAATTTGGCTTTCATTTTGACAAATTTCTCAAAGTCAATTCTAGGCCCAAAATCCCGCAGTGAATGGGAAGAGGACACATGGCTCGGGAGACATGCGGGCAGCGGAAGAAGTTGGTAAAATTTTATGTTTTGGCTCAAGGTGTCAAGGTGAATTTTTGACTCGAAAGCCCTCATCCAATCACAACTGGACACGTGTCCAAGAGAATTCAGTGAAGGGGTGAAGGTTTTGATGCATTTGAAGTTTTTAACTTCAAAATTCTAAAGTTTAAATTTGAGCCGAAGCTCCGCCATGAATCTTGAAGCGACACGTGTCCAAGAGGGAAAGAATGGGTCAGCGGGTTTTGTGATAACTTTGAAGTTTTTAAAATTCATATGGTAAAAGTGATTTTTGAGGACGAATTTATAGGGTGGCCGAGGATAATTTTTTAACATTTGACCTCTGTTCTCTGAAAGGTGAAAATGAAAAATTGGCTCCACGGCCTATCGGATGAAGACACGTGGCACATTTTACAATGTCAAAGGATGGCACCGGTCAGCATTGAGTTTTTTGAATGTTTAAAAGTGGTCAGAATGTAGGAATGGATACTTGGACCCACGGCTAATTGGAGAATGCCACATGGCAGGGATGAATCGGGCTTTCGGGCCCGCAGGGGATTTTTATGAATTTTTTGGACCAAAATTTAAAAAGGTTGTAAATGCATTCCTAAAGGATGGGAGTTTGATCCAATCACGTTTTGGCATGTGTCAAGCCCCAGTCAAAGGTCAAAAAGGTATTTTTGAGCTTATTTTTTAAAATGGCATTGTCCATGTGGATGGCTAGCATTAAAAGTTGAGCAAAATTGACGGTTACTGTGCATTTGTTTGTTTTGGCCACCATGGGAGTTCCAGCAAGCTTGGATTCGCCATTTATTCACCAAATTACATCGAATTTTATATGATTTTGCATCCTATCATCCTTCTGAGTGCAATGGCACAATTTTCATGAGCTAATTCGGTGTTCTATGATGTTTTTGATGCATTTTTGCTCGGGCCCGATGTAAAAAATGTGCAAAGTAAAAATCAAAAGTTGCAGAGGTGAAATGATGACGAGAAAATGTAAAAAATAATTAGTGAAACATGCTGGCATGCCTAAATGATAAAAACATGACCCTGGGATGGGTAAGGATCTGAATTTGTGTAATATTTTAAAAATTTTATGCATCCTTGGCAGCCTGCGAACTATTTTTCAGTTTGATGTCATTTTCATGGAATAATGAGGAGTTGTAAAAAATTTGATCCCTTAAGCATATTATTTACTTGGGAAGGAAGAATCCACAATGGCAGGAGGTATATCATGCATTTTGGGAGAAATTTTCAAAGAGGAGAGGGAAAAGATTTTAGAATTTTCAAGGAAGAAACAGGAAGAAGTCCTTTTTCTCTGAGGAAACCAGTTGAGAGCCATTTTCAATTCCATTTTGTATCAGATTTCATCATGTTGAGTTGGTTTCAATTGTAAAGCCATCAACAGGATCTGATATTTTTCCAATAACATTCCCCTACTGATGTATTTGATCAAATTTTGGATTATTTGGTGTTATCTCTTGGTAAAATTTGCATATGCTTATGTTTTAGAATGATTTCAATTTGTGTTTCTTATTCATGTTGCAATCTTATGTTTAGGATCTCTTTGATTATATAGGGTCTCATTTATTGTTAATGGTTTAATGGCATTTGCAATCTTATATTTAGAAGAGCCTTCATTTGATAGAAGATAAACAAAATTAAAATCATTTTACTTTCCTTGAATATTGAGATTGTTTGTAAACCTTTGGGTGCACCTTAGGTCATGATCAAATAGGGATTCCTGGATACTTTGTTGGTATTTTGCTTCAAGTTTTTGTGGCAGGTTATCAAAGCTTGTGTGGAAGAGTGTAGATCTGGGCCTCCATTTGGTGCACATATCCTGGTTGAAGGAGTATTTCAAACCCATTGAAACATATCTGCTGTTTAGCTGCTACAGATCTCTTGCAAAGGTTCTCAAGGAAATTGGTAATTCCTAGCTAGTCATGTCTAAACATCTCCCACCAAAATTTCGTTCAAAATAACTCATCCTACCCATACTACCCCTGCATTACATTGTGTGTCAAAAAAAGAATGCAATCCATTCACAAAAATGCACAAAGTATATTAGGATTTTATCATGTCTCTAGCAGCCTTAGCCTTGTCTTGAAATCATTTCCATCATTTAGTAGTGACAATTCTTTTGAGTTTGAATAATGGATAATTGATCATGTTTTCCCAAGGCCATCTCCATACAATGTGCAAAACATAAGGATATCTCCACCTCCTTCATCAAACAAAGGCTACAATATAGGTTCTCTTACCTTGATTGAAAGGCACAACCTAGAATAGTGAGGATTAGATCAAAATCCTTTTGAGGTGCTACCCACTCCTTCAAATCTTGAGTGCTAACAAGTCAGATAGATGTGTTCCCCAACTACATACGACACACAAATCATCTATCTTCCCTTGAGTGTCTCGTGAGATCCATGATACTGCTTGAGTTGTGAAGGAGATTAAGTTTGGGTACCAACAAGCACTACACTACATTTCAAACTTGGATGTAGTTCTGGTGCGTGTGTTCATGTCGTACCCTAGGTGCTCTTGTGTTAGTCGTGCTTTGTGAAGTAGCGAAAAATAATAACTATAGAAAATGTAATAGCATGTGTGCATGGAATAGAATAGAATCCCTCCCCTATGTTGTGTGTGTTGATGCCGATCTCCTAGCCTTGATGCATGACACTATGTGGATGTAAGTGATGCAACTCTAGATGGAGTGATAGTAGTATGTGATGCTACGACTCTTATTATGGCTTTATAACTTTATATTTATAGGGTTTTCTTTCTCTAATTTCATAATTAACCCCGACATGGCCAATAAAGAAAAAGATAAGGATGGAAAATGGCTAGAAAGGCCCCAAAAAGAAGTAGGGAAATGGAACATGGATCAGGACTCCTCGGTTGGGACCAGGGCACCCTGGGGTTCCTGGGTTTAGGCTAAAATTCTAGGACATTTGTGAAATAGGTGGATACGTATGAGGAAATATACGGGAATGACGAAATACAATATAAAAATAAGATGGTCAAAAGGTGGGATTAATTAGTACTTTATTCACTTGAGAACCTTCTAAATAGTAGTATAAGATCAGGCTAAATAATTTCGAAAGTGCATGATTTTGTGTCTACTGTTAGAAAAATACGTTGGAAATAGAGAGTTGATGGGAAGTGTTTGGTTTTTTTTGGAGTAAATTGGAATTTTGTTTGAGAATACATATGATTTTGGAGCAAGAAAAATGGGAAGACGAAGTCTATTGGGGTTTGCATGAACAAAAGGAGAAGGATGATTGGGAACAGAGCTATTTCATTTTGTTTCTATTTTATTTTGGATACAATGGTTTACTTGGACTTGGAGGCTGGAGCATTGGAAAATTTGGAAGGAATATAAAGTTCGTTGTATTTTTATCAAGCATGATTTTCCTCCTTATTCTAGTATTCGTTTTCAAAGGTTAAATAATTGTTTAAATTAGAATTGTTTGTATAATTTTTATGCCCATCTAGGTATCTGTTTTTGAAGGATAAATTGTTGTTTTAAAATGGAATTGTTTTTTGAAAATAATACCCATTTTGGCCTGTGCTTTTAAAGGAAAAATTGTTGTATTAAATTAGAAATGTTTGTTTTTATTTTACCCATCAGGGTCTATGTTGTTGAAGAATATTTGTTGTTAAAACATGGAAATAATTTTCTATTGTTTTATACCCATATTGGTCCGTGTTTTTAGCATTTATTTGTCTGTAAAAATGTTTTTACAAGAGTGGATTTTTGCCCATTTTTAGGTCTAAATTTTTGGAAAATAAATATAAGGTTTTTCACCCTTTTCTGGGTTTACTTTTTTGAAGAAAACTTGTTGAGATTTCACTTATTTATGGGTTTGCATTTTAGTATTTATTTGGTCTGTAGAAATGTTTTCTTTTGGGTGAATTTTTACCCATTTCCGGGCTTACACGCTTTGTGCATTATCTAGTATGAAACGTCTTTTTTGGTTTGTTTTGGGAACCCATTTTTGGATCTGTGCATTTGTTTATTTATATAAAAATTAATACCTTCTCTATTAGGTCAATTTCACCCATTTCTGGGTCTTCACTTTTTGTGTAAATATTATGTATGAGATGTATTCTTTTAGATTGATGCTTTATACCCACTATGGGTCTGTACATTGTATAAACTATATGTGCATGTGTGACATTATTCGTGAAGTCAATTTTATCCATTTTTGCATATGCATGATTTTGTTGTACATGCAGGATTGGGATACATTTTTTAGAGGTCATTTTATACTTGATTTACACCCATTTCCGGGTCTTCATATTTGTATGTTTATTTATATATATAAACATTCTTTATTGGGTTGATTTCACCTAGTCTGGGTCTGTGCAAGATTGTTATTTTGATTTGAAAACTAAATCCATATTGGGCTTACATCTTGGAAAGAAACAAGAAATAATGGTTGTGTAAAATAGGCAAGTACGCCAATGTTTTATTGTGTGAACAAATTTTTTTTATTATAAAATAATTTTACTTTGTATTATTTGATTTGTGATACTATGTTTATCATGGTTGATTGTTGTTTGGGCATGTGGATGTAGTTATCATTATGTCCCAAATATGATATGATTGTAGTTAGAATGTGATTTACGATATCATGCTCATGGTGAAGCCACGAACGTGTCAACATAAATATCCTCCTTAAATTACACTAAGCACATTAGAACTTTAGTGAAATATGAAACAACGTATGAAGGATTTTTGGAAAAATAGTAGATAAGTGATGGTTATTTGGTACATCCTTGATTTTATGATCAAAACAACCCATTCAATTTGAAGAATATTTTCAAGTGTTTTCATAGGTTTTGTGCTCCTTGTTATAAGATTTCTAGAACATTTTGAAATTATTATTTTCATTAAGAAATGAGGGAGATATCACAATTCTACTAGATTTGTGTTTTTTTTCGTATTTATTTTTATTTAACCTTATTCTGTTGCAACTTCAAATGAATATATCTTCTCAATTATTACTTCTGTGTAAAAAAAAAGACATGTTTTTCCTCATAACAATAAGAGGAACAAATGCCTCTCTCAATTTATCATTTTAAAGTCTAAAACTTCAATTAGATAGAGTTTTTCAATTGATTGTGTGAGTCTTGTGCTTGAGTGTGTGAGCATGCACTTGACTGTGTGAGTTTTGTGCTAGCTAAGTGAGTCCTGTGCTAGATGAATCCTATGTTAACTGAGTCCTATACTGGTTGAGTCATATGTAGGCTGAGTTCTGTACTGAATGCAATATAATCTTGAGAATAATGTAATTTTTTGCATTAGTGTAGACACAAAATCTATACACTTTGGTACATTTCTAGGTCCTAAAGCATACTAATGTATACATGATTTCTAGGCAAGAAAACTAGTGGTTGACAACTCTTTTTGGCCCTTTTGTTTTATCTATTGCATTCTTATTGGTCTTACATATCTTACATATCTTCTGAAACTTTACTTATTTATATTTTATGGCCTTAGACACTAGCACCCAGTCAGGAAAGAAGTACCCATGCACTCATGTCCCTCCTGGATGGTCTTGACCTTCTTTATCCTCTTTTTACTCTTTTGGGTCTCTTTTAATTCTTGGTCACCTTTTTACACTTTTGGTTGGAATTTTAGTTGTCAATTAAAAAATTTAAACAAGGGAATCATATACATACATACATACATATATATATATATATATATATATATATATATATATATTTCTCTCAAATAAGGGGCTAAGAACTAAAAATTATCTACTATCACCCAAGCTTGCATCCAAAGTCACAAAGAATCCATCTAGCACATCCATACAAGGGACAAGGGTTGCATACCTCTGTATACACAATAGGAGGGGAAGTTCATTCCATTCCATCGCAGACATTTGCATACTTGGAATGATCTAGATCTAACTCACTATCATAGTACAACTTGCACAAGGGAAACCTAGGACGTCATTACATACACATATACATAGAACTACATGGTTTCTAAGATGTAGTGTAGCACTTAGTCATAATATCACTCTTCGGGTGACCGTCAGGGTGATTCTGAATACCCATTCCACATCTTATTTATTAGGTTTGATGTGGTTTGTGGGTATGTGCATCTAGGTATCTCTTTTGTAGGTTATAGGTGTGAACGATGACATTGGAGAAAAACCAAAGCAACAAAATAGGATAAAAAATGAAGTTCCTCCAACCCAGAAAATATGAAAAACCTCAGCACTTGAGCGGACACTTGCACCCATATCAGTCACTAGCACATGGGCTCTCGTGTCCTCCCTTTGGCACTTTTGTCCTACACATTGCTCAGTTCTAGAACCTCCAATGATTCTTGATGACGCAACTTCCTATTTGTCTCAATAGTTTCATAGTCCAGATCATCTCTAAATTTGCACGAGATCAACTAAGTCATCCTCTCTCTTTTTCTTTCTTAGGGTTTCACAACTCATACAATGTCACCTATAATGGCCTTCACTAAGAATCTTCTTGATATACTCTGCATACAACTCCTTGTTTCATATTAACAATTCTTCATTTACTTCTAACTTAGTCATCAAATAGTTCATCAGTCACTCAAGGATTCCTTTCACCAACCCACCTCAGTTTTCTCTTGGTTTCTACTTGTTAGTTCATGGAAAATTCAATAAATATAGCTTATTTAACCCTCATAATGATCTCTTATCACTCTCACCTACTCAAAATCCATAGATGCACTACTTAAAACTCACCATAAAATGCCCCAAAAGAACCTTCATTTATCTGAACCTCTCATCGCACTTAACTTTACGTTCCTGTTCCACTCACTCTCAAGAATATAGATTTTTCTCAGTCCTAGGATATGGAATTCTAAGGCTACTCTCGAGTTCCAGATTTCAAAACCCCTGATATGTTTGAAAAATCTTATGAACTTTTGGACTCCTATAACTACATTCTAGCTCATGACTCTTTCACTTTGGCTATTCCCAAACCCTCAACATAGGTCTAGCTGGTAGGTAAATGATTATAAATATGTTCATTTAAAAGATGAAGAATCAAGGCACAAGTATGTATATTTTTCTGAGCACCCATTAATGCTTTTTAACCTGATCAGCCTAAAATTATTGCCTAGCTTATGACTTAAAAAATAAGAGAAACTTCCTTTGATAAAGGGGCAATACATCAACTAGGTCTCGATTGATGATTAATACTTGATTCCTCATTCGAAGGACTTGGGGGGCATCAAAATATCCTCCTTTAACCATCGGTTGAAATAAAAAAATCTTCTTACTTGAATCACTTACTAGGAATCCACCCATTATCATGCTTCTTATCTACATTTCTCATGCAATCTTATATCCTTAGTATACACATTGATATCGTCAAAACCCGATGACGCATTCTAGTGCTACAATTCACACTTGAATTGTGAGGGCACACTTCTTCCATGAAGCCTCAAGAAAATCAGTTTGTATAATAAATTCTACACTTCAGGTTCAGTGATTCACATGCTCCATATTTTTTAGCATGGCTACTGTACCAAGTGACATGCAAGATGAGAGTTTACTACGTGGGGATGCACTCTTATGTTATGGTTAATACTTGATTGTTGAGGGAGAATTACTAAATGATCCTTCGCATCTCAAGCACATACAACCCGGGGAAACGTTGAAGGTTATCAAGCTACACAATACATTCATATCAAGAAAAAGCAGACCATCACTTTCACTCAACATATTGCATATATTGGTTGCACGTGTTATTCATTCCTAGCTTAAAGGAATCAAACATGAAGCTTGCAAAATTTTTTTCCCATGCTAGTTGGATACTTAGTATGCCATTATCATGTTCTATACTCGCATGTGTGTTCTCTTGCTATCTTCAGGTGACTGTAGATACCTTACAACAAAGTAACTCTAACACTGATGTACTAATGACCTTCAAATATCGATCTTTACAAAACTATTAAGAGGAAAAAATCCATTAAAAAACTCAAATATTCACCTCTGTGTCATGTTTTCACAGTCCATACATTACACATTCTGTTCATTCCATTCAAGGAATCATCTACTTCATTCTAAAAATACCAGCATTAATTCCTTATATCAACCTAAGCTATAAAAACATGCATTACTAATAGTAATGACATTCAAAATGGGTGCATTAAGAATAATAGAGAAATATGGCCTGTCAGGATCCTAACTACAACCACGGTCATTTGTCACTCTTGACTTGACAGGATTGTTCACTACCAAAATGCTAGCTCATCTCCATATGTCTTGATTGATCTATTGTTTCCTTTTGACAAACTCGGTCTTGAGTTCATCTTGTGACATTCCACACCGATGTCACTTCATCCTATCCTAAAAGGAATGACTCTACAAAATGACCCCCACACCTATATGGTCAAACTACTCATTCATGCAAATGAGTACCTACTACTTATTTTAGAAACTGATTTCTTGACTCGAATCTATGATTTTCACTTGTGACTTTTGGACTTATACCTTTTTCACCTATTAGATAGTGTAATTTGCCATTGTACATCCTATTAATTAGGAAGCATCCTACTGATCCACCTACACATATAGACTCATGACTCACCCCATAGCTCTTCCACAAGACACTTAAAATTACACCAGTTGATCAATACACTTAACATCCTGTTGTGCTAAATTGCTCTTACCTAATGAGAATTACATATTTTAGAGGAAGTAAAGTCCCCTATTTGAAACTCAAATTCCTGTGGACTCTTAACTTTCTAGTAGATCCCAATGACTTCAAGATACTTGCATGTTCAGGACACTGTCATTGCACCTCCATCCAGATTAGGAAATCCATTTGAAATTCTATCAAACACGTCCCTAATGATGCTCCTGCATTAAGTAATAACACTCTTCCGAGTCTATTCATCACTTCTTTCTGACCTAGATTCAGTCCCAAATCGCGTTGGAAATAAACGGAAGTCATCCTTTCCCTGGTTCCTTGCTTAGGGTTTCATATTTTATAATCTTAGTTTGCTTGTTTCATTTTATATACTTTATCATTTACTTGCAATAGTGTCAATCTCTGTAATATTATATTTAATTAATTCAAATTAAGATTAAATCAGTTTGTTAATGAATGTTACCCTCATAGTTTAGTATTCCAAATATATCATATCTAGCTTCATGAGTTGTGTTGAGCTTTGAGTCACGACCTTAAAATTCATTTACACTTGCATTTGTAATCAATCTGTGTCTGCTTGTGGTTCAGATTCTGAACCCTGTCTCAGATATATACCTGGTGCATGTTACGGATCTTTTATCATTCATGTATTTTTGGTCCTTTTTCGTCAAATAAGGCTTGGCGCTCCTATATGACATTCATAGTGCCACGAGTTGAAATAGTTACCATTGTTATGGTTATATGTTAGTTCGATATCTGGGCTGGGAGAGAAAGAACCAACCTCCTCTAGAGATTTGTCCTACACTTGCAAGGTCCCACACTTGTAGACAAATCCATGTTACACCAGGGTGAATTCATAGACAACTCTAATGTTCACATGTTTGTGGGTGAAATTTGATTTCATCGAAAGGTAAATCCTCGTAATTAGTTAGTTGTTAACACATATGGTTAATATGGTCAAGGCGATTGCCCATGATATTATATTGTTAGGAATATACACTATAATGTGGCATATAGTTTATGCTTGGTGCACGTAACACCTTGCCATATTATTTCTGGATGTTATTTTTCTATTTGTGTTGAGCTATATACATAGCCATGGTATCTGCATCCATTCCTAGAAATATAAGCATAGAATGCATTATTTTCCACTCGTAAACTCGTTAGTTCCGTCACTAGCATTTGGTATCGAAGACCTGAATAAATCATATCTATGATGGATAGTTACATTTAATTTTCAAATGGGGTAGCGTAGAGTATTTTTTATTGGTCCACATCTGATGCTCATGTTGATCCTCTGTTAAATTTGTGTAGCATAGGTCAGATATTGTGTTGTCAGATTCTGGTATAATATATGTGATAGTGCATTGGGCACTGACAAGATGGATGTGGACTTGAAATATCTTCCTTGCATCTTGAAATTACGAGATCATCATCTGAGTGTTAGAGGTAAAATTGTTTACCTCACCGGCCTATTGACTTTGCATGTCTCACACATATTTATAGATCATTTGAAGTCTCAACATGTGCTTGAATTATAACATTGATATTGGGTTATCAAAGGGTCAGAGTTGTACATTAGAGATGTCAGTAGCGGGGTTGAAGATTCTGAGTTGCATTATTTTTTCATAACCCATGCAGTCACAGGAGCATTTTAGGATGTATTCATTTGACTATGATAGTGTCTATGATTATTAACTAGCCATGTAGAAATCACCATAGTTAAGAGTTATAGGTAGGATTTCTAATATCGTCAAAGGTATTGTTCTACCATTTGCATGCAAGTTGTTAAAGTTATTTTTATCAAATTTTAAGTTTAACGCCACTCCAGAATTGATACCAATAGTGACAATCTACAAGACATCAACACACTTAGATTGACGTTGTACAATGTAGCTTTGTTAATTTATTTGTAATACCGACGCGTGAATGAAAAGAATAGTGTTTCCTAGCATTCAAGATTGAAGCGTGGACGCCATTCTACAGAAATAGAGCCCAACTGTGGATAATTATTAATGTGTTTCGATATATGGCATGTTTTATCTGATCTTAGTGAAGTGCACATCACATTCTATGGATGGAGTTTTCTTAAATTCAATTGAGTTTGCTATTGGATTTAAAATCCAACGACCTCAATCATTAGTCTCCTAATGATGAGACCATTTCACTATTGTGGTGGCAAAAATCATGACTGCCAATTGACAGGGACTACTTTATTGCAATGTTCCAATGGTACATGTGTGTAGTGTGTTTGTTTTCATTTTTTAGTTGTGCTTCTCAACTTGTCCAATATGGTGTGAGAAATAAGAAAAAGGGTTCTTTCTTGTTCACTAGTAGATGTGGCTATTTCTACATAATTCCCTAATGTAATAACACATTGAAGAACATATATCACAAGTGAAATGCAACATCATAATTCTTGAAGAGGTTGAACAGATCAGATGTGTTCATGTCCATACCTAGGTTTGTGGTTAGCCTCTAGAAAACCATTGAAGGTTGTTCATACGTGTTCCTTCTTGAGTTCCCACACTACTAGGTCAGATGTGTTCCCTAGAGTGACTGGTTGATAAGATAGATGATTCTTGAGCATGTTACCATCTTTGTCTGTCAGATGTGTTCCTGAAAGTGCATGGTTGATAAGAAGTTGATGTGTTCCTTCTTCTACCTTCAGTTTCGAGTGTTGTACTAAGATCATGAGCAAGCACGGGCAGAAAGCTACAGAGGAAGTAAGAAATTTTTTTTTCTACCATGTAAACATTAAGGGGGGGAATATTAGGAAAATTAATATTTACATGGTTGTGGGTAATTTACCATTTGGTAAATTAGTACATACTGGTTTGTTAGTAAGTTATTTGTTAGTAGAATATATTGTTATACTAACAATATATTATGTGGTTAGTTAGTTATACCCATATCACTATTAACGGGTCATTTGTTTGTACTTCCTATTAATTAGGAAGTTGGTCTGTTATATCTATGGCTATATAATAGCCCTTCACAGATTGTAAAATTACAGCAACTGATTAATACGAAGAATATTTTACTGTGTAAATTGCTCTTACCTAAGAGTATGAAACCCACTTTTCGCAGTCTATCTTGTTTTCTTAGTTATTTTTTACATTGTCTTTTATTACATGCTAGTTCTTTTTCACTAACACTTGTTTCTAGCCTACTTTGTTTGCATGTTCCTTGGTTTCTACCATGCACATCCCCTACCCCCTTCATGTATTCACACTCAAATATGCATATCAACTTCAGGTTATCTCCTTTGGGCCGCATTATTCTACACTTGTCTCATGCACCTCAAACAAGGGGGCATCTATTAGGTGAACAAATCACCCCTACAACATCTTAGAGCTCAGAAACAACATAACATAGTACAAAAATGACATAGGAACACAATTACAGAGTTGTACATAATAAAAATTGGATCAAAGATATAGAGCAAACACTAGTGCTTAGTACTTGACAGTAGTGGTGGGTGCTTGTGTCATGGGGGAAAAATAATCAATTTCTTAGTTCAACGTAATCTCCAGTAGTTTTCAATATAGTTCTCCAGTAGCAGGAACTTGCCTCTAGTTACAGAACGTATTCAATGAGTTACAATCAATTACAACAAGAACAACATGTTACAAAACATGGACATACCATTTGCAGTGGTGCTTATTGGGAAGCAACGTGGAAGGAGAGAATTACCATACCTATCTCCCCAATACTCTTCTTTTGGCGTGATATTTCCCAAAATACTTGTTCTTGGCGTGAGATCGCCCAAAAAAACTCACTCTTGGCGTGAGATCACTGAAAAAACTCACTCTTAGCGTGAGATCTGTTAAAAACCTCACCAACGGCAACAAGGCATCCAAAATTCAGCAACATCTCCAAAGAAAATAGGATATCTTTCTATACTTTTAATTTATCACACATCAGGTGCATGCTTTCCTTTTACATACTCTCTAATTACTTACACATACATATTACTATGATTTTTCATATACATGACTTTGACTACTTTCTTGTTCTTCTTTCGCAGGTTCATCCTTATATATAACAAGAAGCAGCTCACATCAGCGAGCACAAGCTCTAACAACATGCAACTACACATATTCTTCACCCCTAGGGTCTACCTCCCCTTCCTAGTTTCCATGCTTCACATTATGATCACTTCAAGCTTCACTTGTCCACTTGGCACACTATCGATGACACTCTTCTCTACAAGATTACAAGGTACACATCTTCTATCTACTTTATGTTATCGAGTATTCACTCAACAACATAAAATGGGGGAAAATATATACACAAAACATATTCACTTGGGTACATTTGTAGGTCCTAAAACATACTAATGTATACATGATTCATAAGAAATAAAACTAGTGGTTGACAACTTCTTTTAGAATTTTTGCTTTATCTCTTGTATTCTTACTAGTCTTACATATCTTACAGCTTTGCCAAAACTTTACTGATTTATCTTTTATTACCTCGGACACTAGCACCCAGTTAAGACAAAAGAGCTCAGGCACTCTGGTCCCTCTCGGGTGATTCTGACCTTCTTTATCCTCTTCTTACTCTTTTGGGTCTCTCCTACTGTTTGGTCACCTTTTTACACTTTGGGTCGACCTTTCAGTTTTCGATTACGAAATTCAAACAAAGAAATCACACACACACACACACATTTCTCTCAAATAAGGGGAAAAACACTAAGCATTATCTATTATCACCCAAGCTTGCATCTAAAGGCACAAATAGCGCTACAAAGCATCCATCTAGCACATCCATAAAAGGGAAAAGGGTTGCATCATGTTGCATACACAACATAGGAGGGGAAGTTCATTCTATTCCATCTCACACATTTGCATACTTAGAGAAATCTAGATCTATCCCGCTATCATAATGTAAATTGTACAAGGGAAACCTAGGGCATCATTACACACACATACACACAGAGCTAGATGGAGTTTGAGATGTAGTGCAATGCTCGTTCATAACATCACTCTTCAGGTGACCTTCGGGGTCAGTCCGACCCCCCATTCTACATCTTATTTATTAGGTTTGATGTGGTTTGTGGGTATGTGTAGCTAGGTATTTATTTTATAGGTTACAAGTGTAATCGACGACATTGGAACAAAATCAGATCGACAAAATAGGATAATTAGCGAAGTTCTTCTAGCCCAAAAAATACCAAAACTAGAACAGACACTAGCACCAAAATTAGTCATTATCACTTGGGAACTCATGTCCTCTCATGAGTGCTTATATCCTACACATTGTTGAGTTCCAGAACCTCCAATGAGTCTTGACGTCACAGGTTCCAGTATGTTTCAACAGTTTCCCAACCCATATCATCTCCAAGTTTGCACGAAATTAGCTAATTCATCATCTCTCTTTCTCTTGTTTAGGTTTTCATATCTTTTCTTGTTTATTATTTTTGTCTTATTTTACTTAATTATTTGTATATCATTAGTTACACTAGTTACACTGAAAATAAGGTTTAATTCAATTTAAATTAAATCAAATAGATGAGAAGGAATAATGTTATTTTGAGCATTACAAAATCTGCATGAGCATACATTCATACACTCATGTGGGTTGTTTTCTTTATGATGATAAAATTTGGAAAC
Source organism: Taxus chinensis (assembly GCA_019776745.2). Classification (NCBI taxonomy): domain Eukaryota; kingdom Viridiplantae; phylum Streptophyta; class Pinopsida; order Cupressales; family Taxaceae; genus Taxus; species Taxus chinensis. The sequence continues at coordinate 561,073,313 of CM034155.1, read as the reverse complement.
ATATATTTAAAACCAGAATAAATGGGTTTTTTCATCTTTGATTATTTAAATCAAAACATTTATGTAAATGTTGGATTGGATCGCCTCTTGATGAGAGTTGTTGATTATGGAAGTGGTGTACAAGATAGATGTGTTGTGAAGGATGGAAAATCTTATTTTTTGTGCAAGCTATAATATTAGCTTGTATTAGTATAGCTGGAAAAAATTGGCCAAAGTAATGTATCTAGTTGTATGCATTTTCAGTTCACTTATCCTTATTCTTACAACTAGTCATGAATCATATGATGGTATTAGTTTCCGTGATATTATGATGGGATGTATTTTTAGAATCTGGGTATATTACACATGGTTCTCATATTATTATTCTTTGTTTATAGTTGAATATCTCTATCTGTATTCGTCATGAAGGGTCAGGCCCCTCTCGCTTGCGAGAGATGTGCAGAGGAACTGAAAGGTTCTGTGGCTAGAGGAAAAGCTTTCTAATGATACTCTCCCTCTAAATAGTTGCACAAGAGAGATATACATGTACACATGAACTTTTGGAAATAATGATTTGATAGTATATAATCTTTTACTATGACACATGGTCATATTGTTGTATTTGGATAGGGACAAGCTTGTTGTCTCATGTATTTGATATAGAATATGAATTAAACCTGATATTAATCATTATATTATGAAATGAATGTTGATCATACTTTGTACGGAAAATTGTGGGAAGCAATATATAAAGTTTAAATGATATTTAATTGATCAAATCTTGTTTGACATTTGGAAATATGGTAACAAAAGGATGTTTTGGATATAATATTATTCATAGGGATTGTTGTGATATTATTTATATGCATGGTTATTTCTAATTACCTAATAAGAAAACAAAACCATTTTCCATTTTTAGCTTGTGTTAATGAAGGGTCTTCACATGATTAAAAAACCTCTCACATTAATATATCAAATTTCAAGTATATCAATGATTCAATTGAATGATATTTATTCATATATTTAAGTGAGCATGTGGAAAAATTAGGTGCATCATGGCTTGTCTAAGGCATTGTGGATTGGTATAGTTGTTCCTGACTTGTAGTAATTCACAATATGAAGGATCCTTGGTATGAGTGCAAGAGTGTTGCATGGAAAATCATAGTAGTGTCTCGACCACAAACCAAAGAAACGTTGTTAAATTCACAAAATAAGACAAGTGTTGAGAAGTTCTGAATTTTAGAGGCACAAGGATAACAAAAATGGGTAAGGGATCATTTTGATTAATAGAAGCCTTACATACTAATCTCCTAAAGTTTAGCAGTATCAATTGATTAATTGAATGGGATTTATTCACATATTTAAGTGCATATGTGGAAGAAAGAGGAACATCCTGACTCAACTAAGGGATTGTTGATTGATGCATTTGTTTTTGGATTGCTACAATAATATAATTATGCAATATGAAAGAGCCTTGGCAAAAGCACGAGATTGTTACATAGAAAATAATAATAGTGCACAACTTGAAGGAAGTGTCACCAACGTGACAGAAGACTATGGGTTTTCCAATGATGGAGGCATGATTGACAAGAATCTATTGGAGAAAATTTACACAAAGATCTAGAAGGAATTGAAAAATCTCGTAGCTAATCACTGTGATGTCCTTTCCATCCTTAAGAGAACTATTGATTTTCTCTCCCTCATTACCACCCAGTTAGAGGATAATAAAGGGAACGAAAAAAATTAAGAAAGACACTAGCCTCATAGAAATCAAAAGGGGGTTGGATAATGTCAAGAAGAAATTTCAGTAGATCATGAAGTAGCTCTGTTTTGGCTTCTTACTCCTAGAGTATCTACTGGATCTTTGTTGTGTTAATGTTGCGAATTTGCTACGTTTTTGTTGTTTTTATGTTGTATTAGTGATGTATGCTAACTAAATGGTTGTTCTAGTCTTGTTTTGGTATATTTTGGTTAATTTTGTATATCTTGGCTATGGCCTGTATGTAACTGGGTAGGGTCCCAAGTGAAAAACCTTTATCCTTAATAAAAAAAAGTGTCACCAACATCATAAAATAAGACAAGTGTTGAAGCCTTCCTTAGCTAGATCAAAAGAGTGTTTCCCAAATTTGAAAAGCATTTCCAAATTAAAAAGCAGAAAAAGTAATTCAACATGATCATAAACGTTTTCTAAATTAGATCAATAGATTTAGCTATTAGTTGTAAAATACAATGTTGCATGAGCTTAATTCATTTGTAATTCACAAAATATAAAAAAACATAGCATTTAATTATGTCTTTGTGTGGGTGCATGTGTGTGTGCACATGCATGCATGCATGTGCGCGCGCGCGCGCGTGCGTGCGTGTGTGTGTGTGTGTGTGTGTGTGTGTGTGTGAGAGAGAGAGAGAGAGAGAGAGAGAGAGAGAGAGAGAGAGAGAGAGAGAGAGAGAGAGAGAGAGAGAGAGAGAGAGAGAGAGAGCACACGTGCATGTGTGTATAGGTTGGGTTACTGGGTAATAAGTGGAAAATTTAATTGAAATTAAAAAAATTCCAATAAAATTGTGTAGAGAGTGATTTTAAGGGCCCTTAGAATACGTGGTGATCCAAACATGTTTTAAAATCTTAGACCATCGATTTAAAGGTGATCCATTAAAACAAACTTTGATATTAGAAGGCATTTGGCTATGTAAGTGTGGAATGGTATTGTATGTGCTTTTTTGGTGAAGTGTGGGAGGGCATAAGATATCCAAATAGTTTATAAACACGACTTTGGAAATTTCTTTGTTATTTACCTAATTATAAAAATTAAGTGCTAAAATTTTCCATGAACATTTATTGGAATCATAAGCTTCTCTAGGATGTTTAAGAAATCAGTTGTAAAAGAAATATAAATCTGTAGATACATTCCTTTGAATGTGTAGATGTAAAAGGGTGCCTTAATTGATCATTTGTATATAAATATAATCAATGTGATGATTATTGTGTAATGTCATATTCCCAAATGCTTGGACCATATTTTGATTACTAAAAACCTATGGCCTTGTTAGATCCATGGACAAATGATCAATGTTTTGGAGAGAGGTGGGTAGGGGAACCTAGAATATAACATTCTACTAATCAATGTATTCTAGAATCTAGACTGTCTAGTTACTAGATATTTCTATGGAGACCATATTAGATCCATGCAAGATGACACGAGGATGTTATTGAATTATACCTTATGCATGATTTTTAATGGTTCCATGACCGTATGCCCAAGGTTTTTGTGTTACTTCATTATGACTAGCAATCGCACGCGGGTTGTACAATGGATACGCCGAAAGGTATGTACTGGAGAAGTGGAATATGTGGAGGCAATAAAATATGTTGAGGAAGAAGGATGGCATAGAAGGTGAAGGGTAAGGGGGAAAAAACAATTAAGGGCATGGGAGAGAATAGGGGGGGAATTTTAGTCGGGATTAATTGTATGAAGGAACAACGTGTGGAAAACAAAGTTCTGAAGAGAGGAGGTAATTTTAGAAGAGGAATGCTCCGAAATGATAGTTTTAGAACAGAAAATAGAAATTCCTCTGAATGTAATTTAAAATGTATGCAATATTTGGTATCATACACTATAAAGGCCAACCCTTTAAGAGAACACCTAAAAGAGATGTGGTCTCATAGAACATACCACGACCATGTAAGCTTCATTTTTTATTAGTATTTTAGTCTTGCAAGTTTAGCTAATGAGGGTTGTAAATGCATCATTGACATGTGGTTACAACTTATGTTATTTTATAAATCATCAAGGTAGAAGTACACATTGTGGGGTGATGTTCAAATGGTGAGAATATTGATGAGAGATAGAGGAATTAAAAAGATACCTGGATGTAGTGGATAGGCGCAAAGGAAACATGGGTTTTAATAAGCATACAAATGTGATAATTACATTCTTTGTTTACAATTTCCATATAATCACATACAAATTACATACTATCCATTACAATGGAAAGTAAGCAACAAATAAACCATTATATGAGTATCTCACTTGAATCATTTGAAGGCCCAAATAAATGGCAATATAGAGACTATGGGGTAAAACCTTATCTTTGTGACTGCAACCAGGTGGACAATACCATAAATTTGAGCATCATAGACAATAATGTCTCAAATTCATTTAGTCATTGATGTAAAGCCCTATCACTATTGTCCATGAGGTGTGTATTTTTTAGAGACACCTTCGTGTGGTAAGATTCCTCTATTTTATATTATTGTCATCTACGACATTCTACAACACTGTTTAATGACCGTAATGACATTACTCTAATGTAACACCGATGTGGGTCTTGATGTTGACCACTATAAATTCCTTGTCAATAGAGAGCATCAAAACAATGTGGAGGTGGTGTCAATTACAAATGTAGAAGGAAAAATCTTGTGTATGATATCTTTTTTTACTTAGGAAAATGTGGAGAATATGTTGAGATAATGGTTTATAAAGATGACACAACCAAATGAGCAACCGTGTTTTGTGGTTATCAAATTCAACTACTATATCATCTCGACACATGATAGTGAGTCCTGCAACATGTATAAGTGAAATCACCTAAGATTTTTAGATGTTCTATCCCAGAAAACAAAAGCGTTGTTATTTCAAAAAGAAAATATGGACATTGAGGTATTGATCAACAATGTTGACTTGTTGACATCTCTCTAAAATACATCACATCGATAATATATGTACTACACTCCATTTTGCTTCAAATAATCAACAAAAATAGATAATTGTCTCTACAAGTTGAAAAATATAGTTATGTGAAATCACCAAAATGTGGACACAGAGGTAACAAAATAATTAGTTCTTAGGTTAAAAACTAAAATATTCAACACAATGCAAAATTATTAAACATGTATAAGTTCATGTGAGGAGTCAAACGATACCGCGGAGATTACACCTGAGTAGAAATATTCCTTCGTGTGAATCCTTTAGGCAAAATTCAAAAGCAGAATTTCCAAGGTACGCAAATGGTGGTGAGTAGTGGCACTGGCGATATGCCCGGAAATTGACAGGTTGTAGCCCGTTTCTTTTTTAATTTTAATTGTTTATTACTAGTAAAAAGAATTGATAACCGTAAATAATGACATGCTAAAAATTTACAATTTTTAATAATCCTCTATAAATATATGAAAATATTCAAATCTATAGCAAAAATAATTTAAAAAATTATAGGTAGAATGAACCATCAACAAAATTTGATTTGACAACTGAGGTAATTTGAAATTCCAGCCTTGCAGTGGTGAGTCTATGAATGGCGAGATTTGTTGCCAATTTTGTTGGGATGTGAAAGAAGTCACTCAAATCAGAATAAGTGAAGTGCAACAATTTTTTTCCCACATACATACCGGATGCCACTGATATTTATCTGAGTAAATATTTTTATTTACCAAACAGAAAGCAAATTTTTGTTTAAATTAAGGCAGCCATATTAGCAATATTTTGAGTTTCATCCCTGATCCATTCAAATCATAACTCTTTACGACATCGACACAATTGCATAGCTTGCAAAATGCACTTTGATTGATGTGAAGTGATTCTTTGCACAACTCAAGAGATTCTACAATAGAATGGCGGTTGTCTTTTCGAATTAGTTTTACGTTCAAAATTTTAAGTATTTAACTATCTACAATCTACCTTTTTTAAAATTTATTTTTCCCCAACTTTTAACATTAATTTAGTAGTGAACAAAATGACGGAGGAATATAAAATTTAAAACATGACTAAGGCTTCAGTGGGCACCTTAAACATGGACCTAGTGTATGAAAATGCCAATATCTAGAACAAAACCTTCTCATCAATTATATACATTTTGAGGGTTGAGGGAACCAACGAAGTATCTTTTGATTCTTTTTAATGACTGCATCACAAAATTAGTCTAAAAAAAGGAAGAAATGGAAGTAAAATACTCGCAGCAAGGAATCTTGGCAAGGTATATAGAAGTTCACATATTCATTATCCACATGGTCAGTAGAATGCTAGAATCAATAGACATAAAAGACGTCATAAAGAAACACTTCACATATGAGAAACACTTATGTTTTTTCCATAAAGGTGGCGAGAAGTACAAATATGGTGTATATATAAGGTAAATAAAATGATGTCGTTCTATTTACCTTATATATTGTTCAAAGTTTACATTCTTGGGTTTAGAATTCATGATCAAGCTCAGATAACTTGGACCTTGTGAATCCATATTATTGGGTTCTAACAGAGGATTTCAATGAGGTCTAGTGTGGCACATATATGAAGGAAAAAAACTACTTAATCATATTTATGATGAGCTACGGGCGCCTTAAACATGGGCCTAGGGCATTCTAATGCCAATCGCTAGTACATAATGAGTCATACTATACATTTCAAGTACCCAGTAAGCCATCAACTTTTTTCCCATGTTTATCACCAAGTGTAAGAACCTGTAATCCATTGCAATATAGTTTTACAGATTAGAAAAAGAAATGATTAAAAATTTAAGATGGATAACTGAAACAAGAGCTGAAGGAAATTTTCAAACACCAAAAACAAACTCAAAACTAAGAAATGTCGAAAGCAAGAAACTTGTGATATTAAGCAAAAAAAAATCCATTTCCATCCACCATAATTCAAACAATTCAAATGGTGAGAAGATAAGTATGAAGGATGGACCAAAATACATTTATTATTCAAAGTTTCCAATGGATATCATGTTTCAATTTCTCCATCTCTACAAATTGTAAACCAAAAAGAAATAGAACTTGATGACACAATTAGAGTTGAATAATCAAAATGTAAACATATCTTAAAATATAATATTCATCCTTTTCATAATTTTGTAGACTGATATATAAGAATCCCCAAAGTTAATAGATATTGTGGGGCATGCCTTTCTTATTCGTATCCATTTTGTGTATTTGGTTCAGGATGCACTTCTTTCTTTCACTAAGTATAGGTACTCTGGAATTCAGAACTTCTAATATTTTATGTTCTAAAGAATGTGATTATAGGGAAATGCAACGTTCTCTGCACATCTAGAGTTAAGAAAAATATGTAGCCTTCACATAAAGACTTGTAATCTACACATTAAGACTTGTAATTTACACATTACTTTTTCTATCAGAGATTTGATGTTGAAAAGTATACCATTTCAGAGATTTGATGTTGAAAACTATACCATTTAGTGTTGAAAATGTAATTGTTGATGGAGATGGCATCAAAGTAAATTCAGGTCTTTGTGATGCAGCATCTAATTGGAAAGAATCTCTCACGATGGAGAGTGTCTAAGAGGAAACAAAAGTCTATAAAATATTGAAAACTACACCCAACATTGTTGGCAACCATGATATAGTAAATGGGTTTTGCATGAGAATGTCCCTAGGAGATGCCAAAGATGCTATTGGAGATGAAATTTTAGGTTCTGAAACCATACCTTTGGACAAAGTTGAATTTATTGATGGATCACGAATGGATTCTGAAGGGGAAAAATTTTAAGATTAGAGTCACTAGCTGTGAAAAAATAAAACAATGCCAGAAAAAAGACAATTGAAGTCTCACAGAGATCTCTAATGATGAAAGGAAATTTGCGGACAGAGGAAGCAAAAACTAATGAGAATGCTATAGCTAAAGAGGAATCAGTCAAAGGAAAAATTAAATCCGCAGCGATTCGGGAATTAACAGTCAACTTGAGTGAGGACACTGTAAAGAAAATGGAGGACTCGGTAAAGAAAGTGGAAGAATCGGTAAAGAAAATTGACTTAAAGAAAGAAGAGACAAATTCTGAAAATGTACCTGTCAAGAAACCCCACCTGAGTGGGAATTCTTTAAAAGCTTATGAAAAATTTTCTAGTCTAGTATTGCAGCCAAATAATCATAATGCAAAGAATGACGAAGAACCATTTAAAGTAACTGGAAATAGAAAGGACGGTAAGGATCTTGTTAGGAAAAAGAATGATTTTAAGAAAGAGGCATCAAATTCCAAGAAAGAATTTTTAAATTCTGAACATAAATCTGTAAAGAAGTCAAAGATGAGCGAGAATTCTTCCAGGCCTTCTGAGAATTTAAATTTTGTGTTGTCTAAGGACACAAATGTGAAGAAATAAAATATTTGGAAACTGAATTTTATAGGGGAGAAGAGCCAGTATGTGAACACTGCCCAATACTTGAACACTATTTTGCATTTAAAATATCCAAATACTTGATGGAATAAAAACCAAAATTTTGATTATTGAAGTTCAAAAAATTGTTTTTTTATAAACCATATGTGAATAGGGTCAACATCTCAGTATTACTTAGTACACAATAAATATTGATTGGTACTGTCATTTTCTACAATAAAAGACTCATTTGTTCAAAGTATAAATACAACATATCAAGTTGACAAACCCATCATATCTATTTAATGGGTTGAATATTTCTCTTTCCAATTCATCCCTTTCCATATTCCAAGAATGGGTATGTTCAATCACCAGATCTTTCATATCCAGACTTTAATACATACCTGCAAAAAAAGAGGGAACCTTCTTCTCAAGATTCAAACTCATCCATTAAAAACACCAATAAAATTGTACACTTGAAGGTAAAAAATAAATATGAATATCAAATCAAATAATTTCAGCCACAAGATCATCTCAAAATCAATTTCAACCTTTGATTAAAAAGACCCTACACCTTGATCCATGTCTTACATTTTGATTGGATACTCTCTCCCCTATGTTGGTATTATATATTCACTTTCCTAGTCTTGTTTACTACTCTCCCCTATGTTGTCTTACATTTTATACTTCTGTAGGGTGCCTAATTATAGTGGATTTTATAAGAAGAGATTACTTCTATCAAGTTTCGAAAGGAAATGTCCAGCAAATAAAAAATTATAGGTTAGTTTTCATACCTACTGCTTATAATTTCTCAGCTAAAGTCTCTTGTTATCCAGTTGAATGCTGAGAATGTCTCCCAAATCCCTATAGGTGTGACTCAAATCCAAATTTGATGAATTTTCAATCTTGCATTTATCATACATAGTATGGATTGATTTTGGCATTAGTTTGAAGTATTTTCCTTACTTATTTGACAAGAGAACTATTAACTTCACAATGTCTTCCCTTATTACCCATCTGGACATATTGAGGGGGATGGGCCTTTTCTAAAAATAAGTCATCTACAGATATATCAAGAATGTTCCGGACAGATCAATTGGTATCATCCTCAACCCATAGACATCTACAAAATATAGAGAACTGAATTTTCTCACAAACAACATCCACTGCATCCTATAAAATTGAAAAACTGAAATTGAAACCATTATCAATATCCACAAAGATTAATGGTAGTGAATATAAATCATAGTACAATGTAGGTAAGAGAGAAATCATCTAACATACGTGAGCCAAAACATCTTCACCTTTAGAAATAGAGAATGTAACAAAAGTCCTAAACAACTCAAACATATTTTAGAGTTGTGGCTTCACCTAAGATGTCATTACCTCAATAATACGACCCCCCTGTGGAGAGTAGAATACCTTTTTATTCCAAGGCACTCCTTTATGGTCAAGGTCATTTTCTGAGCCCTTAATTAATCTATAGATTTTCCTTTTGGAAGATGTCCTCAGCCATTTTTCTCTATTAGTACATAAGTACAAACTTGTGTGTAAGTAATTTGTTATCATTGATGAAATATAGTACCTTTATATACGTACACTTTCTATTATAAATTGAATTGTATTTACTTATAATTTCCACACTAAGGATGCAACAGCTAGCAAACAAATCAAAATTGAATCTTTCATTACAATCTCCTAAAACTTGAATTTTTAACAGAAAATCCTTCTCAATTGTAGAGGGAGGAACTTCCAAAATCTGTTAGAAGGTGGATTTCCATCTCTAATGCTCGAAACAAAGAAAAAAAATATGTCCAGCACATTCTTTATATATCTCTCGCTAACTCTATAAGATATAAAATCTGTACCATTTAATACAAAACAGAAAACTGGGTAGAGCTTCAGTCGAGAGAGCAAAACATGTTTCAAATGAATGGTATATTTCCAGGCCTATTATATTTATCTGCATGTGCCACTCGGTTTTGTTTCATGAATTTTCCGAGACTTCTGTCAATTTAAACGTAGGGGAGAAGAGCCATTATGTGAACACTGCCCAATACTAAAGAGATAAATAGTTTCCAAACTAAAGAGATAAGATAAAGAAATGTTTATTTATATCTAGCTGTAAAATTGAAAAACCTACATGACAAGGAATTGGCCCGATGGAACCGTGAACTTAGGGTGTTGACATAATGGCACTACTCCCAGAAATTAAAGATATAGGAAAGAAAAATGTTTATTTATACCTTACAATTTAACTATTTATTCTTCTCCCTACTTAAAATCAAGCACAAAGTAGCTGGCAAGAATGCAATATATTATTGACAGTTATCAATGATTGTCATTGAAAGTATTCCAGTATTACAACAGATTTGCTGCCACCATAACAACATATGTAGTCAAGCTATTACAATTACGATTCTTACATGCATTCACTTCTGAAGATGATTTGATGTCACAAAACATTACATTAACAAGACCTGCGTCAATTGACCGATATCAATTACAATGTCGAAAGGGGTGATTGCATGTTCAAGTGAAACATTGTAATTGATATTGATCAATTACAAACAAGCTGATGAATGTAGTGTTATTTGATAACACCTCATCTTTAGAAGAGTTTAGGGGAGAAGGGCTAGTATGCGAACACCCTACGTTCGCAGGTTAAGTGAACCAAATCCTTGCCACGTAGGAGTGAAAGTATGCCAGCTAGGTATAAATAATTTTTTTTTGGTTCAATCCTATATCTTTAATTTCAAATCATATCTTAATATTATTTGCTTCCATATGATCAATCAAATAAAATATCTAAAAAAAAACACATTTACTGGTGGAGATCCGAAGTGGTCCATACCAACTATTCCAGTATTACAACAGATTTTCTGCCACCATAACAACATATGTAGTCAAGCTATTACAATTACAATTCTTACATGCATTCACTTTTGAAGATGTTTTGATGTCATAAAACCTTACATTAACAAGACCTGCATCAATTGATTAATATCAATTACAATGTCCAAAGGGGTGACTGCATGTTCGAGTGAAACATTGTAATTGATTTTGATTAATTACAAACAAGCTGATGAATGTAGTGTTATTTGATAACACCTCATCTTTAGAAGTGTTTATACATGATCTTATTGATATATTAATACATATGTTACTAATTTTATATTGTTTAATAATGCAACATCTCGAGAAGCTGAAGAGAAAGAGGATTTTGAAGTGAGGAAAACGTATCCCCAAAAAACGAGGTGTACAATTTGAAATTGAAACATCTAACCATGAAACAGATGAACAAGATGCTACAATAATAAGTGAAGAGGATGGTGCAACAACAAATCAAGGAGATACAAACACAACTGATGATCATCAGCTAAAACCTGCTAGATGTCAAGTAAATAGGCATGAAATAGAGGAAACTGTGGTTGTTAGAGGCAACACTTTGACCAAGAAGGTTGGAATTTTGTCTATTTGGTCAAAAGAAGATATGTTAAAGGCCATCGATGATATTAAGTTTCTCGCATTATTCAATTAGAGCTGCTGCACTGAAATATCATGTCATCCATGACATGATATTTCACTTGAACACTATTCTGCATTTAAAATATCCAATACTTGATGGAATAAAAACCAAAATTTTGATTATTGAAGTTTATATAGGGCCAGTATGCGAACAACCCTAAGTTTGCAAAATCCATGGAGCTAATTCCTTGCCATCGTTAGGAGCACCAATTTGACAGCTAGTTACCTACAAGTAAGCATTTTTTTATCCTAAGCCTTTAATTTTTCAAGATGATCTTATTGATATATTAATACATATATTATTAATTTTATATTGTTTAATATCAACATTTAGAGAAGATCAAGAGAAAGAGGATTTTAGCATTAGGACAACGTATGAAATAAAAGAGGTGTACAATTTGCAATTGAAACATCTAACTCATGAAACAGATTTTAACAAGCGCTACAATGATAAGATGAAGAGGATGGTGCAACAACAAATCAAGGAGATACAACCACCATTGATGACCATGGCTTGAACTTTGGACGTCAAGTAAATAGGCATGAAATAGTTGTCCTTGTTAGAGGCAACACTTCGACCAAGAAGGTTAGAATTTTCCTAGTTGGTCAAAAGAAGATATCCCTTAAAGGCCATAGCATGCTACTGAATTCAACTTATTCAATTAGAGCGCGCACTGCAATATAATTTACCTCATGCATTTGTTCAGTATTGGCTGAATGGTCTGACCCATACAAAAAGGAAGGGCCCTGCACCTGTTTGTGAGTGAAGGCTTACAGCCTAGAAAGAGATAGTTGAAGGTGGTGTAAGCAAATGGTCTTTAGGGCATGGAGTGGGATTTATGCAACTGAGGGCATGTGTTGCACAAATTTGTGAAACTAGAGAGACTCCATTTCGAGAAGGATTACCTGGAAAATCTTGGTGTGAAGGATTTAGAAAAAGACACTTAGACATAGTCCTACGGATTGCTGAAGGTCTAAAAAGAGATCGTGCAATAGGTTTACGTCCAGAGGTGGTTAGCAAGTTGTATGAAAAACTAGCTAACATTTATATCAATTCCTATGGTGCAGGAAAAATATGGAATTGTGATGAGACAGGAATCCAAGTAGGGAGAAATTGTGGCACGAGGGTGCTTACCACCAAGGGTTGCAGGAATGTTCCCAAAATCATTCCTCGTCGCAGAGAATGGATGACAATTCTATGTTGTGTAAATGCTGCAGGGCAATGTATCCCTAACTTTTACTTATTTAAAGGTCAGAAAGTTTCACAAAATTACATCAAGGGAAGTGAACCAGGTGCTTGCATGGCTGCTCATCCAAGTGCTTGGATGACTAGAGAGCTCTTTATAAGCTGGTTGTATCATTTCAGTAAGTATGTACCTGGAGGAGTGTGCCCTGAAAATAGGCATTTACTTATGATGGTCATGGAAGCCATGTGGCATTGTCAACTATAGAAGAGGCCATGCGATTGGGGATTGATTTATTGACATTGCCAACACATACTACACATAGGTTGCAACCACTGGATGTTAGTGTCTTTGGTCCTTTTAAAGCATATTTCAGATCTGAGAGGATGTAGTGGATGTGTAATAATAAGTACCAAGAAGTCAAACGTTCAGACTTGGCAGAAATAGGTAGTAGAGCTCTCGCCAAGGCCTTGACACCTGCAAATATTCGTGCTGGTTTTAGATGCATAGGTATATGGCCACTTGATCCAAATGCATTACAGAATGACATGGAATGTAGTAAACTATATATCATTGAAGAAGATGCCAATGAAGATGATGTTGAAAATGTCACAGATGATGATACTACTGAAAACATTATGAATGTTGATGGTATTGAAAACATAATAGATGTTGATGCGGCTGAAAACATCCTAAGTTTGTCAAGAGATGTAGCTCCACCACTTGGTGACAATATTGGAGAAAATTACTTAATGGAATTAGTTGAGAATCTGACAACAACAAAAAAATTCCATCCAACCATAGAAACAATGGTTGTTGCTAATACAGAGATGGAGGAACCAAGTGTACAGGGAGAAAGACAAAGTATAATGCAGACCAAAGATTATGAAGTGAACCACATTGTGAATACTCGTGACAATGGCACATCCAGCTGCAACACTGAGGCCTAGGGAATTGGAGAGGATGATCTCTCATTGCCAAGTGCACCACAACAACCTACTTGGCTGCAAGAGCATATTGCAGAGTTGGGACTTGATCAGATTGGAAAAACTGAGGATGAAAGTATATCTTTACCTTCGATGCCAACCAACCTTGAGCCAGCAGACTTTGAACCAACAAACTTTACTCATTATTATGCTGACACAGAGGAAATTGAGGTCATTGATAAAGATAAAAATGAGGAAGAGACAACTGGCCATGATGTTGAAAGTGGTATATCAAATGATGGTGTTGCTGCAAATGAGAAGAAATTGGGTAAATTTTTAAGGTTACCGACACAATTTGTATGGGATCCTTCCAAAGGTAAGAGTGATGCTGCACTTCGGATAAGTCGTGCTTCACAATTGTTAACATCTGATGCTTATGTTCAGATGTTAAAAGATACACAACAAAAAAAACAAGAAATATGTGAAGGGAAACAACGTAAAAAGGAGCATATTGAGGCAAAAAAGCAAGAAAGGTTGGCAGCAAAGGAGCAAAAAAAAGAAGAGAGATTGCAACGCATTAAAGAGAGGCAAGAAAGGGATCTACAAAAGTTTGTTGAAAGACAGGAGCGCGAGAAACAACGGGAAGTAGCTCGCCAAAAAAAGGAATTGGAATTACAATAGAAGGAAGCCACTCACCATCAAAGGGAGAAAGAGAAACAAGAAAGAGATAACAAGTTCAACAATCCGCAGGTTTTGTTTCCCATGCATCATTCCATGCCCATACAGAACTCCATGTTACAAGATATGTTGAAAGTTCCTATCCCAGATTACCACCCTTACTTCCTTGACACCAACAGAATGCAAATAACTTCAACTCCAACTACACACCCCATTATCCCACAACCTCCTACTTCACATACAACCTTTCATACCATATCTGGTTTTCCTATTCCACCATGGGTTCATCCAGTGAACCTCTTAATGACTCCAACAACATCTGTCAATGATACAATCGTTCCTGATAGTCCAAACTCAGGGCCTTTTTGAAGGTGTGACATGGAAATTGACTAACAAACTGATCCCAAAATTATGGCAGCATTCGAGGAGAATTTTTTTTTGTGTTGCAGAAAAATATGTATCGAAATCAATTGAGAATGCATTATTGCATTCACGATTATAGTTTATAGTTGGTATATTTTGCTCCGAATGTAATGAATATGGACACATACAGTATAAGTTTATATGTTTTGCTCCAAATGTAAGAAATATAAAGACATGCATTACATATTAATACATTTTGCTCGAAATGTAATCGTTGTTTCAGATGTGGAAACCAAATCAGCTCAGAATTTGTTAAAAAAATACGTTAAATTGTTACAGCTTAAAATGAACACCGTTAAATAAAAACTGAAAGACAAGGATTTATTTGAATCTTGGTGAGGTAGAAACCTCACCTCTATATGGCTTAAAAACATAGAATTGTAGGTAACATTTTCCTTGAGTATTAGTAGTGTGAATACACATTGTTTCCACCCTGCTTCAAATGATCTCGACGCATAAAACTGCCATTCCAAAGTTTTCCATGCAACCTGCACATGCATGTTTTTTCATTTATTAAAAAACTGAATTTGTTTGAAGACTGAGAATGTTCATAGCATAAGGATCAAATAGATGCAGCCATAGCACATGTAGAATGGCTTAGAAAATCTGGCTCAAAACCTGTCTGAAAAGGGTCTGAGATTCAGCTCTCGGGTCCAAGCACTTCGGTCCTGGATGTGCAGCTGCCAGTACGTCTGAGCTATGGCGTCTGGGTCCAACACATGCTCCTCCTGGAATTCCTCGATATCCTTTGACCTGACATACATGACAATTCCCATTAAAAGAAACCACATGAAAATGCATCAGGCTACCAGAACTAGATGACTATCCAGAAGATCAATATGCATTTTTCAGATGGTACCTCAGAATGATGAAAAATGAATGATTCAACAAACTGAAAAATGGTTATGCAGTCAAAGCTTCCTAGAGAAATATGATCTGAAAAAAATGAATGAAACAAAATGCAGCCAAAGCTTCAGAGAAAATGAAAGAAACTTAATGCGGATGTTTTCGGTGCATACCTGTCTGTTAGACCCTGAAGGAATCCTATTGTGCTTACACTTTGACTTTCAATGAAATGGTTTTAGGGCAATACTGAATCCCTGAGTGCTTGAACTATCTCAGATCAAGGATGGCCCTGAAATGATGACAAATGCAAACCTCGTATAGGAAACAAAATGCAGCCCAAAGCTTCACAAACAACTGAAAGAAAGAAATGGGATGTTTTCGGTGCATACCTCCAGAAGGATCGTATTGTTCCCTCTATAATGATGTGGGAGAATATGAATCCCTTGTGGTTGATATTCTCGAGCAAGGCACTGAGAAAGACCCCTTACAACAAACTTCCCACAGGCTGTAAGCCCACTCATAAACAACCAGCATTTGCATTAGAACTGGGCATGGGGAAATGCAATGCGTCCAAAGGAAATAGTGTGGAATGGAACGCGTCCAAAGGAAACAGTATGGAAATGCATGGTTGAACAAAACAGTATGGAACGCATACAAAACAAGCCATGGTAAATGGTGGTTGAGCATTTATTTGTGTCTTATCTATTAGGCGCGTCAAAATCCATGAGGACAGATTGCATTTCCCTCTTTTATTTCAGAATTTAATGCTCAACACCTGTCCTGTTGCGTGAACCACTTTGGGTCTCCACCAGTAAATGTGTTTTTTTTGAGATATTTTATTTGATCGATCATATGGAAGCAAATAATATTAAAATATGATTCGAAATTAAAGATATAGGATAAAAAAATGTTTATTTATAACTAGCTGTCAAATTAGTGATCCTATATGGCAAGGAATTGGTTCCATGGACCTGCGAACTTAGGGTGTTCGCATACTGGCCCTTCTATTTTCTCCCAATTCTGAAATATCCCTACCTGCAGTGGAAACCATATAAATATATAAATAGAAATGCTCCTATAATGAATTTACTATAGTAAATGATAGGATAAAGACTATTACATTCTTAGGATACTGAGGAGAAGGTTGTGGTGCAGATTTTCCACTGTGTGCGGGTAGGGAATCGCAGGGGGAAATCGAAGAATTGGTTTCTCTTTCTTTGAGATGGGAAGGAGTTTCCTTCAACTTTTTCAGCCTTCGTCTCAAGAATCTGTGGTAAAGAGGAATCACTATCAATAAGCTAAGAAATCAAGTGATGGTTGATTCCTACCGAATTAAAACACTGCAAAATTACAATAAAACTGGGGAAAGAACTTGCTTTTTGTTACCCTAGTTTTTTTCATTGAAATTTACTTGGAGTGCTACAACATTCTCAGGCACAAGAGACTTTGACGAAGGGTTAGGGAATAGAAATGCCCGCACTTCGGAGGATCCCTCTTTCACTCCAAACCTCTCGTATTCCTCCATCATGTTTTGCAGATCCTCGTCGGATTTAATGGAAACAAAAGCATCCAGATATTCTATGGGAAGCTGGAACATGAGCACCAGACTCGAACCCAACACCTCCGCCATCTTCACCATAAGATCTGCATCAAAAAACACCCAAAACAGATCAATACTCGATTTCATAAAACCCTAGTTCTTCATTGTTATGGACATGGGTGGAGGAGCCACTGTAGATGTGGATGCAGACCTAAAGTCCGATGATAATAAAAATAGGGTTGATGATCAGGATGCCCCCAAGTGAGGTGATTTACAACTTCACACTCGATAATAGGACATAAATATTATTGTATATTGTGATTAAGGGAGAGACATAATGGGCGATTCTTTTGGAAATCTCATGATGAGAGTTTTTGATGTTCAATGACAATTCCTGTAAATAGAGAATTAGACTAGGAACTCTCTAGTGAGGATGCCCCTTAGAGGGATTTGATATATGTTTTAATGAGATTGTATTATTTGAGTTTATCCGACTTACCATATTTGAGATGGCCGGAGGTTATTCTCCCCAAAAAATGCAGCACCATATATAAGAAGACCCATAAAACGTATCATATAGACATGCATAGTTATGTATGGGTGGGACTCGCTCGTCAACAATAAAATAACAGGTTTAATGTTTTTTGAATATATTCAGTTGAAATCATATGGTTGCATGTGGTATGTGCTAGGTGGGTTGGTAGGAACATGCACTAATAACAAGGAGGTCATAGGTTCGAATTACCTTGGACACTATACGCGTTTGTACACAAGGTGTGTTTTTCAACACTATTGAAAAAGACATTATGTTTAACAAGAAAATTAAGTGTTGAACTGCCTACCACGTGGCAGTGGATGGGTGGGCACGATGGTCGTATGGTACATTTTAATGTGGTGCATTTTGTGGGTGTAATTCCCCCCATAACCTACTTGGTCACGGTCAGCCTTGTCTCTTTCTTGGCGTGGAGGGTTGAGTTAGTAAAGTCTAGGCGTGTTGAGTATTCTCCTTGCTGGTTTGAACTGCCATTTAGTGGGGATTTGCAAATCTGGCTTGTTTCTTGTCTGACTGCCAGCTACCTTTCAACTCACTCTCGAACCGCGTGATATTTCCTTTATGACCTACTCTGCGCGTGGAGTGGTTGAGAGACGTGTTCTTCCTGTTGCGTGGGCAGAGAGACCATTTAAATCCTTCCTGCCAAGGTGTTTTCCTTCCTGGCTCCTCCTGGACGCCTTCCTTTCTCCCTGCTAGCCGCGTGGGTTCGATATGATGGTTAGATGAAGCTACACATCTAAAGAAAATGGTTTTCACCTGTACGTGCTGCTCCTAAGCTCGGGTAGACGTGGTTTGTTGTTGTTTCTGGATGCGTTTGGGGGAGAAAGGAGCGTTGTCTTCTTCTGTTGGCCGCGTACAGCTGCAAGCTAGTGTAACAGGTGTGTTACCTCCTTTTCCCTTGGGTGCTGCGAGGCATGTTCTTGTCGGGGATCCACAGCACTGTCCTGCAACTATGATTAGCCAGGCAGCAGGCATGTTGCAGAGTAGTAGAGGCATGTTTGAGTGCTTCCAACAGGCAGGCTGTCCAACTATGTTGCGTTCAGTTCAGTATCGACTGCATCCTCAAATTCGGGATTCTCCTTCAAGATATTTTTATCAAAATCGATTAAGTGACAGTGTGAGTGTTACCAGGAGACCCGATGAAATTTATTACAGAGATTCTCTATTGAGACCTTACTTGTTTTACGATGTAACTCATGGGAGAGAATCTCATAGGCGTGGGTCTGTACTATATCAGAATATTCATGAAGCACATTTTGCTTTGCAATTTTATGAGCTTCTTCAGCGAGTCACTAAGCTAGCAGGCATAAGGGTTTCTGTTGGATTTTTCACACCTTACAAGCTGCAGCTGTAATGTTTGCACCGAGAGTTTGATGTTGTCCTCAAATCTGATGACACCTAACAAAATCAGCACCTCCAAACGCTATTACAGTGGCCTTGCATTTGCAGAAGTTCACAAATTAACCACACCCAATGTGGTCATCACCAGATATGTCTGCTGGACAGAGTATTGCACAGTGGGAACATATGAATCTGTGCCAGGACAATGGCTGCCCCGTGATTTCAAAGCCACAATCCCCTATCTCAGACCATATGCTCTGCAGGGACTATTCATGGGCTTCTGTATCCAATGCCTATGCTTTTCTTGATTGCTATGTCACAGATAATTATAACAATTCTTCTCATATTGATTTTATTGATGTGATGGCTTCAGATCGTGGACTGATTGAGACCAGGAAGCGGTGTTCTCATTCTAATTTTGAAACCCCAATGGAGAAAACCGGGTTTGTGGATTGCCTCTGTGGCCATTTCTTCTGCTCAGTCATGACAATGGTGTTTGGAATGGTCTTGCACCAGGTGAGTATCTCACATCTCCGGACCAGAGAATAAGGCTGGAAATGGAAAGAGGTTGTAATCTTGTATTGACTGATACACAGTATAGCCAAATGTTGTGGCACAGTAATACTACAGGAGATGTAGACCAGCTGTGTTTTCTGCGCCTTCAGCCAGATGGGAAACTTGGCTATATATGATTCTAGTTCTAATTCTACACCTGTGTGGAGCAAGCTTTTCTATTGAGATAGTATCAGCTCAATTTGAGGAGGATTAGGGCTTGAGCGGCAGGTAGGCTGCGGGTATTTAATATCAAGAGCTCTTGCAACTACTTCATCGTCTGACAAATATCCTTTCCAATGTTGGGCAATGTTGCTTCACGTCGTTGGAGTAGATTACGCGCAAACTGTTTGACAAAATGCTTCAAAGAAATTTTGCTTAGCGTGGAGGATAAAAGTGATGTTAATTGAAGCAAGCTAATGTGTGAGACTTCCAATGGTAAGCATGAATCAACTTTGATTTTAGTTTTTGGAATGTTTTCTTTGCGCACAAATTGATGGGTAAACTAATGTAATAGGTGCGTCCTAATGGCTTTAAAAAAACTAATTTACAATGCCTTAAATAGGAAAGTGATTCATGAGTTGTTTGAATAGTTGAACGCAAGACTTTCCGATCTTGTTCTAGAACCTAGACTCAAGAGTAAAAGCATATTGCAAGGACATGCAAAACCCTGTTAATTATTCCAAATTTCTGTTGTTGTTTCGTGGATTTACATACTGGGAATTGGGGTTAACTGCTCTAGAATGAATTTTCTCCTTCTGCCTGTGTCTATGCAGTTTACCGGAATGGTTATTGTTTCTTTTGCGTGGTATTTGGGACACCGTGTGGGTGAGAAGTGTGAGTTTGGTGGAGAAATAATTTTGGGACTGCGGGGAGAAGGGGTCTGCACATGCGTGGCCATGAGATTTAGCGTTTAAAACAGGCATGTTAAATCTACTCCTTGTAATAGTTTTCTACCTTCTTTCAGTATCTTGAAATGAATTTTCTTTCCTCTTGAATGGCGCCTAGACAAATGTTTTCGTGGTTGTTTATATCGCTGCTTGATTGTGTTGGTTGTCCCTTTAAATCTCAATCCAATTTCACTGATTTTGCTTGGAATGTTCTTTCCTCTCTTATAGCTTACTCTATTTCATATTTGTCTAAAAGGGTTACTGCAATTTTGAGTAATGCAATCTAGTTCGTAGGGAAGGAAACATTATAGGGTTTTGTTTGCTTATATGACTCTCTTTTAAAGAACTCTGTGATGGTAATTATAATTGAAGGCTTACTATATGGAAGGTTAAGCCTTCATATCTCTATTTGGGTTGAATATATACGTATTTCCTGTCTAGGGCTCTCCTGTTTTGCTAAATGGTACATTAATAGTGACGTTGTGTTCTAAAACTTGTTTAATCCTGTGGGCATTCCTTACTTTTTGTTTGATTAGAAAATGGCATTAGGGTTTTGCTTTAGAACTGTACATGGTTGACTTTTGTACCCAGTTCTAGAGGATGAATAACCTGACATCTATTTTGGCCTCTACGTGTTGAGAGAATTACTATACCTACTTCCTGGTTCAAACTCTTGTTTGATTAAAGTAAGGGGGAAACATTGTAAGTTTTATTGAATGAAATCTCTACAAATTTTATTAAGGGTCGCAAGCAAGTTATTAATAGCTGGACTGAAACAAAAGTTGTAGGTGAATCCATGGTATTGGACTCGTGAACTCGTTTCCTGTTAGATGACAGCTGATTACAGTGATAATATAATAGGTGGTTATTATGCTCATCTGTTTGATATTTGCTAGACATGTCCTTGATAAGCCCACATGGATCGGGTAAAATTTCCATCTTCTATACCATTGGCCAGGAGCTCATAGAACTTCTAGGCCTGACTGCACTGCGTAACCTTCCTGATGGATATGTGTGTTGGTTCCTATTTTTTTGTGCTTGCACTCGTGGTAGGGTCTTTTGAGTCTGGGGCATCGTTGGTGTTTTACCCTCTGCGTATCGAATCCCCTTTGTTTTCGGACTCGAATATCGTATTCTTCGAACTTGGTTACTAAAAGTCTCATTTTGTGGCTTTGTTAAGGAAATCAATTTTTATTTTATTTTAAAATACTTTTGGCATTGTCGGAAATATATAAAAAAATTATTAACGACTTTTTGGATTTAGCCTCCCCTTATATTATGTAGAGAAGTTGACGTTTAGGATAAGGTTTGTTGGTAGAATAATGGCCCTTTTTGTATCTCCCTTGTACGCTTTTGGAAGAGTGGTTTTGTATTGTTAACTAGTCCTACGTTTAAGAAATCCTATAAGAAGGTAGTGGTAAACCTCCTTGGTTAAAACTGAAACTATAGTTGTTTTCTTTTAAGGGTGTCGAACCCTATTATTGCTATGAAGCCTCCCCTGGGAGATTTGGATAACGTCGTTTTGTTTCGCGCCTACGATCATAATTAGTATGTTTTGTCTTCTCTTGGACCCCTTTAGTTGGATGGAGTAAGTTTTGGATTCCAATCACGTAATCCATAGGATTACATGAAGGAGATATCAACACTCTTGACTTTCTTGTTCCTAACCCATAAGGTCTTGCCTTGTTTTATGTGATTTTGTTCTTACTGGTATTTTGACTTTCTCCTTGTTGGATGGTTTAGATTTCTTTCTCATGCGAATAATTTTAGAGTTGTGGGTTGTGTTTTAATCCATTTTTGAATTAGAACATTCCTTTCTTGATATTGTTAAATGTTAGCTTACTGTTGCAATGTGTAGCCTTAACATGCTCAGTTCTCGCGAACTGATTCTAGTTAGTATTTGTGCAGATGGATTATGCGAGTAGATTAAAGGAAAGAGTTGTAAAGGTTTCATCAGTGCAATTTATGAAGTTCCTTGTAAAAATGTCCAATGTGAGGTAAATTTTGTAATAGTGCTTGCAAAGGAGTTTAGAAGACCTCTTGCCTTGGGTTGTTCTGAAATTGCGTGATGATGTTGTCTTGTCCTTCTGTAGGTAAACTGGTAACTTATCCTTGTGAGAAATGGTATTCAATCTTTACATTGATATGAGTATTGTAAAACTTTGATCTTGAGAATAAATTGTTAAGTTAAATCTTTCTAAGACTTAGTGACAATATTTTATAAGTAAAGTAAAATGGGTCGGTTAACCCTTAAGAAGCTAAACAAATAATAATTTTATATTCAACAAATAAATGTAGAGGTGATCTACTTGAAATCAAATAATTCCATGAGTGATCAAAATGAAACCATCCTTTGTGAAGTAAAAATTTTATAACTTGATATCCCTAGCTACACTAGCGAACATTATCCTTTTTGTATGGTGAATTCTTAGAATGATCCTAAGGTGAAACAAATTGTTAGTTGATATAAGTTAACAAGATTTAATAAGTAGGAGGGATCGGTTTCGAAACCACGCAATCTGTCCCTCAACCATTTGAAAGGTAAATTGTTTTCTTTTGTAAAATCATCCAGCGAAGCCTAAGTAAAATAATTAATAATTACGTATAAAACCTCAAGCTCCAATTAAACCTCAGTAAGAACTAATGATGTCTCAAGGATGAACTCAATTGACCTTCTTCCTTTAACTTTATCCAAGGTACCTTGTAATTTTCTCTTAAGTTGTTGAACGTGAACCCATGTTGTCATATGGGCATGAACAAGTTCTAGTAGCGTAAGTGTTAATAGATGGCCTTGTGAAATTAAATTACCCCTTTCTCTAAACAAACGAATTAAGCAAATGAATGTCATAATAGAGAAGATTAAAGATGATTACTCAGTGTAAAAAGAATAAACTTAGCTTGGTAAGATGAATTATATGAATCATACCTTGAGCATCCTTGAAAACGTAAACTAAGAATTGCAAGATGTATTTTTAAAATAAATAATCCTCAAGAATATCTCATTGTGGATGGCCCTAACTGTTAGTGTGTTCTGTGGATGGACCTCTATGTTGTCATGTCAAAAAAAAGTGTATTGTCCTTTTGGGTGTGAACGTTTCCATGCTGAACCTTGTGGTCATCCCCGTAACAAGTTGTTCTCAGTGTTAGTTGTATCCTTGGTGACAACATGTTGCGTCATGCTATGTGTCAAGCAAGTTCAAAAAAAAAAAATCCTGTCTTTTACTGTGTTGTTCATGTGTGTGAATTTGTGGGTCGTTACACTTGGTATCAGAGCATAGGTTCATGCTCTCGAACCTATGGGCCGGATTGGTGTTGTATGGTGATGTTACATGATGTTGATGGTGTTACATGATGATACTGCATGATGATGATGATGTTGCATGATGGTGGTAGATATTGGAAGAGTAATGTGCTTTAAACGTGATGTGATTATTGTCGTAATTGTGATATTGTGAACGCACATGATAGGTATGTCACCTTGTGCATGTTTGTGATCATGTTGATGTGTTGGGGATGGGAGTATTCTCTCTCCTTCTTGTGGATTCTATGAAGAGTTCACGTGTGAATTGTTGTTTGTGATGTGTGAAAAGAATTCTAATATGGATGACATAGTGTTGGAGCATTGTGGCATATTGTGATATGTAGGTGTATCAATGTGTTGTATGACTAGATTGATGTTGAAAGAGATGAGTTGTATCATGATGTTTTTACCATGTTTTGAAGAAATGCGTGTATCACCTTGTTATGGAGCAATTAATGTTATGTTTTGATGTTATTATGTTCATCGTATATATGAGTTGTGTAATATGTAATGCTTCATGTTGTGATTTGGGGTCATACGGTGAGTGTATGAACCCTATCGTATGGTGCTTGCACTTTTGGTGCAGAATGTGGTAAAGTGATGTGTTACACTTAGTGAATGTATGATCGTGATCTACCCTGTATATGTACCATATGTAAGACGTTATGGTAGTTATGTGTGTGCCACCGTTATGTTAGTGATGTTGTTGTATGTTATGTTGTGAACCTTACACTATCCGATCCTGAGGGAAATCGGTAGAAGTGTATGTTGAGAGTGAGGAATGGTGTACCATGGGTCAATAACTCGAGCCAAAACTCGGTTTAGTAGACAACCTGTGATCCTTCCTCTCTCCCTATGTGGTTGTATGTATGCAACCTTAGTGTATCTATGACTATGTTTAGCCTTGTCGAAGTGGTGGTGGGATGATTCAGATGGAGGTGATGACAGTTGTATTATTGATATGTATTTTACGAGCTGAGGCTCGATGTTCTGAGTGCTAGCAACTCGTTGAGTACCCCTTTGGTGGCTAGATAAGGCCACACAGTTATCGTAACGTGACATTATTATAAGTGGATTTTATTCATAAATTGAGCTTTTTACTTTATTTTGTAAGGACCAGCAGCTTTTCTTGATTGCCATGCTTTACAATTTTGGGCATTTCCTTGGTTTGTGGCACTAACATGGGGATTTTGATACTAACTATGGCTATTTGGCCATTTATTTTGCTTGAAATTGGGTCTTCTTTTTAAATTTGGAATTTTACCGCCTTGCCCAAGGCTTGTACTTTGCCACTTGGCACTTTGATTGGATTGTTGTGCTGGTTCTATTGTCGTGATGTGTGGAATAGGGTCATGGGATGCACCATGAAATGGTTGGACCTATGGACCCGCTTCGTTGTATAGGGGTACGCCCCAAGGAGTACAGATAACTAGCGGGTTGTTGAACCATGCGTTATCATGTCACTTGGGTTAGGAGTGTTCGAACTCTATGTGTCTTGGACCATAGGGTCAACCGGCCTCCTTGAGGGAGGCATAAGAGTTTGAGGGAGGCATAAGAGACTTGAGGGAGGCATAAGAGTTTGAGGGAGGCATAAGAGACTTGAGGGAGGCTTATGATATTTGTCTGTATGGTTGATGTTTCAGGATATATATTGAGTTATTGTGATGTTTGGTTGTGGTATTTCGATGTATGTGTTACTCATGTTAGATGGATATGTGTTGTGATGTTGTGGATATGTCATTGATTCCCTTGTGAACACTATGTACCTGTAGCATGGTTTGGTGTTATGTGAATTTTTCATTGATGCAAATTGAGGAAATGTCTGGTGGATTGTAGTACTCTTTTGTTTGAGTATTTGGTATGTCAGTCATTGATGTGTGTCGAGTACTATGTTATGTGGACTGTGCCTATTCCACCCCATATTTGAGTAACCTTTTGTGGTGTAATACAATCATGAAGTATATACTTGGGTGTTGTGAATCTGTAATGTCTTGTCTGATCCCGTTAGGGTGTTGTGTTAGCAGTTCTTGATTGGGCACCCACAATAAGGAATAAACTAAAACTCTTCAATGATGAAATTTCAAAAAAAATTAAACTAAGAATAATGCTAATGGAAGGGAACTAATGAAATGATGAACAAGAAAGAACTACCAATCTTCACAGAACCTTGAAAGTTAAAATTTCTACCAAATGTTCCTAAGGCTACCCCGTGGCCATACTTTAATCGACTAAAATTTTAAACCATAGGGTGTACTTTCTCCTTTACCTGTTCTTGGTTGGGAACCATTTCTTTTCCGTTGTGTTATGTCACATCGAGGACGATGCTTTTCTTAAGGGGAGGAGAATGTAATGCCCTATTTGGCAACCTACTTGGTCACGGTCAGCCTTGTCTCTTTCTTGGCGTGGAGGGTGGAGTATTAAGTTTGGCATGTTGAAATTCTCCCTGCTGGCCGCACTCATTTATTTCTGATTTGCAAATCTTACTTGTTTCTTGTCTGACTGCCTGTTTTTCCTCCTCTCGAACCGCGTGAGATCTCCTTTGGATATTCTGCGCATGGAGTGGTTGAGAGACGTGTTCTTCCTGTTGCGTGGGCAGAGAGGCCATTGAAATCCTTCCTGCCAAGGCGTTTTCCTTCCTGGCTCCTCCTGGACGCCTTCCTTTCTCCCTGCGGGCCGCGTGGGTTCGATATGATGGTTAGATGAAGCTACAATCTAAAGAAAATGGTCTTCACCTGTACGTGCTGCTCCTAAGCTCGGGTAGACGTGGTTTGTTGTTGTTTCTGGATGTGTTTGGGGGAGAAAGGAGCGTTGTCTTCTTCTGTTGGCCGCGTACAGCTGCAAGCTAGTGTAACAGGCATGTTACCTCCTTTTCCCTTGGGTGCTGCGAGGCATGTTCTTGTCGGGGATCCACAACACTGTCCTGCAAAGTGTGATTAGCCAGGCAAGCAGGCATGTTGCAGAGTAGTAGAGGATTTTTTGAGCGCTTCCAACAGGCAGGCTGGATCCAACTATGTTGCGTTCGGTTCAGTGTCGACTGCATCTTCAAATGCTCATTCAGGATTCTCCTTCAAGATATTTTTATCAAAATCGATTAAGTGACAGTGTGAGTGTTACCAGGAGACCCGATGAAATTTATTACAGAGATTCTCTATTGAGACCTTACTTGTTTTACGATGTAACTCATGGGAGAGAATCTCATAGGCGTGGGTCTGTACTATATCAGAATATTCATGAAGCACATTTTGCTTTGCAATTTTATGAGCTTCTTCAGCGAGTCACTAAGCTGGTAGGCATAAGGGTTTCTGTTGGATTTTTCACACCTTACAAGCTACAGCTGTAATGTTTGCACCGAGAGTTTGATGCTGTCCTCAAATCTGATGACACCTAACAAAATCAGCACCTCCAAACGCTATTACAGCGGCCTTGCATTTGCAGAAGTTCACAAATTAACCACACCCAATGTGGTCATCACCAGATATGTCTGCTGGACAGAGTATTGCACAGTGGGAACTTATGAATCTGTGCCAGGACAATGGCTGCCCCGTGATTTCAAAGCCACAATCCCCTATCTCAGACCATATGCTCTGCAGGGCTATTCATGAGCTTCTGTATCCAACGCCTATGCTTTTCTTGATGTGATGGCTTCGGATCGTGGACTGATTGAGACCAGGAAGCGGTGTTCTCATTCTAATTTTGAAACCCCAATGGAGAAAACCGGGTTTGTGGATTGCCTCTGTGGCCATTTCTTCTGCTCAGTCATGACAATGGTGTTTGGAATGGTCTTGCACCAGGTGAGTATCTCACATCTCCGGACCAGAGAATAAGGCTGGAAATGGAAAGAGGTTGTAATCTTGTATTGACTGATACACAGTACAGCCAAATGCTGTGGCACAGTAATACTACAGGAGATGTAGACCAGCTGTGTTTTCTGCGCCTTCAGCCAGATGGGAAACTTGGCTATATATGATTCTAGTTCTAATTCTACACCTGTGTGGGGCAAGCTTTTCTTTTGAGATAGTATCAGCTCAATTTGAGGAGGATTAGGGCTTGAGTGGCAGGTAGGCTGCGGGTATTTAATATCAAGAGCTCTTGCAACTACTTCATCGTCTGACAAATATCCTTTCCAATGTTGGGCAATGTTGCTTCACGTCGTTGGAGTAGATTACGCGCAAACTGTTTGACAAAATGCTTCAAAGAAATTTTGCTTAGCGTGGAGGATAAAAGTAATGTTAATTGAAGCAAGCTAATGTGTGAGACTTCCAATGGTAAGCATGAATCAACTTTGATTTTAGTTTTTGGAATGTTTTCTTTGCGCACAAATTGATGGGTAAACTAATGTTATAGGTGCGTCCTAATGGCTTTAAAAAAAACTAATTTACAATGCCTTAAATAGGAAAGCAATTCATGAGTTGTTTGAATAGTTGAACGCAAGACTTTCTGATCTTGTTCTAGAACCTAGACTCAAGAGTAAAAGCATATTGCAAGGACATGCAAAACCCTGTTAATTATTCCAAATTTCTGTTGCTGTTTCATGGATTTACATACTGGGAATTGGGGTTAACTGCTCTAGAATGAATTTTCTCCTTCTGCCTGTGTCTATGCAGTTTACCGGAATGGTTATTGTTTCTTTTTGCGTGGTATTTGGGACACCGTGTGGGTGAGAAGCGTGAGTTTGGTGGAGAAATAATTTTGGGACTGCGGGGAGAAGGGGTCTGCACGTGCGTGGCCATGAGATATAGCGTTTAAAACAGGCATGTTAAATCTACTCCTTGTAATAGTTTTCTACCTTCTTTCAGTATCTTGAAATGAATTTTCTTTCCTATTTGAATGGCGCCTAGACAAATGTTTTCGTGGTTGTTTATATCGCTGCCTGATTGTGTTGGTTGTTCCCTTTAAATATCAATCCAATTTCACTGGTTTTGCTTGGAATGTTCTTTCCTCCCTTATAGCTTACTCTATTTCATATTTGTCTAAATGGGTTACTGCAATTTTGAGTGATGCAATCTAGTTCGTAGGGAAGGAAACATTATTGAGTTTTGTTTGCTTATATGACTCTCTTTTAAAGAATTCTGTGATGGTAGTTATAATTGAAGGCTTACTAAATGGAAGGTTAAGCCTTCATATCTCTATTTGGTTGAATAAATACGTATTTCCTGTTTAGGGCTCTCCTGTTTTGCTAAAAGGTACATTAATAGTGACGTTGTGTTCTAAAACTTGTTTAATCCTGTGGGCATTCCTTACTTTTTGTTTGATTAGAAAATGACATTAGGGTTTTGTTTTAGAACTGTACATGGTTGACTGTTGTACCCAGTTCTAGAGGATGAATAACCTGACATCTATTTTGGCCTCTACGTGTCGAGAGAATTACTATACCTACTTCCTGGTTCAAACTCTTGTTTGATTAAAGTAAGGGGGAAACATTGTAAGTTTTATTGAATGAAATCTCTACAAATTTTATTAAGGGTCGCAAGCAAGTTATTAATAGCTGGACTGAAACAAAAGTTGTAGGTGAATCCATGGTATTGGACTCGTGAACTCGTTTCCTGTTAGATGACAGCTGATTACAGTGATAATATAATAGGTGGTTATTATGCTCATTTGTTTGATATTTGCTAGACATGTCCTTGATAAGCCCACATGGATCGGGTAAAATTTCCATCTTCTATACCATTGGCCAGGAGCTCATAGAACTTCTAGGCCTGACTGCACTGCGTAACCTTCCTGATGGATATGTGTGTTGGTTCCTATTTTTTTGTGCTTGCACTCGTGGTAGGGTCTTTTGAGTCTGGGGCATCGTTGGTGTTTTACCCTCTGCGTATCGAATCCCCTTGTTTTCGGACTCGAATATCGTATTCTTCGAACTTGGTTACTAAAAGTCTCATTTTGTGGCTTTGTTAAGGAAATCAATTTTTATTTTTTATTTTAAAATACTTTTGGCATTGTCGGAAATATATAAAAAATTTATTATCGACTTTCGGATTTAGCCTCCCCTTATATTATGTAGAGAAGTTGATGTTTAGGATAAGGTTTGTTGGTAGAATAATGGCCCTTTTTGTATCTCCCTTGTACGCTTTTGGAAGAGTGGTTTTGTATTGTTAACTAGTCCTACGTTTAAGAAATCCTATAAGAAGGTAGTGGTAAAACTCCTTGGTTAAAACTAAAACTATAGTTGTTTTTCTTTTAAGGGCGTCGAACCCTAATTATTGCTATGAAGCCTCCCCTGGGAGATTTGGATAACGTCGTTTTGTTTCGCGCCTACGATCATAATTAGTATGTTTTGTCTTCTCTTGGACCCCTTTAGTTGGATGGAGTAAGTTTTGGATTCCAATCACGTAATCCATAGGATTACATGAAGGAGATATCAACACTCTTGACCTTCTTGTTCCTAACCCATAAGGTCTTGCCTTGATTTATGTGATTTTGTTCTTACTGGTATTTTGACTTTCTCCTTGTTGGATGGTTTAGATTTCTTTCTCATGCGAATAATTTTGGAGTTGTGGGTTGTGTTTTAATCCATTTTTGAATTAGAACATTCCTTTCTTGATATTGTTAAATGTTAGCTTACTGTTGCAATGTGTAGCCTTAACATGCTCAGTTCTCGCGAACTGATTCTAGCTAGTATTTGTGCAGATGGATTATGCGAGTAGATTAAAGGAAAGAGTTGTAAAGTTTTCATCAGTGCAATTTATGAGGTTCCTTGTAAAAATGTCCAATGTGAGGTAAATTTTGTAATAGTGCTTGCAAAGGAGTTTAGAAGACCTCTTGCCTTGGGATATTCTGAAATTTCGTGATGATGTTGTCTTGTCCTTCTGTAGGTAAACTGGTAACTTACCTTTGTAAGAATGGGTATTCAATCTTTACATTGATATGAGTATTGTAAAACTTTGATCTTGAGAATAAATTGTTAAGTTAAATCTTTCTAAGACTTAGTGACAATATTTTATAAGTAAAGTAAAATGGG
Source organism: Taxus chinensis (assembly GCA_019776745.2). NCBI lineage: Eukaryota > Viridiplantae > Streptophyta > Pinopsida > Cupressales > Taxaceae > Taxus > Taxus chinensis. Next base: position 561,042,510 of record CM034155.1, on the reverse strand, counting down.
TCGGTTAACCCTTATGAAGCTAAACAAATAATGATTTTATATTCAACAAATAAATGTAGAGGTGATCTACTTGAAATCAAATAATTCCATGAGTGATCAAAATGAAGCCATCCTTTGTGAAGTAAAATTTTTATAACTTGATATCCCTAGCTACACTAGCGAACATTATCCTTTTTGTATGGTGAATTCTTAGAATGATCCTAAGGTGAAACAAATTGTTAGTTGATATAAGTTAACAAGATTTAATAAGTAGGAGGGATCGGTTTCGAAACCACGCAATCTGTCCCTCAACCATTTGAAAGGTAAATTGTTTTCTTTTGTAAAATCATCCAGCGAGGCCTAAGTAAAATAATTAATAATTACGTATAAAACCTCAAGCTCCTATTAAACCTCAGTAAGAACTAATGATGTCTCAAGGATGAACTCAATTGACCTTCTTCCTTTAACTTTATCCAAGGTACCTCGTAATTTTCTCTTAAGTTGTTGAACGTGAACCCATGTTGTCATATGGGCATGAACAAGTTCTAGTAGCGTAAGTGTTAATAGATGGCCTTGTGAAATTAAATTACCCCTTTCTCTAAACAAACGAATTAAGCAAATGAATGTCATAATAGAGAAGATTAAAGATGATTACTCAGTGTAAAAAGATTAAACTTAGCTTGGTAAGATGAATTATATGAATCATACCTTGAGCATCCTTGAAAACATAAACTAATAATTGCAAGATGTATTTTTAAAATAAATAATCCTCAAGAATATCTCATTGTGGATGGCCCTAACTGTTAGTGTGTTCTGTGGATGGACCTCTATGTTGTCATGTAAAAAAAAAAGTGTATTGTCCTTTTGGGTGTGAACGTTTCCGTGCTGCCTTTATGGCCATCCTTGTATCAAGTTGTTCACAGTGTTAGTTGTATCCTTGGTGACGACATGTTGTGTCATGTTATGTGTCAAGCAAGTCAAAAACAAAAAATTTATCCTGTCTTTTACTGCGTTGATGAAATAAGCGAGGAATATATATTAATTGGCAGGTATCACTTTATTCATGAATTAGTTATCGAAAGGATAAATTGAGCTTAAGTTAATTAGGCATTGTTGTAGAGCCTTGCCAGGTAGCTGAACATTTTTACCAATACCTGGTAGGTCTGGTAATGAAAGGTTTGTTGTATTTAAGAGAAAATTTGGATGTCATAGAGTGTCCAAGACTTATAAAATCAGTCCTTGATTGTTCGATTTTTTGTAGACAACAGATAAAAAATCTGCAAGGTGACGAGTATCAAAATTAAATGACGATGTTTCCGTAAACTTCCAGCCAAGCGATTTTTTCAAATCCATGTTTCCCCCATCTTATATCTACCCATTCTAAACAAGAATTACTTTATTTTGTTTCCATGACTTATTTGCAGAGAGGGGGTGACGATTGGCATTTTTTAATCCCCCCAAAGCTTAATAGCTAGTACAAGTGTCATCTTTGTTTATTCCCATCCTGTGGATTGGCCATTTCCAAGGTTGACTTCAGACGTAAAGGTCCAAGAATTCAGCTTCTAGTTAGTAGATTCCACCAGGTTTAAAGTGTTAGGAGTGTTATTATCTGAATCACTAAGGAATTTAACAACATTTTCATATTATTTGCTCATGGTATTAGTGGCCATGTTGATGTATAATGTCCACAATTTCAACACTATAGTACAATAGTAACATTTTTAGAATAATTTTTATTTGTCTTTTCTTTTCTCGACAACACATGGGATCATAATAAGAGATGAGCCTTTTAAACATCACATAAGACACATACATGAAGAATGGAACACGCCAATAGAAAACATGAACAACACCAAGTGCAAGTCAATGCCACATTTTAGTTTTCGTGCCGATTAGATTATTAGGAAACTATCCAACCAAAAAAAGGACCCAAGGATTGGCAACGTTCGACTATGCATCCACTTTTAACCATGGTTACATCCTGAAGTGTTTCTCTTATTTTATCAACACGTCTCTTTCAAGATCATTTTGTCATACGCGGATCAAATTCCCATATCTGTCAACCTACATATTCTTAGTTTTGCCCCCATGATTCAAATAATAACAAGCACTACTTATTTTGGCTCTAATAAATAGACAATTTACCATAGTTCCCATATCTACAATAGTTTTATTTGAAATAATATTTACACTTGCATAAAAAACTCGTGGTGCTCATTTTATGTAAGGATTGTCAAACATGTTTGGGTTTGTAAAATGGTATGACGCTCATTATGTAAGTGAATTCAAGTAACATGAAGTCTAACCTGGGCAGTAAGACAATGGTAATATTTGAAAGGAGATTTAGTGTCAAAGCAATCCTGAGATGCACTAATTAAGGTGTATCCACTCCTTGGTACTAAGGCATAAAGTTTATATATCATGACATAGCAATTGATCATTAGGTTCACTGAGTTGGTCGTCTTCAGTGCGGCTTCAACATTATTCACATCCTGGAGCTATATATATTTAAGAGTTTTTGTTTTCTCAAACGTTTTATCTCATAAAAGAAATCTCAAGATTCATTGTGTTAATAACACGAGAATACCTAATTTTAAGTTCATAGAGGTACTTCCCAGGTATGCATCGTTATTCCACAATACAAAGGATGCTCATTTACTCTTATCACTTTTGGTGCCAGTTACATCTTACTTAAACTAAACAATATAAGCATTGGAATGTCTAGAACATTATTGGTATACTATATTAGTGAGAGGGTCACATCCATTTACAACTACACTGAATTTGCATACTACGAAATAGTGATAAATCCTAACCATGAGATAACTCATTGTGACACCGTCTCTTAGACGCTATCAAGTATTAAATTTATATTACAAGAAGTATACAATCTAGTAGTTACTTTCAGTTACATTTACATAATACACATATACACATAGGTTAATATTTCACATTGATTGGAGTAAAATTGCATCAAGTATCCCTCGCCTTCTATATATCAAATGAACAATCTAAGACAGGTCCCACAATCTATTAACTTCAAGAACGCATTCCACGGTAGTGAAAATAATTACCCTACATTCATAAGACGATAAAACGAGTCTTGCCTTCTTACAGATGACCCTCCATATTTTAATCACTTAATCTCATTATTCTTTGCAGCAACACGAGGTAATCTGCCAGCTACACAGCTAAGGCAATACTATTTATGGTGGGTGACGAAGGAACAGAATAGGGTTCAAAAACCAATATTTTAGACTCCTTTGCGTAATGTGTACTTGCTTCACTATAGAATCCACTTTCGTGTCATGTTAAATCGTCACCATGATATGGCAATCATAGGAATATCACCTACAGATTCCAATTCTTTGTTTTGGCCACTCATGTAGAAAACGGCTTCCAGATAGACAATTACTCCTCATGGGTTTACTGGTGGTACCAGATTGGTTATCTACCTTTCCGCATTGTCTCTTAAGGTTCATAACCCTAGGTAACCTCGTTGAATCATCTGAGATTTAGTCCCAATTCCTGATTGCAACTTAGGGAATGACGTGACACCCAACTATAGACTAGTTCCAAGTATGAGAAAATATATTTATCCTATAAATTGCACTTCAGTTGCAAATTACACAAGAGTGGATGACATTTTTACTAGCCATGGTAGCACTTTATTTATCTTGTGAAGGTATCATATTAGAGAACATTAATAACATTGTGTAATTTGCATAGTACGACTACTTCACCAAATCCATTTTGTTGTCGCGTCCGAGAATACCTCCATTGGGAGCATTTAATTAGATTCCTATAGCTAATCCTATTTTGGATCATCACTATCAATAATGAATTTGGTAGTCCAAAACATAGGATACCATGAAAGTTTTAGTTCTACTCTAAATTCCATCCTGATGGTCATAGGTCACACTACATAGTTTTTTCTTTAAGATGCAGAGGTAAAAGCCCACAATTTTTCATACTCTTAAAACAAAATAGGGGTCTAACAATTGTATACTAGTCAAGTACATTACTCACCCTTGAGATTTTTTTTTTACCTAAAGAGAGGTTTGTAAGTGGAGCTAACAAATTATCTAACAATTGATAAATTTCTTGAGTTAGTAAGTCTATTCTACACAAGCTGTGTGAAAGTCAGATAGGGTGTAAATGTGGACATAGTCATAATATTATTACATGTTACTTCCTAAAATAACATTTAGTGGTTTAAATTTTCCATGATAAGTTTACCAAGTGACCATAAGTTGTAATTACATATAATCATGCACACAATATTCCTTTATAATCCTAACACAAGAGTTAATTATTGTGTGAATTAGCCACTAAGGTGGCCCCATTCACCGCTTTACCCACACACTTTTCTTTTATTAATCTCACCACCATCTGCATTCGTTTTCAAATTTATTTACCTCCCACTGAAGAGAGGTGGGATTTAATTTGATCCATTATATTAAAGTCTGATCCTAGCCCTTAGATTTGGGTTTCACTACTGTATCCTTATGAGTTCTCTTTTTATTTCTATTGTTCCCTAGCACATACACCTCATTTGTTCATTTTGACTGCTGGGTCAACAGGTTCTAGAAGAGGAGAAGGAGGAGATAGCCATAGAGATTCAATGTTAGATGTGCAAGGGCCATGGATTTTTCATTGACGTCTTGTTTTAGTAGTAAAGGGTTTACGATTATAATATTTTTCATTTGCATAATTTTGGGATCTCACTATCGATCTATTTTTATTATTTACATGTGCCAAATCCTTTCAGTAAATGCATAAGAAGATATGGGGGAATAAATCTCACCATCCTTGATTCTTATTTATGAATTTACCTCTTTGTGCACATCATGGGTTCCCATAGAAGGGAAATGTAAAAGTAGGTGAGATGCATAAGTCAATTAACGAGTTTAATCTTAAGAGTACTACAGAAAATGTTGGCCCCTAGCGACCAACATTATGAATGTCTATTAATATCATGTAGACACTAAATTACGCACTTTGGGTATATTTCTAGGTTTTGATCACAGTACCAGAATTCATATGATTCCTCAGCAATCAAAGGTAACGTAACCCACCACCCTACGCAGATTGGAAGTCCCTTTACTGGGTAAGTGCACAAAGATGGTGGACAATTAAGTGGACAAAAAAACCTAAAAATCAAGTACCCGCGAGCGCGGTTTATAAAATGTGCTCACTATTTTTAAACTGCACTCGTGTAACTATTTTGTAAAGGCTTGGTGATTTCCGAACCTAAAACCGCAAGCATGTAGTTGAAAACCTGTGAACATGGTCCTATGAGACAAAAGAATAGAACTGCGACTACTCATTTTCCCTCATTTTTCCTTTCTAATCGCGATTTTCTCCTAGACCTTTAGGCACTCGCACTTTGAATACCCCCTAAAAATTACTCTTCAGACTTGTGGATCATGATAGTTTCAACCATTCTGCCAAGACAAAGAGGTAAGCCCTTGATTTTGATCAATTTGTTTACATTTTAGGTTATTTTTTGTCGTTTTCATGGGTTTTTCAATTTTTTTTATCTATACAATTTTTTTGTTTTTTCAGTTTCTTGACGAGCTCGTAATCTTGCAAACCCTCTAAAAAATCCTAAAAACCCTCAATTCATTCCACAAAACCCTCCTCCAAACATAGATCCGCCTCCTATGGCTCCTTCTGTCCCCACGAAGCCAACAGGAACACAAGCTAATATCGTTGGAAAAATCTGACAAAATAAAATTGCCATTGAGCACCTTATTCAAAATATAATACAAAATCATGCCACAAATCCCTCCCGCATGACTTTAGCCAACACATTGCAAACATTGATTGGAAAATTTGACTCCACAACCAACCAAATAGACAGATGGAATACCTCTAGAGGTGATTATAGGAAGTGGTATGCAAATAAATTATCCCATGTGGCCGTAAAAGACAAAAAAATTGAAAAGACTGCATTTGTGCATTATTTACTGACCCATGAACCAATGCCCCCCATAGTTACTTACAAATGGTTCCCAATCCATTGGTGCCATGATGACCGAATCAAGAACAATTTTTGGGACCGATTGGTGGATGGTTTTCGATTATGCACCATGCAACAAAAATGAGGTTCCCCTCTATTTTTTGAAGAAAGCATATTGCGAGTTCATGCTTAATGAGGTCCTAAACTATTTTGAATTTTATGATTTTTATGGGCGAGGTGGTGGCTCTGCACAGAGTAGACCTGGTGCACACGTAGGTCAACCAAGGATCCCCCATGCCCCAAAACCCTCACTACCTTTAGTTATCCCTACTACAGTGAAGGAGGTTGTAGAGATTGACACACTACATGTATTGGGGGAGCTCACTGACACTCTGACCCAACATAGTGAGCAGATTAGCATCTAGTGATGTTGGTTGAGGCACCAGTTCTAACGCACCACACCACTATGGATCATGTGGTGCCATATGCACTGTGGGTGAGACATCAATTACTGGATCACATGATTTATTTTCTCTAGATGAGATGATGGCAAATGTTTTTGGAACTGGTGCAATGGATCATGGTATTTCATAGGTAAATGTCAAATAAATATTTATATATATATAAAATAGTTTAATTCATGTTTGAAATTTTAATAAATATGTATTTCATTATACATTATGTACATATATGTAAAAACTAATTTTTTATTTTATTTTAAATAGCAAGAGTCAGTGAAGGAAATATCCGGCATCGACATGCTAGCTACTGCAGTTAGGCATGTTACAAATGTAAGTTTCAAGTTGTACTTAAATTTCAAATTTCATTTGATTGTGCACTTTTATTATTATAATGTTTCACCTGTACATGTACATATTAATATATGTTTTGTCTTTTATATGTGTAGGATCCTGGCGGGTCATCATCTGCTCTGGGAACTGAGGCTATTGGCAAGCCTCAAGTGAATTTTATGCAGGTTAGTTTCTCTATACACTTTCCAGTTATAATTGTGGAAGTTCACGTGGATTATGCTTTGGCTCTATTATATGGCAGTCATGTAGATTAATATTTATTTGTACATGTTTTTTGTATAGCTTATGATTATCAGAGAGACTCCTCCATTTATGCAGATTGTGGAGGATGTTGTAGATACTGCCATAGAATCTACTGATCAACTAACTGAGGTACAATTTTTCAAATTTGTTAAATTTATTTAGGAATTATTTCTTATTACTTAAATCTACAAAATCAAATTTTGTACATGAAATATTTAATTTGATATTTAACTATTTGTATGTAGCTTACCTCTCATGAATCTATCCGTTGTCCCTGTCGTGCATCAATGAAAAATTGATAGGGATCATGACATTGCGGTAAGATTTCAAATGCTATTTTAAATAAATTCTAAGTTTCTAAATTTTGAATGTATTTTTAAAATATGGGTGTTAAAATCTTATTTTTTATGAATGTGCAAGTTTAGGTTGCAGGCCTTATTAGAGACGCCTAGGACCACACAGATGAAATCCATCAGTGTCATCCCCCTCCACTACATCCCCGGGTCATGGACATGCTACTTCTAGTATGGCGTAAAGAGAGGGAAGATGTTTCATGATTAGATTCATAGGACATGGATGTACATTATAGATATATATAATATATATATATATATATATATATATATATATATATATATATATTATATATATATATATATATATATTATATATATGGGCTAGCTGGTCCTAGTTCATGATTCTTCATAGGACATTGTATATAGCCTTATGCAACCGCATGTAGTCTTATATGTATGACACACTTGGTTCGAGATGTACACCTATTATGAACTTATATTTTCAGAAACATGCATTCAACACACTTAGTTTGATACATTATATATCTGGATGTGTTGGTTTTCATAACGATATTACTTCTATGTTTGATTTGAATCTCATTGCACATGATATCCTTCTATGTATATATATTCTATGTATATTAATTTTATATGTATATTTGATTTAAAATTAAAATACTATGGTGTAAAAATAAGAAGAAAATAAGCATATATCTCATGTACCATATTCTAGTGCAACAATAACTTTTATGTATGTTATGACATGTACATGTCAAGGACTGAAATTTCACATGTTGTTGGAGTTGTCAGTAGATGTTAGGAAAATCTAGGTAGAGAACATTGTTCAGTAGTGAAGTGGGAGTTTCACTACTTGTGAGGAAAAATAAATTATTAAATCACCTATAACAATATTGGTGATTAAATTTGTGGATATTTTGATTCATATTTTGTAAGTGATTTGGAAAAACAAAGATCAACTTCTAGTTATGCTATTACACTTGTAACTGGAGCTATCAATTGGATTTCAAAGCTTCAAAATATTATAATTATTTCAACTATTGAGGTAGAATATGTAGCTTCCTGTCATAGTTTTTAGGAGGTAATTTGGGTAAAAATTTTATTGTATGAGTTTTGAAGATATCAATAGAAGATGAAGGTATTGTGTCGACAATCAAAGTGCTATTTAATTATCCAAGAATCTAGCTTATCACAATAAGATAAAGAATATTTTAGTTAAGTATAATTTGGTTATCTTCTATTCATTTATAGAAAATGCAATGAGTTGGTCGTGTAATATATAAAGTGGATTGGTTATCAAGGTGGATATTATAAGATATGTGAAAACAAAGTTAAATTTTAGATCCCTTTATGACAATTTTTTTAGCTCACTTTCCAAAGGGGTGTGGGTGGGCTTCCCCCCACTCATGTCATAGGGGGTCTAGGGGGGTAGTGATGAATTCAAGCGATCTCTAATTATTGAGTAAAGAAATTCCTAACATTGTTTCCTAGTCTATTTGTATGATGAGGAATCCTAACTATACTATGGAATAAGAGAGTAACTATTGTTGAAAAAGCTGTAATTGTTGAAAAAGTTAAAAAAATTGTAATTGTTGAAAATGTTTAAAATGGTTGGTTGTAGCAACACACCAATTGTGCAGACACATTAAAGTGGCTAGGTGAATGCTAGAGGAGGAGTCATTTTGGTGCACGGAAACATCATTGCTTCTGGGATACCTCGTTTGGACGGAGTCCCTAAAGAGCCCTGTGACCAAAAAATCGTTCACCTTCGATGGGTGACTATGGAAAATCCATGGCACCTAGAGATGTCATCGTCTGATCCAACACCTTGGCATGTAGGGACACTCTAAAATAGTCCTGTCTCATTTTTTTCCTTTTCCAATCAGTACTCTTGCTGCCCTATTGTTTGCAAACGTGCATCGAATAGTGTAGTTTGCGACAGTGTAAGGTTGTCAAATGGTATATTTTGTAAATGGTTGGTCATGGCACCAAACCGGACTACGCATGGACACAACTTCAGGTGGCTAGGTGAACACTAGAGGAGGCATCATTTCGGTGCGTGACAACGTCATTGCTTCCGCGCTACCTCATTCGGGCGAACTCCCTGAAAATACCTGAGACCAAAAAATCATTCAACTTAAACGGGTGACCACACAAACTTTGTGGCACCTAGAGATGCCTTATCTGATCCTACACCTCAATGAAGGGACACTCTACGATATCCTGTCTCAGTTTTTTCCTTCTCTAATCAGTGCTCTCGCTTCCCTATTGTTTGTAAACGTACCGAATAGTGTAGTTAGAGACAATGTTAGGTTGTCAAACGGTATATTATGTAAACGGTTGGCCGTGGAACCACAAAAAATGCGCAGACACATCTGGGTGGCTAGTTGAATGCTAGAGGAGGCATCGTTTCAGTATGCGACAACATCGTTGCTTCTGGGCTACCTCATTCGGGTGGAGTCTCTCAAGAGCCCTGAGATAAAAAAATTGTTCAACTTCGGCAGGTGACTACGCAGACTCCGTGGCACCTAGAGACATCTTGTCTAATCCTACACCTTGGCATAGGGATACTCTACAATATCATGTCTCAGTTTTTTCCTTCTTCAAACGGTGCTCTCGCTGCCCTATTTTTTGCAAACGTGCCGAATAGTGTAGTTCAAGACAGTGTAAGGTTGTCAAACGGTATATTGTATAAACGGTTGGTCATGGCACTGAACCGACTATGCGGACATGTCTGGGTGGATAGGTGAATGCTAGAGAAGGCATCGTTTTGGTGCGCAAAAATGTCGTTGCTTCCGGGCTACCTTGTTTAGGTAGAGTCCCTCAAGAGCCCTGAGACCAATTTTTTTTTCAACTTCGACGGGTGACTATGTAGACTCCGTGGTGCCTAGAGATGTCTCATCTAATCCTACAACTTAGTGCAGGGACACTATACAATAGCCTGTCTCAATTTTTTCGTTCTCCAAACAGTGCTCTCGCTGCCCTATTGTTTGCAAATGCGCTGAATAGTGTAGTTCGAGACATTGGAAGGCTATCAAACGGTATATTGTGTAAACGGTGGGTTGTGGCACCAAACTGACTATGCAGACACATCTAGGTGGCCAGGTAAATGCTAGAGGAGGCTTCTTTTTGGTGTGGAACAACATCGTTGCTTCCGGGCTACATCGTTCGGGCGGAGTCCCTCAAGAGCCCTGAGACCAAAAAATCATTCAACTTTGATGGGTGATTACGTAAACTCCATGGCACCTAGAGATGTCTCGTCATATCCTACACCTCGGTGTAGGGACACTCTATAATAGCTTGTCTCAGTTTTTTCCTTCTTCAAATGGTGCTCTCGCTGCCCTATTGTTTGCAAATGCGCCGAATAGTGTAGTTCAAGACAGTGTAAGGTTGTCAAACGGTATATTGTATAAACGGTTGGTCGTGGCACTTAACTGACTATGCGGACATGTTTGGGTGGATAGGTGAATGCTAGAGAAGGCATCGTTTTGGTGCGCAAAAATGTCGTTGCTTCCAGGATACCTTGTTTAGGTAGAGTCCCTCAAGAGCTCTGAGACCAATTTTTTTTTCAACTTCGACGGGTGACTATGTAGACTCCGTGGTGCCTAGAGATGTCTCGTCTAATCCTACAACTTAGTGCAGGGACACTATACAATAGCCTGTCTCAGTTTTTTCGTTCTCCAAACAGTGCTCTCGCTGCCCTATTGTTTGCAAACGCGCTGAATAATGTAGTTTGAGACATTGGAAGGCTATCAAACGGTATATTGTGTAAACGGTGGGTTGTGGCACCAAACTGACTACGCAGACACATCTAGGTGGCCAGGTAAATGCTAGAGGAGGCTTATTTTTGGTGTGGAACAACATCGTTGCTTCCGGGCTACATCGTTCGGGCGGAGTCCCTCAAGAGCCCTGAGACCAAAAAATCATTCAACTTTGACGGGTGATTACGTAAATTCCATGGCACCTAGAGATGTCTCGTCATATCCTACACCTCGGTGTAGGGACACTCTATAATAGCTTGTCTCAGTTTTTTCCTTCTTCAAATGGTGCTCTCGCTGCCCTATTGTTTGCAAACGTGCCGAATAGTGTAGTTCGAGACAGTGTAAGGCTGTCAAATGGTATATTGAGTAAATGGTTGGTCGTGGCACAAAACCAAATATGAAAACATGTCTGATTGGCTAGGTGAACAATAGAGGAGGTTTTGTTTTGGTGTGTGACAACATCGTTGCTTCCGGGCTACCTCGTTTGGACGGAGTCCCTCAAGAGCCCTGAGACCAAAAAATCATTCAACTTCAATGGGTGATTACGCAGACTCCATGGCACCTAGAGATGTCTCATCTAATCCTAAACCTTAACGTAGGGACACTCTACAATAGCCTGTCTCAGTTTTTTCTTTCTTTAAACGGCGCTCTTACTGCCCTATTGTTTGCAAATACATTGAATAGTGTAGTTCGAGACAGTGTAAGGCTGTCAAATTCTATATTGTGTAAACAGTTGGTCATGGCACCAAAATGAATACACAGAAATGTCTGGGTGGCTAGGTGAATGCTAGAGGAGGTTTCGTTTCAGTCCAGGCTACCTCATTCGGGCGGAGTCCCTCAAGAGCCCTGAGACCAAAAAATTGTTCAACTTCGACGGTTGACTACACAGACTCCGTGACACCTAGAGACATCTCATCTAATCCTACACCTTAGCATAGGGACACTCTATAATATCCTGTCTCGGTTTTTTCCTTCTCCAAACAGTGCTCTCACTGCCCTTTTGTTTGCAAACATGCCAAATAGTGTAGTTCGAGACAGTGTAAGGCTGTCAAACGGTATATTGTGTAAACAGTGGGTCATGGCACCAGACCAAATGCATAGAAACATCTGAGTGGATAGGTAAATGCTAGAGGATGTGTCATTTCGGTACGCAACAACATTGTTACTTTCGGGCTACCTCGTTCAGGTGGAGTCCCTCAAGAGCCCTGAGACCAAAAAATCATTCAACTTCGACAGGTGACTACGCAGACTCCGTGGCACCTAGAGACATCTCGTCTCATCCTAAACCTCGATGTAGGGACAATCTACAATATTCTATCTTGGTTTTTTCCTTCTTCAAACGGTGCTCTCGCTACCCTATTGTTTGCAAACGTGCCGAATAGTGTAGTTCAAGATAGTGTAAGGATGTCAAATGGTATATTGTGTAAATGGTTGGTCATGGCACCAAAATGACTATGTGAACACATCTGAGTGGCTAGGTGAATGCTAGAAGAGGAATTTTTTCGGTGCATGACAACATCGTTGCTTTCGGGCTACCTCGTTCAGGCAGAGTCCCTCAAGAGCCTTGAGACCAAAAAATCATTCAACTTCGATGGGTGACTATGCAGACTCCGTGGCACCTAGATACATCTTGTCTAATCATACACCTCGGTGTAGGGATCCTCTACAATATCCTATCTTGGTTTTTTCCTTCTCCAATCGGTGCTCTCGCTACCCTATTGTTTGCAAATGTGCTGAATAGTGTAGTTCGAGACAGTGTAAGGTTATCAAATGATATATTGTGTAAATGGTGAGTCGTGGCACCGAGCTGACTGCACACATGTGTAGGGATGGTCTTGTAAACACTTGGGGAGGTGTCGTTTTGGTTCTCTAAGCTCCAGGTCCTTCTAGACTACCTCCTCCGGAGCTAAGAACCCCCTCCACAGGTGCATAAATCATTGTTAATTACTTATCTTTTCTTCTAAAACAATGAAATCTTCTCTTAGCTTTGAGAATTTATAATTCTCTACTAACAGTGCCAACCACTTGAAGGCGGAAGCTTTTCTAGCACCACTAACCTGCATATAAAAGTCTTACTCAAAGAAATTTAAGTTTCAAATCAAATCCATACTAGATATATACAAAATACACAAATTTAATAAAATATATGAACCTAAATTTATCTAACAAACAAATTTATATATACCAAATAAATTATATATACCAGACATGAGCATTGTAAATTCATTACAATGAACCATCAGGATCGGATCTACTCTAAATAGCAGACATGATTACTTCATGATTTGAATCTCGAACCTTCGAAAGAAGCTTGTTATTAGGCCTTCCTCGATATCTATACAGTTGAATATTTGTCGCTAGAACTAGATGCGAATATAAGATTATTTTCCTGTGTGTCTCAAAGTCTTCAAACACCCAAATAGAGGATTTTTTTAATGGATATCACCAAAGCCAAGTTCCAGTAACTACCACTGACCCTGTAGGGTACTCAAGATCTTCGCCATCTATAACAAGAGAAGTCAACTTCTTTCTTTTCTCGATGCAACGACATAAGAATTAGTTTGTTTCTTCTTCATTGTCTTCTGTCGCAATAACTGAAAACACATGTATTATAAAAAAAAGGTTTCAACTCAAATTTAAATTGTACATATTAAAATTTCAATGGACATAACTCAATACAAAAATTCTAAATAACTATAAATACCTTGTCGCACCAAAATTGAAATTTCATCAAAGTCCTTGGATGTTGTAACTTCATCTGCAGAAACAAGTCGTGATGCTTGTGTAGGTTGATAACTAGCAAGCAGAGTTAGAGGCCTAAAAATCCATCCATCGACCCATTTTTTTGAATCAAACTCAGCTGTGACAAATTCGATACAAGATGCACAAAAACATGTCAAATTTCTTGTTCATGTGGCCCACGAAGTAGCATCTGAGCTAAAAAATGAGTGCATATCACTGGACCCAGTGAGTGTCATACAATCTTCATAGTTAACAATTTGTTATTCCTCTATCAACCAAAAATATCTGTGAACTGTGGAAATTTCTTAAAAACCTCGGGCCATGTTGTCAATACACCATTCCACTATGCTCTTTGCATCTTTCAATTTAGCACCATATTTGTACTTGAAATATTCTCTTGCAAGAGCTCTTTTCACACATGCCCCTGCACCGTCATGCTCTCCTTTTCCATGTCTAGCCTCAGTGAAACTCCAAATATGTTGCACACCCATCTTGATGTGCATCATGCTCATCCAATAAAACATTCGTGAATTCTTAAACTAAGATGTGCAATTATTTGACCATATATAATGTTGTTTGAAGTGGATGTCCCTATTAGACAAGTTTCCATAAAATAACTAGAAATAGCCTTGCACAAATTCAGTAGAATGAGTACGATCATCACTGATATAAAAATAGTACTCTCTTAAAATTTTCTGATCATTCTCTATACTATCAGGAGAATGTATAAATACTATATGCACAAAAATGGCAACTTGTAGTAAGTTGTAATATTGTGATTGAACCTCCATTTGTGGTTACAATGTATAATTATCTGCAAAATCTACCACTGAAACAATAGTACCAATAGGAAATGTGTCTTTGCATATCTTGAATTGTTCATCCAACCATCGAGCTCTGTGTGTATGCCTAGCATACTCATAAACAATTTTATCCTTAAATTTTCTCATAAATTGAAAAATAGGCATACATTCTGTAACTAGCTCACACTGTTTAGACTCTTTTTCGTCTTTCAACTGGTATGCAACTGATTTATATTTATCAAACTCAACTAAATTATTTCTTATTACACCTTCAATTTTCTCATGGATGTAACTTTCCAATTTAGGTAATCTGCCACATGTACCACATGAATGAAATCCCTGGAAGATATTGGTGGAACTTGAACACCACATTCTGATAATATAGTTTCAGAATGCAAAATAGAACGAATACATAAAAATTTAGCATAATGCATAGAAAATTCAACATGTTTCCTACAACAACAAGTGGTGCGATCATGGTTGATTTTCACATAGAATGGTTTTAACATTTCAAAAAAACGTTGACTAATTTTAATTTCAAGATGCTCTTGTTCAAACTTACGAAAAATTGAGTTTGAGTCATATCTAAGAAATACTTTGGATGTGGTTTGCGATTAATGGAACCAACTCTTCGTTTTACATCTCTTGTATTAGGTGAAACTCTAGTGTTATCATGCCAAAATTGAATAAAAAAAATTCTTATAGCATTAGTATTATATTTGTCCTTACATGGTGCTCTAGCAGAAAATGCCCAAAAATCGGTGTTATTGAGTGATTGAAGGATATTACGTATTTCAATTGCTTTCATTAGAGTTTTTCGATTAACTTACAATATTCGACTTGTTAGCGTAAACAAATGTTATTTTTTTACTGATTCACTTACAACACTAGTAGCAAGTACATGACGCACAATATTACTATCCCTAGTGCGTCTCTTGACACCAATAGTGTGATATTCATCATGAAGGTTTTAAAAAATTGTATATGTTTGACCACGTATATTAGATGTTGTCAATCATAAGGTGTTTAATGTAGGTCTCATTTTAGTCAATTTCATCAAACTAGCCAACAACTGACATCTTTGGGAATCATTTAAAATTTCAAAATGATTATCCCAAATTTCAGTGGCTTTTCTTCTGATTTGTTGTTGTAACGACCCAAAAATTCACACACGAACAACACAGTAAAAGACAGGATTTTTTTTTTTGACTTTCTTCGACACATAACACGACACAACATGTCGTCACAAGGTTACAACCAACTCTGGGAACCACTTGTTACGGGGATGACCACAAGGTCAGCACGGAAACGTTCACACCCAAAAGGTTAATACATTTTTTCTTTTTGACAGAACAACATAGAAGTCCAACCACATGACACTCTCACAGCTAGGGCAAACCACAGTAAGAATTGATTGAAGGTTATTTATTTTGATAAAACACCCTTTTACTCATGACTTATGTTTTCAGAGAGATTCAATATATGATTCGCACAATTTCATCTTACCAACTGAGTTATTTTCTTATACACTGTAGAGTAGTTCACTTAATGTCTTCTCCTACTTGCTAAATCATATTATCTTCCAGAAACCAACCATTTTTTTCCCTTAAGCTTGTTTAAGAGTTCACCCAAAAGGGGTAATGTTCACTAGTTTAGATAGGGATATCAATTTATAAAAATTTACTTTACAAGGGTAGTTTCACCTTTGAGTACTTCAGGAATCTCTTGTTCTCAAGTAAGTCGTCTCTACATTAATTTATCTGAATGTATATATTTAGCTAACTTCTATAAGGGTTAACCACTCCATTTAATTTTACTTATATCACAACATTACAAGGTGTCAGAGAGTTTTGGCTTATCACTTTATTCTCAAAATCAAGGTTTTACAATACTTATGCCAATGTAATGATTGAATATCATTTCTCACCAAGGTAAGTTACTATTCTAACAACAAAAGGGAAAGAACAATTCACCACGTGGTTTTCCGAACATACCAAGACAAGAGATCTTCTAAACTCCTTGAAAGCAAAGTTACAACATTTACAACGCATTGAAATTTCTACAAAGAACTTCATAATTTGAACTGATGAAACTTTTACACTCTTTTCCTTTAATCTACTTGCATAATCCATCTGCACAAATATTTACTAGAGTCAGTCCGCTAGAACTGAGCATGATAAGATATAAACCTCACCTAAAAATTTATGCCATCTAGCATTTAAATAAATGAAAGTTTGTAATACTCCTTATCAAATAAATTTCTAACATACATCTAAAACTTAACTGCACATCTCATGATAATACATTTCATACTCATTAATGTTCACTTCCTTAAGATTTGCTTACATAAGAACACAATTCCAAGTGACTAGATATACAACCTTAACCATGCAATCAATCATACTTAAATTACAATAATAATAATGACGCTCACCTAATACCCTCGACCTACTTCACATATATAAGTATCCAACAATATTATCTTTCAATTAAATAAAAGCACCAATGACATTAAGTTTATATAATAAAAACAAGTATCAATCTTATATTATTCATCGATATTACCCAAGTATCAAACCTTCATAGATAATCAGTGATATGTAAGTATAATTTGCATATTTATCTCAAAATTTTAAGAATATATTTATGTCAACAAAGATTCCACCAAGTACCCCGGTCTTCCTTCCTCTCCTAGCCCGGCTCCGATGGGCTCCGCTGCTACCAGTCCTGCTTCTCCTGCTGTCCTTGATGCCCTTGCTACTGCCCCTGCCACCGGTGCTGCTACCCCTTGCCAGCTGCACATGTTTCTCCTTCTATTCCTCCTACTGCTCCTCCTGCCACCCACCTCGCCTCTACCTCTAAGCGTCCACTCACTAGGGCTTCTAGGAGACTCAACCTTGAGACTCTTGCAGCAAGGAAAGAGCCTCTTGATCTTGACATTGCATGTGACCTGCTAAACATAAGTAGTGCCAGTCCCTGGGAAGCTCAGATGGATAACCCTTCCAAGAGACTAGAGGCCTTAGAGGCTGAGATAAATATGCTGAAGAATGAGGTCAAAAACCTAGCTAAGCAAAAAGGTAAGAAAAGCATGGAGGGGGAAGGGAGCATTGACAATAGTCAAATTGAAGACATATATAAAAAGCTGACCTCCTTGGACTCGCGCCTTGGGAAGGCTAAGACTAGGCATGATTACAACATTTCCGCCTTTAGGGCCATTGAGGAATTCATCGTGGGGCATGCCAAAAGTGTTTCCAACCTCAGCGGTGTCTCGGCTGCACTTTGGGGCAATGAAAAAGAGAGAAAAAGAACCATCGAGGAGCTCGATAAGACAGATGCTGCCCACATGACCGCTTTGGGTATGTTTCATGCTTGGAAAAAATTCAAGATCAGTGTTGATCAAGCAGCCAAGAAGTAGTCCTGCATGCTTCTACTGCTCTCTTTTATTATTCTTACTGTTTCTTGGCTGTCGGGTTACTATTTTTTTGTTGTTGTTTTTCTGTTAAGTCTCGCTTGTGTAGCTATTTCTGGGCTACGTGGAATTTCATTGTATTACCTGGACTTGGTTAGTCCTGCTATGTTTCTCACTCTTATTCCGGCTTAAAGGCCTTTTTTTGTATCCAAGGGTATAGTCCCTTTCAAAAAACTATTTGCCATTATTAAAAAAAAACAAAGATTCCACCAATCCACAAGTTCATATATCATTAGGTATCCTTTGGTTGCTTATTCCATGTCTTTATATGTTTCTATTAGTATAAGGGTCCAACTCATTGGAATGAGTTACAATCAATAATATTGTCATATTTTGCTAATATGTCAAAGATACATTTGACTAACTAAGATATGTAAGCGCGGTCCAAGCCACTATAAATACAAGTATCAACATTATCTCAACTCCCAATTGAGATGCAAGTATCAATTTTTAGCTAACATAATAATCATCTTAAATGCCATAAAATATTCCACTCATTAACCAAGTATTGAAATAACATATTTATCCTTATTGGTTACCTGATGACATATTATACCCTGTTATATAATTCAACCTCCACTTGCATACCCCAATTTATGGGTATTAATTATTGTTATATAAAATGAAGTTAAATAATTTCAGGTGGACTTATATCCTTACTGTCATACATGGTATGCACAGTCCCATTATGGTAGCTGTCACCTTTACTTAAGGCTATGCATGACTCCAATTTAGGGTAGTTATCTTAACTTCCCTATTCATCTGTTTTCCTACCAAAAAGTCTTTCGACAAGCTTCAAGGTCAAAGTATAAGATAAATTTATAATTTCATATTTCAATAATTTCCTAAATTCATATGCATGAGGACATCACATATCAATCAACTTGAAGAATGTCGACATTCACGAGAGTTCGATGTATCCAATATTACTTTAACCGATTCAAAGATCCAAGTAGTGCCTCAAAATTAAGCCATAGAATTATCCACACAGGATAATGACTTGCATGCTTAACATATTCGTAAAGGTCGTAGAAAACCCATTAACGCATGCTTCAGGAGGGTTCCAATCTAATAATAAGCTCATAGTAATAATAATAACAGAGGGCCTGGTGAGGGGTTTTCAATAATCCCCAAGGTAAATGATAATCGAATGACTCAGATGGAGCTATCTAGAAAGACCAATTAAACTAGTATGACTCTTCCCAAATAGAAGCCCCCAATCCTAATGGGAGTTTATATTATTACAATTCCACAGTAAAAACCAAGTACAGTCATATCGAAAATTCCTTTTTTCAAGCCATGTTCTACATAATATAAACAATACAAGAAAAAATTATAAACCTCACTCACGCTCCATAATATTTTCTACAGAAACCATCATTCAAAGGAATAATCAAGGCAAAAAGATAAACCAACATTATAAGATCAGTAGGCAAGAATCGATGTAGAGGTTTCTTCTACTCAAATAGTAAATAAGATAAACTGTAAAGGAGGGGAGAGATCAGTTCATGCAATTATGATTAACAGTCATTTGAAACCCATCTCTTTCTGGGCATCTCTTTCAAGAAAGAGTCAATATATGTAAATACATGTTATATAATATCCGGAGTCCAAATGCTATTTGCTTAGTAAAACAAAAAACACATCAACATTCCAAAAGAAACCCATATCTACAGCATTCGAACCAACTTGCAAAGATCGATTTATCCAAATGCTAAAGGAAATAAATCATTAAGAGAGAGGGTTAGTCTTATCATGCCTGTTTGGGGCTTCCTCAATGCAGCTTCGTCAAACCAAGGCTCCAGTAGCATCAGAAATGAAAAATTCCTGGCCAGCAGCAACTGGAGTTCCTTTCCTTCCTAGAATATCATCTAAAAGTCCCATACTTGCAAGCAACAGAGCATGTATCAGGTTATCAGCATAAACCCAATCATTTTTCACCCTAGGCTCCCCTATTGTGAATGTTAGGAGACCCATTTGTGCTAAGCAGAATATTCTTGGAAGATGCCGATCCTCACTAGGCCCATAAATTGCTGCCGGTCTAATAGCACATGTATAAAGTTTCTTTCCATCTCTTTTTCTGGCACCCCTGACACCCAATCTTAGGTTGGTAGAATAGATGAACATACTTCAACATGTAATAGAGGAGATATGTTGTACATAATGTCACTTGGGCTGCATATATGTCTCGAAATATTTTGTTATTGACTTTACTAATAATTATTTTCATATTATTGTCAACTGCAAAGAAAGACAACTGAATCACCAAACAATTGCATTGATGCTGCTAGTAAACATACTTCAACGATCTACCATTACTTTTGAGGACTAACTGTTCAGCCAAAGCTTTACTACGCCCATAGGGGTCAACATGATCCTCCAGTGAAAAATATCGCAATGCTTCATTGCCATAACAATCTCCTTTCCTCCATATACAACATTATATGTGCTTGTATATATAAGTCTCCTCACACCATACTTAACGTAGGCATCCAATACAAGGCAAGTCCCATTTATATTTACTTCATCAATCCGTCCCGCTTGAAGCATTTCTTTACCCGACATGCCATACGAAGCAAGGTGGAAAACACAGTCTGCTCCTCGCAGAGCTTTCTCGACGTCCTCATTTCAGCTTATATCACCTGCGATGCAAACGATGCCATTACGGTGGAGTGTGGTGATCCAGGGAGAGTCCTTGCGGAGGTCGAGTGATCGAACCTCGTCGGCTCCGCGTCGCATTAATTCTAGGCATAACGTGGTTCCAACAAACCCTGCGCCTCCTGTAACCACGAAGGTATTGCCTTCGATTCCTTCGCTCTCGCTCAACTGCATCTTTTGAGCCTCAGGTTTCTGAGCTTTCGGCTCTCCTTCCTCCAAAATGCATCAGGAACAACATAAAACCATGTCCAGGATCTGCGCACCAGCATAAGGCGTGAGGAGGTTTCATTGCGGCCAGGGAAGACAAAAAAAAGACACGCCCAGGAGGAACCATGAAGAAAAATGCCTTGACAGACAAGATTTCGATGGCCTCTCAACCACTCCACACGCAGTCCAACAAAAGGAAATCTCACACGGTCAGAGAAGGATAATGCAGGCAGTCAACAAGAAACATAGAAGATTTGCAAATCAGGATTAATAAATGAAGTGCGGCCACCAGCAAGAAAGACTCCAACACGTCTAGATTTTAATAACTCCACCCTCCACGCAGTCAGTCAGCACAAATGAGGCCCCTAACAACAATAAAAAAAGGAATTCCCTCCAGCCCACGCCAAGCATGGCATCAATGCAAAAAAAATGATTAAACAACTGGTGGTGAACCAAACCCCACGCCAAGAAGGAGATAAAGCTGACCGAGACAATTTTACAAGTCTCTGGATGAGTTACGTGGCCTAAAAGGCTTTAATAATTGAACACAAAATTTTATAATTTATTTACACAAATAAAAAAAATATAACTGACACGAATTCATTTATTATTACAATATTTTCTCCAAATAATTCACATAAGCTAAAAGTTATAAGAAATTTTGTATGATTACTATTCAACCCGAGAAGATTAAATCGCGTACAGACGAGCAAGAAGAGGAAGTAAGAGTCAAATTATCCATTACTCACAATGATTAAAACAACATACGAACAGGCTTAAGCAACCAAGCCAAGAAAACTAGAGGTTTCCATTCAAAAGAAAATACGAAGCAAGGAACGACCGTGGCACCAAGACGAGTAATCCCTTCCTCAGCGCGGAATGGGGTTCATTCTACAAAGCGACCAACCAAACAATAAAATTGCTTAACGATAATTAAATTAAAACAACATTGTTATCATTATATACTATAATTATAAATAATTTCTACTCACACCAATAATGACCAATGATCCAGCTTAACCATGCGACAACAAGATCCTTCTTTAATTAGGTTAACGCACAAGACATTACACAGTCCACACACAGAGGTGTCAATGACGACTTGAGAACGCAATAAGGAGAGGGAAGGTGCTAAAACATCACTGAAACAAGATCTAAGACAATGGAATACACGCAGCCATTCGACGCTCACAAGAGGGTCATTGCGACAAGAACTAGGGTAAATGCCGAATGGGGCATTACAGTTGTTCAGAAATTTTGTCACACATTGGTTTCAAAATGTTTTCAACAATTTCAATAAAATAATTAGGTTTCTTACGGAAAATCCTAAGAGGTTTTTTTGTCAAATTTTGCTTCTCTACAGTTTCAACCTGAATTTCTTTATTCACATTTTCATTATCTCCTTCAATTTCAACATTTGCTACATCACGAGTATTTAATTCTTCTTGAACATTGACGGTAAAAACATCTTCATCGTGAGTATTTAATTCAACTTCAACATTGACAGTAGAAACATTACCTGGTTCCTCATTGCTTACAATATTAGGGGTTGAAGATGAACCTCTTCTTGATTCACGAAGATTTGCATTCGCTCATCAACATTTGAAATCTATTTGTCTCTATTTGTTTGGTGTATTTTTACTTAATGACTTC
This sequence comes from Taxus chinensis, assembly GCA_019776745.2. NCBI lineage: Eukaryota > Viridiplantae > Streptophyta > Pinopsida > Cupressales > Taxaceae > Taxus > Taxus chinensis. The sequence goes on along the minus strand of CM034155.1, from coordinate 561,019,904 downwards.
CTTTCTTGTCTCTCATGATGTTTTACTTCGTAGTGATAAGAAAATGTGCAAAAATGGAGCAAAATTTCATAGTAATGTCCTACGGGGGTAAAGTCACCCGTAAAAATCACATGATAATTAGAACATTGGGATGCGTATCAAATATAAATGATTTATAAAGCGTTGGGGGGGGGAACATCACACTTTATAACCATGATCTTGCTTCTTTCTGTATCATCAAATCGGACCCTAAGGCTAAGGAAATCTTTGTTTTGCCCCACCAAAGCTCTGAAAGGTCTTTATGAAGGTGGAAAAGGGTCAAAAACTTCAAATTTCTCTTCTGCAAACTTGAACCATGTTAAATCAGTGAAAACATTTCACAAAAATGGTGCCCATAGGGAGACTGTTACTTCGTATATTGATTTTAGTGAGCTATCTAGAAGACCAATTAAACTAGTATGACTCTCCCAAATAGAAGCCCCCAATCCTAATGGGAGTTTATATTATTACAATTCCACAGTAAAAACCAAGTACAGTCATATCGAAAATTCCTTTTTTCAAGCCATGTTCTACATAATATAAACAATACAAGAAAAATTATAAACCTCACTCACGCTCCATAATATTTTCTACAGAAACCATCATTCAAAGGAATAATCAAGGCAAAAAGATAAACCAACATTATAAGATCAGTAGGCAAGAATCGATGTAGAGGTTTCTTCTACTCAAATAGTAAATAAGATAAACTGTAAAGGAGGGGAGAGATCAGTTCATGCAATTATGATTAACAGTCATTGAAACCCATCTCTTTCTGGGCATCTCTTTCAAGAAAGAGTCAATATATGTAAATACATGTTATATAATATCCGGAGTCCAAATGCTATTTGCTTAGTAAAACAAAACACATCAACATTCCAAAAGAAACCCATATCTACAGCATTCGAACCAACTTGCAAAGATCGATTTATCCAAATGCTAAAGGAAATAAATCATTAAGAGAGAGGGTTAGTCTTATCATGCCTGTTTGGGGCTTCCTCAATGCAGCTTCGTCAAACCAAGGCTCCAGTAGCATCAGAAATGAAAAATTCCTGGCCAGCAGCAACTGGAGTTCCTTTCCTTCCTAGAATATCATCTAAAAGTCCCATACTTGCAAGCAACAGAGCATTGTATCAGGTTATCAGCATAAACCCAATCATTTTTCACCCTAGGCTCCCCTATTGTGAATGTTAGGAGACCCATTTGTGCTAAGCAGAATATTCTTGGAAGATGCCGATCCTCACTAGGCCCATAAATTGCTGCCGGTCTAATAGCACATGTATAAAGTTTCTTTCCATCTCTTTTTCTGGCACCCCTGACACCCAATCTTAGGTTGGTAGAATAGATGAACATACTTCAACATGTAATAGAGGAGATATGTTGTACATAATGTCACTTGGGCTGCATATATGTCTCGAAATATTTTGTTATTGACTTTACTAATAATTATTTTCATATTATTGTCAACTGCAAAGAAAGACAACTGAATCACCCAAACAATTGCATTGATGCTGCTAGTAAACATACTTCAACGATCTACCATTACTTTTGAGGACTAACTGTTCAGCCAAAGCTTTACTACGCCCATAGGGGTCAACATGATCCTCCAGTGAAAAATATCGCAATGCTTCATTGCCATAACAATCTCCTTTCCTCCATATACAACATTATATGTGCTTGTATATATAAGTCTCCTCACACCATACTTAACGTAGGCATCCAATACAAGGCAAGTCCCATTTATATTTACTTCATCAATCCGTCCCGCTTGAAGCATTTCTTTACCCGACATGCCATACGAAGCAAGGTGGAAAACACAGTCTGCTCCTCGCCAGAGCTTTCTCGACGTCCTCATTTCAGCTTATATCACCTGCGATGCAAACGATGCCATTACGGTGGAGTGTGGTTGATCCAGGGAGAGTCCTTGCGGAGGTCGAGTGATCGAACCTCGTCGGCTCCGCGTCGCATTAATTCTAGGCATAACGTGGTTCCAACAAACCCTGCGCCTCCTGTAACCACGAAGGTATTGCCTTCGATTCCTTCGCTCTCGCTCAACTGCATCTTTTGAGCCTCAGGTTTCTGAGCTTTCGGCTCTCCTTCCTCCAAAATGCATCAGGAACAACATAAAACCATGTCCAGGATCTGCGCACCAGCATAAGGCGTGAGGAGGTTTCATTGCGGCCAGGGAAGACAAAAAAAGACACGCCCCAGGAGGAACCATGAAGAAAAATGCCTTGACAGACAAGATTTCGATGGCCTCTCAACCACTCCACACGCAGTCCAACAAAAGGAAATCTCACACGGTCAGAGAAGGATAATGCAGGCAGTCAACAAGAAACATAGAAGATTTGCAATCAGGATTAATAAATGAAGTGCGGCCACCAGCAAGAAAGACTCCAACACGTCTAGATTTTAATAACTCCACCCTCCACGCAGTCAGTCAGCACAAATGAGGCCCCCTAACAACAATAAAAAAGGAATTCCCTCCAGCCCACGCCAAGCATGGCATCAATGCAAAAAAAATGATTAAACAAATGGTGGTGAACCAAACCCCCCGCCAAAGAAGGAGATAAGCTGACCGAGACAATTTTACAAGTCTCTGGATGAGTTACGTGGCCTAAAAGGCTTTAATAATTGAACACAAAATTTTATAATTTATTTACACAAATAAAAAAATATAACTGACACGAATTCATTTATTATTACAATATTTTCTCCAAATAATTCACATAAGCTAAAAGTTATAAGAAATTTTGTATGATTATATTCAACCCGAGAAGATTAAATCGCGTACAGACGAGCAAGAAGAGGAAGTAAGAGTCAAATTATCCATTACTCACAATGATTAAAACAACATACGAACAGGCTTAAGCAACCAAGCCAAGAAACTAGAGGTTTCCATTCAAAAGAAAATACGAAGCAAGGAACGACCGTGGCACCAAGACGAGTAATCCCTTCCTCAGCGCGGAATGGGGTTCAGTGGACATGCGTAGTAGACCATTGGTGGAAGGGTGTTTTTGATCAACTATACTTTAGAGTACGCGATGTCTACTTATTCGTGTCTGGATGAAGTTGAGTTTCATTTTCTTCATGATCCTAGAGGATCGTATCTACACACACTTCTGATTTCAATTAAGATCTTGATGATTGAACTTGAACTTGAATATCTAACTATGGCTGGTTAAAAACCTTCCATGCGCAAGGACAAGGAAAGGGGTTGGAAAGGATAACATTGGGCCAAATGGAAGAAAATAAAGAAGAAATACTTCATAGATACAATGATGTGTGAGACAGGGTTGTTGAAGAAGCGTTGAGACATAGAGAAATAGGGCCATGCGATATTAATGAGAACCCTGAGGAAAGTGAGGGGCTGCAGGTTTTCAACAATTTCCCTCTGATAATTGGGAAAGCATACGGAAAGGACCCCCTCAGAGGTATCTTTGTGAATTTTTGATTCTAGTACAGGATTTGGAAACCATTGACATACATCTAGACACACTTTGAGCCCTTAGCTCCTTGCGCATGATACTCAAGAGTTGCTACAGTTCATGAGTAGAAAATTATTCATGAGCATTGAAGGTGAAGAACATCTTCATCATGAGTATTTAATCCAAGATTTCAACATTGTTGGTAGACAGCGATTACTTGGTTCCTCAGTGTGCTTAGTAATATTAGGGGTTGAAGATGAACCTGCATCTTGATAAACGCAAGGTGAATGACATTGGCTCAACATGCTAGAAATCTAGGCTTTGATTTCCAATAACCAAAATTCGTTTGGTGTTTTTTTACTTAATGACTTCATAGGCATAACACTTAGGGAAGAATGTTGGTGCACAAACTAGCTCTAGAACTGGTGTGAAAAATAGCTGCAACCACAATGCACATAGATTTCATAGGAACTCATACGGCAACACGGTCCCAAGAGGCTCGTAACCTTCCCCGGGAGGAGGTAATATTTGAACATTGAGGTTTATGCGTCTAGGCTTTGTTCCTTCTCTAGGACAAGCGTAATCATCCCTCCACAATAGCCGTCATCTTGATTCATTACGAGATATCACTCCATTCTAACCCTAAATATAGAGGAAATCTGAGGATTGCCCTGAGATGTGCATAAGCTCTGAAAGGTCTTCTATGGAGAGCGTAAGGGGATCACTAACTTCAGATAGGAAAGTGAGTCAGTTCTACAAACTTGAACTTTGCTAAGGAACTAAGCACATAGTTGGTATCAAAAGTATGATGCCATCACGAGACAACAATGAATGTATAACGCCTTCGTTGGCAGAATATTGATATCCCTGAATTCTAATAGAACAACATCAATATCACTTTATAATACATCACTAACAATAGGTCTTTCTGAAAGTGTTTCGTGCGAATATTCATGTCTACGTTTAAGATTGCAACTTTTGTTATCAAAGCTTATCTTAATGTGATATCGATTATACCATCCCGAGCACGCATGTAGTGGTATACACGTTAGGAGGAATATTGATTTCGATATCTTCAGATAGAGTGTATGTCGGGCATATTGTATTAGTAGCTCTGTTTTCTAAATCTTTTTAGACCACTTTCACAGAAAAAAATCATTAAAAAAAAATATTACTCGAAAAAATACAAAATAAAATCCATCCCAAGATAGACAACTACATCTAACTTTTCACCAAAGTAAAAAAAATTAATAACAAGATTTGGTCATCCAAATCGCAGGCAAATGGACTACAATCTTATAGGTTTTTTTCAAAAACAAAAACCAAGTCATATAATTTTAAGTGTTTAATATAGCTAAACTTGTCTATTTTTTTTTTTAAATTAGTATTTAAGAAATTAGATTTTGGATGCTACGATTCATTTTTATATAATTTTTTCTAATTTTGAGTGCGCATATTGCTAATAATCCCTACAAGTTGAGATTTTGCTATTTTTTGCAATATGACGTCCACTTATGACCCCTTTTTTGTCCACCAACTTGGTGCACTTACCCTAATTTCTTTCTGGTTTTCATCTTGGTCTTGTATACCCCACTTCCCAGTTTGACCTTTGTTACTTCAGCTTTTCTAAGTCTGAACTCCAGCACCCAATCAGGACGTCAACGCCTAGGCGCCCCCAACCCATTTGTAGCTTGTTCACATCTTTTGGGTTCTTTCAAGTTGTTGGTATTTTTATTTTCTTATTGGTCGGCCTTTTAGTGGTTAATTATGAAATTCAAACAAAGGAATTGTATAAATACAAAGCTATGTGACCATAATAAATGACCAAGCTCTAAGCATCTACTACTATCACATAAGGTTGCATCCAAAGGCATTACAAGAGCACCAAACTATCCATCTAGCATTCATTCAAGGGACAGGGGCTGCATTATTTTGAATACATTTCATAGAAGGGGAAGTTCATTTTTTCATGCACACATTTATTTACATCTTCTACATCTAGCTATTTTTCGCTATTCAAGTGTGTTTGACACAAGAGCCACATAGGACACGATTCTACACACACATGCAGAACTACATTGAGTCTAAAATGTAGTTCAACGCCTAGATTGTAAGTTCATTCAATCAAGTGACTGTCAGGGTTAGTCTGAATCCCCATTTACATCTTTATTTTTTAGGATTTGATGTAGTTTCGGGGTTTTGCAGAATATTGTATGTTTTTCATGTTATTAGCGAATTCAGTGATCACCACGTGATATATAGGCGACCAACAACGAAGGACAGAAAAATCCTAGCGATACCAGAAAAATCAGGTTTTGACCCTCTACACAGTCACAAGTTCCTATCGAAGGTCTCTTGTGCCTAGGCATCCTCACCACTTCTTAGGCACCCTTGTCTAGGCCATTATGCAAGTTCTAGTATTTTTCTTAGCATGTGCGTCAGTTGTTCTGATTCTGGAATACTTCAGGATAAGCAAAAAATCAAATAAGTTCCTTATCTCTCTCATTTTCTTACATAGTTAAATTTTGAAGTGCCTAGCATTTTTTATTTTACTGTACATCATTGCAGTAACTCTAAAATTAGATTTAGCAATAAATATTCAAATTTTATTAAAACAATACCTTAACAAATGTCATACCTTAAGCATTATGGATGGTGAGGCTACATGAACTTATAAATGAGGTCTAGATATGATTATTGCATGTGACAGGAGGTAGGGGTGAATGAGTTGGCTGGAGGATTTCCCATGGGGGCCCATGGAATTGTTGTAAGTTGACAACAACATAGGAAGGCAAGTCATGGTGTTATATCTCTAGATGGGAAAGTGACAATTGAAATTTTAGCAATGGAAGTACATAAATAAGGGGAAAATGTTAGAAGGTGGTTGTCATATCTAGACAGATAAGATGAATAAAGTGTATACAAGATCATATGTTGTGTATGCATAGAAGTGAAGGTAAAACAAAAGAGCATGTGCAATGTTACATTTACACTAGGATATGTCTAAAAACAATGCCACCTTAACAAACTCCAATCTAGAAATAATACAATTACATCCTATTAGGATTGACTTATTTTTAAAATGACACAAAACACTAGAAAGAGACAAAAATTAATGTTAATGGGGATTGAGTTCCCCTTTGAATGCATAGTTTGAGAACACTCCATTGACATGTGTAATGTGGTTTGTGTACACCTATATTTAGCTCCAGCAATTTAAATACTTAAATTGCACTAGTTATACCCTTTCCCACAAATTGACAACATATCGTCAATATAGCACATTTTCTCTTCTATCATCGTCAATCAACTACATTACACTAGTTAATTGGCCCTTCTATCCAGCAAAGATGAAAATTAATGACCTTCTATTATTTAAACCCTTTTTTACTTGAATTAATTAATTATTATTAATTAATTAAGTTTCCTCTTTTATTGGATCAATAAATCATCATTTATTTGATTAAACCCTTCTTATCCCCTAAATCATACTAATTATTCTTCTGAAAAAGTTTCTATGATCTTGCTCACCTATTAATTAATCACTTTGGTTAATTAATAAATCCCCTCTAACCCCATGAGTCGCTAAAGGAAAAACTTAACTCTCTTAGGGTTGACTCAAACCCCCTTTCAACCATAGTCATCCTCAACAAACTCAACCTTGCTATTATCCCACATGTAAAGGGATGAAAAACTTATTTTATCCACTGGGCTATATAAGGAGCCCTCCTCCTACCTTTCTACTTACACCTAAATATGCATAGAGCCTAAACTATATCCATTTTATCATCTTAGAGTATTATTCCGTTAGAGGAGCTAGCTATCTTCATTTCTTGCATTCATCTATCCAAGTTTGAAGTCATATAGAGATATGTCAAATGGTCTTGTAGCCATGGATTAACAAGACTCCATTATTGAAACCTTGGGGTTCAAACATACAATCAACCCTTTGATTGCTAAGAATCTAAATAGGTTCATTTCATTTTATTGGTATTCAATAGAGATAGAAATTAATTACTTAGCATATTAGTTTGGATGTTTATTCATGTTCTAATGCAAAGATGTTGGTAGATTAGTCTTGCTTAAGATCTAAACATGATGGTGCATAAATTTTAGTTTAGCATTATATTGAGGCTACTAGGTGTTAGTTTCAATTTCACTTGCAAAGCTAACTAATTCTTGTGCACAATTTGGGTAGACAAGAATGCATTCAAGAGGCTGTGTGGAGCAATTTTTATGCTATCTTAATGCGTCTTATTTTTTTGTGACAATGATCGAAAATAATATAACAAATATTTTCTACCAAATTATTAATTATTAAGAGTTAAAAAACATATAAACATGTGTAAGTGACTTTCAAATTTAAAATGGGCAATTTGGTGTTTATAGTGTACATAATATGGAATGTTAAAATCACCTTCACTATAATCACATGAGATGAGAAATATGACGGTTATCAAACACCTTTCTAAACCAAGAGAGGGGGCTCCATGCATGGATTTGCATAGAATATATTATATTCTATGTGAGATTTTCCTTAGTTCATTGGAGTTATATCACCACTAAGAATACAGTTCTTGTCCAAATCCATATATGAGGACTAATAAAATTTATAAACTCCTCCTCGAATGGTCCCATGTACAGAATTGCAACTAAGAAAAATATTTGATCTAAAAGATGTGGACTTGGAGTCAAAGATTGTACTTGGAAGGTGGTGTCAAAGCACTATTGTATGTTGGAGAATTGCATCCTTTGCTCCATATTTGATTGGTTCCTATAGATGTTGCTAAATGTGGATGTAACAAACACCAAATAAACATTTCCTTTAAAACACCTCAGGTCTAATTTCCATAGAAGTATTTACAACTATCATCTTCTAAACCTACATGGGCCATGGCCATATGTTAATAACAATAGTAGTTAGATGAGATGAACAAGCATAGTAAATTTAGGCAAATTACACCACTGAAAAAACAAATTACATTTAAGAAATTAATAAAATATGATCTACCATCCTTGCTAATGTAGCACATAGTCTATGTTTCTTTTATACACGAGTTTTCATTATTCTTATTGCGATTTTATTACAAAATGTAGAGGCTGTTATGTAATTATGGTAATTGAGTAATGAATATCATATCCTTTTACTTTACTCTTAGTAATATGCTTCATGAGATTTTTATTTGTAGCTCATATTTTTGTGTGATTTTTTTGTTGAAGGTATGAATTTATTCCAGTCTCTTTTAGCTTAGATGAAAGGTATGAGGGGTATCCATTTTTCCAAAGTCTTTCGAGCCACAATCCTGACCTCATCCCTTGCGAAGGTGCCTTGGGCCACTATCATAGATTTGTGCCCCGGATATGGAACAACTATCGCACGTGCTTCCATTTTTTTCTCTACAATATTACTTGTCGAATTGGTAATGGTAGGTCTGTTGAAACAAGAAAAAGACATTAATAGAGTATCAAAATTATAAAATGTTTATTGTTCAACTCTTTTGAGAACCAATTTTTTTTTAATGTGACGATGTTTCTATTTCCACCATCAATGAAGAATATTTTATAAATTTGGTCAACACTTCTAGTAAAAGTTTACTTTTTTCGGGATGTGACTTTTGTGCAGAAAGGAGTGACGACTGACATAGTGGTAAGGTTTTTCTTTATTCCCAAAATTTGGGGTAGGGAGTTTGTAGGTTGTTCCACAGGTTGATCATGAAACACATTTTATATTTGAGCGTTGTTATTTAAAATTAGGGATTGCTATCTGAAAATAAGATTTTTTTTATTAACAAAATTTATTAATGGGTAGGATGGTATGTTTTTAATTTAATTATCAATATTTTACAATTAAAATTTGTCAATTTTTTAATTATTTGATATATTATATAGCAATAGAATGAGCCTTTCAAAAATAATCTCACATCTAAAAATATCACGCCAATGGAAACATCAACAAAAACCCAAAGAATGCACATTTTAGTTTTAGTGGCTAGAGAGTGGGAAACATTTGTAGTATATATATTGAACGTGCAATTGTTTTTTCCATTTTTGGCCATTTTTTGTGAAGTGTTTCTCTTACTTTATGTATCTTTCAAACTTTTTTTTGTCACTGTATCAAATTGTATGTGTTAAAGTTTTCAAGTTGACCCACATTATTAATAATGTTTTCTTCATAATTTGGTTCTTATAAAAAGACAATTTAGAGTGAGAATTACATTGTTTTATTTTAAATACTAGCATCCTCTTGTTTTTCTTTATTTTCTTTCTCATCTTACTCCCCCTCTTATTCTCTTCTTCATCCTTCATTTTATCTCACATGTCTTTCTTTTCTTGCTCCTCTTTTAATTTCAAAGTTATTTTTTGTGGACTGTCTTGCTTTTGTAGTTCATCTACTTTTTTCCTTTTTCTCTTGTACATATTCCTCATGTTTAGCTTTTAACTATGCCTTTACCATTTTCTGAGTTTCCTTTTTCTCAACCTTGCAGTTTTTGTCTTCTTCTTGTTCCAACACAATCTTGTCATCTTTTGCTTTCTTTTTCCACGGCTTCCTTGGTGGCTTCTTCTTATTATTACTTCTCCTCAACCTCTTTTCTTAAAGTTTTTGGTTTCTTCAGTTGTTCTTTGGAGACATCTTACTTTGTTTTCTCAGTTTATGGTGAAAACTATGTGGGTTTCCATAGAGGTTGGTGCACACCCATTTTTCACCTATTTCAACTCTTACAAGGCATGCATACCAATATGGTGGGTAGGGGGAGAAGGAGTACCCACAATCCCTTTAATGGTGGATTTTAGTACTCACTCCTTTCCTCTCCTAAGAGTGTTAATCTTTTCCCTCTTTACAATACACTCCTCTCTCCCCCTCCTTTAGATTTTCTCTTGGGTGTTGTCTTTTGCACTCCTTCATACCCTTCTTTGATTTCTATAGAATCCCTTCTCTTGCTTTTGCACTCGATTGTGGGATCCGCCAAACATTACCTCCACATCATCTCCAATTTCCAACTCACAGAAAACACACACATTATGCATCCAGCTCAAATCCTCAAAGATACATGAGGCATAAAATTTCTGAAGCTTTGTGAAGTTAATAGACACTACAAATTCTTCAATGCAACTGTAGTTATGACCTCGTCACATAGCTCTCGACACTGCATACAATAAGGTGGTAACTTCATCTAACTCGCATCTCCTTACATACAACGCAACATTGGCATCGACTTCTTTTGCTAGCTTGACAATGAATTTGGCTTTCAACATTTATCAGAGTCCCAAACATTACATTCGAATCTCCATTACACATTACCAAAACCACTCTCCACCTCAAAACCACCCCAACCCACGGTTTCAACATGTCATATATGTTTGGGTTGGAATTCTTCATCATATAGCTCGCTTCAAATCCCGCAATGTACACAACTTTACCAAATTATATGGTGTAAAGTATTTTATTAGGGAGTTTATTAGTGTCATTTTTATTTATTTTTAAATGAGTTTGTCTTTATGTGTTTTTTATTATGCCAAAGGTGTGTTCTAAATAAGGATCATGTTATATTAGAGCGAACTTCCCAATTTTGACAAATGAGTTATAATCCATGTGAACGACATAATTTTTTTTGTCATTGCATCATTGTTTTTGTAATTCTAGCATACGTCTAAAACAAAATAGTCCAAGTTGTTCAAATCTGCCAACATAGCCATTGTGTCATCAGACAAAGACAAGTACTTAGCATGACTTAATTTAACCATGAAGAGCACAACCCTAGCAATGGTTCGAGATGGTGGCACGTACACACCTCGACTCCCAAATCCACCACAACCACCTCCCTAGTAATTCGGGATAACACTTCTAGAGGGAGATCCATCAACCTTGTTTTTCTTCCCAAAAGTATAAGGTTCAAGTCCCCTTGCCGCTCATTTTGAAGATGATGAATCATGGAAAATGACAATACATAGCAGGGGCAATTATCCTAATGTTGACATGTTACCCAAAACTTATTTCATCATATCCATGTACTGCCCCAAAAAGATTCTCTCCTTGTTTTCTCATTGATATGGAAAACATTTTAATTAGACATTCTAGACATGTCAAAATATTTTCCGAAAATTTTCACCTCTCAAAAATTTAAAATATTTTAAACTAGACCAACCTATCCTAGTTATTATACTAAAAAGTGTCATGGTTTTGTACCTACTTTGGAAATAACTAACCTTTTGTAAACCATGGAAAAATCACCCTATCTCTTCTAAACGATTTTAGAGAGCTTATCATTTAGGATAGTAGTTCCCATGAAAGGGTTTCACATTCCACCTTCCACCTTGGACTACATCGTTTGTTATATTTTCCTACTCGTTCTCCTCCTTAGACCCCTATAAAGTGAATGCCTCGTCTCTCCCCTGCACATGCAGTACTTAAACATTGCATTAGTCAAATTTACAAATGACTAGATGATGTAGGCTACACATGTTCCCATTCCTTCACAGATGGGTTGGCATCTCTTCCAACTTTCCTCTACCGACATTCATGCGTTTAGATTTGTATGCTCATCAATAGATCATAATCTTCACATTGATCCACTGAAATACAATATTCGTACCAATCAACTGAATTATAATCTTCGGACCGAAACATTCCCTTTTTACAACCTTCGATGAGCTAGAGGATTGAAGGAGGACCAAGATGCACATGCAAAAAAATCCTCTTTTGCCAATGTCTCAAACATTGATTATGTTAATAAACGTTTCCAAATGTGAGTTTCGATAACTATGGCCGACACGTATGAAGTAAATGTGAGATGTTTCCTCCCTCAAATTCAATTTCTTTGATACATCTTCTTCCGCATTTCCATCACATATTTCACGTGCAATTGGTAATATCTTAAATCTAGAAAAAGTATTTAATGGCCCAAAAAAACCATGAAAAATATATAAACCGCCACAAGTGTACGGCGAGAAAAGGTCAAAACATATTACTCGGGGGTCTCCACACAAACATGATATGCATTTGTTCAACACCCATGACTGAATGTGAGAAACCAAAGATTATTTAATGGAAACAATATCCAGACTCAATATTCCTGGAGTGTTGGTGCGTAGAAGGGAGATCACTACAAAATAACCAGGACGCCATTACATAAGTATGAGTGATATTCGGAAGAAACCAGAGGTAGAGAATCCCCTGCGTCGAAATCCTAAAACCTAGAACTTGGAAGTGTCACTTGCTGAGACAGTCCATTTCAGATTGCCTGGTATTGTCCTGCAACATCACTCATGGAATTTTCTTTTGGCTTCTTTCAATCTGTTGGCAAGTGCTTCTAAATTAGCGGCAGACCAACCCTCCTCCACCACTTCCTCTCTGGCAAGGTCTCTAAATTTCTCCGCCACTCCTCTTACTTCAGCTCCCTCCTTCCCTTCCATCAACAATTTAACCTTCCTCGCTATTTTTTCCCCTGTAATCACCCCATTTTCATTTTCTTGGCTTCGCAGCCTCAATCCAAACTTCCATTCGTCCACCAGAAGCTTGCAATTGGGGAACTGATCCAGGATAAGAGGAAATCCGAGCATCGGAACACCGGACGAAACGCTCTCCGTAACAGCATTCCATCCGCAGTGGCTCAAAAACCCTCCCACGGAAAAATGATCCAGAATCTTCATCTGGTTAAACCAGGGGGCAACAAAACCCTGGTCTTTACATTCATCCAAAAATCCAGGAGGCAGCATCTCTGAGACATGAGACGCCTCCTTATCCGGACGAAGCGCCCACACAAAATAACACCCGCTCTTCATAAGACCGAGGGCTATTTCCCAAATCTGAGGCCTCGACACAGGAAGGAAGCTGCCGAAGGAAACATATATAACCGACCGCGGCTGTTTGGAATCCAGCCATTGACTGCAGTCGGTTTCGATCCGTGAACCGCTTCCCTTCTTCCGATCTCGGCAGTCTGTGCGGTGAAAGTAGGCAGACGGCAACAAGGGACCAACACAGTGCAGGGGGGGTTTCATTTTCTGCCGCAATGCCTCCACAGCCTTCCATTCCAAGGCGTAGAAAGAATTCGCTACAATCAAATCTGCTTCCTTGACATTCACAATACACTCAGCAATCTCATTTCTAAAGGAAAATGGAGGTTGAAGAGGGGACGGAAGCTCTCCCAGTTGTAATGAAGGCACCCCTGGAATACAGTCTGTGCACCCTTCCACCCTAGCTGCAACAAAACACACACACACCCACACACACACAAAAAATGATTTTTTCTCCCAATTTACCTGTTCAAAGATTCTAGTTTTCTTAGCAGAACGTTTTTTAACATACCTAAGTCTGAATGATAAAAAATGGAAAAAGTCGTCACAGACATTGGCCACAGCGAAACAGATAGGAGACCCCGTCGTTTTGCAAAAGGCGCCGTCCACTTGAGCAACGCATCGGAGATTATACAGGTTACAGGTGTTTCCGACCGATCGAAATTGCTGATAATTTCATTCACATGAGCTTCCATGTTCGACAGCGAGCGAAAGAATTCGACCATATCAGCCGATCTTTGTGACTCCCCCACCACGCAGTCAGGTATGATCCGCGTTCGCAACGGGAGGCCGAGAGTTTGAGCATGGGTGAAAGCATTATCTTGTGCCTCTGTAATAATTTTGTGCCACGACTCGGTGAGAACAAATGTAATGGCGATTCCCTGAGAGGCGAGCTTTGTAGCGAGCTGCATCATGGGATTTAAGTGGCCTTGCCCTGGATATCCAATAACTATCGCATGCGCCGCCATTTTTTCTTTGCTGTTTAATTTCAATTGTAGCTCACAAAACTGAAGAAATAGGCAAACAGAGATATACGATACATTTTCTGTTCAGGCTGGCGACATTTTTATAGTCAAAGGGGTTAACTTTGACGTGCACGGATCGAGGGAGAATAAGTCTTGGATTGTGAAAAATGTTGGGCGAACCTATGAAAATTTCCTTTTTCTTATGACCAGGCATATATGAAATAAGTTCCTTTTCAATGGCTAATGACACAATAACCTGACCTATTATTTCCTAGCTTCTGGATACGCATAGTTACCGAGGCTTGCATTTGGAAATATTTTTTAACGTAATTAATAGTTGAGGCATTGATAAAGGAGGGGAAAAAATTCGTGTGCATCTTTTCCTACTTAGATCATGTGGGTCATCTAGGGTTACAAAAAGGGAACATTTGCATATGAATATTATAATTTGGTGGGTTGAGACCATAATTTACTATGTTTGTGTGAAGATTATAATTTATTCACCAGTCAAAAACTCTGAATGCGCTGAATTTGTTGAATGTGTGGATGTCAATGGAGGACAATTAGAAGAGATGACAACCCTTATGTTGACGCATGGGGACATGAGTAGTCAACATCATCTAGTTGTTTTGAGAGTCGACGAATGCAATGTTTTAACCACCACATGTGATGTGAAATGACAGGCGAGATGAAGGAAGATGCAAACTCAATCAATCATGTCAGTGGTGTGACAAGATGCTAGAAGCAAACACGTATGGATCATAATACTCAATACATGATCCATAATGCAAATATGATGTTGAGCTCGTTGGAGGACTAGTAATGCAAAGACCAATGCTTGTTGAGTCCAAACCAAATACAAATCTATTACAGATTGAAGTTAAAACATCCATTCAAACTCAATGAATGTTTAATCTTCAACGCTAGCATGAATCCAAATGAAGCACTCAGGGGAGATGAGGCATTCACTTTACAGGGGTCTGCAGAGGAGAACAAGTCGAGGAAGATAATAAAAAGGTACATTCCAAGGTGGAATGAGGAATGCGGGACCCTTACATGGGATCTCCTTTCCTAAATGACAAGCACTTTAAAATTGTTCACGACACAAATATGGTCGTAAGGCAAGGAACAAAGAACCCAAATCTATCAAATTTGCTAACAACAGTTTAGTTTGGGAAAAAAGGATATCTACATAATTTCTTGTCAAGATTACAAGTTTAACAACCGATATCATGCAGTATTGTTTATGGATAATTTGTCGATAACATTCCTTTTTTTGTATATATAAGCTATGGTGTATACTTTTACAGTAAGTTTTTTTTCGATGATTTTTTATTTGTGGGTTTGTTTCTATTATTGTGTGGCGGGTGGTAGGTTACAGATCAAGAGATTCACACTTGGGGTCTTTCCACCACCAACACTGACAAATACCTCTACAAAATGTAATATAATTCAACCTAATAAAAAATATAGCGAGCTTAAGAATAATGTTGTATCGCATCTATTAAAATCCATATGGAGGGGTCACTAAGTTGGTGATGTTACCTTGTCCATTAGTTCTATTACATCAACACCAAACTCTTACACAACTGAAAGAACAATTATGTTTAGAAAATATGGGGAATATGGGCTTTGCTATGTTTTTTTAGGACATCGAGACTTTCAATTCGATGACATTGGATTTATTAGATAAGACAAAAACATGAATGTAAAGTTGGAAAGAAAATGGTGGGGATTAAATACATGGATGTCCCATATTTCTTCCACAACTCAAATTGTCTCTACCCAATAAATATCTACGATATGTGCTCTACTTTACCATTTCAATGTCACTTGCATTATTCAAGTGGTTGTGATTTGTGTTTAAATGATCCAAAATAAAAAATGGGGAAAATATGATACATTCCACATGATTGCAAATTGTACTTAAATGGGGCTCCAAAATATTCTTGGTATCTTGATGACATCTCAATGGAAACCTAAAGACCATGAAAATGCAAACATCTATAAGTGGATTTTTGGACACGTTTCCAGTCATGTGACATGACTTGTCTTCTACATGTGTCAGTCAAGGTATCTAACTAATAGTATCCTTATGATAGCTATATTTTTTTAATGCAAAACCATTCGATCAACTTAGTGGCAATGTAGTGATGTAGAACACTTCTACAAAGGCTGCCTACAAAATATAAATTGTATGATCCTGCGAAAAATGTAATAAGCATGAGGTTATATGTCAGATTATTTTGACCTTTCGATATTTTCCTGTGATTTGACGAAAGCCAAAAAAAATTATTTTTTGAAAATAGAACATAATCATCACAACCATCAGATATGATGCTTAGCTATTGGACGGTAGATTGAGTGTTGGGAATCTCAAGAGGGAATACATACCATTTGAGTGGTTTTAGTTTCCTTAGGAAATGAACCAGAATTGAGACACATTGACGCAAACATTTTTTATTAAGTAATTTGTATCTAGAAGACATACATGGAAGGTGAAGATTGAGTTGAGTTGTTGATGTCCCTACAAAATGGATGTCATCCATCACACTCTTTGACTAGTGTTAGACCAAACATCCTTGAATCCAATAGCAGTAACACCTTTGGCATAGTAAAAATTTGAATAATTTACAATTCTCACATTGGTAATGTGTGAAGTTCATGTGACAATTAGAACAAATTGGTCAACGTAGTTCATATGATAATAATAGTAATTTATAATTTTCACTTTGAAAATGTGTGAAATTCACATGATTATTAAAAAATATTGGTCGAAAGAATAAAAACAAATCTCTCAAATGAAGCCAACATTTATGTGAAAACCTTGCATGACATATTCTAAATTTTGGAAATTTATATTACTTTTAATTCTATTAGGTGGGTTTTTAATTTTGTATTTGGGTATGAGAGCTAATTCCAACCGTCGACAAATCTCCGTAAATAAATATAATCTAAAGCATATCCAATGGTCCTTATGAGGTTTGACACGTACCAATCATTTTTTTAAATATTTTTCAGTCATTGAAGATGGGGGTCGATTGCCTCTCATGGCCATGCCCACACCCAGGAAAAAACATTGAAATAATAACCATTTTGAAGGTGGAAATATAGATTCGTGTTGTCACAATTGATATAATTTATGAAATTAAAATATTAGTATTTCGTTGAGGCATGGATGTCAAAGGTAGCAAGAGAGGTAGTAAGGTTCAATTCAATAGAGGAAATGCCTTCAACGTAAACATTGTAACTTGGAGATGAAATCATATAATTATTAAGATACCATTTATTAATTAATTAATGAACTGGGCCACTTTAATAAAAATAATCAATAAAAAGAAGAAGAACAAAGGGGTTTCTCTGTGGCCTAAAGGCTGGCAGCCATTTTTAGTGCCAGAAGTCAACAAATGCTCTCATCTCGAAAATTCAAAAAATATGAGTGTTGAGATTCCCCCTGCTGGCGGTGGTACCAAGTAGTCACATGTTTTTGAGTCTTTTGGTTTTGACCCAAGTCAGGATAGCTCTCACAGAGTCCCTCTATTTGCATTGGATCCCCTGCAGGCACCATGGATTGTTGTAACAAAATATAAGGAGAAGAAGGGGCAATTTGATGCTCATGTTTCTCAGGGGAGCTTTGGTTCTCTTGTTCTTTCTTTGGCATTGGATGGATTTGATTTTAACAATTTGTGATGTTTTGTTGTTTTCCTATGTATGAAAAATTTTGCTTGTGGATTTGGTGTGTGCTCTCGTACCGTCTGCTTTTATTTTGAGAGAATTTTGTATCATGTTGCATTTAATATAATATAAGATCTTTTTCATCAAAAGAAAAAGTTAAACGGTGATATTAAAGTTTTAGAGAGCATCATTATAAAATGGAGAAAAAATCCTTATATGAGTGCATATAAATCACTATTCAAATATAGTTAGAATTTATTTTACAAGTATCCTATTTTAAAAATTCAGAAAAAATCAATTCACATAGCTAAAACAATGGTTTTGGAGAATGTTTATTCTTTAAAGACTCTGTGCGTGAAAGAATTTACACAATTTTTACTGGAGGAACGGGTCATGGAACCTACCATGTTAAAAATAAATAAAAAACTTGTGTCATACATACAATCCATAGAGCATGCATCAAAGAAGTGATATGCATATCCCTCACATAGGTTTGCAGTCAATGCGAACCTACACAAAAGATTGACTATCCCAGTCAATCCTTGCACCCAGTCAGTCTTGAACTCGTGATACATGTGCCCTATTTCTAATGTCCCACCATTCTACTATATGCTCACATATGAAACAATACGACGTTTTTTCTTTTTAAAAAACCGCAAATAAAAATTTGACATAATATGTAACAACACATTACTTTGTTACCTGAACATAATGTGTTGTTACCTATTTTGTCAAAACTAATGGCAACATGATGGAAAATAATTTTTTCCTATTATGCGAACATACATGAGGGATAGGCTCCTCCTAAAAAAAAGTGCGCAGGGGCTAATCCCAATTTGTCTAAATTCCCGGGAAAGATGCTTATTGTGGAGCATCCAACCGATGAGGCAGATGTGAAGAAATTTGTGAGGTTAGAACAATTAAAATATTAATGTATCTTCAAGAATGAATTTTAGATGGGATAAGGTTCACTCCAATAGTGAGTACACCTTCGGTGTAAAAATACCTCATGATAAAGATAAAAGAATAGGTATTTCACAATCCCATTCCACAGTATATGGTGAGTAACAAAGGGAAAGTAACAAATTATTATAAAAATTTAAAATATGAAGTTTTTTTTTATAATTTTAGTATCCATTGATTTTTACTATGGTACTCAAATTTCATGCTTTTAAGGTTGTGTCAGAATGGTAAGTCATTGCATTGATGAATCATAGGTTTTGTTGGTAAGTAATTCCATAAGGGGATTGAAACATATATGTGAGAGAAAATATCTACCTTATGGCATCATGATCTTATAGTAAGGAATGACTTGTGCCTGTAGTAACTTGATTTTAGTACAAAGCATGGGATAACATAAATTATGATAAATCATAGGACACTTCAACCTCTAGTTCAATTTGGCTCTTTTTAGCATCTTTTTCCCCTTGTGATTGTCTCCACATCATTTATGTCACCTCTTATTGGCCTTTAAACACACTTTTAGTAGATTTCTATTTTTCCTAGTACACTCAAGAGATCTATCCAAATACTCATCCTCCTTTCCTAGGTATTTCCCATCTTTTCAACAGAGGGTCAAGTTCAGTGCATAATTGTATCCCCTTCTATTTTACTAGCTATTTTTCCATTTGGGAACTTTCTTGGGGTCATCCTACATTTGAATTCAAGGTTGGTATGTGCTAGAAAATTCAATTATAGTATACTATATAAAGAAACCCCCTAAAGGTCATTATACAAACAAGGGAAACACATGCCACCTTCTTCACATGAGAGTAAAACTCAGAGATCATTATTGATTGAGCTATGTATATATAAAACCACTCTAAATTCCACAAGATAAATTATAAACTATCCTATCAAATCTAAAGCATATCAATATATGAAGTTGCATTTCGTTAATTGTCTTGTGCCAAAAATATAACATTTCATTGCATTTCTTGAGTATTTATGGAGCAAACATGGAATGTGGTGATTAAATGATACACTTGAATTGGAATTAATTATGCATAAAACTACGTCAACCCTGATTCACCATATCTTTCCATAGTATACCGTGATTAAATTAGGGGAAGTAATAAATCATTACAAAATTTTGGAATGATGTAAAGTTCCTCTAATCATTCTAATATCCGCATATTTCAAATATAGTAGTTAAATTTCTCCACAAATTCTTTTATGGTTAAAGGATATCACACAAGGCAAGAAGTACCATCGAAGCATTTAGTTGTGGTGGAGTACTATCTTATACTTGGAGAACCATGTGAATCTAAAGACGTTTGTAGAGGCTTGTTGTTTAATTCACGAGTATTTTTTAAGAAGATTAAATCTTTACCTCAAATAACATCACTTAAAGAACTTGAAGAGAATAAAATGAACCCTCCATTATTCCTTAAGGCCATTGAGATATATGTGTGAGGGAATATCTCCACCTTGCGACATCCTAATCTTTTAGTAGGCAATGGCCTACTACTATGGTACCCTAATTTCCGTATAAAGCATGTATCAACATCAATTTTGACACAATTTAGGACACAAACCTTTTGTGCACATTTTCCTATTTTAAAAATATCTTTTGCCCTTCTAATTTTCACAACATCACCTTTGACACCTTTGATTTCCCTTTACACATTCTCACTTTTTCCCAATTTTCTTGTGATACTCATCATTGTCACTTTTGAAAACACACATCCTCCTTTCCTAAACATTTTTCCATATTTTCAATAGAGAGTAAAGTTCAATTTTACCGAACCTGTCTTAAGCTAGGTTCAACGTCTAAACCTACCCCCATTCCAGTTTTCCATTTGGGAAATTTTCTGAGGTCAACTTAGTTTGAAATTAGGACTGACATGCGTGGGAAAAACAATAAGAACCTAATATATAAAGAAAAAACTTAGAGGTCATTTTACACACAAGGGACACACAATACATTCTATTCACATAAGTAGAACACTTGGAGATTTTTACTCCACATGAATTTTTGTGGTAAAAGGGTCTCCCACAAGGCAAAAAATACCACATAAACCTGTATTCATGGTGAAGCATTGTCGTATACTTAGAAAACCATATGAATTCAAATAAGATTGATAAAGGTTTGTTTCAAGTGTTAGGAGTATCTATGAAAAAATATCATCTCTTTTCCCAAGATAACTTCACATGAACTTGGATAAAAAAAGAGAGAAGCTCCACAATTCCATATGGTAATTGAGATAGATATGTGAGGGAAAAGCTCCACCTTAAGACATCATGATTTTTATGGAGGCAATGGATTTTTATAGTGGTAGATTAATTTTAGCATAAACCACATGGCAATATCAAATTTTGACACCATTTAAAACACTTAAAACTTTAATGCACATTTAATTGTTTTTGGCATCATTCCCCCCTTTTAATTTCCCTATACACTCTCATAGGATCTTTTTTAGTTTTTCTAGGGAACTCAACAAACCTCTATATACATTCATCCTCCTCTCCCGAGAATTCTCATCTTTAATTGAGAATCAAGTTTAGCACCAATAAACCTATAATAGGGTAGGTTTGGTGTATGACCTTGCCTCTTTCACTCCAATGGTCATTTTTTTCCATTTGAGGAATTTCTTGATGTTGGTAATACTACTCACTTAAGAGGAATGCTTAAAGATATTGTTAATACTTGACCTAGGGTATGTACATGATAATGATGGAAAAAGGGGGTAATAGTAACAAAAAAATATTTTGAAAATAGCAATAGATGAACTTAGAGAGACTTTGAGAGGCATATAATTAAAGGATTTTGTAACACTATAAGGAGATAAATTGTCCATTTTGAATCTAATTTATAAATATATAATTATTTATAATACCCGGATGAGATAAGTGTGTAAAATTTATGCATTTCTAACAGTGATATAAAATGCTTTCGTGAAATCTTCATAAAAGTGCATGTGTATAGACAAATGTTTTTGAAGAAAAAGAACAAACTTTTAAATGAAACATCATACATGGATGCAAAAAGGTTAAAAATTGTTGAGAATATTTTAAAAATAATTTTTCAATTATATAATAAGAAAGTAGGAAAAATGAAAATGTAAGTATGGACATGAATTTTTGATCTCAACTTTGTATATTTGATTTTCTAAAAAGAGTAGTTAATAATGCATAGCTTGTTGAGATATAATTTTGATAATAAATTGGTCAACTATTAAAGAGTTATTAAACTATTAGTAATGCTACATGTATGACCCATAATGAGTTATGTTATGCAGAAAATAAGTAATAATTAAAAATAATAACTTAATCGTAAAAAATTAATAATTTTGAAAATTTAGATTCTCCCATCTACAAATCCATAAAGTTTTTTTTAAACGAAAAGTTGATATTATATGTGCCCAAGAAGGTGGATAATTTTTCTAAATTTTCTAAAATCCATGTTGGCTTATCTAATGCATGTATAAGGCACAAGTTCAAATCTGCAAACAAATACTTAATATTGTTTGAAATGGAAGAATAGTCAAAATTTTATGAAAAAATATAGGATGGTACACTCTTTGGAAATGGCATATGTCCTTTACAAATAGTAAATGTAACTAATGTTTTTACCATTATTACCTTCATTAAAAAATGATATGTATAGTTTTGTAAAGGGCTAACACCTTTTTTAGAATTATAAAGAAGTGTAAAATAGAGTTAGGAATAGTTTTTATAGACAATCTACAAATTCTACATTTTGTATTGTCTCAAACATTATAAATTGATCATTTTTTGTTTCAATTTAATCCTCCTTTGATTACAAAGCATAGGAAGAGAACATGGGGTCCAATTGTCACTACCAATGACCAACTAAGGAGAAACTAAATGAATAACTTGAAGCAATGAGAGAAAAAGAAATAAAAAGACAAACACTTAAAAGAACATTGAAAAGAGCTTCTAATCAAAGTCAAGATATTTATTCCACAAAAAATAATGTTTCTATTGTGAATAAAATCTCCAATGCAATGAATTTTAAATCTAGAAAAATCTTTTAAGTGAGATAAAAGGTGGATACTTACTGTTGAATGATGAAACTCGATATGTAGGACACTGTAATTAGTTTGTATTGAATGAAAGAACACATAGATAAATAAAAATTAATGAAACACCTATCTATAATGAATTTTAAAGCATGAAGATAAAAATATTTGTATGAAGATCTGATGAATGATCACATAATGACCCCAATTGGACCCATTCCAAGTGAAGAGGAATTAAATATCCGTATAGAGTTTGATGTTAACATAGGCATGCATCCCCATTCTATGGTTGAAGCAATAACACCAACACATATAAGAAATGTTCTCTTCTAGGCCTACACATCCATTCAAGATAATTGGATGAACACAAATGAAATAGATGAGAATATATTATAACCCATGGAAGGAATAAAGGAATCATGTACAACTAGAACTCATATTAAATGTGTATAGAACTATGTGTTTGAGAAGAAAACACATACAAAATGACGTAAATTATTTATTGAAATGATGAAAATGAAAAAAAATGCCTTGTGATACATACTTTAGGGTTGATAACAAGAAAACTCGCTCTTAGAAGAAATAATGCAATAGTAAAAAATTTAAGTGAAAAATTTAATGCAATGGGTGAGAATAGTCAAACAAATATAGTAATGTTGTAAGATGAGTATTAGTTGATTCTATTGTAAGATAACAAGTACACATCAAATTCTAACTCAAATAAGTATAAGTTTGAAATTGAAAAGGAAAAATTTAATTAAATATTTATAAAGAAGAAGAATATTAGATGACCCTTAAATCATAGAGTGTTAGGCATTTGGTGGTAGGATACAATGAAATGACAAGGTATTAATTGAAGCAACAAGATATTTGATTGATTTCTTTTGACATGAGAACACAAAGGTCTTGCCAAATATTAAATATACATTAAGAAAAATAAAAGGTTTAAATTTTTTTGAGCCACATTTTAAAAATTTCTTAGAAACAACCCTTAAACATATCTATAAAATGTTTCTTCAACAATGCAGTTGAGGCATTAGAAGAGATGTTTGAAGTATGAGTCCCATGTACTAAAGAAGTCACAAATCTCATGGGTCTCATTTGGAAGTGAACAATCATAAAAAAATCCCTCTTCATATGAAAAAATACTAGATACAAAGTGAATAAAGGAATCATGTTTTTGATTAGCCGTCGAGTTAGAAAGAAACATTGATAAGACCTTATGAAACATTTGTTGTTTCTATTTGCAAATTGGTTGGAATATCAATTTATACATAACACTTACAAAGTGAATAATATACTCTTTGATGGAATTATTAAGGTTTTGACATAGAGTGAGTTATCAAAAGTACCCTTGGGATTGTTATGTGGACTAAAATATAAGATAAATGGATATTGTAAAGTGGTAAAATTCTTGATAGACTCACTAAGTAAGGTGTGAAACCAAAATAAGGAAAAAATCATTAATATTATTGGGAATGCCTTAAGTAAGACATGGTTATAATAGGCATATTCCTTTAGAGGTTTGAGAAAGTTTCTTGTGTGTTGTGAAGAACTATTAGCTCTAGTGAACATGATAAACTTGTTAATTAGGCATGCAGAAACTAGGTGGGTAAGGAGAATTTCAAATTTTATAGATTATAGGTTAGTTTGACATGCTAAATATTTTGTTTTCAATAATTGTTACATGCAGTGGAGGGTACACATATAGAATTAACTTATTTTCATAGTTAACATGTCACTTTCATTATTAAATGTAGTTCATAGGTAGGGATGGTAACATATTGAGGTGTATCAAATGGTTGTAAAATTGTGTATTTTTCTTAAGCATATTTATGGATGTGGTATTGAGAGAAAGGAAAACATCACATGACTTGGAGGTATTGTCAGGGTAATCATTACTTATACATGATATTTAAGTAAACACAATATATGTATTTATACCCTTAGTACAAGATTCTAAAGAAATATAATTATGATTTATTAGATAAGCATCCATATAAGTAGAACATGAAAAGCATTTGCCGCATCATAAAATTAAGACACATCATTTGTAAGTAATAATGGTACAAACCAAGATTCTATATCAACATTTTTCCTGGGAGTAGAAAGAATAGAATTAAAAGGAATATCATTATACCAAGAAAAAGATTCATTATGTTCTTCTAAGGTAGGCATTTTTTTTTATCTCTCATCAAAATAATCCATTAGTTCATCTAAAAGCGAATCATTATTAGAAGGGGAACACTAATTAGATAAGGAGGTCATGGCTAGTTTTATCTAATAACAAAAACACAAGCCAAACCATAATAGTGGATAAGGAAAAACATACAATCTTCTCTAAAATAAAAACCTCAAGGGTGAAAATTGTAAAACCTAGGTTATATGGTTAGAAAAGAAGTGGATTAGAAAAAATATATATCAAATTCAGGTCTAGGTTCCCAATTATATATTACTTGTTACCTATCATTCAAAATATCACCAAAAATATTTGTATAGAAAAAAAAAGCTATGTAAAATTTATATTGACAAAGGTTTACTAATGATATGTCAAAGATAAACAAATACAAGGAAATTAGGCTTATAGAAATGGATTCTAATAACATGTTCATAGTTATTGAAACTGTATGTAGAGGAGTGTTATAATATCATCAACTTGATGAATAAATTTCAAATTTTATAAAGTTTCTCTGGGTGGGTTCATAGGGGGCATAACAACACCATGGGTGAATTTATCCTTGTATCCATAAACATGCCTTTTGGGACTATGTACCTATTTTAGTTTCATTGTGCCTTTTATCATGTTTCTTTAGGTCTATTCCTTATATTTGGGATCTTTTAATAACCGAGTATTGATCGGATACTGCCTCCTTTTGTCTTGAAACCCTAACTCTCTAGTTTGAGACCTAAAAGGGGGTTAAAATAATAGAGTTCCTACTACAATACCTATTTCTAAAAATGCAAGTCATAATAGACCCATACAATAACCCAAATATATTCAAGAAAATATATTACAATTAGAAAAAATCCCAAAAGGAAAACCAAACAATGAACTCTGCTGAAATATATGGCCATACCGAAATGTATGGTTTGTTGGACATATTAGACTACCAAACTCAACCCTGTATTGTTAGCCACCAAATCCTCCAGAGAAAAGCATGAATCTTTAACTTGTGAACACTACCCTAAATCAATGTTGGCATTTGTTACATTGGAACGTCAAATCATTATGGGTGTGTATGATTCGAGCTTCATTAAGCGTTCTGACATCGAATCAGATTGATCTAGAGCCTCCCCTCTCATCGAAGAGAGATCAGCTCAAGAATGGAACCAAATAAATGCATTCTCCCCTAAAGAGATACCTTGAGGAGGATAAGAAAGTAAGAATCTTGAAAATGGTAAAATTTTCTACCATCATATTGGGATTAGGAGAAAAAGTCACTTATGAAAAAAAAAGGTCATTTGCATTGGAGGGAAGAAAAGAGGAAGGGAGACATGGTAAGTTCATATTGATGATGTTACATTAAGAGTTTACCCTACTTCAATTGTAAAATACACCAACAGGTTGTAGGAGGATTTTGTTAGAAAATCCATGTTGAGCTAACTTAGGCCTAATAAGTTCTCAACATCTTTTCCAAATTAGCGCTTGAATTTCAAATTATATGTGCATGTCAAATCAAAAATTGTTTATGGTTGGCTCTGTCAAATGGCTGTAATTTTTTTATAAAAATTATACGTCGAAGGGCCCTTGGTCTATTGGTGTTAATGTATGGTTTTCAATGAGCCTACTAGGGATCAAATCTTGTTGAGTACAAGGCCTAGAGACACACGACATAGAGAGTCAAAATGGTTGAGGCTAGGATTGTGTCCTGGGTGACTTTAACAGTGTGGATGCCCCATACCCATAGCTGCTTGGTTGAAGGTGATCACTAATTTAGTTGTACGCTTACTCATAATTTTATAACTGTTAAATGTTTATGTAAGCTAGTGCCTAATTGTGTGCACTACACATCAAAAAAAATTTATACATACTTTTATGTTTTTTGTAACTAAGTTGTATATTTTCACATATTTTTTTATATATATTTGTAGAGGACTATTTAAAAAATTATACAATTTTCTAAATTTTAAATCTATCATTGTCTATGAATACCTAATTTTTTACTGGAAATATATGGTTAAAATCACAAAAAAAGATCCACAACCTGTTAATTTTCGGACCTGCTCTAGATACATCAAAGAAAGTGTAGGGCATCCTAAGAAAATTGTTTCAATTGTTGACATAGTTGGAAAGGATATGTAGTAAGTGCAAACATATTCAAAAGAGTGCAAAGACATTAATTTCTCAAACTGTAAACCGAAAATCCCAATTAACTACATTGATTAATTCAACTAAATTAAATTTGATTTCTAAATACCTTTGATGTCCTATGAGGATGGGAATGATGTAGTTAATCTTCTTGTTGGGAAGAAGCACAAGATGGAGGATACAAACTCTTCATAGGGGAATTTGGCGAATAATTAGTTTTATTCAAATAGATTATTTTATCTTTGTTTACCAATGCATGATGACCCCATATTTATAAACAAGATAGTTCAATGAATAGTTCATAGAAGTTTGATGAGGTTATAGAAAAGTTTCAATAGAGTTTTGAGACCCAAGTTACAACAGTTACAATGGAAGAAAGTGTATATATGCACAAGTTCATGATGGATATAACCATGAAAATTGAAAGGGAATGTTGTGTCAAAGAAATATTAACTTCATCTTCAATGGATCATGTTTAGGTGGTGCATATAAGAAATTCTAAATTTGGGCTCCCACTTGTGGACACCTATCGAATAGAAGAAGGTTACAAGAAATGCATGGTTGCAAAGGAGAAAGAAAATCAATCTCTAGTTTAACCTAGTGTTAACTCTCAACTAGGACTTAAAATAGGTGTTTGAAAGACACACTAATCTGTCTCTAAGAGTACTTGCATGAGGATTTGTCTTTGAAGCCTATCACTTCTTGCCATTTAGTGATTAAAAAATTGTGTTTGAGAAGAGTCGCAAATTAGTTTCTTGGGCAAGGAAGTGAATCCTTTTTTATTGTTTTATTTTTTAGTGTAGTTCAAACTCTTTATAGTTTGTGTGTTATTGATTATATTTTTCTTAGGCAATTTCTGTAGTATGATATCATGACATTTCCTCAACTAAGTTTTGCTTGTGTTCTTTGTATCTTGATGCAAGGGTCGTCCTAAGTGGGTTTGCCTCATCTTGAACCAAGATCTAGATATTCCCTAAGATATCATCCTTGCTCACCCTTGCTCACCTCGTAATTCAACCAAGTTGGCCTCCTATGCCTAGCAAAATATCCTCCGTATAAGGGAGGCCACTTGCGAGTATTTTTTGTGAGCCCTTACTAAAACACCCAGTTTAGCATATTGGTGTGGGGCTACATTTTCTAGAAGGACTCACAATTAATGCATATAAATAAATATTAATGTTGATAATAATAATTAACTCATGCTTACCTCTTTAAGAACTTAGGTTCAGAATTGTTATTTCAATTCCTATAAATAATGAATAATAATAACAACGACAACAATAAAATTTTAAGAGGTAGAGTGAATAGATTGAAATAATATTATTAATAATTAAAATTAAAAACAAATATATTAAAAGTAGGTAAATGCAGGAAAGATGAGGGGAAGTCATTGGGAGTCGGTGAATCTAATATAAAAATCTTTGGGAGGCATGTCAGCTATTTTAATATAAAAAAATAAACATAAAAATAATAAAAAAAATGAATATGTTCACGATAGGTGGGTGAGTGGTTGGTGTCCATTCCAAGTGGCATTTGGAGTCTAAGTCTACACCGAGATCTCCCCTATTTACAATCCTTATTAAATAACTTTTTTTAAACTTTTTAAAATTCTAAAATCAAAAGCATCATGCTTTCGTTCTAAAAGTGGACCGTCCACCCCACTCTGCTAGAGAGGCCTTACAAGCTCGTTTGAGTGGGAGAAGGTAGGGGTTTGACCTTTTTACATAATTTTATGGATGCATTCCTTATGTGTTTTCATAATTTTTTCCTTTTGTTTACAAAATTGGGGAAAATTAATAAAAACAAAGAATAAATTTTAAACTTGAAAAAGAGGTTATAAGCTTAAAAAGATATTTTTTTTTTTGAAAATTGACGCGGGCCAATTTTTTTTGCATAAACGCAGTTTTTTTTTTTTTAATGAATAAGGTTTTAGATTATATTAACAAGTAAAATGATACAAGATAATTCACAAAAAAATCGATCGGTATGGAAGCACGACCTAAAGTCACAAGTTCAAACTAGGCAAATACAAAACCTAAGAATATATTTGATTACAAAACATTAAAAAGCAGAGAAACAAGGAAGTTTAAGCTGTTGTTGCAAATTGCAAGGATGACTACTGACACCACCTTGTGGAGGGGAATGATGGAAGGGGGACAATAGTTTTTGAGAAACATTGCAAGGGGCATCGCCCCAATGCTGAAGGAGATTTTTGAGATGCTCCACCTCGAGTGCCATCTTGTTAGCTTGAACTTGAATATGTAGCAAATACATTCACGATAACCACAAACTTGTTATAAAATAGAGAATTTGTTTGGTCAGCTTCAACATTTGCAAATAAACAAGAATTCCTTTCTTTCCAAAGCCTAAAAAGGATTTCCCTTGTGAAAGTATGCAAAAATCAGGGAAAACTTATGAGGCATTCGAGGATTGTCTCCTAAAAGAATATGCTTCCAAATAAAAACATTCTAGGTGGAAGCATGACCTAAAGTCACGAGTTCAAACTAGGAAAATACAAAGCCTAAGAATATATTTTGATTACAAAACATCAAAAAGCAGAGAAGCAAGGAAGTTAAGTCATTGTTGCAAATTGTTGTCCTACAATGGAGGATTTTTATTATGCCACATAGAACCAGGTTGGTCCTTGCCACTATCAAGCACGTCCAAAAAAGGTGATTACAAGGTTTCCAAATGGCCACAAAAGGGGAATTTGGGGGCTGAAACACCAAGTTCAACCAGACAGGCACTAATTAAAAGAGGCCTCGGTGAAGGACACACCATAGAAAGTGAGATATTTTGGGTTCCACATAGGCAAACCAAACAATATCAAATCTCCTTCTCCAACTCGATGAAAGAGGAATGCAATCCCCATCAGGTACTAAGCTTGCCCACATGGGCAAATGAGGTGAAAGCCCAAGCATAACCACGGACCAACCATGTAATTCTGAAATGGGATGTCCACATACCACTTCTAGTCCGATTCACCAAGAATGAGGTGGAAGCACAAAGATTTTGTTAATCATGCGATCTGACACAAAGGAAATGATGTCATTGATGATGGTACGATTAGGAATAGACAATTTGAATTGAGCCTTGAGCTCAAGCCCATGAACGCCAGGACTAAGCATGTTTGTAGAAGAGGTCTTGGATAGTGGTGAATTCCTCACTTGAAAAGACGAAACATAGGAATCCAAGGGACCTCGATAAGACAACGATCATGGAATTAAATGATGGGAGACCACCGCAAAGAGTGGTGATTAAATGAAAGGTCATCACAAAAGCCATTTCCATTCCACAGAAGTCATGGTTTGATCTGTTCCTAGGATTTCCAAATACTTTTGAGCACAAAAGTGCTGACCACTATGATTGGAAAGGAAGCAGTGAGAAGATTAGTAAAGCCAATGACTTTTCCAAGTAGAACGGTCGTAGGGGGAACATTTAGCAATGCCATTTTATAAGAAGTACCTTCCATGCTTCTTCCCCTTCTATGTTGTGGATTATCCATTTGGCGCAGAGTGCTTGTAATGTTTTCCTTCCCAATTTTTTAGGGGAGGGAGAATTTTTTTTTCTTCATTGAAAAATCGTATTGTTATTTTGGAATTTTTTCATAAAAAGTAATATCATTGTTGTGATTTGTAAAATATTACAAAAACACAAGCTTTTAAAACTTGGTAGCATTGTTTGGCATTAGTAGTGCTACTGGGTCACGCTCATGAGTAATCATAACATTGAACTATTACATACCATTGCTTAATAGAGATGCAACAACACCATTTTTCTATCATAACTATAAATTTTTTTAGGGAGAAATAAGGAGACATTCACTCATTCTAACCCTTCTTCAACTTCCCATTTACCACAATCATTCAACATAAATCTTAATGTGTAATGTTGGCCCATTGAGTAGTGTAATTGATAAGATGAATCACTTTTATATATTGTATTGGTACCATGTATCACTATGGTCCTTACATACATTAAAATTATATCATGTTACTGTTGGGTATATCAATAGGATGTGTTTGTTCAACATACTGAAATTTTATATTAAAAGTTATTAATAGGTTTATATCAGACTAATGATATATAGATAATGGGTGGACCTGTTTAGAGTGATAAGGAATGTATCCATCTCCCATAATTTATAAACATGGTTGCAAATGCTCTGAAAATTCTATTCTTCTAGATTCACAACTTCTGAGAGGAGACAATTATATTATTTACAACAAAAATCAAAACAAAAATTGAATTTGAAGATATTTGGAATGTAGATGATGACTCCTTAATTTAACCTAAATATGATGTTGATGTAAAATGACACTTTAAACAGAGGAAATTAGAATCCCAAGTTGATTAATATTGGTTTGGAGTTTCAAATGAGGTACAACCCCATATTTGTGATCCCTTAACGACCAAGGAGGTGTGGGATAAAAATCAACACAATATATGAAGGTAAGAATCATAATATTGACTAACTAAAATTTAACTAGAATTTGTGGGATAATAATAGTTAATATAATCCTAGAATGACACACAAATACAATAAATATATGTAATAAGAAACTATGCAAAATGAACCAAGAAACTATGCTAATGAAAATAAAAACCCTAATGTGCAAGAAGAGTGAGGAGGTGACTCAGCTGATTAGAGGAGCTCACTAGATTGTGTCGCAAAAATAAACAAGAGAAACAAGAAGCTAAGAACATGCAATGCCCCAAATTTTACGGACCCAAAACACACACAACCATCATGGTACTCTAGTGCTCAGCCTAGCGGTTCTTGACCACTACGTAGATCTGATGACTCCATGCCATATCTCCAACCGTAGGCTTTGAGCTCTATGTGTTAGCCTTGTTAGGGTTATGTGGGAAAATCTCTCCAATGACGTCCAACAACACCAAAAACCATAAACAGTTTGCCTGGTCCCCTCCAGTGGGATGTAGCTCCAACCAGTACTCTAGATGTCTGAAATGTGGATCCTGACGATCTAGCTATGGACTGCGTAGGTCTTTGCTGACAAGCTCATGCTGACTGAGCTCTCTGCACACCCTGTGTCCTGGTAGGACCCCTAGGAGGAGGCCCCATACTCCGCCCTCTCTGCGTATAAAATATTTGAGGGGATCTATAAGGTGGGCGGGTCTGCTGCTACTAATGTGGTGGCCTGAATGAAGCCTATCCTAAACTCTGTCCACCTCATTGAGGAGGAACCAACCCCTTTGACCTACCATCCTGCATTTGCTGGATAAGGCTTCGAACTCTATCTCTAGCATGCTACATCTTCCATCATGTCTCCTCTATAATATAGGCCTTCTCCACGACCTCTGCTAATGTCTGTGGGTAGTGAATGCACACCGTGCCAACCAAATCCAAGTACACACCCCACATGAACCAGTGAATCCATACCTGCTCATCCTGCATATAGTCGATGTACTGGAGTAGATCAAGAAATCGACTCTCATACTCAGTTAAATTCATTGATGCCTGATGAAGGTCGTGAAACTCATCAATCCACTTCTGTATAAATCTCCTGGGAAAATACCTGCTCTTCAAACACTCCTCAAATAGCTCCCAAGTGAGTGTCTCCAAATCAACATGGAGCTTCTGCTCCTTGGTCCCTCCACCAGACTCCTGCTCCATCCCTCAAAAGATGGATCGTAACATGAGCTTTTCGTGTTGCTTGTACAAGGACAAAGCTTGAATCATCCGCTCAAGCTCACCAACAAGACCTCTTCCTAAAAACCTCCTGTATCACCTGAATAGTGAGATGGTCATAGCTTCAGGATCTCCCTGATATGGTCTACTGCTGATGTCTTAATGACCCCTAGGTCTCTATGCATGCTCCTCCCTTTGTTTAGGGCTACGAGACATGTCCCTATGTCCGGAGATCCTATCCCCATGTCCTGAGATCCAATATCCATGACCTCTCTGTGGTGACTCTGCCCTACCTAACTCTGCGCGGAATTTCTCTACCACTGTACTCCCCGCTGTGTCGAGGGGATGCCTGAGCCTCTACTAACAGCTCTATACCATGTCCTAGCAAATCATCCTCCCAAGGGCTCTCCGCGTATAATAGCATTGACATCCTGAAGTGTCTGTAGAATCTGAGGTAGAATGGCTGCTATAACCTGCTCTGGTAGAATGTCTGTATATCTAGGTCTATGTGAAAAGATCCCTCACCTAATCCGTGCCTCCTACAAAGATTCAAGGTGAGAGTTAGTTCATTGTTCTAGGTCTTGCCTCAGTTTTCTAAGTTTTCTATTTAATACAATTATCAGACATTGTGGTTTATCTAGATTTAAAAGAATCAAATTTCCATTAGGTTAAATGTTCATGTTCATGTTTTCTAGGTGTGCCTAAGGGTCCAAGCATTGAACCCACAGCTCTGGTTACCAAGTGTAACACCCCACAAAAAATGATGTTCTAAGAACACGCTTCAACCTAATACTTAACCCAAAAGTGTGATTAGTTTTTATTTTGTTTAGGTTAAAAGAGAAGGTTACGATACAAGGATGCAACAAGGGGTACATTAATTGATAGTTCTATAGGAAGGAAACAAGGATTAAATTAACTCAATCAAATGTTTTCATCCCTTCAATTTAGTTTGAACCTAACAAGGTTAACCATACGCTAAAATTATTAAATTCATTACTTTAATAGCTTAAAGGATCCTTTAATAAATTTCTACACACACTAAGGGTTTTAAAAGGGACTGTACAATGGAAAATTGACAAGCAAGCGTGGGAATCTACAAGTAAACTCTTCCTCACACCCGACCTCCCGAGGTCATGCCGAGATAGCCGATGGGGATGGAATATGTGTGGGATACAGACAAACTAGTTAGGCAATCTAATATCTTCTATACGCACTAGTGGAAATTGTGAATCTAAGGAAAAGAAGGCCCTCCTAACCTGAACTAGTGTGATAGATCGATCAAAAAGGATGACTGCTCGAAGGCTCCAATTGATAGCGAGCTCTGGCGCGATTCGGTCTATAGGTTGTGGAATACATGGAAAATGACCTGGGATAGTTTCGTGTATGTCTCCAGACAGGGTCATAGAGTGGATGATGGATGTAGTTGAATCTATGGGTGATTCTCTGGCCTAGTCCAGAACAACATAGCTTCATTAGCTGCTGTGTCTAGCAAGGATAACTGTTTGATGATGATAGGTGGAAGTGGGGTGAATCTGAATACTAGTGTGCGTAGGCCAGTGTCTATGTCTGATTCTCTTACAGATTTGTTGGGTTGTGGGATTTGAGGATTGTCAACCATAGACTCTTGGTTGTTGCGGTCATGCTATGGTCATGTACGAATTCAGTCCCTAATCCCTAGTATCCAATAATCATATGCTTTCTCAGCCTCTATATTCAAAATTGATAGCTGTGCGATCTTCTCAGAGTACCTCACAGGCGTTCTTGCAACTTGAATTCTTAGGCTAGTATCTATGTCTGTGAGAATGTCTCCTGCGTCTAGTTGTGGGACCAAAGGATCACATCCAAATGTTTGCTCTCTTTCAAACCCCTTTACAGTCATATGGATGTTTACCTAAGGTAATCTGTAGTTTGGTTGATTCAACCAAAACGTGTGCGCTTGGTCGTATTCTATGTTTAATCCGCTCAACTGGGAATTGATTTATTGCAAGATTACCGTTGTTCGGAAGACTTGGATCCTAAGATTTTGATCTATATCAATTATTACTGTGATGAGATTGGGCTGGGCCACGATTGGCTCAAATACGTATTCTCTGGGCTCCCTAGGTCCCCATGATTGTCATACAAAAGTAACAATGTAAAATGAATTGCAGTAAAATGAAATTTAACTACGTGAATATATCTATAGCATATATGATTTCTCTATTTTTGTATTTTCTTGATGAACTATTCGAATGAATCTAAAAGAGTAATTGTTTAACATATCTAGAATTGACAGCTAATAATAACAATTTAAAACAAACAAAACAACTGAGTATAGCTATTTTTCTGTGCAATTTTGTAGATCTATTCTAAAGAATGAAATAACTGAACTAATCTATTTGCAAGGTTCTCTATCCTACCTCAGAAGTGAGGAGTGAATCATAGTTTCTCAGAAACTATCAATCCCCACAGCTTCCCTAGACAATATCGAGAGTAGAATTGACTGAAATAAAGTGATTAACTACTCTATTTGATATGTTTCTAATTTGGAACTTTGAAAGTTAGAACCTGGATTCTACAGAACAATGGCGAATCCGATGGTGTGTGTGATCTTGTCCCCTCAGTGTGATCTCTTCATTCTTTCGTGCTCACGTGGATCCAAAAAAGTGTGTAGTGCTTGCATCAACAAAAGTAGATATTGGAACAAGGGACAACTTTAGAATACAGACTGTATACAATGCGAGTAGGAGAGGGATAGCACAAGAGTACAGAGCTTGGCTTATGTAATTCCTAGCGGGATCTATTATGAGTCATGCAACATAAAACGTCCAGAACCTGAAACTATCCTGTTTGAAGAGCAAAACCTGTAACTTTAATGGCCTCCTATTGACAACAAACTATTCTACTCCAACGGATTGGATAAAATGATAACATCACCTGCACAAGATGGATAGGTGGCTTCCTAATAGCAAAACAACACTAACTAGGCATGCAATGAAAGAAACTAAGAAATCTAAGCAAAATGAAAACTAAATCTATTGCAAAGAGAAATTCAGAGGAAAATTTTAGGGGCCATTTTCTTGAGCACAAGCCAACTATTTATAGCATTTGCATTTACCCAAGGTAAAAACCAAATAGAACTCTTAAACTATAAACAATGGAAAAACACTATTCCAGGGAACCAGAATCATAAATGCAAGCTTATGGCTATGAAAGAAAGCTGTTAAAACATTGAAATTACATGAGTCGTGTTAAAAGAGCTTTCTGGAAAACGCGTAAAGGACCGCCGCCCTGAGCAGGGCGGCGGTTACAGGACCACCGCCTTGTTCTCGGTGGCGGTCACAAGACCACCACCCAGGCAGGGTGGCGGTTTTCATCACTGAAGAAGAAAAGGCCAAGAAAAGAGGGAAAAGGGAAAAACAAAGCACGCGGGGGCTAAGAGGGGCATGCGGGATGTTAACGCACACTTGGAGATCTTTTCCGGATCTCGAACACCTTACGAGGAGACCTGTATCATCATTGGGGCACCTGTTACGTTGCTTTGGTAGTACAGTACCTTACAATTTTGGGTACGTACATATTGGCCCCTCGGAGAAGCATTTTAGCCATGAAGAGGCGTAAAACGGTGGGTCCGAGTATGGCGGTCCTGAAATGGGAAGTTAGAAGTTATACCTAATACGTCCGTGTGTTTAAATGACGTCGTCCAAAATTCCCGCTACCTACAAAATGAAAAGAGAACTCAAGTGCAAATAGACACAATAGTTTGGAAAATAAACGCTAAAATAATAGGAAATGAGAACGTACCGTTTATGCGGGGATAAGAACTTACCTCCGTCGGCGCTCCAACCCTGTGGAAAAGGCATTTAAAATGAATCAGGGTGCTATATATATGAAAGTGGGCCCATTTTGCTATTCATTTGCATGAGTTGATTTGATTGACTCTGAGCTTTGGAACCCACGGTGACGGTTTCTTGCGTGAGTAGAGTCAAAACGTCCGTGACAGGATAGTGATCATGCCTCCACGAGCAGAACATCGACCTGCGAGATCACATGCTAGTTTTCTTCGATTTATCCTTTTTACCCCCTTAATTTTTGAAATGCTAAGATCTTTGTCATGGGGGGTAATTTTTGAAAATGTTAGGTTCAAAAGGTCCATCTAGGGGGGGCACCTACTGGGTAGGCTTTGTTTTTAGTTAAAAATGGTCTTGTTTTGCATTTTTAGGCTTTTTAGGTTTAAAAGCTAGCGTGGGTTTTCAGGCCACGGCCACCGCCCTGCCCAGGGTGGTTACTCGACCGTTACATGACCACCGCCCTTAAGATGGGCGATTACGAAACTGCCTCCCTGCTCAGGGCAGCGGTTTTGAACAGAATGCCAAAAGAACATCTGTTTGAGATTGTTTTTACATTTTTAGCATTTCTACGTGTTTTCATGATTTTTCTAGTATCACTTGGATGCTAACTTGCTCTATTTTGTGTGTTTTTGGGTGTATGCAGGCGAGAGAGGAGTATATCCTGTGGAACTGAGATAGGGAGTGTGACTGGCTCCCAGGAGTGTTAGATGCCGTCTCACAGGTTGAGGAGGACACTCTTCAGCGGGCTAATATACTGCGTATATCACGCGTTGCCCACGTTGCTCCTTCCAGTCACATTCTTTGTGACTTGTTATTCATATTGGGATGCTGATCGGAACACCTTCCGATTACCAGGGGTCCGCGATGAGTGGACCATTACTTTGGAGGATGTTTATCACATTCTGGGGGTCCCGATTATTGGGAGACGTCTCACCTTTGAGACAGCAGGTTCGCGGGCCCAGATAGCATAGTGGGCTTCCTATATGGGAGATGCAGTCATCTCCACGGGGTTGAACAAGGGGGTTAGAGTTTGATCCATTCCTAGTTTGCCCATCCCCTTGCTTCGCCAGGCTATCATGTGGATCCTTGCCTCGAGACTGATCGGGGACAAGGGAGGAGACACATTGTTATATTACTGGTCCCCCATTATTGCACAGATAGAGGGACATGGCCGGATATATGCCTGGGGAGCAGACATACTTGGGACCACCTATCATGATTTATACAGGGTAGTCCGTTTACAGGGGCAGTCTTTGAGCCACCTGACCCTGGTCATGAGTTGGGTCTATGACCACTTCATCCCCTATGGCAGAGGTGTAGAGGTGGTAGATCCCAGAGCTATGAGGGCAGCTAGATGGACAGATATGTTGGTGCTCGAAGCACCTCATTAGCCAGTTTCTTCTCTGACCACTGCTGACATGGAGGCTACACCATATCAGACTATGGCAGGTATATGGGGTGAGGAGGCTCTTACTTTGATCTTCTGCTCCACCACATGGCAGCTTATTGATAGAGTGGGGCGAGTGGAGATACACCCCTTTGGCCGAGTTCCTCAGCAGTTTGGCCTACCTTACATGGGTATGCTTCCCCCGGTAGCACCAGTATACAGATCAGTTTGGGATGCCAGAGGGGGGCCTTGAGGCCGGGGTTGGACAGTGGTTACTCTTGGCGTTCCTATTGCGGTCAGGAAGGTAGTGAGTGCCAGAGGGAGAGCCTGTGCGCCTCAGGCACCCTTGCTTCAAATTTCCACGGTTCCTACCCATAGCAGCGATGATCCCATTGACATAGACTCTGAGTCCGAGGAGTTTACAGAGGGAGAGATAGAGGAGGACATCGATCCTGAGTGGCATGACACTCAGGATATTATGCAGGTAATGAGGGCTGAGCAGAGTGCAGAGAGAGTGACTCTGGTCTCAGAGGAGCCACTCTCCTAGGGCCATGGCGGGGAGGATGAGTCCGTTGTGAGATGCTACGTTGCTCCAGTCATAGGAGCAGTCCCTCAGTCAGCGACAGCATCCGTAGCAGGTGCTAATCCTATAGATCCATCCTGGAGGCCTGGTGATCCGAGTAAGTTACCCTCTCTCCTTTTATTTTTTTTTTTAGTTAGGATCTCCTTAGTTGCTATCTCTCCTTTTGTTTTATCTTGTATTTCTAATCTCTTTTTTGGTTTCTAATTCGTTTTCTCCTTTTTTTTTCAGAGACCGCCGATGAGTGGCGAGACTTGATTCATAGGGTATGCACCGATACCCTGATGATCCCCATGGAGAGGACCCGTGCCGAGTTGTCTGTGGATGCTAGGGAGCCCTCGGTAGCTGGTAGACACACTGACATATTTTCCCCAATCTGGCATGTGGCCAGGATGGTATCGAATCTCCGTACGGAGCTAGTGGGGTATAGGATGACCGAGCGCTTGATGAGGAGCCATTCTCGTGGTGAGACTGTGGCTGCCCCTCGGGATCCTGAGCCCTCCATGCACTCAGAGCACCGGTGTAGCCGGAGTCCTAGGTGTGGGTGTGCGCCTTCAGAGGGGTCTCGTAGGGATTGAGAAGCCACTTGGCTCTCTATATTTTGTATGATATATTCTTTTGTATATCCCAGGCTCTTTGAGCGTTTTGACCATGCTTAGTGCATGATGGCATTGTACAGAAACTTTGATCATATATATATATCTTTTGGATCAAAACCCCTGGTATCTATGGCTTACTTTTCATTTCCAGTTTCCTTATGTAGATTATGATGTATGTATGCATGCTCTTTAGAATGTATGCAATGGAGAACAAATGATGCAAGTGTTTATTTTTCTTTTTGTATTTCATGATGCTGATATATGATAATGTAGATACAATGTGATTTTGAATCTTAGTTTCTTTAAGCAATTTTTGATACTTCATATTTGTTTTGGAAAAGTGGTGAAGATAAACTAATATGATGAGTAGATAGACTTGCCCCTCTCCTAACTCCACACAACTAGTAAGATGTGAGGGCTCATCACCGAGAGTTAGAAAGGGCACAAGTTGTGAAATGTGTTGAAATGGTAGTGATGAGAGATAGACAAAGCTCTGGTGGAACCAAATTAGGATGCTACAAGCTTACTCCACTTGAGTGACTTCATAGTTTTGGGATGCAACTTGCTTTGCGGTTTATCTAGACTTAGATCCTTAGATGGCCACATGGTAGACAAAATCTGGGTTTTTTAGGATTTTGAACTCTTTTGGAATTTTGGACATCTGATTCATTTGTTTTTGACTCAAAGACTTCGAGATTTGAATTGTT
The DNA here is from genome assembly GCA_019776745.2 of Taxus chinensis. Lineage (NCBI taxonomy): Eukaryota > Viridiplantae > Streptophyta > Pinopsida > Cupressales > Taxaceae > Taxus > Taxus chinensis. The sequence continues at coordinate 560,979,979 of CM034155.1, read as the reverse complement.
TGTGTACGACCTTTTGCATTTGTTTGTCAAGAGGACCCCCTACACTTTGCCCCATGCTACTAGTAAGAAGCGTGGGTTTATCACCGTGGGAAAAGCATAGGCGAGTAAGGGAATTTCCATCCTTTCCCAACCCTACGTCACTAGTAAGAGATGCAAGCTCATCACCAAAGGTTGGTGGGGCAAGGAAATGTGTAAAATTAAAATTTTCTGTTTGATCAATATTTGACTTGTTTACTTGAGTAAAATGTCAGTATGTGCTTATTTCCAAAGAGATATACATATGGGATAGATGTGACACCATGAAGCTTCTAGAACAGACCATAGGCAAGACACCTATCCTAAGAAGAAACCAAAAGTGAGAATAAACCTGCAGATCTTGGCATGGTTACCATTAAGACTTTTTCATATCTAGCTTTATTTGATAAAATGATTCCGAGATAATTTGATGATATCATGGAAATGGAGAAGTATGATTAGAGTGTTTATGCCAACAACATCATGAGTTTGTAATGAATTGCTTTGAGAAAAAAATTCCTTGATCACAATTTGTGTACGAAACAAGCAGACAAAATGATCTTAATCTATATGAAGATGCAATGTAAATGTAATTATAAATAGTGCTAGTTGCTTACGCGTAGAACCGCTTGAGGTGTAGGGAATTGACTGTTTCACCAAATTCCTCACCTTCCAGCGTACATAAGAGGTATGCACCATTTCCATAGTCCTTCATGACTCGGTATGGGCCCAACCATTTGGGCCATGAAACTTTCTTCCTTCGCTGGTCTTTTTGTCGATCCGACTGTCTAGCCTTAGAACTAGATCACCTTCATATATGTCGCGTTCATAGAATTTCTTGTTATACTTCCGGCACATCCAGTTAGCATAGACTCTGTGCCACTGTTCACCATCTAACCTAGCTTCATCTAGGATTTCTAATTGGGAAAGACGTGCTTCTCTATAAGCGTCTTCATCCAGGATCCCTTGTAACGAAATGCGGAGACTGGGTATTTCAACCTCAAGCGGGAGAACTACTTCTGCCCCGAATACTAGCGAGAAAGGAGTCACTCCTGTTGGTGTTCTTATTGAGGTTCGGTGGGCCCATAAGGCCGGATATAACTTCAAATGCCAATCTCGTTTGTTTTCTTTCACCGTTTTAAGGAGAATGGCTTTTAGTGTTTTATTTGTTCGCTTCAGCCTATCCGTTGGCTTGAGGGTAATACAAGGAAGCCTGTATGATGGCTTATTTTAAATTTATTGCACAATTCGTGAACTTCGTCATTCTTAAAAGAAGTTCCATTATCTGAGATAATGATTTGCGGGATACCATACCTGCAAATGATTTGGTTCAAAATGAACTTGGCGATTACAGAACCCGGTATAGTAGTAAGAGGCATAGCCTCTACCCATTTGGTGAAATATTTGGTGGCCGTGATTATAAAATTATGGCCATCTGTAGACGAGGGAGAGAATTTCCCTATCAAATCAAGACCCCATGTAGAAAAGGGCCATGGAGTACCGATTGGTTGTAGAGCTTGTGCCGGCATGTGAATCTCATGAGAGAATTCTTGACACTTATGACACCTGCGTACAAACTCTACTGCGTCGTGTTCTAGAGTGGGCTAGAAATAGCCCATTTGATGTATTTTACGAGTAGTGGCATGGCCACAAAAGTGGCCTCCACACATCCCACTGTGAGATTCATGGAGAATCTTCTTGGATTCTTCTGTGTCAACACATCTTAGAAGCATTCCATCGAATGCTTTTCGATAGAGCACTTGCTCTATAATGACGTATTTTGCTACGATAATGCGTAACTTACCTTCTTTGTTGTAGAGTAGCACTTTTTGGATATGTATGGTCCATGATATAATTAATGATATCAGTGTACCAAGGACACTCAGAGATAGGAGGTCTGGTTTCAATGTAGTATACGCACTCATCTGGAAAGTCCAGATCTACTAGATCACCTCCATCTAATGGGTTATCAGCTAACCAATCCGCGATGATTTGTCCCTTAATGGACTTCCTGATTTACAAATGTTAATTCGAATTCTCCCATTAAGGTTATAAAACATTCAGCCTTCTTAGACAAGGACCCTTGCGTGAGAAAAGTTCGTAAATGGTCTGTTTTTACCATGACCCTTGTTTCTTGATTTAGCATATAATGTCTTAAGCATTTGGTTGCAAAGACTATGGTGAGGCATTCTCATTCTACTTGTGTATAATGTGTTTCATAGTCAAGCAACATTCGGCTAATGAAATAAATCACATGTTCTCTCTTGTCATCATCTTCTTGAGCCAACATACAGGCTAGCGAGACATTGGTAGCTCGCAAGTATAAAATTAACGGGTGATCTAGCTTAGGTGGCATTAGCGTAGGTGGTGATAACAGGAAACACTTAACTGCATCAAAAGCTTCATTGCAGTCTTCAGTCCAATCAATACTATAATCTTTCTTGAGCAGATTGTTGATTGGATGGATGGTGAAGCTTAAGTCTGGGATGAATCTCTGGATTGCACCAAGTTTTCTGAGAAATGACCTGATTCCAGATTCATTCGAAGGTGGGACCATTTCAAGGACAACCTGAATTTTGGTTGGGTCAACATCTATCCCTTGTGATGATATGATGTAACCTAGGAGCTTCCCTCCTGTTACACCAATGACACATTTTTCTGGATTTAGCATGACTCTGTATTCTATCAGACGTGAAAGAATGATGCGGAGTACTTCTGGATGGTCACAATGCTTTTTGGCCTTAGCCAACAAGTCATCTACGTAGGATTCCATGATTTTATGAATTAGATCGTGAAATATATATGTCATAGCTCGCTGGTATGTAGCACCAGTGTTCTTGAGACCAAATGACATAACAACATAGCAATAAGTTCCCCAAGGAGTTATAAACGTGGTTTTAGCTTGATCTTGTTCAGATATTTTGATTTGATTATATCTCGAGAATCCATCCATGAGAGACAAAAGTTCAAATCCAGTTGTTGCATCAACAATGACGTCAATGGATGGTAATGGGAAGTCGTCTTTAGGACATGCTTTGTTAATGTCTTAGAAGTCTATGCAGATGTGTATCTTTCCATTTTTTTTTAGAACGGGAACGATATTAGATACCCATTGAGAGTAATCGATCTGGTTTGATGAATCCTACTTGGAGGAGTTTTATTACTTCCTCTTTTACCATGAGAGCTACTTTGGGTTTCATTGGTCTCAATTTTTGTTTAATTGGTTTTGCATCGGATTTAGTGAGGAGATTGTGCACCACAATGTGGGGTGCAACTCCTGTCATTTCCTTATAATTGAACGCAAAAGCCTTCTGATGTTCTTTGAGGATCTGAGTGTGTATTTCTACTTGTAATGGAGTTAACGAGGATCCTAACTTCAATATCCTTGGTTCATCTTCCGTTCTGATGTTAACATCAATTGTTTCTTTGATTAAAGAGGCATTACCTTCTTCAAACTCAGGTGGGGCTGGAGGTAAATCCAAATCATCCCCATTTTCTACTGTGTATACATTAGGTTCCATTTGCGAGGGAAGCTCCATCATGGAATTTCCGAAGTAGGAAGACGAATGTGGGATTAAGGAAAAATCTATCATATGATAGGAGAGATGTAAAGCCGCATAGGCATTTAAGTAATTTAGAGTGGCCATATCACTATCAATGTGGCCTAGGATAGTAGATTTGTTTTCATTTCCATTTAAAAGAGAATTTGTCATTGTTTTTATCAATGGTTTATCATGAAGGGATACCATGAAACGGGTATCCTCTAACTTACTGTTTGGAGTAAAACGTGATGCTGAAGTTGCTATTGAATCAGCGAGAAGATTTCTCTCTCGCGGGATTGCTTCAATTGATATGAAGTCAAACTCCTTGCTTAAATTCAATACAGCCATTTTGTAAAGTTGTAAGTGCTCGGCTTTGGTTTCAAATATCTCAGAGACTTTGTTTGCTACCAATTGTGAGTCTCCTAAGACTCTGATGTTATCAACACTGATTCTCTTAGCTAAGATGAGGCCAAGGAGGAGGGCTTCGTACTCAGCGCCGTTGTTTGTACATTTGAATTTTAGTTTAAAGGAAAATGGTAGGACTTTCCCCTTGAGAGAAGTAAGGATTATGCCTACCCCAGCTCCATAACGACATCTAGCCCCATCAAAATGGAGAGTCCAATATTTAGCTGGGAGCATAGACGTTGGAATATTTTTTGTATTAACATCTTCTACCTCTACCATGCAGAGATCTATTGCTGGGAGAGAACCGACACCTAGGGAATATCCCATGCCTACAGAATCAAATTGTAAGAACATTGGTAGATCTTGCTCTATCAATTCAACGATTTTTGCAGTAGTTCCTAATGATACTGTTTCTACAGTGTTAGCCTCATCTTTGGGGGTTGGGGTTGCCTTGGCTAGGCTCATAGTTTCAAGATCTGTCGTAGGTACCAACTTTTCTTTAGGTTTTGCATCGGTAGGTTTATTAAGTTGGTTTGTTGGGAGTTCAAACTCCAAGTGCACGCCTGGTCTTTTCTTTAAGTCAGCTAGGCGTACATCAAGTGGTTTTGGATCACCTTTGGCTACAAATATCTTTCCTAAGTGTAAAAACCTTACTTCTTGAAATAACGTAGAAGGGATTGCCTTCATGTGGTGTATCCATAGTCGACCGAGGATCATATTATAGTTAGTTTCTTGATCTATAATATAAAACTCAGTCAAGATGGTTTTGGGTCCTAAGGTGACTGGTAATATTATAGTTCCAACCGAGGTGGCTTTAAGGCTATCATAGCCCCTTAGTGTGTTTCGAGTTGTGGAACAATTGGTTTCTCCATACCCTAGCTTTTGAAGGAAAGAGAAGGGGACTATGTTAACCGCTACCCCATCGTCTATCATTACACACTTTACATAGTTGTTATAAACCCATACTTGCAAATGTAAGGCTGGATCACCTTGGAGTGCGATCTCAACATCTATCGGCATTTTTTTAATCTCAAATATGAATTCGACATCCCTATCCACCTGCCTCAGAGGATGAACATCAAAGTCTATATGATTTACCTGTGTTTTAGGAGGTGGAGTGATGTTAATTAAATGACCTAAACCTAATGCTTCTAAAAGAGAAGCCCTGTGGGCAGGAGAGTTCTTTAGTAAGTCTAAAAATGAAATGTGCGAGAAGGTTTTTGTTAGGTCATTAATTAAATCATATGCACCCACAGGCTTTGCTACTATTTGTTGGAAGTTATCTATCTCTGGCAGGTGGCTTGGACTTGGCTGAGAGAAATACTCTCGCGTCCTTGTTATAGCTTCGATGGGTAGTTCGGCGTCTAACTCTACTAAACCGACAATCTTAGGTCGTGGCTAACTTCTTAGTTGTGGCGCAACTAATGGATTTAGCGAAGTTGAAGCTTAATGATCATTGTTTCTTGTAATTACACTCTTGTTCGTCCTAGTTAGACTTAGCCTGTTGTTATCGTGATTTGGGAGCAGATCATTAAATATCTTCAGGGGTGCATTTTGAGGGGAAACTTCCCCTGAAAAGGTATTTAATGCTGGTGACGTAGCATTTTCCAAGAACATATCCATGAAAATTTTTATTTGTTCATCTGGAAAGCGTTGCATGAATTTATTGTAGTCACAACACATTCTAGTGTCATGGCCCCGAATTTTGTGGAAACCACAATACGAATTAGGATTGTAATTCCTAGTTTGTTGGTTTGGTGTGTATTGTGGCCCAAAATTTTGATCAAACCATTGCTTATTAGGATTAAAATTTTGTGTTTGTTGTCTTTGGTTTGAATTATGGTTTTGGTACCTAGTTGAATTTTGGCTTGAATTTTGGTTTTGGTACCTAGTTGAAATTTGGCTTGGACCCTGTGTGGGTTTTTTCCGTTGTTGTTGTTGTTGTGGATGGTTAAAATCCACTGTATTGATTTTCGGGGTAAAGTTGTTGTTTCGTTGGTTGTTTATTTGTGATGGAGTATTGACATCGTTTACCTTCTTAGGTTGGTCAGTTACTCCATCTGTTGTCACCCCACGATTTTTGTAAGGATTTTAGGTCCTTGATTGACATTCGTGGTAGTAGGATAAGTTATAGCATTCTGGTTGGAGGTGATTAACCTCCCGTTTGTTCCATATGTCTTATGACCACTATCTATTGCCGCTTGATCTATTCGGAGAGCGCTCTCAAGTACTTCATCATAAGTCCTTAGTGGGAACTTCTGGACTTCTTCCTTCACCTCTCTGCTGAGAGAATGAAGGAATAAATCACATAGTTCCATTTGGTCCATATTTGGAGCACTGGCTGAAGAATAAAGAACTATACACCTTCTCTGGATGAAATGAGTGACAGATTCATTATGTTCTTGCTTAATGTGCAAGAACTCCCTGATTCCTGTTCTCAACAGTTTGTTCATGTCAAATGCCTTAATGAACTCTGAAACAAGTTGTTTAAACGAATGGATGGAAGCATTAGGTATTCTATAATACCAATCAAGAGCGATGCCTTCCAAATTTTTTGGGAATATCTTAGCAACAACCCCATCCTAAGGGAGTAATTCTCGTATGGCTGTAGTATAAGCCTTGATATGTGCATTCGGATCTCCCTCCCCTTTGTATTTGGGTAAATCAGGAAGGGGTCTTGGAAGCATGATGCTTCGTATGGTGAAGTCTAAGGGCTCTTTCAAATATTCTAAATAAGTCCCTATCGCATAGGTTTCGACCATTGATGGTGCTTGCTGAGGGAGTGGTGGTGGAATGGGTTGTTGGTATGGCGTAGCGTATGTATTGGTAGGGGCATAAGGAAACACCTGTGTTTGAGAAAACATGCTGGGAGAGGAGAACATATCCCCTTGTGGTGATTTGGAGTACATGTTTAAGTATGACGGGGTATTGTCCAGGAATGGATTGGTTTGTACTAGACTAGGAGGAACAATGTTAGAGATGGCGGGTCTAGTTGGCGTTTTTTGTGAATACTGAGGAGGCATGCCTAACGTGCCTATTCCTATGAGGAGGTCTACTTGGCTAGAATGGTGTAGAGGATTGGAACTTCCTGCTTGCATGAATTGAGAATTTTGGCTTGCTTGGGTAAGTTCTAACTCCCTAACCTTTTCTACTAGAGATGAAATGAATTCATTTGGTGAAGTCACAATACTTTTCCTTGATGGCGATTGTTGTATATCATGGTGTTGTTTAGGCATGTGATATCCTGTTATGAACTGATCGCTGCCTTGCCAAGTTTCCCCGAGGGCACTTCCTATATGACGTGGTATGGAGGTATTTTCTTGCAAAAATATTTTAGGTTGTGTTTGTAAACCTCCTATAGGTGGGTACATACTTCGAGAATGTAGTTCGTTCCTAGCATGACGTACCAAATGTTCATTATCTAGAACCAGGTATGGGTCTAATTGCCTATTGATTTGTGGTCTCAGTAGTATTTGAGGAGATGAACTAGACTCTCCTGTGAGCGTCATATTGTTTGAGCCTGAAGGCTCTGTTTGTTGTGTTTGAGCGAGTTGATCCAACTCCTCTGTTTGGAAGGATGAGCTATATCTAATCTTTGGAGTTTGTGTTGACAATTGATTAGTTGAGTAGTTGTCACCCCATACTGAGAGTGAGGGTGATGATTGCCTATTTTTTTGGGCGTAGTATGCCTCAAGGCCCAAGAGGGGCCTGCTATATGCATCGAATCCTGACATATTCGGGGGGTATATGAATACCCACAAAATAATGGGAAGGAGCAAAGGTGATGGTGAAAGCTAATGAGGTAGTAAAGATGAAAGAACCATTTTTAATTTGAAAGAACCAGTAGAAATTTGACTCCAGACTAGAAAGTAGAAAGTTTCACGTCAGGTTCACCAATTTTGTTGGTGAAGCTAATGTGAAGCCCGATGCGACGGAGAAGAAAAAAGTAAAACACTTTGACAACACAAGTAAGAATAAGATTCCAGATTTAAAAAGTAGGAACTTTCATGTCGGGTTCACCAATTTTGTACGATGGAAAAGTGACAGGCGAGCGTGGGAATCTACAAGTAACTCTTCCTCGCACCCGACCTCCCGAGGTCATGCTGAGACAGCCGGTGGGGATGGAATATGTGTGGGATATAGAAAAACTATTTAGGAAATCTAATATCTTTTATATGCACTAGTGGAAATTACGAATCTAAGGCAAAGAAGGCCCTCCTAACCTGAACTGGTGTGATAGATCGATCAGCAAGGATGACTACTCAAAGGCTCCAATCAATATCGAGCTCTGGCATGATTCAGTTTATAGGTTGTGGAATACATGGAAAATGACCTGGGATAGTTTCGTGTATGTCTCCAGATAGGGTCATAGAGTGGATGATGGATGTAGTTGACTCTATGGGCGATTCTATGGCCTAGTCCAGAACTCCTTCACTTTGTTAGTTGTTGTGTCTAGCAAGGATAACTATTCGATAATGATAGGTGGAAGTGGGGTGGATCTGAATACTAGTTTGCGTAGGCTAGTGTCTATGTCTGATTCACTTACAGATTCGTTGGGTTGTGGGATTTGTGGATCGCAACTGTAGATTCTTGGTTATTGCGGTCCTGCTATGGTCATGTACGAATTCAGTCCCTAATCCCTAGTATTCAATAATCATATGCTTTCTTAGCCTCTATATTCAAAATTGATAGCTGTGCGATCTTCTCAGAGTACCTCACATGTGTTCTTGCAACCTAAATTATTAGGCTAGTATCTATGTCTATGAAAATGTCTCTTGTGTCTAGTTGTGGGACCAAAGGATCATAGCCAAATGTTTTCTCTCTTTCAAACCCCTTTATAGTCATATGGATGTTTACCTAGGGTAATTTGTAGTTTGGTTGATTCGACCAAAACGTGTGCGCTTGGTCGTCTCCTATGTTTAATCCGATCAACTGGGAATTGATTTATTGCAAGCTTACCATTGTTTGGAAGACTTGGATCCTAAGATTTTGATCTATATCAGTTATTACTATGATGAGATTGGGCTGGGGCACGATTGGCTCAAATACGTATTCTCTGGGCTCCCTAGGTCCCGTGATTGTCATACAAAAGTAACAATGTAAAATGAATTGCAGAAAAATAAAATTCAACTACATGAAGTATATCTATACCATATATGATTTCTCTATTTTTGTATTTTCTGATGAACTATTCGAATGAATCTAAAAGAGTAACTATTTAACATATCTAGAATTGATAGCTAAAATAACAATTTAAAACAAACAAAATAACCGAGTATAGCTATTTGTCTGTGCTAATTTTGTAGATCTATTCTAAACAATGAAATAACTGAACTAATCTATTTGCAAGGTTCTCGATCCTACCTCAGAAGTGAGGAGTGAATCATAGTTTCTCAGAAACTATTAATCCCCACAGCTTCCCTGGCAATATCGAGAGTAGAATTGACTGAAATAAAGTGATTAACTACTCTATTTGATATGTTTCTAATTTGGAACTTTGAAAGCTAGACCCTGGATTCTACAGAACAGTGGCGAATTCGATGGTGTGTGTGATCTTGTCCCCTCAGTGTGATCTCCTCATTCTTTTGTGCTCACGTGGATCCAGAAAATCATGTAGTGTTTGCATCAACAAAAGTAGATATTGGAACAAGGGACAATTTTAGAATACAGGCTGAATACAATGTGAGTAGGAGAGGGATAGCGCAAGAGTACAGAGCTTGGCTTATGCAATTCCTAGTGGGATCTATTGCGAGCCATGCAACATAAAACGTCCAGAACCTGAAACTATCCTATTTGAAGAGAAAAACCTGCAAATTTAATGGCTTCCTATTGATGAAAAACTATTCTACTCCAACGGATTGGATAAAATGATAATAGCACCTGCACAAGATGGATATGTGGCTTCCTAACAACAAAACAACACTAACTAGGCATGCAATGAAAGAAACTAAGAACTCTAAGCAAAATGAAAATTAAATCTATTGCAAAGATAAATTCAGAGGAAAATTTTAGGGGCCATTTTCTTGAGCACAAGCCAACTATTTATACCATTTGCATTTACCCAAGGTAAAAACCAAATAGAACTCTTAAACTATAAACAATGGCAAAACACTATTCTAGGGAACTAGAATCCAAAATGCAAGCTTATGGTGGTGGAAGAAAGTTGGTAAAATGTTGAAATTACGTGAGTCATGTTAAAAGAGATTTCTGGAAAACACGTAAAGGACCGCCACCCTGAGTAGGGCGATGGTTATAGGACTGCTACCCCGATTCAGGGCGGCGGTCACGAGACCGCCGCCCCAGTAGGGCGGCGGTTTCATCACTAAAGAGCAAAAGGCTAAGAAAAGAGAGGAAAAGGGAAAAACAAAGCACGCGGGGGTTAAGCGAGGAATGTGGGATGTTAACGCACACTTGGAGATATTTTCCGGATCCCGAACACCTTGTGAGGAGACCTGTATCATGATTGGGGCACCTGTTACGTTGCTTCTGTAGTACAGTACCTTACAATTTTGGGTACGTACAGGGACATCACACCCCTAGGCAAGTAAATGGCCCCACTCACCCATCTACACATACCCTTAAGGATTTTAAATATTAAACATTTAAAAATACATTTCTTCTTTAAAAGGTAGGGTCAATTCTCCACCCTTGGATTAAATCCATCTTAGCCACTAGATCCTAGGATTCTCAACAAAGTCTTAAAAATCCTTATGAAAGTCTATTAAAACCTTTTCTCATTCTAATCTTCTCATTTGGTTCATTTTATTTTGTTAGATTTGCAGGTTGAGGAGGAGGAAGCCATGGGAGCAAAGGGAAGGAGCCATGGAGGAATTCTACAAGAATATTTAGTCTAGGTTTAGTTTAGTTTTAATTTTATTTTTGTAATCTATTTGCTTCAAGGATTGGGAGGAGTTTTCCTCCTCCAATCTAGTTTTGATTCCAAGATTTTAGTGTATTGGGTTTAAATTTGGGGCAAACCCTACCCCCTTTGATATAAATGGAAGAATTCTTTTAGATTCATCATTTAAGTGTTTTGTTGTCTCATTCCTAAGCACTTCTCTTTATTTTACTTGCTGGTAGTAATAGGTTAAATTTTACAACTTAGAATTTAGTGAAATAGGTTAAATTTCATGCACAGGTGCAGGTCCACAAAATTCTATCATAAGTGATAGAACTACCGCCCAGAGCAGACTGATGGTCCTGAGACTGCCGCCTTGCCAGGGTAACAAACAGTGGACCTCCGCCTTCCAAAGCGGAAGTTGCGAAACCACCGCCTTACCTGGGCAACAAACGCATGACTGCCTCCCAACTGAGTGGCAGTTTTGAGACCGTTGCCACTGTCTGAGCGGCAGTTACGGGACCGCTGTTCTACACAGGGTGGTGGTCATGTTTCTAAAAAATAGAACCATAATGCCGAAAATTTTACAAAAACTTAAGGTTGTTAGAGGATGGAAAAATGTATTTTAAGTTGTCTTTGTTCATTTCAAAGTTCCAGAATTGAGGTTTGTTACTCATTTACTCATTTCTTAGTTAAGTCTATTCAATTTAAAGTATCTCCATCTCTAATAAAATTCATCTACTTATAAGAATAATGTCTATTTGTTTAACTAGATTCTTTCTTCCATTACAAGAGCAAGAAGGAAAATAAATCTTTTTCGTTACTTGTCATTTCCTTATATAAAATCAACTTTCCAAATGAAACATAATCTAACTTATTTTCCTCTTTCATTTTACTACAATTTTCATTCATTTAAAATAACCATACTAACTTTATTTTCCATACAATGATATTTTGTATACAAATTCAACTTCTAACAATCTCTACATTTTCTTCTTTCTCACATTTATAATACAATAAATAATCAATGAAAATGTACTTTCTTTTCCATTGTAAAATAGATTAATCCTTCAATCTAAACACTATTTTTATCACAATACATTCAAGATTTCAACAAGAAGAAAATACTTTCTTTTCTATTTGCAAACTAAATTTACAATAACATTCTTTCTTCTTTCTTTTCTCATTTGTTTCTTTCCACATGGAATACAATAACAATAACAACAATAGGATTGCAACTTTCTTTTACAAAGTCATTACAATTTCCTCCACTTGAAGTGGAATTCCATACAAAATGTAAATATAAGAATGAATACATTATTACAATTTCTTCCACTCTAAGTGGGTAAAATACTAAGGAAACTTCACATGGTCATCAACAAGACTCCAATGCTCCAAACACCAACAAGGTAGCTCCTCCAAAAGTTGGCTTGATTCACAACAAGATAGGGGGAGAGGCAACGCTCTCCACCCAACCAAGATACCCAGTGGAGACGAGAAACCGTCATCCCCATTGGCCCCCGAGCCCCAACCACATTACAATGGGAGAATGTCTCAACTCATGGAAACTACTAGCTTCCACAATACTTAACAAACAACTTCACATTCATTCTATTTTCACACAAACACAAAAACAACTCAACAAGAAGAAAACAATCAAAGCAACAAGAATGTAGACACCAAATTTGTGTCTTATGACCCCCTGTACCCCGCATCTCATTTCGCAATCTAACCTCATCACCTAAACCTTACACAATTATTTATTAATTACCTTATAATTAATAAATCTGCATTGCCATACCTGCCACCTCATTTCGCCACCTCATCATGACCTAGTATTAACCCTAAACTAACCTAATTAAGACCTATAACTTGGTCTACATCCACACCCATGACTAATTACTCCTCACCCGCACCTAAAACCAACCTCATAATGACTTGACCAAGCCCGCAACTAATCCCTCTGGAGAAAAGGAGGGAAAGCTGGCTATTTTACTAAAAATAGCCCACTTTGACCTGACCGATACCGGTTCCTACTCGACCGCCGTCGGTTACATAACCGCCATCGGTTCCCTATAAATGACCGCTCCCTACCAAAACGTGGGAGAGGTTCATTTGATTTAAAGGGTTGGACTTTCATTGGATCGGAAGGAGAAGTCATTTGCAAGGATCTAGAATTTACTTGGCTGAGCAGAGACAAGTGAAGGAAAGAGAGGATTTTATAGAGAAGGACATCGAGCCCAAGACTGTAACTAAATAACCAGAGCCCAGTGACACTCATCCAAGCATCAGGAGAGGAGATAGCTCATCTCGGATTGTCAGACCATCCTACCTGAACCCTGCCTTCATCATCACAGTCCTTGAACCTGGATTTTTCATTAGGAACTAGTAAGTAAGTCTTATACATTCTTTTAATAATATTTCTTAGATTTCTGAATCACAGTAATTACAATTCTACACCCAGATCCACTACCCAGTAACACTCTCCACCTAACTTACATTCCTCTAGCCCTACACTGCCCCAAGAATAGCTCCCATACCCTTTGAGCCTCCTCTATCACCTCGTTACCCATCCCCAATCATTTACTAGCCTTATAAACACCATAGTCATCTTATAGCCAACATTTTACCAAACCCCTTAAAACACTACCCCTACCGATATCGGTTATTACCAACCGGCACCGGTGACACTGACCGGCATCGGTCACCGTGATTCGAAACCAAGACCAGCCTTTTCTCTATTGTTCTAACAAGGTAAACAAATTGTAATTGGACAATAGCTTATGTGTTAGAATTTGTGTTAATTCATATCAGCAGGGGAACTGACCACCTTCGAAAGGAAGTTTTATATTTCCTGGGCCCAAGGCAGCTCCCTCATTTATTGTCTAATTAAAATCTAGTGGTCTTGTATTCTTACTTATAGGTAGTCCTTCCAAGACAAAAGGAGTTCTTCGCAGTCGATCTGATCTTTCTCTACAGTACGCGCACACCCTCTCGACATTCAATAGGTATTCCTCCTAGCCCTAACCCTTATCTATTTCTCAAGAAATCCAAAAAGAGTTTACCTATGGGGAGGCCACTTATGCCTCCCAATGGGAATGGCTGCCCACCTAAGATCCTCCAATGCAAAACACAATTTCCCCTATAAACTCTTATGCCTCCCTCAAGTACCCCTTATACCTCCATACACTCTTAAGCCTCCCTCAAAAACTCTTATGGCTCCCTCATAATAAGAACAAGAAGAAATGCAAGCATTCCTCATACTGGATGGGGGACCCAACCCAAACTCCCTCCATAAAAGTGATCTCTTATGCCTCCCTACAAGAAAACTCCCCATAGTCTCCTCCCACTCCAAACTTAGGCATTCTACCCACACCCAACAAGCATTTCAAAGGGACAACAACATGCAACACAAAATACACACACATACAATAAAAAAAAAAAACATAATTTAAACTAAGGTGAAGTTCCTACCTCTCCATTGTAGAGCTTGTTCCAAGTATGAAGCTCCAAGCCTCTCCAAAGATCAAGCAAGCATCCACAAAGCTCCAAAATCCTCTCACTCTCCAAAAATTCAACAGACTAAAAATGATCATCCAACCCCAAAACAAGCAACAATAATTCAATAAATAGAGAAAGAAGAGGGAGGGGTGATGTGGCTCCAAGTAGGATGCCACCTCATTTTTGTCTCCACTCCACATCACTTAGTCAACCTCATATTCTAATGCACAACTAATAAGTGGTTAGAGGAATGACAAGAACCTTACACACTCCATCTAAGCCCACTCCCCAAAAGGACAAAATTAAATATTTGAAAGAAAGTGTAATTAACATTTTACCTTTTTATCCCCCCAAAACACCTAAAAGAGCCTAAATTTGAACCCCCAACCCATAGGTAGGGTTAGCATGGGAATTTAAGAGGTGTGGGACGAGTTTGACTTCTCCCACAAGATTCCAAATTTGGCCTCTAAGGCCAAATTTGATTTTCCTATGAGGGGTAGAGTGTGCTACACTCAAAACACAAACACACATCACTTAACACAAAATTCAAGACTAAATCAATTCTAATAATTGAGCTCCTTTTTGGTCACATCTTTAATTAGTTTAAGAAAAATTCAAATTAGCTTAATTAAGACAATACAACCCATGAATAGTAAATGGGTAAACACAAATCCAAAATCTAAATAATGGAACAAGTAAAAGTTTCATTACTAAAAGAAAAATACAAACTAACATAATAGAAAGGGAAAAATTAAAACAAAACAACACATGACCCCTAGGTCACAATTTTCTCCTAACCAATAAGTCTAACACACACAATTACATGTTTCCATGATGAACCTAGTTGAATTCTTCTCGAATTCCGATGTGGTTTGTCTCCACTCCCCCGATGTTGTTGTGAATATAATATACCTGCAAAATAGAGAATACCTCTTTTGGCCTTGTGGCTGCATTAAGACATTCATGTCAAATATGTAGCATAAATATGAAATCAACTATATACGAATTAATATCATCTATGCAAGATACAATATTACTTACAATTTTCAAGCACATTTCTATTCCATATTTCATTTATGTCAAAACGATCATCACATTAATCCAATTATCAAGATCTACTCAATATGACTAAATATATCACATGTTAGAATTACAGATAAATAACCATGTCAAAAGTATATCAATATATCACCATCAAATGTCTCTAGTAGTCCATATGTATCATACAAGAATCAAATCTAATAACAGTTCAATATCTTTGATATCTACTAACATGCTATATCGAAAACTATAATATATCCATAAGTGCAGATGATAATAACAAAAAAAATAATAAAAAAGGTGTCGAAGGGAAGTGGGCACTACACATAGGCTCCCACATTTGTCAGCAGCTTCATGCCCATTTTGCCGACAACTTCATGCCCCTGTCATCGTGGACAATAGCAGTTACTTTAGGAAGGTGTGGATGGTTCTTCACCGAGATTGCTATTGTCTAAACGTTTTCACCTATTTTAACTATTTCTCCATCAACTAGATCCTTTGTTAGATTACTCTCTTTACATGATGTTGATGATAGAGTTGTCTTGGATGTTTTTGATGTTTTCTCAATTTCCTCACCCATTCCACTACAGTATTCACCTGGATTACCAGTTGATGATCTGTTTCCATCCACACCTTCTGTGAGACCATCTTTAACTTTCCAATCCTCAATTAGAGTGGTTGAATCTCACAAGTGCAATAGTAAATTCTAGAATGAAACTTGTGCATTGGTTTTTTTACATTTGTGTTGTATATAGCTTTTGTTCTTAGTCAATGAGGTTTTGTTTTGTGTTGTGCCTATTTAGCTTTTGAGCCACATGAGGAGGTGTTAACCATATACTTGTCCAAACTATCATTTTTTGTCACAAAAACTCGTCTTCCAGAATTGCCAAAGGAAACTTGCTCATCATTTGAAGGTTCATACGCTGCCACGTTTACCAGAAGCTTCATGCCCTTATCATTGTAGACAATACCAGTTTCTTTAGGAAGGTGTGGACGGTTTTTCACTAAGACTTCTGTTGTCTGAAAATTTTCACCTATTTTAACTATTTCTCCATCAACCAGATCCTTTGTTGGATTACTCTCTTTACATGATGTTGATGATAAAGTTGTCTTTGATGTTTATGATGTTTTCTCAATTTCCTCACACCATTCCACTACAATATTCTTTTGGAATACCAGTAGATGATTTGTGTCCATCCTCATCTTATGTGAGACCATATTTAACTTCTCAATCCTCAATTAGAGGAGTTAAATCTTGTATGTGGAGTAGTAAATTCCAGAATGAAACTTGTGCATTAATTGTTTTTCATTTGTGTTGTATCTAGCTTGGGTTCTTGGTCAATAAGGTTTTGTTTTGTGTTGTGCTTGTTTTTATTTTGAGTCGTTTTAGGAGGTATTAATCATAGACTTGTCGAAAATATCATCTCTTGTCACAAAAACGTGTCTTCCAGAATTGCCGAAGGAAACTTTCTCATCATTTGAAGGCTCATAGCCTTCCACATTTTCCAATAGCTTCATGCCCCTGTCATCGTAGACAATACCAGTTACTTTAGGAAGGTGTGGACGGTTCTTCACTGAGACTGTTGTTTTCTGAACGCTTTCACCCTGTTTTAATTATTTCTCAGGGAAAATTTTAATGGCGAATATTCGTAATATGGTGAATATTCCATTTTTGAAAATTTTGAAAAGGCGTATTTTTTTACACGGGTCAGTGACCTGTTCGCCTAAAAATTACACTTTAATTTTTTTTAGGGGTCGGCTTCGCCTACCCTTGAAAATAATCCCCTATATAAACCTAGATTATTCGCCAGGTAGAACACTTCTACTTCACATTTTTCAACAATATGATATATCCCGTATTATAGACGCGCGGCAAGGAGGGTTTACAGACAAGGAGATACTGTAGATATTAACACATAGTAGATGCATGACAAAGAGTTTGTTGACGAGTGACATGGAGATTTTTTTGATGCGCAAGAAGAGGGCAGAGGCTGCAGACGCATGACAGGATATTTGCTGTCGCGCGTCAAAAAAATGCAAAGACACGCATCACTAGACCTCTTTGATGGGTGTCAAAACGGTTGTTGATGCGTGTCACTGAGGTCTAGTGATGCGCATCACTGAGGGTGCTATCTGACTTTGATGGATAGTTGACGCGTGACAAGGAGGTACAACAGATATTGACGCATAACAGACGCACGACACAGAGTTTGTTGACATGCGTCACTAGACCTCTTTGACACGCATTAACAAGGTTGTTGCCCGCGTGTCACTGAGGTCTAGTGACACGCGTCATTGCATTTTTTTTGATGTGCGACAACAATATCTCCCGTCGCGCGTCTACAGCCTTCTGTCGGAGCACTTGACAATCAGGTGAAATTTTTTCATACAACCCCCAAAAAATTTGCCTTCCCACGAAACCGGTTCCGGGGATATTCACCAGGTATTCTCCACCTCCGATTTCCAAGAGGTCTCTTAAAATGAACCCTGCTATTTCTCCATCAACCAGATCCTTTGTTGTATTACTCTCTTTACATGATGTTGATGATAGAGTTGTCTTGGATGTTTATGATGTTTTCTTAATTTTTTCACCCATTCCACTACGGTCTTCACTTGAAATACCAGGAGATGATCTATCTCCATCCTCACCTTCTGTGAAACCATCTTTAACTTCTCAATCCTCAATTAGAGGGGTTGAATCTCACATGTGTAGCAGTAAATTCCGGAATGAAACTTGTGCATTGGTTGTTTTGCATTTGTGTTGTATCTAGCAAGCAAGGATCATGTAGGATTGACCTACAAACAAAATCCAAGTGGTTGTAAGCCTGACAGGTGTTTCAGGCAAACACGAACTTATCAAAGTATTGTTTTATCACCTTAATAACTATTGTATCCTCCCTATCCATTGCTTCAACTTTAGGTATGTTCTCGAGCCACAATAAACCATCGATGTGTGTGGAGCCTCTATGTTGTCATTCATACCTACGAGACAAGAGAGAATAAATATTAGCATGTAGTCTGGAAAAAATTTATTAAATAGTAGATTTTATTACATGTACCAATAGTCTACTGCTCCAAGTTCCTTCTACAATATTTATTCACAAAATATTGTGAATCTATGATGTAGGTATGCTGATACTCGATGAGGGTTAGAGATAATGTTAAGTGTTCTCCAGTATTGTGTGGCTTGACGATCAGTAGGGCATTCACCATACATAATACTGTGGAGATCTGGCCATTTCGTGCTTGTAGCACTTAGAGTGAAGAATAAGGTTAGTGTCCCCATTTGTTCCACCATATCTAAAAGCTCACTTCAGCTTTTTGTCCTAGAATGAATGTGTCCCTCGAAGGATTGATACAAACTACATTAAACTGTCTGGGAGGTTATCTTTGGGGTAGTCCAATAGTTATCTTCACAGATCTCCAATTGTTGTAGGGATTCCAGATTCGATGTTTTGTTTCATGAAAACTACAATTATGGACTGGCTTCTGTGTCGCAATATGAGGTTTAGAAGGAAGTAGTGAAATCTTGGGTGTGAACAGAAGCAACCATCATGGTAGCACATCAAATAAAGAGTATATTTATGGATTGGAACTTCTTTTATGTGGGGTTATTACCACATTGTTTTTCTAGCCAGAAAAAAAGTTGGGAAGGCCATTGAGAACATGCCCTCTGTATTGTATTCATTTATAGGCAAGAGCCCAAACTCTGACCATGGTATCGTAAATGGGGTCTTACCATCGTGGTTGAGCAAGAACTATTCAATTTCCTCTTCTTTTGTTCCTTAATTGTGGGGTGTTGGCATGAAAGACAATGAGTGTTCATATGTTTCATCAAAGTTAGTGGGAACATCAATACCATGATTTGTAGAGGTACTTTTCATTTGGGGTAGTTCCATTATCGCTGTGTTAAAGGAGGAGGAAACATTTGATGACTCGGATGGTAGAGAGGAAAGGACATCATCGTCGATTAAGACTTCTTTGTAATAGGGATCGTGTTGGATTTTATATCACAAGGTTGCCCAAACATGAGATCTACTTACATAGAAATCATAATTTTTAAATTAGATCCTTCCCTTTGTATGAGAACTATGTCAAAATCTCTAAGGCAGTGGGGTAGGGTCTTTGTTATTGAAGTAATTTTTTGTGGGAAACTTATGGTGTGTCCTGAGTGTTTGTATTGCTCACCAAGTACTTGGGCGACTTACAGGAATGGATTAACTTGAATGTGATAAGCATCTCCTCAATTCGGGTTAAAGACGGAAGAATGGTACGCTACTTTTAAGGGTCCATGTTGTTCCATGAAGAGGAGTGGTGGCCTTGTTTTTTCAGTTTTGCATCTGTTACTGGAGGTAAAAAGTTCAAAGGAAATTGTTTTAATTCTAGGGTAATTTTCCAAATAGATCGAGCAAGTTTGGATGTTTTCCAATAAACCTATTATTTTGCGAAACCAACGTTGGGATTCTAAAGTTAACGACAAGGGTGGAAATATGGGAAATATCTGTGCATTGAAAGGGGTGGGGTGTTCTGTTTGAGTCATTTGTGGATTGCAAGGTGGAAAGTAGTCAGAAGGAGAGGAGAAATTGGTTGTATATGTGTAATGAACTGAAGAAAGGTTAGTACTTGAGATAGTTTCATGTTGCATCCCAAATATTTGGGGAAAAGTGGTAGTTGTTAGCAAAGATGGGTTCATACAACAGGAATTGGTATGCTCATGAAAGTTTGTTTCCATAGAAGTTACATGCGGAATGTTGGTTGGCAATTCTTCAATACTTGTATTTGATGGCAAGATTGCAATGTTAAGGAAATGTAGGTTTCTCGTCGATGTAATTTGAAAGATATTAGAGATTTTTGTTGTTTTATGCTCTAATTTATGATGTCGTTTCTCAGGCAGTTATGTGTAGTTTATTTTTTACGTAGTTCTCTCTTCGTTGGACTCATTTTTTAAGAGTCGACATGATTGCGAAGTCACTAGCTTATGGAGTATCACCTGTTGGATAAAGATCATGCGGGTTAACAAGGAACGATACATTGTTTGATGACATACAAATGCAGAAATAAGTCAAAATATAAAACTCTATATACAATTGTAATGCATGTGGAGTTCTAATGTATTTTGCAACATTTGTTTCTGGCTTTAATAGAAAATCAGTATTGTCAATCACACCCCTTCTCAACATCAACTACAAAAGTAATAATTGTCTTTCTAAATATAATAACATATACCATTCGATGTTCACATTGCGTTGTACACATAAAATTGCTAGTAATATAGTCTATTGGCTTATTATTTCTAGTTTTTCTAGGAAACTCATACACCTATGTAAATAATCCTTACAAAGGCATTTGCCATCTTTTCAAAAAAGGGTCAAGGTTGGTGTTCGAATACATCCTTCTCTATTATAACATTCATTTTTCCATTTTTAACCTTTCTTGGGGTCATCTTACATTTGAAGGTCAACATGCATGGGAAAGTCAAATAGAGTTTACTATATAAAGAAACCCCCTAAAGACCATTCTACACATAAGGAAGACACATGACATCTTATTAACATTTAAGAGTAACACGTGGATTTCATTACTACTGGAGTTATGCATATATAAAATCACTCCAAAGTCCCTAAGAGGAATTATAAAGCCTCCTATAAGAACTCAAGCATATTTAGTATGTGAAGTTCCACTTTTCTAATTGCCTTGTGCCAAAAAAAATATAACATTTTATTGCATTGATTGAGCATATATGGAGAGTGATGAATAAATAATAAAATTAAATGGGATAGGTATGCATCAAACTACATCAACCCTAATTCACCATTCCTTTCCATAGTATATGGTGAGTAAAGTGGGGGAAGTAACAAATTACTACAGAAAGTTTGGAACACGCAAAGTTGTTCTAATAATCTTAATATCCACACATATCTAATGTATTAGTCAAAATCCTCCACACAAATTTTAATGGTCAAAGGATTTCAAACAAGGAAATAAGTACTATATAAACCTTTAGTTATGGTAGAGTACTATCCTATACCTAGATAGAACCATGTGAATCTAGAGAAGTTTGTAGAGGCTTGTTTCTTATTTCATGAGTCTTTGTGCCGAATATTAAGTCTGTACCTCATATAAACATCACTCAAAGGCTTGAGAGAGACAATAAACATTCCACAAGTCCAGAGGCCAATTGAGATATCGTAACGTGCAAGCACTACCAAAATTTTAGGATTTTAAGCCAAATTTGCTCAACCATAATATTTTTGTGGTTACCGGACATTCAAAATAAAAAATGTGGGCCATGTAGAGTTGTAGTCATCCACAATCTTTTATCAGTTTTTTGCAATTTCTATTACAATTTTTTTATCAATGGATATCCACAATTTGCAAAAATACAGTAATGTACATTTTTTAAAATTGTATATCCTCTACAATGTTTTATGGTGTAATTCTTTTTATAATTTTTGTTTTTGTCAAATGTCCACAATTTTCTAAAATTATTGTAGTTGTAGTTGTCTATATATTCTTATTTGTAAAATATTCTACAATTTATGATTTTGTATTAAATCCTTGTGTAATATTGGCGGAACGAATTTTTCATAAGTTTTCTAAAAGTGAATTTACCCAAAATAAACTAGGTCAGGGGAAGCTACAAGTTGCTTTCCCACCAATAACTATTTGTTAAAATATCTTTGAAAAAAATGTTAAACAGGACACAATTTCGTATACTCTTTAAAAACATTAGCTCATGACCACCATTAAATGAATTAATTACAAGAAATTTTCTATTACACCAAACCCAATGCAATTTATTTATTTAAAAGAATTGTTTGACATTAATTTTAACTTTTCTCATCAACTAGATCCTTTGGTAGATGACAACCTTCTCTTTACATGATGTTGATGATTATAGTTGTCTGGATGTTGTCTTCTGATGTTTTCCCTCTCTTTCCTCAATTTTCCGCAACCCAGTCCACACTACAGTATTACAAGCTCTGATATTAACCAGTTGATGATCTTTTTCCAATCCCCACATTTCCCGTTCAAACCTCTGTGAGACCATCTTTAATTTCCACTCCTTCATTGAGGGTTATCTCACAATGCAATATTAAAATTCTAAGAATGAAACTTGTCATTGTTTTTTTTTTACATTTGTGTTGTATTATCGATTTTGTTCTTTCGCCAGAGGTTTTGTTTTGTGTTGTGCCTATTTTAGCTTTTGCGCCACATGCGGAGGGTGTTTAACCATATACTTGTCCAAACTAAAATCATTTGTTTGTACAAACAACTTCTCTTCCCAGAATTGCCAAAGGAAACTTTGCTCATCATTTGAAGGTTCTACCCTGGGCCCGAACGTTTCTACCAAAGCTTCATGCCCTTTGTCAGTGATACAATACCCGGTTTTCTTCCTTTAGGAAGGTGTGCGCTTGTTCCACTCCCCACTCATCTGCGACTTTCTGTTGTCTGAAATTTTTTCACCTATTTTAATAAAGAAAACTCTTTCCCCATCAACCAAATCCTTTGTTGGGATTACTCTCTTACATGATGTTGATGATAAAGTTGTCTTTGTGTTTATGATGTTTTCTCTTTTCTCTTTCCTTCCTCAAACCCATATCCCCTCAATTTCTCTTCTCTTGGATAACCAGTAAGATGATTTGTGTCATCCTCCCTTCTGTGGAGACAATATTTAACACTTCTCAAAATCAATCCCAATTAGAGGAGTTTAATCCTTTATGTGGAGTAGTAAAAATTCCGGAATACACTTGTGCATTAGTTGTTTTCATTTTGTTTATCTAGGCTTTATCTTGGAGTTCTTGTCACTAAAGGTGTTTGGTGTTTTGTTTGCTTGTTTTCTTTTGAGGGGCGTCTTTTAGGAGGATTAATAATTCATTCATAGACCTTGTTCGAAAATTCATCTCTTGTCCACAAAAATGGGTCTTCATAAAGAATTGTCCGAGGAAACTTTTTCCTCACATCTTTGAAGGCTCCATGCCTTCCACATTTTCCAATAGCTTTCATGCCCCCTGTCATCGTAGACAATACCAGTTACTTTAGGAATGTGTGGAAGACGGGTTCTTCACTGAGTTGTTGTTTGTCTTCGGAACGCTTTCATTTCCCTGTTTTTAAGCGATTTCTTTTCTCATGGAAAAATTTTAGTGGCGAATATTCGTAATATGGTGAATATTCCATTTTTGAAACATTTTGAAAAGGCCGTCTTTTTTTACAATACAAAAAACACCGGGTCCGTGAACCTGTTCCGCCTAAAAATTTACACTTTTTAATTTTTTTTAGGGGTCGGCTTTTCGCTACCCTTGAAAATAATCCCCATATAAAAAAACCTGATTATATTCCGCGCCAGTAGAACAACTCTACTTACTTCACATTTTTCAACAATATGATAAATCCCATATCCCTATTATAGACGCGCCGAACAAGGAGGGTTTGCAGACAAGGAGATATATGTGATAGTTGATGCATCGTAGATGCTGACAAAGGAGTTTGTTGACGATAGCATTGAGATTTTTTTTTTGATGCAAGAAAGGTTAGAGGCTGCAGACGCTGACAGGATTATTTGTTGTCGTGCGTCAAAAAATCATGCAACGCTCACTATACCTCTTTGATGGTGTCAAAATGGTTTGTTGACTAGCGTGTCACTGCTGTCTAGTGATGCGCGACACTGAGGTTGCGTCGGACCTTGACGGATAGGTTTGACGCGTGACGAAGGAGGTACACTGAGATATTGACGCCATTAGTAGCGCAGACACAAGAGTTGTGTTGACGCGCGTCACTAGACCTCTTTGCGCGCATAACAGTTGTGTGCCGCGTGTCATATTGAGGGCTAGTGACACGCGTCATTGCCTTTTTTTTGACGCGCGACATAATATCTCCCGTCACGCGTCTACAGCCTTCTGTCGTAGCACTTGACAATCAGGTGAAATTTTTTCATACACCCCCCCAAAAATTCACCTTCCCACGAAAACTGGTTCCAGGGATATTCACCAGGTATTCTCCACCCTCCGATTTCCAAGAGGTCTCTTAAAAGAACCCTACTATTTCTCCATCAACCCGATCCTTTGTGTTGTATTACTCTCTTTACATGATGTTGATGCTAGCGTTATCTTGGATGTTTATGATGTTTTCTTAATTTTTTCACCCATTCCACTACGGTCTTCACTTGAAATAACAGGAGCTGATTTATCTCCATCCTTACCTTATGTGAAAACCATCTTTAACTTCTCAATCCTCAATTAGAGGGGTTGAATCTCCCATGTGTAGCAGTAAATTCCGGAATGAAACTTGTGCATTGGTTGTTTTGCATTTGTGTTGTATCTAGCAAGCAAGGATCGTGTAGGATGACCTACACACCAAAATCCAAGTGGTTGTATCCTGACAGGTGTTTCAGGCAAACACGAACTTATCAAAGTATTGTTTTATCACCTCAATAACTATTATATCCTCCCTATCCCATTGCTTCAACTTTAGGTATGTTCTCGAGCCACAATAAACCCATCGATGTGTGTGGAGCCTCTATGTTGTCATTCATACCTGCGAGACAAGAGAGAATAAATATTAGCATATGTAGTCTGGAAAAAATTTATTAAATAGTAGATTTTATTACATGTACCAATAGTCTACTGCTCCAAGTTCCTTCTACAATATTTATCACAAAATATTGTGAATCTATGATGTAGGTATGCTGATACTCGATGCGGGTTAGAGATAATGTTAAGTGTTCTCCAGCGTTGTGTGGCTTGACGATCAGTAGGGCATTCACCATACATAATACTGTGGAGATCTGGCCATTTCGTGTTTGCAGCACTTAGAGTGAAGAATAAGGTTGGTGTCCCCATTTGTTCCACCATATCTAAAAGCTCACTTAGCTTTTTGCCTAGAATGAACGTGTCCCTCGAAAGGATTGATACAAACTACATTGAAACTGTTCTGGGAGGTTATTTGGGGTAGTCCAATAGTTATCTTCACAGGACTCCAATTGTTGTAGGGATTCAGATCGAGTTTTGTTTCATTGAAAAACTATAGTTATGGACTGGCTTCTGTATGTCGCAAATATGAGGTTTTTAGAAGGAAATTAGTGAAAATCTGGGTAGTGAACAGAAGCAACCATCCTGTTAGCCTTTAGCACATCAAAATAAGCGTATATATGGATTGACTTCTTTTATGTGGGGTTATTACCACATTGTTTTTCTAGCCAGAAGACAAGTTAGGAAGGCCATTGAGAACATGCCCTCTGTATGTATTCATTATAGGCACGAGCCCAAACTATGACCATTGGTATCGTAAATGGGGTGTAACATCTGGTGTTGAGCAAGAACTGTTCAATTTCCTCTTCTTTTGTTCCTTAATTGTGGGGTTGGATGTTGGCATGAAAGACAACGAGTGTTCATATGTTTCATCAAAGTTAGTGGGAACATCAATACCATGATTGTAGAGGTACTTTTCATTTGGGGTGGTAGTTTCCATTATGGCTGTGTTTAAAGGAGGAGGAAACATTTGATGACTCGGATGGTTAGAGAGGAAAGGACATCATCGTCGATTAAGACTTCTTTGTAATAGGATCGTGTTGGATTTTATATCACAAGGTTGCCCACACATGAGATCTACTTACATAGAAATCATAATTTTAAATTAGATCCTTCCCTTTGTATGAGAACTATGTCAAAATCTCTAAGGCAGTGGGGTAGGGTCTTTGTTATTGAAGTAATGTTTGTGGGAAACTTATGGTGTGTCCTGAGTGTTTGTATTGCTCACCAAGTACTTGGGTTGACTTACAGGAATGGATTAACTTGAATGTGATAAGAATCTCCTCATTCGGGGTTAAAGACGGAAGAATGGTACGCTGCTTCTAAGGGTCCATGTTGTTCCATGAAGAGGAGTGGTGGCCTTGTTTTTCAGTTTTGCATCTGTTACTGGAGGTAAAAAGTTCAAAGGAAATTGTTTTAATTCTAGGGTAATTTTCCAAATAGATCGAGCAAGTTTGGATGTTTTCCAATAAATCTATTATTTTGTGAAACCAACGTTGAGATTCTAAAGTTAACGACGAGGGTGGAAATATGGGAAATATCTGTGCATTGAAAGGGGTGGGGTGTTCTGTTTGAGTCATTTGTGGATTGCAAGGTGGAAAGTAGTCAGAAGGAGAGGAGAAATTGGTTGTATATGTGTAATTAACTGAAGAAAGGTTAGTAATTGAGATAGTTTCATGTTGCATCCCAAATATTTGGGGAAAAGTGGTAGTTGTTAGCAAAGATGGGTTCATACAACAGGAATTGGTATGCTCATGAAAGTTTGTTTCCATAGAAGTTACATGCGGAATGTTGGTTGGCAATTCTTCAATACTTGTATTTGATGGCAAGATTGCAATGTTAAGGAAATGTAGGTTTCTCGTCGATGTAATTTGAAAGATATTAGAGATTTTTGTTGTTTTATGCTCTAATTTATGATGTCGTTTCTCGGCAGTTATGTGTAGTTTATTTTTTACGTAGTTCTCTCTTCGTTGGACTCATTTTTTAAGAGTCGACATGATTGCGAAGTCACTAGCTTATGGAGTATCACCTGTTGGATAAAGATCATGCGGGTTAACAAGGAACGATACATTGTTTGATGACATACAAATGTAGAAATAAGTCAAAATATAAAACTATATACAATTGTAATGCATGTGGAGTTCTAATGTATTTTGCAACATTTGTTCTGGCTTTAATAGAAAATCAGTATTGTCAATCACACCCCTTCTCAACATCAACTACAAAAGTAATAATTGTCTTTCTAAATATAATAACATATACCATTCGATGTTCACATTGCGTTGTACACATAAAATTGCTAGTAATATAGTCTATTGGCTTATTATTTCTAGTTTTTCTAGGAAACTCATACACCTATGTAAATAATCCTTACAAAGGCATTTGCCATCTTTTCAAAAAAGGGTCAAGGTTGGTGTTCGAATACATCCTTCTCTATTATAACATTCATTTTTCCATTTTTAACCTTTCTTGGGGTCATCTTACATTAGAAGGTCAACATGCATGGGAAAGTCAAATAGAGTTTACTATATAAAGAAACCCCCTAAAGACCATTCTACACATAAGGAAGACACATGACATCTTATTAACATTTAAGAGTAACACGTGGATTTCATTACTACTGGAGTTATGCATATATAAAATCACTCCAAAGTCCCTAAGAGGAATTATAAAGCCTCCTATAAGAACTCAAGCATATTAGTATGTGAAGTTCCACTTTTCTAATTGCCTTGTGCCAAAAAAATATAACATTTTATTGCATTGATTGAGCATATATGGAGAGTGATGAATAAATACTAAAATTAAATGGGATAGGTATGCATCAAACTACATCAACCCTAATTCACCATTCCTTTCCATAGTATATGGTGAGTAAAGTGGGGGAAGTAACAAATTACTACAGAAAGTTTGGAACACGCAAAGTTGTTCTAATAATCTTAATATCCACACATATCTAATGTATTAGTCAAAATCCTCCACAAAAATTTTAATGGTCAAAGGATTTCAAACAAGGAAATAAGTACTATATAAACCTTTAGTTATGGTAGAGCACTATCCTATACCTAGATAGAACCATGTGAATCTAAAGAAGTTTGTAGAGGCTTGTTTCTTATTTCATGAGTCTTTGTGAAGAATATTAAGTCTTTACCTCATATAACATCACTCAAAGAGCTTGAAGAGAAGACAATGAAACATCCACAATTCCATGAGGCCATTGAGATAGATGTGTGAGCACTACAACATTTTAGGATTTTAGCCACAAATTTTCAACAATATTTTTGTGGTTACCGGACATTACAAAAATAAAAAATGTGGCATTAGAGTTGTAGCTCATCCACAATTTTATAGTTTTTTGAATTTCTTATACAATTTTTTTAATCATGGATATACCACAATTTGCAAAATTTACAGCTAATGTACATTTTTAAAATTGTATATCCTCTACAATTTTTTATGCTTGTAAATTTTTTATAATTTTTGTTTTTGTCAAATTTCCACAATTTCTAAAATATTGTAGTTTGTCTATATATTTCTTATTTGTAAATATTCTACAATTTATGATTTTGTATAAATCCTTAGTGTAATATTTGTGGAATTTTCATCAAGTTTTCCTACAATTAATTTTACCACAATAAACATGTAGGTGGAAGCTACAATTTGATTTCCACAATAACTATTTGTAAAATATCTTTGAAAAATTGTTAAAAATTACAATTAACCTTTTCAAATTTCACATTAAATTAATTAATTTTACATGTAAATTTTCTATATACACAACATGAAATTTATTGTATTTAAAAGAAATTGTTTGACATTAATTTTTTTCATCTAAATTATTTTGGTAATTCATATTTACTTTGTAATTGAATTTAAAGTTAAACAAAATTTATTATAATTTAAATTTATTTAACTTTATAATATAATAAAATATATAATGAACACTAAAATAAAAATATTAATTTATAAACACAAGATAATGTGTTCTCAGCCATCTAGAAGTTGAAAATTCCTTGTGGCATGATTGGAACTTTCATTGTTCCACCTCATTGGAACCAACATCCATCTCATACCTACACTGCCAAATGTGTCATTTGATTCATTCAAATGCATGGATCTCTTTTGGTCATGTATTTTGACTTATAATCTACATGCCTTTACGACACAAAAAAATAGAAGAGGCACATCTCACATACACAAATTATTGTAGACTCACTACCATTATCAGATTTTCATGCAACATACATGTGGCCTTTTACATCTCTGCATGATTCAACACCAACTCGGGTCAAAGCACAATGTTGTGTCCCACTTCATGTCCCAAAAACGCGAGTAAGAAGTTGGGCGGGATCGGAAATCGAGGTTGTTCGCGCGAACACCCCTTTCGCGTGAACCCCCTTCACCTGAACTGCCACGTAGGATGAAGAAACTGGTTCGCGCGAATGGGGATTCGCGCGAACACCCCTTCGCGCGAACCCCTTGAATTCAAATAATTTTGGCGGCAAAGAGTTATATATAGATATTTATATAGTTTTGGGCGGCAGATTTAAGGTTTGGGGGGGTTCGGGCGAAGGGGGGTTCACGTGAACCCCCTTCACGCGAACCCCCCTTCGCGCGAACCCCCCTATGTGGCACCTATGTGGCACCTTTGTGGCACATTTTGGCGCCAAATCCATTTGGAGGATAATTTTATGCCAAAAAGTGCCACTTAGGTGCCATGTAATTAGGGTTAACGAATGAATAAAATTACAAAAATTTAACACAAAGTATAGAATTTTATTAGCTTTCTAAAAATATAATTTTTATTGTTTAAAAATATGTTTTACTATTTATTTTTTATATTTTGCTAACATATGGTATTTTAGGACAATCAATTGTACACAATCAACCCAATTTGAAAAATAGCAAAAAATATCAAAAAAAATTGAAAAAATTAAAATTACTATTTATTGAAGTCTTCTTCTTACCTGTGAAAAAAAAAATTCAATTTTGATAAAAATCTTAAAAGTTATTAGCATAAACATTTGTACACCATTTATTTGAAAATATTTTTACTAAATAATTAATTAAAAAAAATATAAGTCCAAAAAATATGAAAATTTGACAGCGCCTCAAAATTCAAATCTTAAACATATATCTAAAATTTCATGGTGAAAAAATAAATTTTCATTTAAAAGAACCACCCAGGGACAGTCATTCCTCTTTTATAACATAAGAAACAACGTATGAATAAAATTAAGAAAAAGACCATTTTTTTTGTATTTTTTTTTTATAAAAAATTTACATGTATTCTACACTCTAAATACAACATTTTGTTAGTTTGTGAAATTTCATGAATGTGTATGGTTTTATGGCTATTACCTTTAGAAAATCAATGAAACTGAAAATTCATGTGTATAATGGTACAAAACATACCAAAAAGTGGGACATTTTATTGTGCTTTTACCCACTCCAATGTTACTCCCTTCTGCTCACACTTGTAATATAAAAAAATCTATGACACAATACCTTGTTCATGACCATGACAGAGCACCACACCAATGCCTATCACTAACTTTATTCTGATGTGCAGATCCTTCTCTCTTCATTCACCACCAAATGATCCTTTGTAGCAGTGCAATTACAACATTAATCAAATCACCAAATTTGTCTTCCTTCCACTGAAACTCTCTGATCATTTCAGAATTCATAATGATTTTACTAGTGAATTCAAGTTCTCATCTTCCAACACATATGAAGATCCTTTGATATATTTGACCCTCTATAAATGTGTACCCAACACCAAAAGTAATTGTAAAAGTAAAGTATATAGCTTGCTTCAAACTCATTATATATAAAATATACCATATGTTCACTAAGACGTCTGGTATAATATTAGTCTAGTAAGGGGCATGTATGCCTTTTCTTCTACAAAGGATACGACATCCATAATTCTCATTCATTCAAGTGTTCTTTTGTAATTACATCGGGTTCCTGCAAAGCACCAAATATTTGAGTGCACTTGTCTGCATTGGATCCCTTAAGCATCGACGTCATGGGCAAGTTTCTTTTTGTTACAAGACGTTTATTTTGCCTCTCAATTTTTTTGGTAGATGTTCTTTGAGGTGTTCCGTGCATAGGGAATTTTCATTAAACAGAAAGAAGGGATTTTTTGCTTCACTTTGAAATTCCCTCTAAGATAAGAAAGTTGTTCTAACAATTGGGTTCATGAAGGATGTTTTGAGTAGGGTGATAATTCATTAGAAGATCCCTCCATTTATAGACCTCAGAATGGTTCCCCAGCCTGCCAATTGTAAGTGCATATATCAAACTGATGTCGACTTCAATTATTAAACTGGTATAAAAAAATCACAGAAATAATATTAGATAATGGTGGCGGAGACCCCTATCTTATCACAGTCACATATCTTAATCTTAACCCAAAAATGATTTAAATTAAAAGTTCCTACCTGTGTATTTTTCTTCTCGGCTTTCATATTAGGCTCCCATCTCCAGGCCAAGATATACATGTATTTATCTTCTAACAGGTTCTCAACATGCAAATGACCTCCTAAAAATAATGATTACAAGATATTCTCAGCGTTTGGAAAGGAAGTCAACAACACTAATTAAACATGGGATGATAACATTTGTATTGGATATCCACTTATATATGATTTAACGCAAGACAAATCCTTTGTGAATCCTGAGAGATCTATTTACGTAGTGAAGTGTCAAATTTTGAGTAAACATTTATGCATGCAAATGGTGATTAAGTGTGAAATGTTGACAATTTCTGAATGAGATAACGTTGCGACTAAAAAGAGTATTTTTCACGTAGTAGGAGAATCGATATGTCACATGCTGAAGGTTATACGTGTCATAGAGTGGTAATTAATTAGAGTTCTCAGAAGTATTCACGTCTAATTTTCAATTTAAACGTAAACTTATTTACCTAAAATATAGGGATTTGTATGTAACTTGTCAACGATTGAAATTATTTTGAACAAATATAACTCCACGTAATATAATCTAAATTATTAGAAATTTACAATATTCTATTTGTAATTTTAAATCATTCTAATTAAAATATTTTAAAAGTTTAAATTTTAAATTATTTGGATACTATTTAATGTGGTATTTTAATATTATTATATCATTTTCTTATAATATGATTTGTGTAAGTATGAGTGACAATTTGTATGTATTTAAATAAGTTTGGGGGGTAAGAATGTGGATTTTCAATAGAAAGGGTTAGATATGTGTATTGTCCACACATTATTATCACTTTTTAAAATTGTGGAACATCCATAATACTTAAAAATGGAAAAATCAAATTATCATAGAGGTGCGACAAATATTCTGCATTTTTCTCAAATTGTAGAAATTTTGTAGAATAATTGTGGTAATAATGTTATCGATGATAGGGAGTGGGTTAGCAAAATGGTCGTTATTCCCACATGTGAACTTCCGAAGGATCATATCAGCAGGCACGTGTATGTTCGTGGGAAGAGCAACGGCTCTCATTTTCAACATTGTGCGGATTACAACAGTAAAAAGCAAACTGACTTCAGCGCTCTCAAGGATTTCGGAATTTTTGCAAACAGTTAAGCACAGTGAAGATGGGGGTCCCCCTTGCCAAATTGAGCCTAGTGCGGACCCAAAATGGAAGGATAATATTGAGCTATGGAATATTCTCAGCAAGGGTGGCATCACCAACTTCATGGAGAAGGTTCAGGGACATGATCAAAGCATCTTAATGCATTTTGCGAAGGATTGGAAGGAGCGAATTGTGGAATATGGGAGGCAGAAGATCTTGGTCAACGAGGAGCTTATTGCTGAAGCGAATGGCCTTGGCATGGAGGGCTACCATTTTTTAACAAAAGGGTCGACAGAGATGTTGAAGAGAGGAGATTTGTGGAGGGATCTGAGAAGCTGATCTATGTTACCGCAGGCCTACTTATTAGCTCGATCCCTCCACATTATGATGAGGTTACTCGCATGATGATATGGTTCATTTCTTTGGAAGGAAGGTTTATCATTGTACCTGCTAAGCATCTTATCTTTCTCAACCACTTCCATAGGAATCACATGGTTTGTTTCCCCCATTATTTGTTGAACTCTCTTGAGCACTCCATTTTGGAGTTTCAAAAGCATACCCGGGTGGTTCCTTTACACCAGGGGCTTATTTTTCTGCTGCATAAATTTTGTCTTCTTTGGTATCCTAGTCTCCCTTCCTCCCCAAGCTCAGTCCCCCCTTTGCCGGGTTTTGCTGCTGCTAGCCTTATTTCTCCCTTCTCTGCCCCCCGCCACCGCTGCTGTCACCCCCATGCCAGCTGTCCAGGCTTCATCTCCGATTTCCCCTGCTGCTGCTCCCGCCCCCCACTTCACTTCCACCTCGACCAGACCGGTCACCAGGTCATCTAAAAGGCTTAACCTCGATACTCTTGCTGTGGGGAAAGGTCCTCATGAAATTGAAACTGCACATGACCTCCTGAATATTAGCAGTGCTAGTCCCCGAGATGTGCACATGGAGAGCTCTACAAAAAGGCTGGAAGCCTTAGAAGCTGATATGAAGCTGCTGAAGGATGAGGTTAAGAATTTGGCAAAATAGAAAAGAAAGAGCAAGAAGGAGGAGGAGGTGGGTATTGATAACAACCAGATTGAAGATATCTACAAGAAGATGAACTCCTTAGACTCCCATTTAGGGAAGGCCAAAACCCGTCATGATTACAATATGGCCATTTTTAGTGCGATTGAGGAGTTCATTGAGCAGCATGTCAGAAGTGTCTCCAATCTCAGCGGAGTTCCAACAACACTTTGGGGTAATGATAAGGAAAGCAAAAGGACCATTGATCAGTTGGATAAGACTGACGTTCGCCCACATGACTACTTTGGGAATGTTCAAATCCTGGAAGAATATCAAAACCAGCATCGACAAAGCTGCCAAGAAGTAGTTGTAGGTGCTTTAGTTGCTCTTGTATGTTTTTTTGTTGTTTTTTTGCGGTCTCTTTGCTGCTTTTTTGCAGAGTTTTTGTTGTTTTGTCTTGATTGGGTAGCTATTTTTTTGGCTACTTTTGGCTTCATTATCACACTTGGATTCTGATCCATTTTTTTCTGGTTCTCATTCCTCTTTTAGCTCCTAGGCCAGGGTTGTGCACAAGGGTATAGTCCCTTTCAAAAAACTATTTTCCAATAATAATAATAAAAAAAAAATTGTGTAAAAAAATTTGTTTGTTGTTTAATTCATTTGATATTTTTGTTTATTTCATCTTAAAATATGCTACAATAATCATATATTTTTATATAGTTAGATTTCCATAGTATTGTAATTTAAACTTTCTATAATTTTTCTTCAAACATGTAAATATATTAAAATATAGATAATATAATTTCAATAATAATAAATATCTATATTAATATTCTAAAAATAATATCATTTTTTGTTTTGGTAAACTTTATTTTATGATAATTTTTAATTTTATTTTCAAAAAATTGTAGATTTTCTACGATGAAGAGTTGGATATGTCAGTTCTCTACAAAATATTATCACTATGTGTAAATTATGGAGCATCCACAATACCTAACAATCAAAAAATGAAATTTTTATAGAGATGCCACAATTATTCTACAATTATTCCAAAATGTGAAAGTTTTGTGGAATAATTGTGGTTAAAAGGGCATATATGTTATAGTGTTTAATGCAATGGGTGAGAATAGTCAAACAAATATAGTAATGTTGTAAGATGAGTATTAGTTGAGTCTATTGCAAGATAACAAGTACACATCAAATTGTAACTCAAATAAGTATAACTTTGAAATTAAAAAGGAAAAATTTAATTAAAGATGTATAAAGAAGAAGAATATTAGATGACCCTTAAATAATATAGTGTTGGGCATTTGGTGGTAGGATACAATGAAACGACAAGGTATTCATTGAAGAAACAAGATATTTATTTGATTTGTTTTAACATGAGAACACAAAGGTCTTGCCAAATCTTAAATATACATTAAGAAAAAGAAAAGGTTTAAAAATTTGTGAGCCACATTTTAAAATTTTCTTAGAAACAACCCCTAAACATATCTATAAAATGTTTCCTCAACAATGCAGTTGAGGCAATAGAAGAGATGTTTGAAGTATGAGTCCCATGTACTAAAGAAGTCACACATCTCAATGAAGAATGGGTCTCATTTGGAAGGGAACAATCACAAAAAAATCCCTCCTCATATGCCAAAGTACTAGATACAAAGTGAATAAAGGAATCATGTTTTTGATTGGCCATCGAGTTAGAAAGAGACATTGATAAGACCTTATGAAACATTTGTTGTTTCTATTTGCAACTTGGTTGGAATATCAATTTATACATAACACTTACAAAGTGAATAATATAGTCTTTAATGGAATTATTAAGGTGTTGACATAGAGTGAGTTATCAAAAGTACACTTGGGATTGTTATGTGGACAAAAACATAATATAAATGGATATTGTAAAGTGGTAAAATTCTTGATAGAATTACTATGTAAGGTGTGAAACCAAAATAAGGTAAAATTCATTAATATTATTGGGAATAGCCTTAAGTAATACATAGTCATAATAGGCATATTCCTTTAGGGGTTTGAGAAAGTGTCTCATGTGTTGTGAAGAACTATTAGCTCTAGTGAACATTACACACTTGTTAATTAGGCATGTAGAAACTAGGTGGGTAAGGAAAATTTCAAATTTTATAGATTATAGGTTAGTTTGACATGCTAAATATTGTATTTGAAACGATTGTTACATGCAGTGGAGGGTACACATATATAATTAACTTATTTTCATAGTTAACATGTCACTTTCATTATTAAATGTAGTTCACAGGTATGGATGTTAACATATTGAGGTGTATCGAATGGTTGTGAAATTGTGTATTGTTCTTAAGCATATTTATGGATGTGGTATTGAGAGAAAGGAAAACATCACATGACTTGGAGGTATTGGCAGGGTAATCTTTACTTATACATGATATTGAAGTAAACACAATATATGTATTTATACCCATAGTACAAGATTCTAAAGAAACATAATTATGATTTATTAAAGAAGCACCCATATAAGTAGAACATGAAAAGCGTTTGCCACATCATGAAAGAAAGACACATCATTTATAAGTAATAATGGTACACACCAAGATTCTATATCAAAATTTTTCCTAGGAGTAGAAAGAATAGAATTAAAAGGAATATCATTATACCAAGAAAAAGATTCATTATGTTCTTCTAAGGTAGGAATTTTATTTATTTTTTTATCTCTCATCAAAATAATCCATTAGTTCGTTTAAAAGCGAGTCATTATTAGAAGGGGAACACTAATTAGATAAGGAGGTCATGGCTAGTTTTATCTAATAACAAAACCACAAGCCAACCGTAATAGTGGATAAGGGCAAACATACAATCTTCTATAAAATAAAAACATCAAGGGTGAAAACTGTAAAACCTAGGTTATATGGTTAGAAAAGAAGTGGATTAGAAAAAATATATATCAAATTTAGGTCTAGGTTCCGAATTATATATTACTTGTTACCTATAATTAAAAATATCAACACAAATATTCATATAGAAAAAAAAAAACTATGTAAAATTTATATTGGCAAAGGTGAGCTAATGATATGTCAAAGATAAACAAATACAAGGAAATTAGGCTTATAGAAATGGATTCTAATAACATCTTCATATTTATTGAAACTGTATGTAGAGGAGTGTTAGAATATCATCAACTTGATGAATAAATTTCAGTTTTTATAAAGTTTCTCTGGGTGGGTTCATAGGGGGCATAACAACACCATGTGTAAATTTATCCTTATATCTATAAACATGCCTTCTTGGACTATGTACCTAGTTTAGTTTCATTGTGCCTATTATCATTTCTCTTTAGGTCTATTCCTTATATTTGGGATCTTTTAATAATTGAGTATTGATCAGATACTGCCTCCTTTTGTCTTGAAACCCTAACTCTCCGGTTTGAGACCTAAAAAGGGGTTAAAAATTATTTCGAGTCAAATTGAAGTCAATAGATCCCCATAATGACTAAACATTGTGGCCTTTATGGAACTAACGTAAATATGCCTTAGACTCATGTAGTTATCCCCATACATGGTGTATGAGAACACATGAATAAATTATTCCCAAGTGGTGCAAACATGGAAATAATACTTCAAATTTGAAAATTAAAGAATTAATCCCTTTAAACAAATGTTTATAATAACTTGTTCAATTTTCTAATGATATGGACCTATAATTTCTTCCCTCTTTAAATCACCTTAGGTGGTTTTTTATATAGCCCTAAACATTTAATTAAGAAACTTTTGACATGTAACTAACACAAATTAAAATTCAAAATGTATCATAAGGCCAATCTAAAAGATATTTTATGAAAGTGTAAGTTGAAATGAAGCAGGGACATGTTTATAAGATTGAGATAATTTCAAATAATGAACTTAACTATGACTTCCAAAACTATCTTATACATAATAAAATGATAGCTGATAAAAACATGAAGTTCTCACAATAGAATAATAAAGACCAAAGAGTTATTTGGGGACTACCATATAAGAAGTAAAGAGTCAAAAAAAGGGGCAAGATCTCCAATTATTCTTTGATCTGAATTAATTTTCCATAATGAAAAAATCCTATAATAAATATTATTAAAAAGGCATGTGCCAAATTTAGCTATCTACACTATTATACCTGCTATAGTGGCACCACATTCTCCTCTTCGGTCAGACATGAACTTCTTTTGTTCCTCTTAGGCCTACTCCTCATGATACATCATTAGTACATTAACTTATTTAAAATAATGGAGTTCCTACTACAATACCTATTTCTAAGAATACAAGTCATAGTAGAACCATACAATAACTCAAATATATTCAAGAAAATATATTACAATTAGAAAAAATCCCAGAAGGCAAACCAAACAATGAACTCTGCTGAAATATATGGCCATACAAAAATGTATGGTTGTTGGATGTATTAGACTGCTGAACTCAACCCTGTATTGTTAGCCAGCAACTCCTCCACCGAAAAGCACGAATCCTTAACTTGCGAACACTACCCTAAATCAACGTTGGCATTTATTACATTGGAACATCAAATCATTATGGGCAAGTATGATTCAAGCTTCATTAAGAATTCTGACATCAAATCAAATTGATTTGGAGCCTCCCCTCTCATTGAAGAGAGATTATCTCAAGAATGGAACCAAAAAAATGCATTCTCCCCTAAAGATATACCTTGAGGAGGACAAGAAAGCAAGAATCTTGAAAATGGTAGAATTTTCTACCAACATATTGGGATTAGGAGAAAAATTCACTTATGAGCAAAACGGTCATTTGCATTAGAGGGAAGAAAAGAGGAAGGGAGACATGGTAAGTTCATATTGATGATGTTACATTAAGAGTTAACCCTACTTCAATTGTAAAATCCACCAACATGTTGTAGGAGGATTTTGTTAGAATATCCATGTTGAGCTAAATTAAGCCTAATAATTTCTCAACATCCTTCCAAATTAGGCCTAATAAGTACTTGCATGAGGATTGTCTTTGAAGGCTATCATTTCTTGCCATTTAGTGATTAAAAAATTATGTTTGATAAGAGTCACAAATTAGTTTCTTGGGCAAGGAAGTGAATCCTTTTTTATTGTTTTATTTTTAGTGTAGTTCAAACTCTTAATTAGTTTGCATGATGAGTGAGACATGGTTGTGTACCATGTAAGTTCATCATGAATGAGTAGACATACATACATGTAGGGAAACACCTTTTTGTCAGGAATGCTGCTAGAACTAGCTATGAGGCTTCCATATGGCCGAGT
This sequence comes from Taxus chinensis, assembly GCA_019776745.2. Lineage (NCBI taxonomy): Eukaryota > Viridiplantae > Streptophyta > Pinopsida > Cupressales > Taxaceae > Taxus > Taxus chinensis. The sequence continues at coordinate 560,941,287 of CM034155.1, read as the reverse complement.
GGAGTCACTGAATTTCACCAGGAGTATTCCCTAGAGACTCTAACCTTAATTTTTGGGGTCGGTATCACAAGATACGATCACCAACTAGTTTATGCAGCTCGGTATCTCTTACAGAGAGGAGATTCAGAGACCAAGTCCCACTAGTGGTTGTACTATTAGACCTAAAACTAAAGTCGAGGGGTGATTCCCGAATATTTCCCTTGCCCCTAGCCATCTTGAACAAGAAACTCTTCCAATGTAGGATAACTGGGAAAAAAACATAAATAATGTAATGGATCTTTTCACTAATTAGATATGATTTTGCAAACATTAGAAAGAAGTTACTATGCACATGTTGTGAAGATTTGTATTATCTCTTTTCACTTAATTTAAATAGTTCTATCATGTTTTGGTTTTAGTTAAGATTTAAACATTGAAAGCTCGTCTTTTATTAATGAATGCAAATTAAGTATATGATGGTTTTTTAAATTCAGGAAAGGGTTTTTATCACAGTTTGTGTGTTATTGATTATATTTTCTTAGGCAATTTATGTAGTATGATATCATAACATTTTCTCACCAAAGTTTTTCTTTTGTTCTTTGTATCTTTATGCAAGGGTCATCCTAAGTGGGTTTGCCTCATCTTGAACCAAGATCTAGATATTAATATTTTCATTTTAGGCCACTTCCTTTAAAAAGGATTTCAATTAAGATAGTGATAAATTGGTTGTATGATGGAGTTGTGTGGCATTGTTCCCTAAGATATCATCCTTGCTCACCTCATAATTCAACCAAGTTGGCCACCTATGCCTAGCAAAATATCCTATGTATGATGGAGGCCACTTCGAACATTTTTGTGAGCCCTTACTAAACACCCAGTTTAGCATTTTGGTGTGGGGCTACATTTTCTGGAAGGATCACAATTAATGCATATAAATAATATTATTGTGATAATAATAATTAACTCATGGTTGCCTCTTTAAGAACTTAGGTTCAGAATTGTTATTTCAATTCCTATAAATAATAACAATAATAATAATAATAACGATGATAACAATAAAATTTTAAGAGGTAGAGTGAATAAATTGAAATAATATTATTAATAATTAAAATTAAACCAATATATTAAAGTAGATAAATGCAGGAAAGATGAGGGGAAGTCATTGGGGGTTGGTGAATCTAATATAAAAATCTATGGGAGGCATGTCAGTGGTTTGGAAATGTTAAAAATATAATATAAAGAATAAAAATAAAATAATAAAACAAATGAATATGTTCACGGTAGATGGGTGAGTGGTTGGCAGCGGAAGAGTGGTGTTTGGAGTCTAAGTCTACGCGAGCTCTCCCCTATTTACAATCCTTATTAAATAAGTTTTTTAAACTTTTAAAATTCTAAAATCAAAGTATCATGCTTTCGTTCTAAAGTGGAAAATTAATAAAAACAAAGAATAAATTTGTAAAAAGAAATTTTAAACTTGAAATAGAGGTTATAAGCTTAAAAAGTTTTTTTTTGAAAATTGACGTGGGTCAATTTTTTTGCATAAACGTAGTTTTTTTTAATGAATAAGGTTTTAGATTATATTAACAAGTAAAATGATATAAGATAATTCACAAAAAATTTGGGTGGTATGGAAGCACGACCTAAAGTCACGAGTTCAAACTAGGCAAATACAAAGCCTAAGAATATATCCTATTACAAAACATAAAAAAGTAGAGAAACAAGGAAGTTAAGCTATTGTTGCAAATTGTTGTCCTGTAAGGGAAGATATTTATCATGCCACACAGAACTAGGTAGGTCCTTTCCATTATCCAACACGTCCCAACCAGAGCCAGGTTGGCTTCCTTCTTCAATATATTCAGTTGTGGCTTGAGTGGGTGAGATAGCAAGAGATAGCTTGAGGAATTTCTTGGGCAGAGGTGGGAGGCTCCAATCGTCGTGAGTGCACCACTCAAGAGCAGTCGAAGAGCCCCATCTGAGCTAGTTGGGTAGTGGGGGGGCATCCCAACCCCAGTCGCGAACTGAAGGTAGAGGGGAGAAACTCCTCCATCGAGCATGACTACGTGGGGACCGACGGGATCAACTGAATGAGTAGCATTGTGAGTGGCTCCGATGACTGCCATCTCTAGGACGACCATTGAAACCACCTTTTGGAAGGGAATGATGGGAAGGGGATAATAGTTCATGAGAAACATTGCAAGGGGCATCACCCCAATGTTGAAGGAGAGTTTTGAGATGCTCCACCTCGAGTGCCATCTTGTTAGCTTGAACTTGAATATGTAGCAATACATTCGTGATAACCACAAACTTGTTACAAAAAGAGAATTTTCGGCCAGCTTCAACATTTGCAAATAAACAAGAATTCCTTTCTTTCCAAAGCCTGAAAAGGATTTCCCCTGTGAAAGTATGCAAAATCAGAGAAAACTTGTGAGGCATTCGAGGATTGTCTCCTAAAAGAATATACTTCCAAGTAAAACATTCTGGGTGGAAGGGGAGAAAGAATGAATGAATCCAATTCCAAACCATCTGGGCATTGCGACAATACCAAAAAAGGTGAGACAATGTTTCCAAATGGCCACAAAAGGGGAATTTGGGGGCCGAAACACCACGTTGAACTAGATAGGCACCAATCGAAACGCATTGGTGAAGAACACACCACAAAAAGTAAGCAATTTTGGGTTCCACATAGGCAAATAGAACAATATCAAATCTCCTTCTCCAACTCAATGAAGAGGAATGCAATCCCCATCAGGCATTAAGCTTGCCCACATGGGCAAGTGAGGTGAAAGCCAAGCATAACCACAACCAACCAAGTAATTCTGGAATGGGGTGTCCACATACCTCTTCTAGTCCATTCACCAAGAACGAGGTGGAAGCACAAAGATTTTTTGGATCATGCAATCTGACACAAAGGAAATGATGTCATTGATGATAGTAAAATCAGGTATAACCAATTTGAATTGAGCCTTGAGCTCATGCCACGAACACCAGGACTGAGCGTGTTTGTAGAAGAGGTCTTGGATAGTGTGAATTCCTCACTTGAAAATATGGAGCACAGGAATCCAAGGGACCTCGACAAGAAAACGATCATGGAATTAAATGATGGGAGACCACTGCAAAGAGTGGTGATTAAATGAAAGGTCATCACAAAAGCCATTGCCATTCCATACAAGTCATGGTTTGATATGTTCCTAGGATTTCCAAATACTTTTGAGCACAAAACTACCAACCACTATGATTGGAATGGGAGAAATGAGAAGATTAGTAAAGAAAATGCCTTTCTAAGCTGAATGGTCATACGGGGAACCTTTAGCAATGCCATTTCAAAGAAGTACCTTCCATGCTTCTTCCCCTTCTATGTTACGGAATATCCATTTGACGCAGAGCACTTGTAATTTTTTTTTTCCAATTTTTAGGCGAGGGAGATTTTTTTTCTTCATTGAAAAATCATATTGTAATTTTGTAATTTTTTCTTTAAAATTGTATCATTGTTGTGATTTGTAAAATATTACACAAACACAAGATTTTAAATTTGGTAGCATTGTTTGGCATTAGTAGTGCTTCTGGGTCGTGCTCATGAGTAATCATAACATTGAACTATTACATACATTGCTTAATAGAGATGCAACAACACCATTTGTGTATCATAACTATAAATTGTTAGGGAGAAATAAGGAGACATTCACTCATTCAACCCTTCTTCAACTTCCCATTTACCACAATCATTCAACATAAATCTTAATGTGTAATGTTGGCCATTGAGTAGTGTAATTGATAAGATGAATCACTTTAATATATTGTATTGGTACCATGTATCACTATGGACTTACATACATTAAATTCTATCATGTACTGTTGGGTATATCAATAGGATGTGTTTGTTCAACATACTGAAATTTATATTAAAATTTATTAATAGGTATGATATATCAGACTAATGATTTATAGAATGGGTGACCTGTTTAGAGTGATAAGGAATGTATCCATCTCCCATAATTTATAAACATGGTTGCAAATGCTCTGAAATTCTTTCTTCTAGATTCACAACTTCTGAGAGGAGACAATTATATTATTTACAACAAAAATCAAAACACAAATTGAATTTGAAGATATTTGGAATGTAGATGATGACTCCTTAATTTAACCTAAATATGATGTTGATGTAAAATGACACTTTAACAGAGGAAATTAGAATCCCAAGTTGATTATATTGTTTGGAGTTTCTAATGAGGTACAACCCCATATTTGTGATCCCTTAACGACCAAGGAGGTGTGGGATAAAATCAACACAATATATGAAGGTAAGAATCATAATATTGACTAACTAAAATTAACTAGAATTTGTGGGATAATAATAGTTAATATAATCTAGAATGACATGAAAATACAATAAATAAATGTAATAAGAAACTATGGAAAATGACCCAAGAAACTATGTTAATGAAAATAAAAAACCCTAATGTGCAAGAAGAGTGAGGAGGTGACTTAGCTGATTAGAGGAGCTTGCTAGATTCCGTCACAAAATAAATAGGAGAAACAGGAAGCAAGAACGTGCAATGCCCCAAATTCTGTGACCCAAAACACACACAACCATCACGGTAATTTGGTGTTCATCCTAGCAGTTCTCAACCACTGCGTAGATCTATTGACTCCATGCCATATCTCCAACCGTAGGTTCTGAGATCTATGTCTTAACCTTGTTATTAGAGTTTTGAGGGCAGTCTCTCCAAAAATGTCCAGCAATGCCACAACCAAAACAACCTGCATTGATCCTCTCCCAGTGTGATAACAGGTCTAGACCGGTACTCTGGAGGTATGTGGTGTGGATCCTGGATGATCCGGATGTGGTCTACGTGAGGTCTCTATTGAGCAAGATCCTATTGACTGAGATGCTCTAGTGAACCCTGTGTCTTGATGGGACCCCTAGGAGGATGCCCCATACTCTGACCCTCTCTATGCATCAAATCATGTGATGGAGGATCTAAAAGGTGGGAGGGACTACTGCTACTACTGTGGTCTACAAGATGACTGTGATAAACCCTATCCACCACGATGAGGAGGTACTGACCCCATCTATCTACTCTCATGTATCTGTTGGATGCATCTTTAGACTCGGTCAATGGCTTGCTAGGTATTTCCCTAAGTCTCCTTTTCTATATAGGCCTTCTCAATGTCCTCAGCTAATGTCTGTGGATAATGGATCAGAACTGCACCTCCAATGTCAAGATTTAGTTCCCATAAAAAATATGTGGATTTGTACCTTCTCATCCTACATGTAATCAACATACTAGAATAGATATAGAAATATTCTCTCATACTCAGCCATTGTTAGAGATGCCTGACAGAGGTCATGAAACTCATCTATCCTTTTCTGTATGAACCTCTATGACAAATATCTAATCCTGAAACTCTCCTCAAAGAGCTCCACGGTAACTATCTCAGAATCAACATGGAGCTTCTTCTCCTCTGTCCTCCACCATACACCTACTCCATCTCTCAGTAGATGGATCACAACATGAGCTTTTGTGTTGCTAGAACAAGGGAAGAGCTTGAAGCATCCTCTCAAGCTCACCAACGAGGCCTCTTTCTAAAATCCACCTATGTCACTAGAATAATGTGATGGTTGTAGCTTAAGGATCTCCCTGATGTGGTCTAAAGCTATAGTTTGACGACCCCTAGGCCTCCCTACATGCTCATTTATAAGCCTAGGGCTTCGAGACCTATCTCTGTGTCCTAAAACATGGTCTCCCTGTCCCCTCTATGGTGACTCTACTCTGACTGACTCCATGTGGGAGTTCTCTCCTCTATGCTCCTCACTATGTCAAGGAGAGGTATGAGCCTCAATAGATTTCACCCTTCATGACCAACTAAATGTTCTCCTACGGTCCCTCCAAGTAGAGCAGAATTAACATACTGAAGTGTTTGTAAAAATTTTTGTAGGATAGTTACTACAGTATGATCTGGTGGTGATAAGTATAGGTCTATGTGAAATGACCCCTCGTCTTGTCCACACCTCCTGCATAGGCCAAGGCAAGAGTTAGTTCATTATTCTAGGTTTTATTCAATTTTTCATGTTCACTAAATATGCAATTTCAAACCAAGTTGTTCTCTAGATTTGAAAGTGTGCTAGGTTTAATATTGTACTAGGTTTAAAGTTCATGTCTCAAGTTTTCTAGTTTTCCCAAGGGTCCAAGATTTTGAACCCACATATCTGATACCAAGTGTAACGCCCTCTGAAATCACCCACTTGAGACCCAAGAAACAACCTAAGTTTAGTTAGAAAAATTATGGAATAATTTTATTTTATATTTTTTGTTCACAACAAAATTCCTAGAGTCCATTACAACAATTATCAAATCACCTTACAAAACACTAAGAGATTGAAATTCATCTCGAGCACAGTTAGATTATCTTCTTGTGGGGCGCGGGAAGAAATTTCTCCTGAACGTGGAAGAGGGGCATGGAAATAAACTTTTTCTCTCAGACGCGGAAGATGGTTGTGGGGAGAAAATTTTCCTTTCAGGCATGGAAGAGGGGCGCGGGAAGGAAATTTTCCTCATAGGTGTGGAAGAGGGATGTGGGAAGGAACTTTTCTTCCCAGGCATGGAAGAGGGGTGCGAGAAGGAACTTTTCCTCTAGGGCATGAAAAAGGGGCACGGGAAGAAACTTTTTTTCTTTTTCAAAATTAGATTACTTTGAAAGCCAAATGAAGTAAATATGTCCGGAGGCCATAAATTTTGATAGGAAACTCATTTTTTTTAAACCGAGGACTTTATGGAAATATTTCGACATCTTTTTTGCACATAAACCTTAAAAATTTAATTTGGATATAGTTTTAAGGGTCAATTTTGAGAAAACATTTTCCTGTCACTAAACAGGTGAACGGGTATTTTTAACTTATAAGATTTGTTCTAATCCAATATTATTTCTTTCTCAACATGCCAAATAGACAGGGAGGATCGTACTTGGGTAAAGTTAGGATGGATTGCGAGGGTAAATTTGTTTGATTGAATATCACGTTGAAATTTCATAATTTGACAGCAAAAATGACTATGAAAAGGTTTGAGCCTGATTTTGAAAGGTTCTATGAAAATTTCTGAAGTGGTATGGTCTATTTGTTGTCATTTTGATCATATTAAGTTCAATTCAATGTTTCATTTTATTTTTCATTTTTGCAGGGGTCATTATGTACATTTTCAATACAATATTTACTAGTTTGAACAATCTCTAACAAAGCTCTACAAATTCAAATTCGAATTGATCCATTTACATTTACCAAACATAAAATTATGAATTCATTCCATGCTATTTTACTTGATATCTCATCTTCCTTCAATTGAATCTTGAGAACAAGGATTCCAAAGAGCAGAGTGACATAACATTCCCTCATACGTATTTATTTTTTTTATACAGATATTTCATAATGCATTGCAATCACAGATTTATAATGAAGATAATATCATTTTAACAAAACAAAATAACTTATATTAACTTGGATGATTCTTCTACAACTTTATTTTCCATTCCATTACAAATCTTTCTTTTCTTTCCATAGAATAAAATTACAGAGTACATCTCTTTCTCATTTAAACATAAAATTTCATTTCCAAAACAGGATATATATCTAATACAAATAATATTACTAGTCATCCACTTGAAGTGGGAAAAAGGTTCACAAAAGGAAGTCTCATAAAATACTATAAAAATTGTCTTCTCTCTCAGCTCCAAAATAGCAGTATGAATTTCCATCATTCTCAGATTTTATCACAACAGAATAGGGGGAAAGGCTAATAGAGCACCAAATATAATGTATATATTGCTATATCAAATGATACAGAGCTCACGCCTTTATATAGGCTGAGAGGGAGGTAGCCGTGAAAGAAACGGTTATATAACAGTTCTTTAACAAGAAATAATAAACAACTGTATTAATTCTCTAACATTCCCCCCCTTAATACATTTCTCTTACAAATGTACCCCCTAAACAAATCAAAATTCACCTTACCGAGAGGCTTGGTGAGAATATCTGCAACCTGAAAATCAGTAGGGCAGTACTGGAGCTAAATTTGGTGGTTCAAGACCTGTTCACGAATGTAGTGACATTCGACCTCAATATGCTTTGTTCGTTCATGGAAAATAGGATTCTTCACAAGCTTCAACACACCTTGATTGTCGCAGTGAATGATGGGAGGTTTCTCTTCAGGAATCCCTATATCTGTAAGAATGCGACGTAACCGAATTGCTTCACACACAGCTCCTCGTGCAGCATGGTATTCAGCTTCAGTGGATGAGAGAGCAACAACAGTTTGCTTCTTGCTAATCCATGAGATAGGTCCAGATCCGAGATGAAAAACATATCCTAAAGTGGATTTCCTGTCATAAACGAATCCTGCATAGTCCGAGTCTATATATCCCTGTAAGAAGAGCTGAGTGTTCTTCTGATACTCCAGACCAAAGTCAACTGTACCTCAGACATATCTCAACACATGCTTTGCTGCTATCCAATGACATTTCTTCGGCTCCTGCATAAATCTGGTGAGATAGCTCACAGCAAAGCAAAGATCTGGTCTGGCATAAGTCAAGTAAATGAGACTCTCCACAAGCTACCTGTAGTGAGTGCCATCTACCTGTGGTGAATCCTAGAATCTAGATAGTTGCAAAAAAATTTCCATAGGTGTGGACATTGGTTTACAATCTGACATCCCATACTTTTCTAGGAGTGTCTTGACATATTTCATCTGGGAGACGAATATATGATTCTTCTTCTGCCATATCTCTAAGCCAAGACAATAGTGAAGTAGCCCCAAATAAGTCATGTCGAAGGATTTCTTCAGATCATTCTTTACATCATCTACAAGATTGTCAGAACTTCCTGTGATCACAAGATCATCTACATACAAAACCAGAATGACAATCTCTATTCGTACCTTCTTGATATACAAATTTGTATCTGAGGGGCTACGAGTGAATCCATGTTGCAATAGGTGATCATCAATTTTTATATACCATGCCCTAGTTGCTTGTTTGAGTCCATAAAGAGACTTTATCAGACGACATACCTTTTGTGGTTGATGCTCATCTACAAACCCTTCAGGTTGGGCCATGTACACTTCTTCTTATAGATCACCATTTAGAAAAGCACTCTTGACATCCATCTACTGAAGTTTCCATCCATTTTGTGCTGCCAGTGCACATACAACTCTAATGGTTTTGATCTTCACAGTGGGTGCAAAGGTCTCATCATAGTTAATTCCTTCTTGCTGAGCATAACCCTTTGCAACAAGTCATGCTTTGTGTTTGTCAATTGAACCATCTGCCTTATATTTTTTTTGAAAATCCATTTGTAGCCAATGGATTTCTTACCTAGAGGCAGATCGACAAGTTCCCACGTCTGATTCTGAATCAGGGCATCATATTCAGCATCCATAGCCTGTTTCCACTGTGGTTGGTCTAATGCCTCACAAACAGTGTCAGGTTCGGTGCTCTCAACAACTGAACTCATGAGTGCAAAATTTACCTCATGTCTAGCTTGACTTCGTGTTCTAACTCCCGTAGAAGTACCAGGAAGTGAGTTCAGGTGTGCATCCCTGATAGTACTCTGGACCCATTTCGGACATTGGTGGTGCTGCTGATGTGAAGATGTGTCTTCCAGTGTGCCAAGATCAACAAACAAATCTCCACTCAGCTCTTCTTCTCTCTGAGAAGAATCATCTTGCTCATCATCTGGATGTGTGAGCAATCTATGTGACGAGGTCGGTACTAGATCTCCATTGTGTGGCAGGGAGTCAAAGGACGACTCATCACATACCACATCTCAACTCTCGTAGATCTTCTTCGTCTCAGGATCCATGAGACGATATGCCTTTGAGGTAGTACTATACCCCAAGAAAAGACAGGGCAGTGTCTTTGGATCGATCTTCTTCCTTCTCTTATCTAGAACATGCATATATGCAGTACAACCAAAAACTCTCAAATGATGAATAGAAGGTTTACGACCAGTCCATACCTCTTCCGGTGTCTTGTTCTGCAAGATCTTCATGGGTTCCCGGTTGAGTAGATACACCGCTGTCTGGACTGCTTCTGCCCAAAACTGATCCTCCAACTTGGTGGTCAAGGGCATACAATGAGCCATCTCCATGACAACCTTGTTGTGGCGCTCGGAAATTCCGTTCTATTGGGGTGTGTAGGGTGCAGTCAAATGTTGCTGAATGCCATGCTACTTCAGGTATGCTAAGAACTTCTTTGACACAAATTCCCACCCTCGATTTGAGCGGAGGAGGAGAAGAGGCTTCCCAGACTGCCTGGTGGCTTGCTAGTAGAAGGTTTGGAAATTTGCAAGTGCCTCACTCTTCTTTCGAAGGAAATATACCCACATTTTCCGTGAGTAATCATCAATGATGATCTGAAAGTACGTAAAACCTTGAAAGCTAGCTGGTAGGGGTCTGCACAGATCGGTGTGAATGACCTGAAGATGCTCTGTGGAATGATAAGAGCTCTATTTGAATGGACCTCTATGTTGTTTTCCCGCAAGACATCCCGAGCAAACAGGTAAGGAATGGGAGAGTGGAGGAAGCCCTCTTAGCATTTCCTTCACATTGAGTTGATGCAGAGCCCCGGTAGAAAGATGACCATATCGAAAGTGCCAAAGTGCAGTGGACTCCGCCGTTGATGCAGAGAGAGCAATGCTGGATGAAGTGACTGCATCCAGTGTAAATAGACGGCCCTTCATAAATGCTTGAGAAATGACTGAATCTCCTTGAGAAATGATGCAGGACTTGACCCCTTTCTCAACAAAGAATTCAACCTGCATTCTATGGTTAAGAAGTTGACTTACAAACAAAATATTTGAAGCAAACCTGAAACATAGAGCACCTTTGTGAGTGTACATCTTCGTGTTCCAAGAGGAATGATGACATCACCAATCCCTGCTGCAATATACTCTTGATTGTTTGCAATGGTGATCCGATATCCAGTGGGCCGGTCACTCAGAGTATGGAACAACTTCTTGTTGCCAGTCATGTGTTTGCTGGCCCCTAAATCAATCAACCAGACATCTTCTGATGGCTGTGAAGTCTGTGAGACTAGAACAATGTCAAAATGAGTCATATCTGGTACCTCTTCATCGGAGGTGGCATCCTGCTGAGCAGCAATGTGGCCCTTCTGCCCCTGATTACGAGCATGCCATCGGGATTTCTTGGAATATCCTCGGCCAGAAGTGATCTCTTCGCCAGAATTTCCATACTTGCGACCGTTGTAATAATAGTTCACAGTCGTGTGCGTATCCGTGGAGCAAATGTGGCACCACCGATCCGCCTTGTGATTATGCTGCTTTTGGGGTGGCCACTGTGGTGGCCGCTGTGAAGATGGCTACTGAGCATGCTGCTTCTGATTCTGGGGGGCAGATTGCCCTTTCCGAGGCTTATGTTTTTGCCTCGTGATGAGAGCCTTGTCTTCGAAGTCTACTTTTACATTTTGCATGGCTTCTTCTTGCTGGAGATAATTCACCATTTTGGCAAAACTCAACTTGTATTGAGTGATGGTCAATTTGGTGATCAGTGTACGGAACCGGGAAGGAAGAGCTCATAAGGTGATCAGGACTAGCAACTTGTCGTCCACCAGTTCACCAAGAGCAGAATTTTCTATGCGTAACTCGGCCACACACCACAAGAAGGTTTTTATTAATTCACCATCATGCATACTCATCGTGTGAAGATTTTTCTAAAGATGCAGCATCATCGTCAAATTCTTGGCTTCATATATGGCACACAACTTAGTCCATGCTTGAGAGGAAGTGGTTGCTTCCCAAATGTGAGGTTGAACCTCATTAGAAAGGCTCATAGTGATAAGCATTAATGCTTTTGCATCAACCTTACCATACTTAGCCAATAGATCAACGTCTATGGGAGGGGCGTTCATGCCAGAAACAATCCCTCAAATACCTTCAAATTGAAGAATCATCTGCATCTTGGTTTTCCATGCGGAAAAATTTGGCCCTTTTAGCAACTGGGCATCCGATGTGGCTTGTCTCCACTTCCCCGATGTTGTTGTGAATATAATATATCTATAAAACATAGAATACCTCCTTCGGCCTCGTGGCCGCATTAAAACATTCATGTCAAATATGCAACATAAATCTGAAATCAACTATATATGAATTAATCTAATCTATGCAAGATATGATATTACTTACAATTTTCTAGCACATTTCTATTCCACATTTCATGGTTTATGTCAAAACAATCATCACATTAATCCAATTATCAAGATATACTCAATATGACTAAATATATCACATGTCAAAATTACAGATAAATAACCATGTCAAAAGTATATAAATATCAACATCAAATGTCTCCAGTAGTTCATATGCATCATATAATAATCAAATAAATAACAGTTCAATATCTACTAACATGGTATATCAAAAACTATAATATATCCATAAGTGCAGACGATAGTAACAAAAACAATAATAAAAAAGGTGTAGAAGGAAAGTGGGCACTACACATAGGCTGCCACATTTGTCAGTAGCTTCATGCACAATTTGCCAACATCTTCATGCCCTTATCATCATAAACAATACTAGTTAGTTTAGGAAGGTGTGGATGGTTCTTCACTGAGACTGTTGTTGTCTAAATTTTTTCACCTATTTTAACTATTTCTCCATCAACCAGATCCTTTGTTGGATTACTCTCTTTACATGATGTTGATGATAGAGTTGTCTTGGATATTTATGATGTTTTCTCAATTTCCTCATCCATTCCACTGCATTCTTCACTTGAAATACCAGTTGATGATATGTTTCCATCCTCACCTTCTGTGAGACCATCTTTAACTTCCCAATCCTCAATTAGAGGGGTTGAATCTCACATGTGTAGGAGTAAATTCTGGAATGAAACTTGTGCATTGGTTGTTTTGCATTTGTGTTGTATCTAGCTTTGGTTCTTAGTCAATGAGGTTTTGTTTTGTGTTGTGCCTATTTATATTTTGATCCGCATGAGGAGGTGTTAATCGTAGACTTGTCCAAACTATCATTTGTTGTCACAAAAACTCATCTTCCAGAATTGCCAAAGGAAACTTGCTCATCATTTGAGCGTTCATAGGCTGCCACATTTTTTAGCAGCTTCATGCCCTTGTCATTGAAGAAAATACCAGTTACTTTAGGAAGGTGTGGATGGTTCTTCATTGAGACTTTTGTTCTCTGAAAATTTTCACCTATTTTAACTATTTCTCCATTAACTAGATCCTTTGTTGGATTACAATATTTACATGATGTTGATGATAGAGTTGTCTTGTATGTTTATGATGTTTTCTCAATTTCCTCACCCATTCCAATGCAATATTCTCTTGGAATACAAGTAGATGATTTGTGTCTATCCTCACCTTCTGTGAGACCATCTTTAACTTCCCAATCCTCAATTAGAGGGGTTGAATCTCGTATGTGGTGTAGTAAATTCCAGAATGAAACTTTTGCATTGGTTGTTTCACATTTGTTTTGTATCTAGCTTGGGTTCTTGTTCAATGAGGTTCTATTTTTTGTTGTGCCTATTTATCATTGGAGCCGTATGAGGAGGTATTAATCGTAGACTTGTCCAATATATCATTTGTTGTCACAAAAATACGTCTTCCAGAATTGCCAAAGGAAACTTTCTCATCATTTGAAGGTTCATAGGCTGCCAAATTTTCCAATAGCTTCATGCCCCTGTCATCGTAGACAATACCAATTACTTTAGGAAGGTGTGGATGGTTCTTCACTGAGACTGTTTTTTTTTGAACGTTTTCACTTGTTTTAACTATTTCTTCATCAACCAGATCCTTTGTTGGATTACTCTCTTTACATGATGTTAATGATAGAGTTTTATTGGATGTTTCTGATGTTTTCTCAATTTCCTCACCCATTCCACTGTAGTCTTCACTTGTAATACCAATAGATGATCTATCTCCATCCTCACCTTCTGTGAAACCATCTTTAACTTCTCAATCCTCAATTAGAGGGGTTCAATCTCGCATGTGGAGTAGTAAATTCTTGAATGAAACTTGTGCATTGGTTGTTTTTCATTTGTGTTGTATCTATCAAGTAGGGATCATCTAGGATTGACCTACAAACAAAATCCAAGTGGTTGTAAGCTTGACGGGGGTTTCAGGTAGACACAAACTTATCAAATAATTTTTTTATCGCCTAAACAATTGTTGTAACCTCTCTATCCATTGCATCAACTTTAGGTGCGTTCTTGAGCCATAATAAACCTTTGATGTGTGTGGAGCCTCTATGTTTCCATTCATATCTATGAGATGAGAGAGCATAAATATGAGCTATGTAGTCTGGAAAAAACTTATTAAATAGTAGATTTTATTACATGTACTAATAGTTTACTGCTCTAAGTTCCTTCTGCAATATTTCTTCATGAAATATTATGAATCTGTGATGCAGGTATGTTGATAATCAATGAGGGTTGGAGATAATGTTAAGCATTCTCCAACGTTGTGTAGCTTGATGATCAACAGGGCATTCACCATACATAATACTATGGAGATCTGGCCATTTAGTGTCTGCAACACTTAGAGTGAAGAATAAGGTTGGTGTCCCTATTTGTTCCACCTAATCTGAAAGCTTGCTTCTAATTTTTTCCCAGAATGATTGCGTCTCTCGAAGGCTTGATCCAAACTGCATTAAAATCTCTGGGAGGTTATCTTTGAGGCATTGTCTTTGAAGATCTCCAATTGTTGTAGGGATTCCAGATTTGATGTTTTGTTTCATGAAAACTGCAATTATGGATTGGCTTATGTGTTGCATTATGAGGTTGAGAAGGAAGTAGAGAAATATTGGGTGTGAATGGAAGTGACCATCATGGTAGCGCATCAAATGAAGAGCATATTGATGCATTGGAACTTCTTTTATATGGGGTTATTACCACATTGCTTTTCCAACCGGAAACAAAGTTGGGAAGGCCATTGAGAACATGCCCTCTGTATTGTATTCATTTATAGGTGAGAGCCCAAGCTCTAACCATTTTATCGTAAATGGGGTGTTACCATCGTGGTTGAGCAAGAAATGTTTGATTTCCTCTTCTTTTGTTACTGAATTGTGGGGTGTTGGCACGAAAGACAATGAGTGTTCATATGTTTCATCAAAGTCAGTGGGAACATCAATACCATGATTTGTAGAGGCACTTTGCATTTAGGGCAGTTCCATTGTGGCTGTGTTAAGAGAGGAGGAAAAATTTGATGACTCGGATGGTAGGGAGGAAAGGGTGTCATCGTCGATTAAGACATCTTTCTAATAGGGATCATGTTGGATTTTATATTACAAGGTTTCCCAAACACGAGATCTACTGACGTAGAAATCATAATGTTTAAATTAGATCCTTCCCTTTGTATGAGAACTATGTCAAAATCTCTAAGGTAGTGGGGTAGGGTATTTGTTATTGAAGTAATGTTTTACGGGAAACTTATGTTGTGTCCTGAGTGTTTGTATTGCCTGCTACGTACTTGGGTGACTTACAAGAATGGATTAACTTGTGTGATAGGAATCTCGTCAATTTGGGTTAAAGACACAAGAATGGTAGGCTGCTGTTAAGGGTCCATGTTGTTCCATGAAGAGGAGTGGTGGCCTTGTTTTTCAGTTTTGCATCTGTTACATGAGGTAAAACCTTCGAACGAAATTGTTTTAATTCCAGGGTAATTTTCCAAACAGATTGAGGAAGCTTGGATGTTTTCCAACAAATCTATTATTTTGCAAAACTGATGTTGGGATTCTAAAGTTAACGATGAGGGTGGAAATATGGTAAATCTCTATGTATTGGAAGGGATTGGTTGTATATGTGCAATAAACTGAAGAAATTTCAGTACTTGAGATAGTTTTATGTTGCATCCCAGATATTTGGGGAAAATTGGTAGTTGTTAGCAAAGATGGGTTCCTATAAGAGGAATTGGTATGCTTGTGAAAGTTTGTTTCCATGGAAGTTACATGGGGAATGTTGGTTGGCAATTCTTCAATACTTGTATTTGATGGAAAGATTGGAATGTCAAGGAATTATAGGTTTCTCATCGATGTAAGTTGAAAGATATTAGAGATTTTAGTTGTTTTATGCTCTAATTTATGACGTCGTTTCTACGTAGTTCTCTCTTTGTTGGGCTCGTTTTGGAAGAGTCGACATGATTGCAAAGTCACTGGCTTATGGTGTATCACCTGTTAGATAATGATCATGTAGGTTAGCAAGGAACGATACATTTTTTGATGACATAAAAATGCAGAAATAAGTCAAAATATAAAACTATATACAATTTTCATGCATGTGGAGTTCTAATGTATTTTGCAACATTTGTTCTAGCATTAATAGAAAATTAGTATTGTCAATCACACCCCTTCTCAACATCAACTACAAAAGTAATAATTGTCTTTCTAAATCTAATAACATATACCATTTGGCGTTCACATCGCATTGTACACATCCGATTGCTAGTAATATAGTCTATTGGCTTATTATTTCTAGTTTTTCTAGGAAACTCGTACACCTATGTAAATACTCCTTACGAAGGAATTTTCCATCTTTTCAAAAAAGGGTCAAGGTTGGTGTTCGAATACATCCTTCTCTATTAAAACATTCCTTTTTCCATTTTTTAACTTTCTTGGGGTCGTCTTACATTTGAAGATCAACATGCAAGGGAAATTCAATTAGAGTCTACTATATAAAGAAACCCCCTAAAGACCATTCTACACATAAGGAAGACACATGACATCTTATTAACATTTAAGAGGAAAACTTGGATATCACTACTACTGGAGTTATGCATATATAAAATCACTCCAAAGTCCCTAAGAGGAATTATAAAGCCTCCTATAAGAACTCAAGCATATTAATATGCGAAGTTGCACTTTTCTAATTGCCTTGTGCCAAGAAATATAACATTTTATTGCATTTATTGAGCATATATGGAAAGTGATGAATAAATACTAAAATCAAATGGGAATTAGGTATGCATCAAACTACATCAACCCTAATTCACCATTCCTTTCCATAGTATATGGTGAGTAAAGTGGGGGAAGTAACAAATTACTACAGAAATTTTGGAACACACAAAGTTGTTCTAATAATCTTAATATCCACACATATCTAATATATTAGTCAAAATCCTCCACACAAATTTTAATGGTCAAAGGATCTCAAACAAGGAAATAAGTACCATATAAACCTTTAGTTATGGTAGAGCATTATCCTATACCTAGATAGAACCATGTGAATCTAAAGAAGTTTGTAGAGGCTTGTTTCTTATTTCACGAGTCTTTGTGAAGAAGATTAAGGCATTACCTCATATAACATCACTCAAAGAGCTTGAAGAGAAGACAATGAAACATCCACAATTCCATGAGGCCATTGAGATAGATGCGTGTTGAGGGAAAAGCTCCACCTTATGGCATCATTCATGTTGTACCATAATTTTGATACAAAACATGTGGTAATATTATTTTTGACACACCCTAGGATACAAAACTTTAGTGCACATTTGCCTTCTTTTAGATTCCCTTTTTTCCTTTTGATTACCATTGCATCACTTTTGATACCTTTGATTTCCCTTTACAAAATTTCAATTTTCATAGGATATTCAACATTTTCACATTTGCACACATGCATCTTTCTTTCATTAACATTTTATTTTATTTTCAGCAAAGGGTCAAGTTGAATGTCACCAAATTTGTCCTAAGATAATTTAGGCATCTAAAGCTATCCACCTTTATTGTAATGATTATTTTTCCATTTGGGAACTTTCTTGAGGTCAACCTAGTTTAAAATTAGGATTGACATGCATGGGAAAAGTAGTAAGCGTCTAATATATAAAGAAAATCCTAGATGTCATTCTATAAACAAGGGACACACAAGACATTCTATTCACAAAAGAAAAATACTTGGAGTTTATTACTCCACACAATTTGTAGTGGTTAAAGGGTCTCCCACAAGGAAAAATACCACATAAACCTCTATTCGTGGTGGAACATTGTCCTATACTTAGAAAACCATGATAATTCAAAGAAGTTTGATAAATGCTTATTTCTTGTTTTAGGATTCTCTGAGAAAAAATCAATTATTTTCCCAAGATAACATTACATGAAGAACTTGGAAAAAAGAATAGAAAACCTCCAGAATTCCATAAGGTAATTGAGATTGTTACTAGAGGTCCCTAAAAGCACTCATTGGGACATGCTATAATTGTAAACAAGAGGAATTGTAGAATAACTTATCATTCATAAAGTTCATAACTTGATCAAGATTAACAAGATAAATTGCATCTTATTTAATTATGCACCAACCACAGAACAAGGAGATGTAGAGATAAAACCATCAAATCTAGAAAAGAGAGATAGATCTCAATAGACTAGTTTGTAACAAAAGCATAAAATCTAGAAAAGAGAGATATATCTCAATAGAATAGTTTGTATTAACTTTCAAGCAAGATCAACCTTTACGCATTGACATTACATAGTTTTACAAAAATTCAACGCGACCATTGACATTCCAATTCCTTTCCCTTCCTCTTATTTTCGTAAAGGTTTTAGATATTCTACTATTTGTCTTATCTATTTATTTTGCATACACTTGGCATTACACAACTTTAGAAAAAATGATATGTCAGATCTAAACATTAATATCCATTTAACAATTTTATGGACTTAAATATTTGTCTCATCCCAAGATAATAGTTTCTGGTCATCTATAATTTTAAGATATCTCTATGCTTCATTCTCTAATTCTTATCATAAAAATATGTTTGTTTAGACACTATACTCGCAGTTGGCACAGGGAACATCATTTATCAATTTTCATCCATTGTGCACTACTTGATCACCATTACAAGATTTCAATTAAGTATACTTTATAATATACCACCCTTTTGGGTTTTCAATATGAATATTCCCCCATATATTTTCCTATCGATTTTTCAACCTATGTGGGCCTACTTATAGATACTAAACAAAATAAGTGTAATATCTACAAAATTTACCTTGCAAAATTACATCGAAATAATCTTATATTGAAGGTCCCTACTGCAAAACTAAAAATTGAGGAGGTGGGAGTTCTTGGGATGCCTGGAGATTTATGAGAATGGATTTGGGAGAGATAAATGGAGGAGTGTCTATTAACTTCTTGGTTGGTGGAGGAAAGTTCTCCAAGTCAAAATTGTAGGTGTTCCAATCCACCATCGCTTCATTTGTTCTAGTAAAAAAGTCCTTAGATTTGCATAATAGACTTCATCAACTCAAATAGAGAACATTAATTTGAAGTCTTCACTATGGTCCCATGAAATGAGATTGCATTTTAGATGCCAATTTTTAAATTGTCTATGCTTTCTTAGAAAATGTGCACTTAGATTCTTGTAAAAGTATGGTGGGGTGCATTGCATTCCCACTCACATAGGAGGTCCACCACATTGTCTCACTCTTTGAGGGAATGCATAGTCTCGTCTTCAACCTCGGTATCCTCTTGTGTAGTTTCCATTACAATGAGTACCTTTTTATTTGCTTCGAGATTAGTCTTTCGATCTTGTATGGAATCATTGAATTGTGCATTCTAGTAAAACAACCCAAAGGTGAGTGTTCTAGCATACATCAAAGCTTCTTGTAGCATCTTTAGATATTCACACATTACTAAATGAAATCCTCCACTTCTTGATTTGAATAGCTTACTTGATATTTTACCTTGTTCACTAGCTCCTACTCCTTGAGCTATTTTCTAATTTGACCACAAAAGTTGTCAGTTGGAGTTGGTCACTCATGACCTTTTGTATAATCTCTTCTTTGACTAATAAAGAAAAACTATCTATAATTCAATGGAAAAGGCTACACATTATATACTTATGGTTTTCTTTCTGCTAGAATAGTTGGATCATACTAGCATTGACTTGCGATTTCACTTTCTCCCATTTTTCATCCTCTTGTTTTTCTTTATTTTCTTTCTCATCTTACTCCCCCTCTTATTTTCTTCTTCATCCTTCATTTTCTCTCACATGTCCTTCTTTTCTTGCTCCTTAATTTAAAAGTTATTTTTTGTGCACTATCTAGATTTTATAGCCCGTCTACTTTTTTCCTTTTTCTCTTGTACATATTCCTCATGTTTAGCTTTTAACTATGCCTTTACAATTTTTCGAGCAAATCCATTTTCTCAACCTTGTATTTTTTGTCTTCCTCTTGTTCCAACACAAACTTGTCCTCCTTTTCTTTCTTTCCACGGCTTCCTTGGTGGTTTCTTCTTATTATTGCTTCTCCTCAACCTCTTTGCTTAAAATTTTTGGTTTCTTTAGTTGTTCTTTGGAGACATCTTACTTTGTTTTCTCAGTTTATGGTGCAAACTATGTGGGTTTCCATAGAGGTTGGTGCACACCCATTTTTCACCTATTTCAACTCTTACAAGGCATGCATACCAATATGGTGGGTAGGGGATGAAGGAGTACCCACAATCCCTTTAATGGTGGATTTTAGTACTCACTCTTTTTTTCTCCTAAGAGTGTTAATCTTTTCCCTCTTTACAATACACTCCTCTCTCTCCCCCTTTAGATTTTCTCTTGGGTGTTGTCTTTTGAGCTCCTTCATACCCTTATTTTATTTCTATAGAAGCCCTTCTCTTTCTTTTGCACTCGATTGTGGGATCCACCAAACATTACCTCCACATCATCTCTAATTTCCAACTCACAGCAAGCATGCACATTATGCATCCAACTTGAATACTCAAGGATACATGAGGAAAAAAAATTCTCAAGCTTTGTGAAGTTAATAGAAACTGAAAAGTTTTAAATGAAACCATAGTTATGACCTCCTCACATAGCTCTCGACACTGCATACAACAAGGTGGTAGCTTCATCTAACTCACATCTCCTTACATACAACGCAACATCAGCATCGACTTATTTTGCTAGCTTGACAATGAATTTGGCTTCAACATTTATCAGAGTCCCAAACATTACATTTGAATCTCCATTACACATCACCAAAACCACTCTCCACCTCAAAACCACCCCATACCACCATTTCAACATGTCATATATGTTTGGGTTGGACTTCTTCATCACATAGCTCGCTTCAAATCCCGCAATGTATGCAACTTTACCAAATTATATGGTGTAAAGTATTTTATTAGCGAGTTTATTAGTGTCATTTTTATTTATTTTATTAGAAAGTTTATTGGATTTTTGGACACGTTTTTGGTCATGTGACATGACTTGTCTTCTACATGTGTTAGTCAAGGTATCTAACTAATAGTATCCTTGTAACGGCTATATTTTTTTAATGCAAAACCATTCGATCAACTCAGTGGCAATGTAGTGATGTATAACACTTATATAAAGGCTACCTAAAAAATATAAATTGTACAATCCTATGAAAAATGTAATAAGCATGAGGTCATATGTTGGATTATTTTGACCTTTCGATATTTTCCTGTAATTTGATGAAATCCAAAAAAAATATTTTTTGAGAATAGAACATAATCATCCCAACCATCAGATTTGATGCTCAGCTATAGGACGGTAGATTGAGTGTTGGGAATCTTAGGAGGGAATAAATACCATTTGAGCAGTTTTAGTTTCCTTAGGAAAATGAACCAGAATTGAGACACATTGACGCAAGCATTTTTTATTAAGTAATTTGTATCTAGAAGACATACGTGGATGGTGAAGATTGAGTTGGATTGTTGATGTCGCTGCAAATTGGATGTCATCCATCACACTCTTTGACTAGTGTCAGACCAAACATCCTTGAATCCAATAGCAACAACACCTTTGGCATAGTAAAAAATTGAATAATTTACAATTCTCACATTGGTAATGTGTGAAGTCCATGTGACAATTAGAATAAATTGGTCAACGTAGTTCATATGATAATAATAGTAATTTATAATTTTCACTTTGAAATTGTGTGAAATTCACACCATTATAAAAAAATATTGGTCGAAAGAATAAAAACAAATCTCTCAAACCAAGCCAACATTTACGTGAAAACCTTGCATGACATATTCTAAATTTTGGAAAATTATATTACTTATAATTCTATTAGGTGGGTTTTTAATTTTGTATTTGGGTATGGGAGCTAATTCCGACCATCGACAAATCTCTGCAAATAAATATAATCTAAAGCATATCCAATGGTCGTTATGAGGTTTGACACGTACCAATCATTTTTTTAAATATTTTTCAGTCATTAAAGATGGGGGTCGATTGCCTCTCATGGCCATGCTCACACCTAGGAAAAAATATTGAAATAATAACCATTTTGAAGGTGGAAATCTAGAT
Organism: Taxus chinensis; assembly: GCA_019776745.2. Classification (NCBI taxonomy): domain Eukaryota; kingdom Viridiplantae; phylum Streptophyta; class Pinopsida; order Cupressales; family Taxaceae; genus Taxus; species Taxus chinensis. The sequence continues at coordinate 560,919,033 of CM034155.1, read as the reverse complement.
TCGTGTTGTCACAATTGATATAATTTATGAAATTAAAATATTAATATTTCATTGACGCATGGATATCAACGGTAATAAGAGAGGCAGTAAGGTTTAATTCAATAGAGGAAATGCCTTCAACGTAAACATTGTAACTTGGAGATGAAATCATATAATTATTAAGATACCATTTATTAATTAATTAATGAATTGGGCCACTTTAATAAAAATAATAAATAAATAGAAGAATAACAAAGGGGTTTCTTTGTGGCCTAAAGGCTGGTAGCTATTTTCAGCGCCAGAAGAAAACAAATGCACTCATCCCGAAAATTCAAAAAATATGAGTGTTGAGATTCCCCCTACTGGTGGTGGTACCAAGTAGTCACATGTTTTTGAGTCTTTTGGTTCTGACCCAAGTCAGGATAGCTCTGACAAAGTCCCTCTGCTTTCATTGGATACCCTGCATGCATCGTGGATTGTTCCTTCTTTGGCATTGGATGGATTTGATTTTAACAATTTGTGATGTTTTTTTGTTTTCCTATGTATGGACAAGTGTGCTTGTGGCTTTGGGGCGTGCTCTTATTCCACCCACTTTTATTTTGAGAGAATCTTGTATCATGTTGCATTTAATATAATATAAGATCTTTTTAATCAAAAGAAAAAGTTAAACGGTGATATTAAAGTTTCAGAGAGCATCATTATAAAATGGAGAAAAAATCCTTATATGAGTGCATATAAATCACTATTCCAATATAGTTAGAATTTTTTTTACAGGTATCCTATTTTAAAAAATTGAGAAAAAATCGATTCACACAGCTAAAACAATGCTTTTAGAGAATGTTTATTCTTTAAAGACTCTATACGTGAAAGAATTTACACAATTTTTAATGGAGGAATGGGTCACGGGACCTACCATGTTAAAAATAAATAAAAAATTTGTGTCATACATGCAATCCATAGAGCATGCATCAAAGAAGCGATATGCATATCCCTCACACAGGTTTATAGTCAATGCGAACCTGTACAAAAGATTGATCATCCCAGTAAATTCTTGCACCCAGTCAATCTCTAACTTGCAATAACCTTACCCCATTTCTCATGTCCCACCATCCTACTATGCGCTCATGTATGAAACAATACAATGTTTGTTCTTTTTTAAAAACCACAAATGAAAATTTGACAGAATATGTAACAACACATTACGTTGTTACCTCAACATAATGTGGTGTTACCTATTTTGTCAATACTAACGACAACATGATGGAAAATACTTTTTTCCTATTATGCGAACATACGTGAGAGATAGGATCCTCCTAAAAAAATTGCGTGGGGGACTAGTCTGAATTTTTCTAAATTCCCGGGAAAGATGCTTACTGTGGAGCATCCAACCGATGAGGAAGATGTGAAGAAATTTGTGTGGTTAGAAAAATTAAAATATTAATATATCTTCAAGAATGAATTTTAGATGGGATAAGGTTCACTCCAATAGTGAATACACCTTCGGTGTAAAAATACCTCATGATAAAGATCAACGAATAGGTATTTCACCATCCCATTCCACAGTATATGGTGAGTAACAAAGGGAAAGTAACAAATTATTATAAAAATTTAAAATATGAAGTTTTTTTAAATAATTTTAGTATCAATTGATTTTTACTATGGTACTCAAATTTCATGCTTTTAAGGTTGTGTCAGAATGGTAAGTCATTGCATTGATGAATCATAGGTTTTGTTGGTAAGTAATTCTATAAGGGGATTGAAATAGATATGTGAGAGAAAATATCTACCTTATGGCATCATGATCTTATAGTAAAGAATGACTTGTGCCTATAGTAGCTTGATTTTAGTACAAAGCACGGGATAACATAAATTATGATAAATCATAGGACACTTCAACCTCTAGTGCAATTTGGCTCTTTTTAGCATCTTTTTCCCCTTGTGATTGTTTCCACATCACTTATGTCACCTCTTATTTCCCTTTAAACACACTTTTAGTATATTTCTATTTTTCCTAGTACACTCAAGAGATCTATCCAAATACTCATCCTTCTTTCCTAGGTATTTCCCATCTTTTCAGTAGAGGGTCAAGTTCAGTGCATAATTGTATCCCCTTCTATTCTACTATCTATTTTCCATTTGGGAACTTTGTTGTGGTCGTCCTACATTTGAATTCAAGGTTGGTATGTGCTGGAAAATTCAATTATAGTCTACTATATAAAGAAACCCCCTAAAGGTCATTATACACATAAGGGAAACACATGCCACCTTCTTCATATGAGAGTAAAACTTGGAGATAATTATTGATTGAGCTATGTATATATAAAACCACTCTAAATTCCATAAGAGAAATTATAAAGTATCTTATCAAATCTAAAGCATATCAATATATGAAGTTCCATTTCATTAATTGTCTTGTGCCAAAAATATAACATTTCATTGTATTACTTGAGTATTTATGGAGCAAATATGGAATGTGGTGATTAAATAATACACTTTAATGGGAATTAATTATGCATAAAACTCTGTCAACCCTGATTCACCATATCTTTCCATAGTGTACCGTGATTAAATTAGGGGAAGTAATAAATCACTACAAAATTTTTGGAATGATGTAAAGTTCCTCTAATCATTCTAATATCCACATATTTCAAATATAGTAGTCAAATTTCTCCACAAAATTTTTTATGGTTAAAGGATCTCACACAAGGAAAGAAGTACCATCGAAACATTTAGTTATGGTGGAGCACTATCCTATACTTGGAGAACCATGTGAATCTAAAGAAATTTGTAGAGGCTTGTTGTTTATTTCACGAGTCTTTTTTAAGAAGATTAAATCTTTACCTCAAATAGCATCACTTAAAGAACTTGAAGAGAAGAAAATGAACCCTCCATTATTCCTTGAGGCCATTAAGATATATGTGTGAGGGTAAAGCTCCACCTTGCGACATCTTGATCTTTTAGTAGGAAATGGCCTGCTCTTATGGTACCCTAATTTTCATATAAAGCATGTATCAACATCAATTTTGACACAATTTAGGACACAAACCTTTTGTGCACATTTTCCTATTTTAAAAATATCTTTCACCCGTCTAATTTTCACAACATCACCTTTGACACCTTTGATTTCCCTTTACACATTCTCATTTTTTCCCAATTTTCTTGGGATACTCATCATTGTCACTTTTGAAAACACACATCCTCCTTTCCTAATTTTTTTTCCATATTTTTAACAGTGAGTAAATTTCAATGTTACCAAACCTTTCTTAAGCTAGGTTCAATGTCTAAACCTACCCCCATTCCAGTTTTCAATTTGGGAACTTTTCTGAGGTCAACTTAGTTTGAAATTAGGACCGACGTGTGTGGGAAAAACAATAAGATCCTAATATATAAAGAAAAAAATTAGAGGTCATTTTACACACAAGGGACACACAATACATTCTATTAACATAAGTAGAACACTTGGAGATTGTTACTCCACATGAATTTTTGTGGTAAAAGGGTCTCCCATAAGGCAAAAAATACCACATAAACCTCTATTCATTAGTGGAGCATTGTCGTATACTTAGAATACCATATGAATTCAAATAAGTTTGATAAAGGTTTGTTTCAAGTGTTAGGATTATCTATGAAAATATATCATCTCTTTTCCCAAGATAACTTCACATGAACTTGGATTAAAAAAGAGAGAAGCTCCACATTTCCATATGGTAATCGAGATAGATATGTGAGGGAAAAGCTCCACCTTAAGACATCATGATTTTTATGGAGGCAATGGATTTTTATAGTGGTAGATTAATTTTAGCATAAACCACATGGCAATATCAAATTTTGACACCATTTAAAACACTTAAAACTTTAATGCACATTTAATTGTTTTTGGCATCATTCCCCCCTTTTAATTTCCCTATACACTCTCTTAGGATCTTTTTTATTTTTTCTAGGGAACTCAACAAACCTCTATAGACATTCATCCTCCTCTCCCGAGAATTCTCATATTTAATTGAGAATCAAGTTTAGCACCAATAAACCTATAATAGGGTAGTTTTGGTGTATGACCTTGCCTCTTTAACTCCAATGGTCATTTTTTGCATTTGGGGAATTTCTTGATGTTGGTCTAGGTTTGAATTTTAGGTCAACATGCATGGAAACTTAATTAGAGTCCAAAGAAAATGCATAGAATATATTCTATATACAAGGGGCACATAATATATCCTACTCACTTAAGAGGAATGCTTAAAGATATTGTTAATACTTGACCTAGGGTATGTACATGATAATGATGGAAAAAGGGGGGAATAGTAACAAAAAAATCTTTTGAAAATAGCAATAGATGAACTTAGAGAGACTTTGAGAGGCATATAATTAAAGGATTTTGTAACACTATAAGGAGATAAATTGTCCATTTTGAATCTAATTTCTAAATATGTAATTATTTATAATACCCAGATGAGATAAGTGTGTAAAATGTATGCATTTCTAATAGTGACATAATATGCTTTCGTGAAAACTTCATAAAAGTGCATGTGTATAGACAAATGTTTTTGAAGAAAATGAACAAACTTTTAAATGAAAAATCATACATAGATGCAAAAATGTTGAAAATTGTTGAGAATATTTTTAAAATAATTTTTCAATTATATAATAAGAAATTAGGAAAAATGAAAATGTAAGTGCATGGACATGACTTTTTGATCTTAACTTTGTAGATTTGATTTTCTAAAAAGAGTAGTTAATAATGCATAGCTTGTTGAGATATATTTTTTTTAATAAATTGGTCAACTATTACAGAGTTATTAAACTATTAGTAATGCTACATGTATGACCCATAATGAGTTATGTTATGTAGAAAATAAGTAATAATTAAAAATAATAATTTAATCTTAAAAAATTTATAATTTTGAAAATTTAGATTCTCCCATCTAAAAATCCATAATTTTTTTAGAAAACTAAAAGTTGATATTATATGTGCCCAAGAAGGTGGATAATTTTTCTAAATTTTCTAAAATCCATGTTGGCTTATCTAATGCATGTATAAGGCACAATTTTAGATCCCCAAACAAATACTTAAGATTGTTTGAAATGGAAGAATAGTCAAAATTTTATGAAAAAATATAGGATGGTACACTCTTTGGAAATGGCATATGTCCTTTACAAATAGTAAATGTAACAAATGTTTTTACCATTCTTACCTTCATTAAAAAATGATATGTATAGTTTTGTAAGGGGCTTACACCTTTTTTAGAATTATAAAGAAGTGTAAAATAGAGTTAGGAATAGTGTTTATAGACAATCTACAAATTCTACATTTTGTATCATCTCAAACATTATAAATTGATCATTTTTTGTTTCAATTTAATCCTCCTTTGATTACAAAGCATAGGGATAGAACATGGGGTCCAATTGTCACTACCAATGACCAACTAAGGAGAAAATAAATGAATAACTTGAAGCAATGAGAGAAAAAGAAATAAAAAGACAAACACTTAAAAGAACATTGAAAAGAGATTCTAATCAAAGTCAAGATATTTATTCCACAACAAATAATGTTTCTATTGTGAATAACATCTCCAATGCAATGAATTTTAAATTTAGAAAAATATTTTAAGTGATATAAAACGTGGATACTTATTGTTGAATGATGAAACTTGATATATACGACATAGTAATTAATTTGTATTGAATGAAAAAACACATAGATAAATAAAAATTAATGAAACACCTATCTATAATGAATTTTAAATCATGAAGATAAAAATATTTGTATGAAGATCTGATGAATGATCACATAATGACCCCAATTGGACCCATTCCAAGTGAAGAGGAATTAAATATCCGTATAGAGTTTGATGTTAACATAGGCATGCATCCCCATTCTATGGTTGAAGCAATAAGACCAACACATATAAAAAATGTTCTCTTCTAGGCCTACACATCCATTTAAGATAATTGGATGAGCATCAATGAAATAGATGAGAATATATTAAAACCCATGGAAGGAATAAAGGAAAAATGTACAACTAGAAGTCATATTAAACATGTATAGAACTATGCGTTTGAGAAGAAAACACATACAAAATGACGTAAATTATTTATTGAAATGATGAAAACAAAAAAAAATGCCTTGTGATACATACTCTAGGGTTGATAACAAGAAAACTCACTCGTAGAAGAAATAATTCAATAGTAAAAAATTTAAGTGAAACATTTAATGCAATGAGTGAGAATAGTCAAACAAATATAGTAATGTTGTAATATGAGTATTAGTTGAGTCTATTGTAAGATAACAAGTACACATCAAATTGTAACTCAAATAAGCATTACTTTGAAATTAAAAAGGAAAAATTTAATTAAAGATGTATAAAGAAGAAGAATATTAGATGACCCTTAAATCATAGAGTGTTGGGCATTTGGTGGTAGGATACAATGAAACGACAAGGTATTAATTGAAGCAACAAGATATTTGATTGATTTTTTTTGACATGAGAACACAAAGGTCTTACCAAATCTTAAATATACATTAAGAAAAAGAAAAGGTTTAAAAATTTGTGAGCCACATTTTAAAAATTTCTTAGAAACAACCCCTAAACATATCTATAAAATGTTTCTTCAACAATGCAGTTGAGGCATTAGAACAGATGTTTGAAGTATGAGTCCCATATGTACTAAATAAGTCACATATCTCAATGAAGAATGGGTCTCATTTGGAAGGGAAGAATCATAAAAAAATCCCCCCTCATATGCCAAAATACTAGATACAAAGTGAATAAAGGACTCATGTTTTTGATTAGCCATCGAGTTAGAAAGAGACATTGATAAGACCTTATGAAACATTTGTTGTTTCTATTTGAAACTTGGTTGGAATATCAATTTATACATAACACTTACAAAGTGAATAATATACTCTTTGATGGAATTATTAAGGTGTTGGCATAGAGTGAGTTATCAAAAGTACCCTTGGGATTGTTATGTGGACTAAAACATAAAGATAAATGGATATTGTAAAGTGGTAAAATTCTTTATAGACTCACTAAGTAAGGTGTGAAACCAAAATAAGGAAAAAATCATTAATATTGTTGGGAATACCTTAAGTAAGACATGGTTATAATAGGCATATTACTTTAGAGGTTTGAGAAAGTGTCTTGTGTGTTGTGAAGAACTATTAACTCTAGTGAACATGATAAACTTGTTAATTAGGCATGCAGAAACTAGGTGGGTAAGGAGAATTTAAAATTTTATAGATTATAGGTTAGTTTGACATGCTAAATATTGTGTTTGAAACAATTGTTACATACAGTGGATGGTACACATATAGAATTAACTTATTTTCATAGTTAACATGCCACTTTCATTATTAAATGTAGTTCAGAGGTAGGGATGGTAACATATTGAGGTGTATCAAATGGTTGTGAAATTGTGTATTGTTCTTAAGCATATTTATGGATGTGGTATTGAGAGAAAGGAAACCATCACATGACTTGGAGGTATTGGTAGGGTAATCATTAGTTATGCATGATATTGAAGTAAACACAATATATGTATTTATACCCTTAGTACAAGATTCTAAAGAAACATAATTATGATTTATTAAATAATTGTCCATATAAGTAGAACATGAAAAGCATTCACCACATCATAAAAGAAAGGACACATCAATTTTCAGTAATAATGGTACACACCAAGATTCTATATCAACATTTTTCCTAGGAGTAGAAAGAATAGAATTAAAAGGAATATCATTATACCAAGAAAAAGATTCATTATGTTCTTCTAAGGTCAGAATTTTTTTTTATCTCTCATCAAAATAATCCATTACTTCGTCTAAAAGCGAGTCATTATTAGAAGGGTAACACTAATTAGATAAGGAGGTCATGGCTGGTTTTATCTAATAACAAAACCAAAAGCCAAACCATAATAGTGGATAAGGAAAAACATGCAATTTTCTCTAAAATAAAAACCTCAAAGGGTGAAAATTGTAAAACCTAGGTTATATGGTTAGAAAAGAAGTGGATTAGAATATATATATATCAAATTTAGGTCTAGGTTACCAATTATATATTATTTGTTACCTATAATTCAAAATATCACCAAAAATATTCGTATAGAAAAAAAACTATGTAAAATTTATATTGGCAAAGATGTGCTAATGATATGTCAAAGATAAACAAATACATTGTAAGGAAATTAGGCTTATAGAAATGGATTCTAATAACATCTTCATATTGATTGAAACTGTATGTAGAGGAGTGTTAAGATATCATCAACTTGATGAATAAATTTCAGGTTTTATAAAGTTTCTCTGGGTGGGTTCATAGGGGGCATAACAACACCATGGGTGAGTTTATCCTTGTATCCATAAACATGCCTTCTGGGACTATGTACCTAGTTTAGTTTCATTGTGCCTATTATCAAGTGTCTTTAGGTATATTCCTTATATGTGGGATTTTTTAATAACCAAGTATTGATTGGATACTGCATCCTTTGGTCTTGAAACCCTAACTCTCCGGTTTGATACCTACAAGGGGGTTAAAAATTGTTTCGAGTCAAATTAAAGTCAATAGATCCCTATAATGACTAAGCATTGTGGCCTTTATGGAACTAACATAAATATGACTTAGACTCATGTAGTTATCCCCATATGTGGTGTATGATAACACATGAATAAATTATGCCCAAGTGGCACAAACATGGAAATGATACTTTAAATTTGACAATGAAAGAATTAATCCCTTAAAACAAATGTTTATAATAACTTGTTCAATTTTCTAACGATATGGCCCTATAATGTCTTCCCTCTTTAAATCACCCTAGGTGGTTTTTATCTAGCCATAAACTTTTAATTAAGAAACTTTTGACATGTAACTAACACAAATTAAAATTCAAAAAGTATCAGAAGGCCAATCTAAAAGATATTTTCTGAAAGTGTAAGTTGAAATGAAGCAAGGACATGTTTATAAGATTGAGATAATTTCAAATAATGAACCTAACTATGACTACCAAAACTATCTTATACATAATAAAATGATAGCTGATAAAAACATGAAGTTCTCACAATAGAAGAATAAAGACCAAAGAGTTATTTGGAGACTACCATATTAGAAGTAAAGAGTAAAAAAAGGGGCAAGATCTCCAATTATTCTATGATCTGAATTAATGCTCCATAACGAAAAAATCATTTAATAAGTATTATTAAACAAGGCATGTGCCAAATTTAGCTATCTACAATATTATACCTCCTATAGTGGCACCACATTCTCCTCTTCGGTCATACATGAACTTCTTTTGTTCCGCTTAGGCCTACTCCTCATGATACATCATTAGTACATTAACTTATTTAGAATAATAGAGTTCCTACTACAATACCTATTTCTAAAAATGCAAGTCATAATAGACCCATACAATAACTCAAATATATTCAAGAAAATATATTACAATTAGAAAAAATCCCAAAAGGGAAACCAAACAATGAACTCTGCTGAAATATATGGCCATACCGAAATGTATGGTTGTTGGACATATTAGAATACCAAACTCAACCCTGTATTGTTAGGCACCAACTCCTCCAGAGAAAAGCATGAATCTTTAACTTGTGAACACTACCCTAAATCAATGTTGGCATTTATTACATTGGAACGTCAAATCATTATGGGTGTGTATGATTTGAGCTTCATTAAACATTCTGGCATCGAATCAGATTGATCTGGAGCCTCCCCTCTCATCGAAGAGAGATTAGCTCAAGAATGGAACCAAATAAATGCATTCACCCCTAAAGAGATACCTTGAGGAGGATAAGAAAGTAAGAATCTTGAAAATGGTAGAAATTTAAACCATCATATTGGGATTAGGAGAAAAAGTCACTTATGAAAAAAAAATGGTCATTCGCATTGGAGGGAAGAAAAGAGGAAGGGAGACATGGTAAGTTCATATTGATGATGTTACATTAAGAGTTAACCCTACTTCAATTGTAAAATCCACCAACAGGTTGTAGGAGGATTTTGTTAAAAAATCCATGTTGAGCTAACTTAGGGCTAATAAGTTCTCAACATCCTTCCAAATTAGCGCTTGAATTTCAACTTATATGTGCATGTCAAATCAAAAATTGTTTATGGTTGGCTCTGTCAAATGGCTGTAATTTTTTTATAAAAATTATACGTCGAAGGGCCCTTGGTTAGAATTGGTGTTGATGTATGGTTTTCAATGAGCCTACTAGGGATCAAATCTTGTTAAGTACAAGGCCTAGAGACAGATGACATGGAGAGTCAAAATGGTTGAGGCCAGGATTGTGTCCTGGGTGACTTTAAAAATGTGGATGCCCCATACTCGTAGCTGCTTGGTTGAAGGTGATCACTAATTTAGTTGTACACTTACTCATAATTGTATAACCGTTAACTGTTTATGTAAGCTAGTGCCCAATTGTGTGCACTACACATCCAAAAAAAAATTGGATACCTCCTTTCAGGCACATGATAGTCAAAATAATTTGGATTCTATCTTTTTCTCATATCATTTGGCTCATCTGATAAGATAGGAACCAAAGCATCTTTAATAGAAAAAATCCTTCTATTAGCAGGCTCTTCAACCAACTTATGGAAGGCATTAAATTTGATCTTTCCAGATTCATACCAAAGAATAACATCAAACAAAATGAACAAGAGGGTAAGCTTCTTAAGAAATGGATTTTTTTTTAGTATTGTATTACTAGTACACCTCCCAAAACTGACAGATGCTTGATATCTTAGATTCCTCCTTCTATTGATTCCCACAAGATGAACTTTTATGGAGCTAGCAAAGGTAACCATAGGATTTCAGGGGGTGGTGGCTACATTAGGAGTGATTCAAGGAAAGTTTTAACTAATTATGCAGGTCGCATTGGGCACAAATAAAACCATTATTTTGAAGCCCTTCCAGCATTGTGGGGAATGTGAGTTTCTCACTCAATTAATATTCATAATCTTGTTATTGAAGCATATTATTTGAATATCATCAATTACCTTAGAGGGAATACTCAAGCCAGTTGGTCTATTAAAAAAATCATTGATGAAGCAATTTGATTTGTCAAATCTTTTCCCAACTATACCCTTTTACACACTTATAGGGAAGGCAATTGTTTAGTGGACTCTTTTGCCAACATTGGAGTTAATGCTAATGATTTTTAAATTTGGGAGAACTCCTCCCTTCTGTGTAATCATGTACAACTCATCGTTAAAAAGGAGAGTCGTCATTCATAACTTGGTGAACGTTGGAGAAAAGTTAAGTACTTTATGCTTGGGGATTTTTTAATTTCTCATTTGGTTCTTATCTTCCAATTTTGCTCGAGCTTTCAGGGTTTTATCCACCATGGAACAAGACATTGGAAAAGTGGATCCCATTGATTGCATCCATTGGAGGGAATATCCTGATGTTTTGGAGATCCTTAAAAAGGGTGGGTTCAACAAATTTATGAATGCGGTGAAAGGCTTCGACTACCATATGTCTAAGAAATTTGTCCTGGCCTAGAATGGATGCAAAATATGATACAAAATTTGGGAATTCCAAATCATAGAGGAAACCATGTCAGGCATTACTGGTATTAACCCAAAGGGTATGCATTTCTTCAAGAACAACTATGTCAGAAAGGAGGAGGAAAAATTTCTTGAAGGGGAGGAAGAGTTGCTTGAAGCCAAAAGTGTTTACCTCAGAGATTCTTTTCCCAAGCTGTATGACAAGGCGAGTATGATTATTATGAAATATCTTACTCTTGATACGAGATTCAAAGTTACTCCTTTTTTCCACCTAGTGTTTTTGAATCATTTCAGAAGGGACATCATGGTCAATTTCCCCTTCTTTCTCCTTCAATCCCTCAACCATTCTGTCAAATTGGACTTCTAAGGGAAACATGCAAAACCCTCTCATCATGCCCTCATTCTTCTTCTTTACAAACACTTTGACCTCCTCATTTTCAACACCCTACCTACTCCTCCTCTTCACCCACCTGCTCCCCCACCTCCTTCATCCTCTGAATGCCACTTTTTTGCCTCTCCCCCCCCCTCCTTATGGCCATTTCCTTAGGAGTGAAAGGACTAAACCTGACCATGTTCGTTTGACTTATCCTCATGTTGCCTCTTCGAATGTGGATTTTGTTGTCAATATTTTATCCATGGGTGAGAAAGAATACCTAGCCAGTACCAAAACCAAAGGATTTAGGTTCAAGCTCGACCTACACTTTGATATGATCACCTGGATCAGAAAGGAATGCTATATTTTGAAAGACAATGTGAGGGGTTACAAAATTACAATGGAAAGAGGAAAAAATATGAGCATTTTATGGATGAAATGGAAAAGATAATTAAAGTTATTGAAGAAGAACAAGAAAAAATCAGAAACATGCAATGTGATATTCTCTTAATCCATAAAGGTAATTTGGACATCTTATCATGCTTCATCTCTATTCTTGAGACTACTAAAGGCAAGGAGAAGGCTAAGGATGGTACGTGTATGACAGAAAATCAACACGTGACCTTCTTCACACTCGACCTCTTGAGGTCATGCCAAGATAGCTGGTGTGGAATTGAAATGGGAGTGTGAGTGATGGTGCTGACCAAGCTAATTGGGTAACCTTATGTCTTCAACATGCAATAACGGAATATGTGAATCTAAGGAAAATAATTCTCTCCTAACCTGAAGGGGTGTGATGGTATGGTCTGATATGATAACTACTCAGAGACTCCAATCGATGTCTAGTTTAGCCGAGATTCTATTGATTGGTTACGGAATAAGTGGAAAGTAACCTACAGGTGCCTCGTATGGGTTTCCAGACAAGGTCATAGAAATTGAGACAAGAAATGTAGTGGAGCTGTAGGAACTAAGGGAGATTCTCTAGTCTTGTCAAGAAAGTCTTAGCTTGAGGCTGCTATATTCAACAATGAAAGTTATGTAATAATATCAGGTGGAAGCGGTGAAGATATGAATACCAGTGTGTGTAAGCTAGTGTCGATATCTAACTAACTAGTAGGCCCATTAGGTTGTGGGACCTATGGGTCACAACCAAAGACTCATTGAGGTTGATGCCCTTATATGGTCATGCATGCAATCAAATCCTATTTCCAGGAGCAGTCCAAAAGTCATAGGCTTGATTAACAGCTATGTTCAATGTCTCTAATTGTCTTATTTTCTCTATGTATGTGGTAGGTGTGTGTAACATTGTTAAGCGCAAACTTGTGTCAATGTCGGATATTAGCTCTATCCCATTGGGTTATGGGACCAGTGGATCACAACTGTAGGTATTTTCTTATTGCGAACCATTGATGGTCATGTAAGATAAATTGATTTGTTTTTGATAAATAAATTATGTATCAAAGGAAATCTAAGCTATATTTTTGGTGTTTTCTCAATATATCATAACAAAGCAATAAAACAAACTATTCTATGGAAATAAATATTTTTGTTCTTTTCTAACTTTTAAGACAATGCATCTAATCTAATAAACAAATTAAAAACAAATAAGTGACCGGATGTAGCTAGCTATCTATGCAGATGTGTGAATCTAAATCTAAGATCTAATCTAATTAAAATAAAATCTTTCCAACCCTACCTCAGAAGTGAAGAACAAATCATGGCTCTAACAAAACTATTATTCCCCCACAACCTCCCCAGAAATATTGAAGAGAAAAATAACTATTGATTTGATCTACTTGCGACTATCTGATTAATTGAAATTAATTTTTTCTCTACTCTGTTTGATATGAAATTGAAAATTTGACAAAATAAAGTAAACAAATACACAACTTCAACCTGGAAGAGCAAGATCTTTGGAAAATCTAGTAGTATGAGTATTTGTCCCCTCAGTTCTTTACTTTCTTTCTCTTAGTGTTCATGTGAGTCCAAAGATTGGCAATGCAAAGAACAACAACAAGAGGATGGTGCTTGAGAGATGGCAGCTTTGAAGCAATCTGGATGTAATGCAGGTAGAAGAAAGATAACACAACAGATATGAAATTGGCTATACAATTCCTAGCAAGATTATGGTAGCATAACAATTCAAGATACACAAAATTCTCATCCTTTTGCTTGAATACAAACATGAAATATATAGGAATGGAGGATAGGAGGTTACTTCATGCACAAGGAAATCAAGAGGTAGTTCTACTCATTAAATCTATTCAAAAATAGGAGTAAGGAGAACCAAGCAAACGAAGCTATTTTTAGAAAATTCGGCTCACAGACGCACTCAAAAAGAAAACTTAAGTGAATCGTTGCATGTAATTTTATGCATGAAGATTCTAGAAAAAGTGAGCAGGACCTCCACCCTGGTTAGGGTGGTGGTTTGCGAACCGCCACCCAGGCAGGGTGGCAGTCCTGGTACTGAATGCCAAAACAAGCACATCGAGCAATGAGGAGATGGAAAAATGCAAGGAAAAGTTAAGTAAGGCTATGTAGGCTACAAATATATACTGCAAATGGGTTTTTGGAGCTCGAACACCTTCTTGAAAGGATTCTAAATCATCACTCGGGACTTTTATAACCATCCTCCCGACAATGTAGCACATGTAATTTTGGGTGCGTACATATTTCCCCCTCGGAGAAGCATCTTAGCCATGAAAGAGGCATAAAACATAGAGTCTGAGTATGGAATTCCCAAAATGGGGAGTTAGAAGCTATACCTAACATGCCCGTGTGTCGAAATATTATCGTCCAAACTCCCGCTACCTGCAAAAGAAAAGGAAGACTTAAGTGCAGATAAACAAAACATCAAAAAATAAACATTAAATTTAAACGAAAAAAGGACTTACCGTTTGTGTGAGGACATAGAAATATACCTACGCCAGCGCTCCACCCCTGTAAACACACACACTCAAAATGAAGTTAGAAATATCATATATATATCAAAACAAATTCATTTGTGAAATGTTGATTTGGAGCTCTAGATTCACGGTGACCGTTCATGATGAGAATACAACTAATACATTTGTGTTGAGATCATGGTCATGCCTCCATGAGTGGGAGATCAACCAACGCACTCTACGGTTATTTGTTTCCTTCTTTGTCCTTTTGTACCCTAAAATTTTAAATGTTGAAAACTTCACCTAGGGGGAGATTTTAAAAATTTCTTGTCTTGAATGGGTCTTTAGGGGGGTCACCCATAGGGCATGCTTTTATTTTGTCTAAAATGGTCAATTTTAACATTTTTGGTCCTTTCTAGGGTTAAGGCCACATTTTGAAAATCAGTTCAGGACCACTACCCAAAGCAAGGTGGCGGTTCGGGAACTGCCGCCCTACACTAGGTGGCGGTTCTAGACAAAGAGTCAAAACATGCTCAAAACTTAACTCTTTTTAGATTTTTGAGAGTTTACCATGTTTTGATGAGCCTATTGTGTGATGTTCTTTACTAACTTTGTCTTTTCTCATGTTTTGGTGGATGAAGAAGAAGGTGGAGTACATACGCTGGAGCAGAGAGAGAGAGAGAGAGAGAGAGAGAGAGAGTATGATTGGGTCCCTAGGATTTTAGATCAGCTAACCTAGGCCAAGATAGATATTTTACAATGGGTAGGTACCTAGTGGATAGCAAGAGTGCCCCATGTTGCTCCTTGTAGTCACATTCTATGTGACTTATTCTTTTACTGGGATTTAGACCGGAACACTTTTCGGTTATCAGGTGTCAGAGGAGAGTGGACCATCACTTTGGAGGATGTTTACTGCATTCTTGGTCTCTCGGTACTTGGTAGGAGATTGACATTAGCAGCAATGAGATCTAGAGCCGTGATGATACAACAAGCTACATACATGGGAGACACTATTATCTCTTATGGCTCGAAGAAGGGAATGAAGGTTTGGTTTATTGCTACTACTCCCATTCCTATCCTTCAGAGAGCCATCATGGGTATCCTCTCCTTGAGACTAATTGGGGACAAGGGAGGAGATAAAATTTTATATTTTTGGGCCCCCATAATTACACAGATCGAGGCTCATGGCCATAAGTATTCTTTGGGAGCAGATATTCTGGGGACCACATACCATGATTTATACAAAGTTGTCAGATTGCAGGGTCATTCCTTGAGCCACCCCACTCTGGTCATGAGTTGGGTCTATGAGTGTTTCATCCTGTATGAAAGGGGGTGTAATAATTAGATCCAGAGGCTGTCCAAGTAGCTAGATGGACATGTATGTTAGTGCTTCAGACTCCACATCAGTTAGTGGTCTCTCTGACTACGGCCAACTTGACCCCCACACCCTATTAGGACATGGCAGGGATATGGGGTAAGGATACTATGATGATGGTAGCTTTCTCTTCCATGAGCCAGCTAGTTGACAGAGATGGGAGACTAGAGATTCACCCTTTTGACCGGGTACTTGAGAAGTTTAGTCTTCCATACCCTGTCATGCTTCCTCTAGTGATGCCTATTTATAGGACTATTCAGGAGGCACAGAGAGGTCCTAGAGGGGATCTTGGTTAGACAATTGTTACTCTTGGTGTGTCTATTGTAGTTAGGCATGTAGTCTAGGCTTGGTGGGAAAATGGTGCTCCTCAAGCACCTTTACTTTAGATTGGGGCAGCTCCTGATCACAGTGTGGAGGAGGATGAGCCGATTGATTTTGACTCTCACTTTGAGGAGGATGCAGGAGACGATACGGAGTGGGAGTTAGTCAGAGAGAAGGATGAAGGGGAAAGACCTTTGGAGGGAGCTGACAATGACCCTGAGTGTCATAATACTCAGGAGATCCTCAGAGTAGCACATGAGGAGGTGAACGTGGAGAGAGAGACTCTCGTCTCAGAGGATACGCTTAGAGGGGATGATGAGTCTGTGATGGGACAACACCATGCTTTCAGATCTGTCGACACTAAAATTTTCCTCCGTAATTTCTATTTCATTAATGTTATTAAGTGTAATTAGTAGTAGCATTTAATAGAAGATAACGACGCCATCAATACGGTGTCGCCAGTAATGTAGAGTATGGTAATAGTCAAAGTATAATAGGAATGTTGTAAAAAGTAAATATTTGTCGTAAGTGGTCCGGTAATGTTAAAATGTCAAAATTGGGATAAGTGGAGAAGTAGGGTCTACATGATTAGGAATTAGAAATATTATATTGGTAATAAGGACAAGGAGTGAGGTCATAAATATTTTGTGTATTTTATTTGTAAAAATTCTAAAAATGTGGAACCCATGTGAAATGATAAGGTTTATCTTATCTTAAAAGATAAGCTTAAATGTACAGATAAGAGTTAAGGTATGAAATATGATTCGTTAGAGTGGATTTCTTATCCTATCTTAGAGATAAGATGGATAAGCCTGGAATTTCTATAAATAAAGAGGCCACCCCCCTCATTTAGCATAGAAGGAAGTAGTGATAAATATTGTATGAAGTGTGTAAAGGAAGCCATCAGTTTAAAGGTGTGTTGAAGAAGCCATTAAGAGGTGTAATTGTAAAGTTTCTTCCATAGTATTTGTGGAAGGCAAGTGAAGTCAATAACACTTGAAGTACCTCATGGGTGAGATTATAAAAATTTCATGTTAATATTATAATTTAGTCTAATATTTCAGATTTATCATCATTCATTTTTATCATAGTCTATGGTATTCTTGTGTTATGTTTATTGTTGTGTTTCCAGATTACATCCACCAAACTAAAGGTTGTGCATTCATTAGTAAATAATCATAGCACGAGGAGTTCCTGGTGAAGAATTATCATAGTGCCGGATTGGTGATGACATTTTGGTTCTGTTGCCGGGACCATTCCTCGTTGGTGGATTGTCTGGAGAGATATTCCCACTTAGTCAAAAATCAATTAGAGGGTAACCTTGTTTTTACTGTGCATAGCAGTTACCATGGTAAAGTCATTTTTTCCGTGAATAGTAGTTACCATGGTAAAGTCATTTTTGTTGTGAATAGTATTTACCACAGTAAAGTCACTTTTAACCGTGAATAGTATTTACCGCAGTAACTTCACTTTTTACTGTGAATAGTGTTTACCACAGTAAAGTCAATTTTTACCGCAATAAGTCAAGTTTTACCATAGTTTACCGTGGTCATTTCTATTTTCTATTATAGTGATTTTAATTATTGGTGCACATAAGTCTTGTTGATTGTACTTTTGGGTTGGTATTTCATTGTGGTTACTTTTGAAAATGGGGAAGATTCCTATTTTTTCAGCCCAATCTAATGAAGATGCTTCCTCTTTCATTCAAGAGTTTAAACGATCTTGTATTTGTAATGGCCTTATAAGAAGGGAACAATGGACTGAATTTTTTCCTACCTTTTTGGATGGTTCAGCCCTTAGGTGGTTTGAAACACTAGGTGATAATGTGAAAAACTCATGGGATTTATTAAGTGAAAGTTTTCTTGAAGAATTTGGTGAACAACATAGATATGCAGATCTCATGATCGATATCACAAAGCTAACCCAAGGAGAGAAGGAGAAGATAAGGGATTATCATGCTCGTGTTCTAGAGCTAAGGAGTAAGCTCAACGCCCAGATCCGGAAGGAAGGATTAGCGGATGGGTTGATGAATGGCGTGGATAATCTCCTATGTAAGCACTTCATTCTTGGGATGAAGCCAGATATCAGACAACGAGTGAAGTATGACCGACCAGCTACCATTGAACAAGAAAAGGAGATTGCAAGAAGGCAAGAAGAAAGCATGGAAGAGAAGCCCAAAGAAATTGTTGCTAAACTAGAGCCTACACCAACACCTTTGCTCCAGAATCCACAACCACTCTCAGTGAGCACAAATATTTCTCCTACTACATCTACTGAGTATGAAGATCTGCTCAAAAAGAAGGATCAGTTAACTATTAATCTTCTTCAAGGAAAAGAATTTAGTTCTTAGGGAGGAGATAGAGGTCCAAAAAGAAATATTTCTAAAGTTGTATGTTATGGTTGTTATAAAAAGGGTCATTATAAGTATAATTGTCCAGATAGAGCTTCTACGTCTGGTAAAGGAGATAATGATAAAGGAAAAGCACCTGTGAATTCTTTTGATGTAGGAGATAAGAGCAGAAATAATGAAGTAGATGTGTTTGTAACAAAAAGAAAGAAAGAAAAAGATAATCAAGATGGAAATGATCCTAAGAAGATGAAAGGAGAAACTAGTAAGAAACATAGGAGAAGAAAGTTGGGTGTGCAGGATTTTTTGATTTCACAGGGGCAAGGACCATACTCCATCTTGGAAGATCTGTCCAAAAGGCCTGCAAATATTACATATGGTCAAATCTTGGCTATGTCTTCTGAGAAGAGGCGAGAGCTGCGAAGTGGACTCAATGCTCAACGAAGGAAGGAGGTTGAGGTCCCTGTTTTGGAGGCAGAGGCGGATCCCTATGCTCCACAAGCTGAGGTATTATGTAATGGTATTTCAATTCATGATGTCTTAGTTGATGGAGGTGCTGCAGTTAATGTAATGACCGAGTTTGTAATGAATATGTTGGGTTTAAAAATTGATCGCCCTTCAACACTTATGTTAACATCATTAAATAAGGGAAAAACTAAACCAGAAGGTGTAGTTTCAAATGTGGAAATATCTTTTATGGGTGTTGTATGTGTGGTAGACTTTCAGGTGATGAAAAATGGTACTGTTGTGTACCCAATGTTGCTGGGAAGACCATGGCTAAGGAGATTTCATGCAAGAAACTACTGGAATGAAGGCTTCATGACACTTGGACGTGGTAGAGAGAGGGTGAAGATAAACGTTATCCATCAACATCATAAGGCAGAACTTGTGGATTCAAGTCATGAAAATGATGATTGGACATCCTTTGATTACTCTAGTACCAGTGAAGTAGACACTGAAGATGAAGAAAGTGAGGTTGATGTTTTAGTCATGG
Source organism: Taxus chinensis (assembly GCA_019776745.2). Classification (NCBI taxonomy): domain Eukaryota; kingdom Viridiplantae; phylum Streptophyta; class Pinopsida; order Cupressales; family Taxaceae; genus Taxus; species Taxus chinensis. The sequence continues at coordinate 560,899,261 of CM034155.1, read as the reverse complement.
ATATCCTTCCAGTCACACTGACTCATGACCCCATAAAAAGAAAGTGAGGTTCGTGTTTCAGTCATGGATATCCTTCCAGTCACACCGAATCATGACCCCATAAAATTATCTGAAGAAGAAGTTGATGATCGTCTACAACAAATAAAGATTGGTGATGCTGTGATGGAGAGTAAGAAGGAATCCTACCTCCAGCTCTTTTAAAGGTACATACACATATTCACTTTTGATTACAAGGAACTCCATCAAGTAAGTTGGGTAGAACATTCTATGGAGCTGGTAGATGGTGCTAAGCCTATAAAGCAAATGCCATATAGAATGAATCCTAATTTTTCCAAGACTGTAAAAGAAGAAATAGATAAGTTGCTTGATGCAGGATTCATATTTGCTATGGAGAATTTAGAATGGGTTTTTCCCATTGTGATCTCAATAAAAAAGAATGGGAAGCTACGTATTTGTGTTGATTACAGGAAGCTCAATAAGGACACAAAGAAGGATCATTACCCTCTTCCATTCTCAGATCAGATCTTGGACGAAGTAGCTGGCCAGGAGTGTTATAGTTTTGATGATGGATATAGCGGATACAACCAAGTCCATATAACGGAGAAAGATTAGCTGAAGACCACGTTCACCACTCCTTGGGGAACGTTTCCTTATAGAGTTATGCCTTTTGGGTTGTGTAATGCTCCAGCAACATTACAACATTTGATGAATAGGGTGTTCGAACCCTACATTGGGACATTCATCAAAGTATTTTTGGATGTTTTTTGCATCTATGAGAGCAAGTTGGACCACCTGCACCAGATGGAGACAACATTTCAAAGGTTAGATAAAGCACAAGCCTCACTAAACCCTACAAAGTGTGTCTTTGGATGTTCTAAAGGTGTTTTGTTAGGGCATGTTGTATCCACAGATGGTATTGGTACTGATCTTGATAAAGTTTCAAAAATTAAAGATTTACCATTTCCTATGAATAGAAGTAAGTTGAGATCATTTTTAGGCCATGTGGGTTACTATAGAAGGTTCATCAAGAATTTCTCAAAGATTGCACAGCCACTAACAAAGTTCTTAAAGAAGGATGTTACTTATGAACCAGGAAATAAGGCACATGAAGCTTTTGGACAACTGAAAGAAGCCCTGGTGTCTTCACCTATTTTAAAGAATCTAGATTGGAGCAAGCCATTCATTGTGTACACTGATGCGTCAGATGCAGCACTAGTAAGTACTTTGAGCCAAAAGGATGAAAATGGGAATGAACATCCAATTTACTTTGGGAGCAAACAAATGAGCAGTGCTGAGGTAAATTATACTGTAACTGGAAAAGAGGCTCTAGCTATCATTTTTGCTGTAAAGAAGTTTAGAAATTGCTTGCTAGGGCAGAAATATATAGTTGTAACAGATCATCAGGCTCTAAAATATATTGTCAATAAGCCTAACCCATCAGGGAGGATAGCAAGATGGATAATTTTGCTTCAAGAATTTGAATTTGATATTATAGATAGTCCAGGAAAGAAGCATGTCAACGCAGATACACTCTCTCGAGCCTATGATGGTTTAGGATCATCTTGTGATGATGATGATTTCCCTGATGCAGCATTGTTATCCCTTGACTCAATCCCTAGTGAATACATAGATATTTGGAATTATCTGAATGAATTCAAGTTTCCTAATGGTGCCAATGCAAAGACTAAGAGAAAGATTACTCAAGCCAGTCGTCCATATTCTATTCTATATGGAGTATTATTTCGAATAGGACCTGATGGACAGTACAAGAGGGTAGTTGGACGTGATCAAGGGAAGGAACTGCTAGAAGAATTCCACAATGGTACATGTGGAGGGCACTTATTTGGACAACTTATAGTAAGAAGGATCTTGGATGCAGGTTATCATTGGCCCACTCTTTTTAAAGATTGTTATAATTATTGTAAGACATGTGATATTTTTCAAACACATGGTAACCGTAAGACTTCATCAGCTCCATTATGTCCTATTCTTCTACTTGGTCCCTTTAAAAAGTGGGGAATAGACATTGTAGGTCCACTTCCAACTACCTCACGCCAAAATAAGTATATTTTAATTGCCACAGATTATTTAACCAAGTGGGTTGAAGCTAGGCCACTGAAAAAAGATTCCATGGATGAGGTGGCAAGGTTTATATATGAATGCATTGTCACCAGATTTGGTTGTCCATTAGAAATTGTAACAGATCAAGGAAGCCACTTCATTAATGAGGTAGTATAAGCCCTAGTCAATAAATTTTCTATTAAGCACAGGAAGGCAACAACATACAAGCCAAGCACAAATGGACAGGTGGAATGAACAAATTTTGTGTTGTGTCAAATTCTAGCAAAAGATGCAGCCTTGAAGGTACATAAGTGGGATAAAAGGATTCATGTAGCATTATGGGCATATAGGGCAACATCAAAGTCAGCAACCGGATACTCCCCATTTCATTTGGCCTATGGCATTGATCCAGTTCTTCCTATTGAGTTTGATATTCCCACTATGAGAGTTATGAAAAATGAAAGGATGGATGAAAGTGATTTAGTACAAGACAGGTTGGTACATCTTCATTTGCTAGAGGAAATGAGGGAAATAGCAAAGGATACAAGCCATAAGAAGAAAATGAAGTAGAAGGAATACTTTGATCAAAAGATCTATTGGTCTCCATTTCATGTGAATGACTTGGTTCTAGTATATGATTCCAGATACAAAAAAAGAAGATAGAGAAAATTTCTTCCAAAATGGATGGGGCCCTACAAAATAGCAGCTGTGCATGAAAATGGTACGTACCGACTGAGGAATTGGATGGCACTCCCATTACTAAATGGGTCAACCACGACAAGTTGAATATTTTCCAAGCACCAGAATAGTCTACTCCGAGGACGGAGTAGAAGCTAGGAAGGGGGAAGATGTCGACACTAAAATTTTCCTCCGTAATTTCTATTTCATTAATGTTGTTAAGTGTAATTAGTAGTAGCGTCTGATAGAAGATAACGGCATTGTCAGTATGGTGCCGCCAATAATGTAGAGTACGGTAACAGTCAAAGTACAATAGGAATGTTGTAAAAAGTAAATATTTTTCGTAAGTGGTCTGGTAATGTTAAAATGTCAAAGTTGGGATAAGTAGAGAAGTAGGGTCTACATGATTAGGAATTAGAAATATTATATTGGTAATAAGGACAAGGAGTGAGGTCATAAATATTTTGTGTATTTTATTTGTAAAAAGTCTAAAAATGTGGAACCCATGTGAAATGATAAGGTTTATCTTATCTTAAAAGATAAGCTTACATGTACAGATAAGAGTTAAGGTATGGAATATGATTCGTCAGAGTGGATTTCTTATCCTATCTTAGAGATAAGATGGATAAGCCTAGAAGTTCTATAAATAAAGAGGCCACCCCCCTCATTTAGCATAGAAGGAAGTAGTGATAAATATTGTATGAAGTGTGTAAAGGAAGCCATCAGTTTAAAGGTGTGTTGAAGAAGCCATTAAGAGGTGTAATTGTAAAGTTTCTCCCATAGTATTGGTGGAAGGCAAGTGAAGTCAATAACACTTGAAGTACCTCATGGGTGAGATTGTAACAATTTCATGTTAATATTATAATTTACTTTGATATTTCAGATTTATCATCATTCCTTTTTATCATAGACTATGGTATTCTTGTGTTATGTTTGTTGTTGTGTTTCCAGATTAAATCCACCAAACTAAAGGCTGTGCATTAGTAAATAATCATAGCACGAGGAGTTCCCGGTGAAGAATTATCATAGTGCCAGATTGGTGATGACAGATCCGGGGAGGCTCCACAACAACCAGTGAAACCTTCCATAACAGGCACTGATCCCACATCGATGCCCAGAAGACCCGAGTATGTTTCTTATCCCACTTTTGATTTTACGCCAAAAATGAGATAACCCTAAGAAATTTTTGGAGCTGATTTTCTAAGGATCACCTCTCAGAGAGAGATAATCAGATTTTCGGGTTTCACAAGCAAGACAACATGTGTTTTGGGTGTTTCATGTCGTGTGTTCCCCGAAACCCGAAACCCGCATCAAGTAAAGCAATTCGGGTTTGCAGACCTTCCGAGCATCGGAACATGCCTTAGTCAAAAAATGCTCCATGTCGCCTCTCTTCTGATCCCTGAATCCTTATTTACTCCTTTGTTTCTGGTTTCCTGAGTCATTAAACATGATGCTTCATGTCGCATGTTTCCCGCGACCCAAAACCCGAATTGCTCAAAAATCCTTTGTGTCGGGTTTCCAAAAATCCTAAGCATGCTGACATGGCATGTATTCTAAGTTGTCAGGTAGTTGGCACGTGTCAACTGAAGTGTATTAAATGTGAATTTTCTTATATATATTCAGGATTTCCACGTCTTTTTTACAAGACATACTTTTTACCTCGTGGATTTTCGCGCATGCATCTTCAACCTCGAAACCTGAAACTCGCCTCTATGCCCAATTGCATTGCTCGTTTTTTATCATTCCTTGTCCTGGTTGAAGGTATTTTTCTTCATTCTTTGTTTGTGGTTTTTGTGGATTAATTGTGTAAGGAATTCTTCCAAGTTTCTTATCAGGGTTGTTTTGGGGTTTTTATCTTTTCCATTTTGGGGGTTGTTTACAAATCAGGTTTATGTTATAGGGTTTTCCCCCTTTGGAAATTAGCACTTTGTTTTATTCCCAAGAATGTTGTTATAATTAAAAATATGTTCGGGATATAAATGGTGAAGGAAACCCGCATGTTTCAACTCAACAATTACCCTATTCCCTCTTCTTGGGTTTCGCAGGGTGCTTTGCATTGTACAAAACCGTAGTATATCGGATAATCTCAGTGTCAGGTTTTATGACCTCAAGGCATTCTTCTCAGTGTCGGGTTTTCTGAGCTCTATACTAGCATTCTTAAGGCTCAGTGTCGGAGTTTTCCAAACTCTCTGGCATGATTTTCAGTGTGTCGGGTTTTTCGCAGTGTTCAAACATCTCCTGATGTCTGACACCCTCCTCCTATCAAAATTTCTCATGTCGGACCCTGGTCCATAACAAGAAAATAAATGAAAAGTCAGGGAGGATGAAATACAAATTCAGGAAGATGGAGTCTCCATCCTATATTGACTGTAATTTTGACATCCGAGATCCAAAGGCTGCTTCAACAGGGGAAGGAGGTGATTCAAGAAGTCATGGAAGTCTATAAAGCTTTGGTGGAACATTCAGAAGTGATGGAGTGAAAGATGGATGATGATTTCTCCCAAGAAATTAGACATCTTGATTTGATTTTTGAAGCTCTCTAGACATTAAAGAAAATATTATCATGCCGTCCTGGTACAAGAAGGCATCATCCCACATGTTGGATAAGCATTTCCAGCTGACCAAAGCCATCAGATTCAGGGTAAAGATTCTTAACGAAGCCTGTGGTAAATTGAGAGAATCAAGGGATCAGTTGATCGATGGCAAAAGTGACCTGGAGTAGAAGAATTGCTATCCAAAATCTGTGCAAAGGTGTCAGTTGGAAATTCAAATATCTTATCAGCTGACGATCTTTTCAAACAAGTCCAAGAGTCTGTTCAGCATGAACCAACTCACGGATTTGGTATTGAAATCATGGACAGGTTTGTGAAGATTGAACATTCTTTGGAGGCCTTGAGAAGACTCAGCAAAAGATTGAGGAAACTTCCCAGTAGTGCCAGTGACACTCATGAAGCCTGTGAATTTTGAGTGATCATTCCAGCTGCACCTGACAAAAACTGAAATGCAAGGCATAATCTGAAAGTTCCAAGAATTCTCGGAACAGTAACAAGCTCAGTTGGAAGAAGGGAAAGATGAGGAAGAAAAAGATGACGATTTAGACTAAGTTTTGATGTTTCATGTCATTTTACTCAATCTTGAAATTGACATGTCTTTTTTATTTCTGTTTCATCACATAAGGAAGAAAATTTTGACTTGGTCTCCTGTGTGAGAGTCAAGCAAAATAGGACTCTCGTTTAAAGACTATTTTCTAGGATTCATCCTATTTTCTCTAACTACTCTTTTCTATTATAAATTAGGGATGCTGAGGTGTACACTGTAAAAGGGAGAGATTTTTGAAATATTGGGAGCTATTGGGAAGAAGAAAAACTTTGTAACCTTTTCTTTTAATCATTTTAAGGAATAGAAGTTGATACTATTTTGCAAACTTTGTGTTGCATGAGATATATCTTTCTTAAGATATTGTTCTTATGTTCATAATCTTAAGCTATTCATTGTTAGGCATCTTGGTGTTTCTAATCATTTCAGAAATTATATTTATGATCTAAAGCTTGTATGATTACTTTTGATCTATGCGTTTACTCGAAAGAAAATACATGTTCTCTCATTTCCTTTCCATTGTGATTCTTCTATCATAATAATTTCCTGACCCTGTCCATTTAGAAAAAGACATCTTCCCAATATTGTGGATATGGATTTCAGGTTTCTATCCCAACCCCAATGGTTAGATTAATGTGAATACTGTATATATTGTTTCCCTTTGTGTTTTTCATTAGTAATAAACAGGTAGCCTCACCTTTCTTTGAGGAGGGATTTAATCCCATGTACTATGGTTGAACCTCATATTTTGGATTGACAAAATATCCAACCAACAATTTTTGGCGACTCCACTGGGGATTATGGATTAACAGTTTTAAGCTTATCCTCTTGGTGTCTGGAAACTCCGTATTTGCATTATTTTCAACAAGATCTCTTTCCCGTTCAAACTGGCCATGGAAAAATCTTTACTCGGTCCCAGCCGAGCCCGGGGTGAAGTTGATCCACTCTTTGAATTGCTATCAATGACAGAATTTCAGTCTTTCCCCCAACAACGTTATTTCTAACTGAACCAGAAGTTCTTTGCATGTTCGGAGAAACTCGGGTCCCTATAGAACGAGACGTATCTACAACTTGTCATGCGTTGTTCTTGTTTGACACTCAGATCCCCATACACACTCTTGTCAGAAGGATGGCAGCACAACCTGTGCCCTAGGGCGCAGCTATTGGTCCTCTTTCTTTAAGTCTGTCTATTGCACGAGTTACCACATGGATCACATAAAAACATTCCCAAGTTCAATGGGGATGGGAAGCAGCATCCTAATGAACACATTGCATCTTTCTTCGTAGCATGCGGTGTCCTCGGAGTAGCTCACGAAGATGTCTCTATTCGACTCTTCATTGAAATGTTACACGGTGCAACAGCTGAATGGTTTTATCACCTTCCGAATGCATGCATCACAAACTGGGCTACCATGCGAACCAAATTCGAAGCACGTTTCAAACCAGCTGAAGATTCTCATGCTTTGTTAGCTCAACTTACCCATATGAAGAAGGAATCGCATGAACCTGTGCGGGATTTCGTGGCAATGTTTAACAAGCTAATTTGGAAGATTCCAGAAGTAGCTGTACCAACTCCAGAGAACCAAAAATGCTTCTTCATTAATGCTCAACCTCTTGATGTGAGCTTTCTATTAAGAAGGTCGGCTATCCCAGATTTGGCTATCGCTCAGTCAATAGCTATTGAAATAGAAGATGATCTCATTTTGGCCGGAAGGATAAGGAAAGATGTACCCAAACCTAAAAATCTAGGTTCTTCCCAAGGTAATACTGATCCTATGATTCAAAAAATGGCTAATGGTTTGATTGCTTTAAAAAATAAATTGTCTCAGTAGGTGAGCAATGTTCCATATCGGGATATCCCTAGATGGAATTTCAATAACAATAATGGTGCTGCTTGTCAAAGATAGGCCACGGTTAACTCCTGCTCAACCGAGACTAGCAATCGAAGCTCCTCCTATTAACACGGTAGTAGAAATAGTTGAAGAAGAGGATGAAACAGAAGAACAAGATTCCCCCGAGGCTTTTGAAGCTTCAGGATATGCTGATGAGTCTTATGACGATTCGGCTGGCGACTCCAGCATTGGGTATTTGGAATACAAAGAAGATGAATGTGCGCCAGATGGTCAGTCATTTGCTGTCTTCACTCGATCCCAATCTCAGAATCCAAGAAAACCTCTTGAAAACCCCAAGGAAAAGAATAAGGAACCTCCCATAGCCATAGTTAAGAGAGGTACTCCTATTTCAGCACAAACTGAAAGAGAAGTCACTAAAAAGGCAACTTCTCCTCATTCTCTTTCTCCTAAGGTCAGTGCCCCAGCTCAAGCTCATGTGATTAGAACTGAGCCTACCATCACCCCTTCTTATACTGCTTTTGACATTATCGATCATGCAAAGAGAACCAAAATCCAAATGTCAGAAGCAGAATACCTTCAATCAAATCCTGAACAATTTGAAAAATTGGCCAAATTCATTAGAAGTAAAGCTGTTGTTCCCCCATCTTCAAAAGGTCTCCTTCCAAATCCTACTCAACCCCCACCTTAGAACAATCTGACCTCTACTTCTTCTTTAGGAAAGATTGAACCATTTTATTTGTCTTTGCTTATAAATGGGTTTAAACTCAGCAATTGCATCATCGACTCAGGGGCCTCCGACAATGTTATGCCCGCAAAAGTAGCCCATGCCCTTGGGCTTACTCTGACTAAGTCATATGGATGGTGTTACTCCATGGAAACCAAACAAGTTCCCTTGATTGGTCAAATCAAAGATGCACAATTTGCATTTGTTGCCTTCCCAGAAAAGAGAGTGAAAATGACCATTCTAGTTGCTGACATCCCTGCAGCTTACGGTATCCTCTTGGGTAAAGGTTTTTGTAAAGATGTTCGGAGGAGAGATTAATATGGATTGGACTAAGGCTAAGGATTCCAGTCAATGGGGTTTATCATGTTCTCCATCCCGAGCCTCAGGTGAGGTATTTGGTAACTAAATCAGATGACCCTAAAGCTCAAATTCTTTTCGAAGATGCTAGCTTCGGAAATTATTTCATGACTTCAGAGATACTGGCTGTGGATGTCAAGGAAGAAGATCCTAATGCTATTTGGACCCTCAAATTTGATGGTAGCTACTTCAACCACCGGATCAGGTGCTGGTGTAGTTCTTATATCTCCTAATTCAGAGATTTTCCCATCAGCTAACAAATTGCAGTTTGATAATACTAATAACACGGCTGAATATGAAGCTCTATTACTAGGATTAGAAATGGCCAGACAAAAGGGAATTCAAAATCTCAAAGTTTAGGGGGATGCAGAGCTGATTGTCAACCAGGTTAAGGGAATCTATCAAGTAAAAAGTGATCACTTGAGACATTACAGGAACAAATTTTGGGATAATATAGAATGCTTTGATGCGTTCTCCATTAAGGCAATTTTGAGAGATTATAACGACAAGGCTGATTCTTTGGATGTGTCTTCATCCCTCCTTCTCCCTCATCCCTAGTTCAAACAAGATACATACACCATTGAGATTGTGTACCGTCCCAGTATCCCAGATAATGTGACTCACTGGCAAGTATTCAATGACAATCAACAGATGTTGGATTTTCTAGAAAAGGCTGACAATTTCAGTGAGCTGTACTTTGAAGGTTCAGAATCAGCTTTCCATGAATCTATCTCAGATCCATATCAAGAGGTTGATGGTGAGTTTATTCAGCTTAAAGGAAACAAGATACCCAAAGGTCTGGTTTCTCTAGAGGGTTTGTTCGACAAGCATGATTGTTTTATTCAAAACAAGAGACAAGTTGAAGGAGCTTCTTCTTTGGAAGTAGATCAAGTCAATCTAGGTTTGTCTAATCAACCTCGGATGGTGAATATTGGGAAATGTTATTCCCCTGAGGAGAAAGAAAAATTCACTTCACTCCTGAAGAGATACATGGATGTGTTAGCCTGGTATTATGCAGATTTAAAATCCTTCAAGCCTAAAGACGTACAACACAGTATCCCTTTGAAGCCTGATGTGAAACCATACAGGCAGAAGCAAAGACATTACAACCCCAAGATCTCAAGGACTATCCTTGCAGAAATCGAGAAAATGTTAGATGCTAGAATTATTTTCCAATCCATCACTCCACCTGGATTGCTAACATCGTCCCTGTCAGGAAGAAGAATGGTGAAATCTGAATTTGTGTTGACTTCTAGAACCTGAATCAGTCTTTGTTGAAAGACAACTATCCCTTGCCTATCATGGATCAGGTGTTACAAACCGTTACTGGATCAGAAATGCTATCCATGCTCAACGGATTTTTAGGATATAATCAAGTTGAGGTAACTGCAAAGGATCAACACAAGATGGCCTTCACAACCCCATGGGGTACCTTTGCTTACAAGAGGATGCCTTTTAGCTTGATCAACGCCGGAGCCACTTTTCAGAGAGCTATGGACTTGGCATTCAGATACCTAATGGGCAAAGTCATAGTAGTATATTTGGATGACTTGACCGTTTTCTCCAAAAAAAAGAGTGATCATTATGATCATTTAGAGCAAGTACTTTTGAGATGCAGGCGTCATGGGATTTTATTAAATCCCAAGAAGTCTATGTTCGGAGTGACCGAAGGAAAGTTGTTGGGTCATATCATGACTAGAGAAGGAACCAAAATCGACCCAGAGAGGGTAAAGGCCATTCGGAGGCCTTACCCTACCCACAAGTAAAACCGGAGTTCATTCCTTCTTCGGAAAGGTCAATTTCCTAAGAAGGTTTTGTACCTGATTTCGTTGATAAAACCAAGGATATCCTTGGGATGATGAAAGGAAAAGTTCTATTTCGATGGAGTACTGAAGGGAAGCTTGCATTCGAAGAAATCAAAAGGGCAGTTGCTTGCGCTCCTATCCTAGTATGTCCAGACTTCAAAAAATATTTCATCATGTACAGCTATGCCTCTGCTCACATAGTGTCAGCCATCCTGATGCAGGAGAACGGGGAGGGCGTTGAAGCTCCCATCGCATTTATGAGCTGTCCATTGAAGGAACATGAGTTAAAGATGTCACAAATTGAAAAGCATGCTTATGCAGTGGTACGAGCAGTGAAACATTTCAGGTATTATGTGCTGAACTCCCATACTCTCGTTCTCGTTCCTGACACTGCCGTTAAATCCATTTTGACTCAACAAGAGCTGGGTAGTCAACGAGGTACCTGGATAGCTAAAGTTCAGGAGTATGACTTGGACATCAGACCTACCAAGTTGGTACGAGGAAGGGTCCTGTGCCAATTGATCGCAGAAAACCATGCTGAAGAAGAATGTGAAAAGACCGAAGATACTTCTTCAGATTTGCCCATGGTGCTTTTCGTGAGTACAACTGATGAATGGTACATGGATATTGCTTTCTTTCTAACTTATGGTGAATGCCCCCTACATTTAAGCCAAAAGGAGAAGAGGATGGTCAAGTTAAGATCTGCGAGATACCTCCTGTGGGATAATGGGATATATAAGAAAGGTATTGATGGTGTATTCCTACGCTGTGTTGATAAATCACAACAATTAAAGTTGTTAGAATCCTTCCATAGCTATAGCATGCAGAGGACATTTCTCATCCTCTGTAACAGCTTATAAGATCATGTGGGCTAGGTACTATTGGCCTACTCTTTTCTGAGGATTCAGCCGAAGTGGGTGTCCAAGTGTGAAGCTTGTCAACATTTCGTTGGTCGTCCCAAGCTAGCAGCTCTTCCCCTTGAAGCCCATAGTGATTGAAGAACCTTTTCGCCAGTGGGAATTGACTTCATTGGAACATTGAATCCTATCCTCCAGTGCTGGACATAATTACGTGCTGACTGCTACAGACTATTTTACCAAGTGGGTGGAAGCCGCACCAATCAAGCAAGCAACCTCAGAAGCTGTGTGCAAGTTCCTTAAAGAAAATATAATTGTCAGATTCGGTGTGCCTCACAAGATTGTGGCTGACAATGCCTCCAATTTCTCATCACATGAGTTGATAGAATTTTTCTATGGATTCGGGATCACGTCTGGCTCACTCATCTGATTATTATCCTCAAGGCAATGGGCAAGCTGAATCCAGCAACAAGAACCTGGTTACCATAATTAGAAAGCTAGTAGATGAAAACTCAGAGGACATGGCACAAAGCATTGTATGATGCGTTGTGGGCTGATTGGATTACCCCAAAGATGAGCTATAGGAATGTCTCCTTTCCAAGTGTTGTACGGGATTGATGCTGAGATTGGACTATCTCATAGAATTTCCAGCCTTACAGTTGGCCAAAGCAGTCGAAGATGTGACTTTTCAAAATTCTATCGAGAAAAGGGTTATGTACCTAGCTAGGCTAGAGGAGGAATGGAGCAAGGTGGTTGATCACATTGTAGACCATCAAAGCAAAGTAAAGAAATTTTTTGACAAGAAATCAAAGCAACGTCATTTCCAAATTGGAGACCTGGTGTTGCTTTGGGATAAGAGGAGAGAGCAGAAAGGAATGCACGGAAAGTTTGAACTCTTTATGGAAAGGACCTTTTTAAGATTCATCAGCTGAGTGGTGAAAATAGTTTCCATCTATCATACCTTGATGGAGAGTTACTCCCTTTTACCTTTCAGCGGTCAACATCTGAAGTTGTTCCATCATTAATGCAAGATGCTCTTTTGCATTGTACATACTTTATTTTATGTCGTGTGTTTGTTTTTAGTCTTCTTTCTTTTCTTGTTTTGTTTTTCGATTTTCTTCTTTTCTGACTCCATAGCCCAATGGATATAGCCAGAGATTCTGAGTTCTCTTCCTTTGATATCATAAAGGAAGTCCCCAACTAAAGCCAGTTGTTATCCCACTTTTGAGTTTACGCCAAAAAATGAGATAACCCTAAGAAATTTTTGGAGCTGATTTTCTAAGGATCACCTCTCAGAGAGAGATAATCAGATTTTTCGGGTTTCACAAGCAAGACAACATGTGTTTTGGGTGTTTCATGTCGTGTGTTCCCCGAAACCCGAAACCCACATCAAGTAAAGTAATTTGGGTTTGCAGACCTTCTGAGCATCGGAACATGCCTTAGTCCAAACATGCTCCATGTCGCCTGTCTTCCGATCCCCGAAGCCCGATTTAATCCTTTGTTTTGGGTTTCCTAGGTCATCAAACATGATGCTTCATGTCGCATGTTTCCCGCGACCCGAAACCCGAATTTCTCTAAAATCCTTTCTTTCGGGTTTCTCGAAAATCCTAAGCATGTTGACATGGCATGTATGCTGAGTTGTCGGGTAGTTGGCACGTGTCAACTGAAGTGTATTAAATGTGAATTTTCTTATATATATTTGGATTTCCACGTCATTTTTACCAGACATACTTTTTACCTCGTAGATTTTCGTGCATGCATCTTCGACCCTAAAACCTGAAACTCGCCTCTGTGCCCGATTACATTGCTTGTTTTTTATCATTCCTTGTCCTGGTTGAAGGTATTTTTCTTCATTCTTTGTTTGTGGTTTTTTTGGATTAATTGTGTAAGGAATTCTTTCAAGTTTCTTATCAGGGTTGTTTTGGGGGTTTTATCTTTTCCATTTTGGGGGTTGTTTTCAAATCAGGTTTATGTTTTAGGGTTTTCCCCCTTTGGAAATTAGCACTTTGTTTTATTCCCCAGAATGTTGTTATAATTAAAAATATGTTCAGGATATAAATGGTGAAGGAAAACCACATGTTTCAACTCAGCAATTACCCTATTCTCTCTTCTCGGTTTCGCAGGGTGCTTTGCATTGTTCAAAACCATAGTATATCGGATAATCTTAGTGTCAGGTTTTCTGAACTCTCGGGCATTCTTCTCAATGTCAGGTTTTCCAAACTCTCTGACATTCTTCTCAGTGTCAGGTTTTCTGAACTCTCTGGCATCCTTTTCAGTGTGTCGAGTTTTTCACAATGTTCAAACATCTCCTGATCTCTGACACCCTCCTCCTTTGAAATTCCTCATGTCGGACCCTGGTCCATCACAAGAAAAGACTGAAAAGTCAGGGAGGATGAAATAAAAATTCAGGAAGATGGAGTCTCCATCCTATATTGACTGTAATTTTGACATCCGAGATCCAAAGGCTGTCTTCAACAGGGGAAGGAGGTGATTCAAGATGTCGTGGAAGTCTATCAAGCTTTGGGGAACATTCAGAGTGATGGAGAAAAGATGGACGATGATTTCTCCCAAGAAATTAGACATATTGATTTGACTTTTGAAGCTCTCCAGGAATTAAAGAAAATACCATCATGCCTCCTGGTAGAAGAAGGCATCATCCCACATGCGGATAAGCATTTCCAGCTGACCAAAGCCATCAGATTCAGGGTAAAGATTCTTAACGAATCCTGTGGTAAATTGAGAGAATCAAGGGATCAGTTGATCGATGGCAAAAGTGACCTAGAAGAAGAATTGCTGAAAATTTGTGTAAAAGTGTCAGTTGGAAATTCAGGCATCTTATCAGCTGACGATCTTTTCAAACAAGTCCAAGAGTCTATTCAGCATGAACCAACTCACAGATTTGGTATTGAAATCATCGACAGGTTTGTGAAGATTGAACATTCTTTGGAGGCCTTGAGAAGACTCAACAAAAGATTGAGGAAACTTCCCGGTAGTGCCAGTGACACTCATGAAACCTGTGAGGTTTTTAGTGATCATTCCACTGCACCTGACGAAAAAGATATGCAAGGCATAATCCGAAAGTTCCAAGAATTTCGGAACAAACAAGCTCATTTGGAGGAAGGGAAAGATGAGGAAGAAAAAGATGACGATTCAGACTAAGTTTTGATGTTTCATGTCATTTCAATCTTGAAATTGACATGTCTTTTTCATTTCTGTTTCGTCACATAGGAAGCAAATTTTGACTTGGTCTCCTGCGTGAGAGTCATGCAAAATAGGACTCTCGTTAAAAGACTATTTTCTAGGATTCATCCTATTTTCTCTCTACTCTTTTCTATTATAAATTAGGGATGTGTGTACACTCAAAAGGGTCGATATTTTTGAAATATTGGGAGCTATTGGGAAGAAGAAAAACTTTTTGTTTTCTTTTAATCATTTTGAGGAATAGGAGTTGATACTATTTTGCAAACTTTGTGTTGTGAGATATATCTTTCTTAAGATATTGTTCTTACGTTCATAATCTTAAGCTATTGTTTGTTTGGCATCTTGGTGTTTCTAATCATTTCAGACATTATATTTATGATCTAAAGCTCGTATGATTATTTCGTGCTCTGCGTTTACTCGAAAGAAAATACATTTCTCTCATTTCCTTTCCATTGTGATTCTTCTATTGTAATAATTCATAACCCTGTCCATTTAGAAAAATGACATCTTCCCAATGTGTGGATATGGATTTTGGGATTCTATCCCAACCCCAATGGTTAGATTAGTGTGAATACTGTATATATTGTTTCTGTTGTGTTTTTGATTAGTAATAAACAGGAAGCCTGACCTGTCTTTGAGGAGGGATTTAATCCCATGTACTGTGGTTGAACCTTATATTTTGGATTGACAAAATATCCAACCAACAATGTTTAATACTATTTTTCTCTATTTTTGCTATTAATTTCGACATGTTTAGTATAGCATTCTCTTTCGATTTGTGTTCTTTGGTTTTATCTTAGCTCACTATCTCTTTATCTTTTTGCAACATCCACACATGAGTGGCGAGAGATCATTCATCAGGTATGTGTAGATACCCTGTTGATCCCTTCGGGGAAGACCCGGGCTGAGTTGATTGCTGATTCAGGGCAGACCTTAGCTTCTAGCCAACATACCGATGTATTTTCTCCCATCTGGAATGTCATGGAGATGGTGACCTCCCTTCATACCACGGTAGTTGGATACGAGACCGTCGAGTGCCTGATGAGGTGAAGTCATTCTCATAGTGAAGCTACGGGCAGCGGGCACCACCATGAGCACTCACACCATCAGTCCACTCTCAGCACTGTCACTGCTACAGCAGGAGCCCTAGACGCGGTCACATGCCATTTGAGGGATCCCATAAGGATTGATAGGGTGTTGAGACTTTATTTTTTTGATACCATCTTTTGAAACTATATGATTTTTTTGTATGTTTCAGGCTTGTTGCGAGCGTTTTTTCACCATGCCTAGTGCATGATGACATTGTATAGAAACTTGATCCATTATGATATATACAGACTCTATTTTTGGTTTGGCATTCCATTGTATCTGAGTTTACTCTCTTTGACTTATCTCTCATGTGTACTCTAGATGTTTAGAATTTCCACTTTTCAATGCTTTTCATTTGGTATGTATGCAATGGATGTGAAGTGATAACAAAATGATTTCTTTTTGTATTTCATAATGCTGATATATGATGATGTAAACTTTTTGTATTTCTTAAACCCTTAGCTCCTTTTACAATTTTTGGTACTTCATATCATTTTGATAAAACATGATGATATGATGATATGATAAAATAGATATGCTTGTCCCACTCCTAACTCCACACAACTAGTAAGATGCGAGGGCTCAACACCGAGAGTTAGAAAGGGCACAAGCCATGAATTCTTGTTAAATGACGGTGATGAGAGAAAGACAGATGTTTGACAGAACCAAATTGGGATGCTACAACCTTACCCTACTCATGCTACCTCATAGTTTACAATGTGAATTGCTTTGCAGTTTATCTATATTTAGGTCCGTAGATGGCCACTTGGTTGATAAAATATAGTTTTTAGGGTTTTGAATTCTCTTGGAATTTTGAACATCTAATTCAATTTGTTTTGACTTAGGATTTCATAGTAATTGATTTAATTGTTTATGAATTTCAGATTTGTCAAAGAGAGACCCCTAAACCTTGCCCCATGCTACTAGTAGGAAACATGAGATTATCACCATGGACAAGGCATAGGCAAGTAAGGGCATTTCCTTCCTTTCTAAACCCTATGTCACTAGTAAGAGACGCAAGCTCAACACTGAAGGTTGGTAGGGAAAATGGAAAAATGTTTAGAATTTTCTTATTTCCAAGGAGATGTATGCTGGGATAGATGTGACACCATGAAGCTTCTAGAACAAACCATGAACAAAAGACACCTATCCTAAGAAGAGACAAAAAGGTGTGAACCAAGTATGTAGGCTTGGTATGGTTGTTATCAAAACTTTATCTTGTCTTGTTTGGATTGATAAGCGATACAGAAACAATTGATGATGCAATGAAGATTTGAAGAGACATGATTTGAGTGTTTTACCAATATTTTCAGAAGTGTTTAGGATTCACTATAAGAATAAGCTCCCCGATGACACTTTTTACAAAATGAAGAGACAAATGAAAATGTAACATAGATGCAATAATGTACATATGAGAATGCTGATGGATCATGCGTAGTATATTTTTAGGTGAAGAGAGTTCATAGGATTCACTGAACTCCTCACATTCTAGAGTACACAAGGCGGAAAGTGCCATTTTTATAGTCTTCCACCACTCGATATGGACCTAACCACCTAGGTTTGAAATTTCTTCCCTCACCAGTCTTCTTGTCTATTTACACTATTGAGTCTTAATACCAAATATCCTTTGTAGATCTCACGTTCGTACACCTTTTTATTTTATTGCCAAGCCATGCAGTCAGCGTACACACTGTGCCATTACTCAACATTTAGTCTAGCTTCGTCGATGCTTTCTAATTGGGACAGACGAGCTTCTCGATAACCCTCCTCTCCCAGGATCCCATGTAGCGAAATGCAGAGGCTGGGTATTTCGAATTCGAGTGGAAAAACTACCTCAACACTGAATACTAAGGAAAATGGGGTTGCCCCCATTAGTGTTCTAACCAACATTTAGTAGGCCCAAAAGGCTGGAAAAAGCTTTAGATACCAATCTTATTTATTCTCCTTAATGGTTTTTAGAAGAATAGACTTTAAAGTCTTATTGGTAGCCTCAACTTGTCCATTAGCCTAAGGGTAGTAGAGAGAAGCCATGTGATGACTTATTTTTAACGTTTTACACAACTCACGCACCTCATCATTTTTGAAAGATGTGCCATTATCAGAAATAATGATCTGCGGCACCCCATACCTATAAATGATCTGGTTCAGGATGAACTTAGCGATTACAAAGCCAAGGACAGTGGTAAGGGGCATGGCCTCTACCCACTAGGTAAAGTAATCTATGGCTGTGATTATAAAATTATGGCCATATTTTGACAAGGGAGAGAATTTCCCTATTAGATCCAGACCCCACATGGAGAAGGGCCATGGAGTTGCAATTGGTTGTAAAGATTATGTTGGTATGTGGATCTCGTGGGAAAACTCTTGACACTTGTAGCATATGCGCACAAACTCTACATGCATCATGTTGTCGGGTGGGCAAGAAATAACCCATCCTGATGTATCTTTCGGGAAGTGGCATGGCCGCCGAAGTGGTCACCACATACCCCACTATGTGACTTATAAAGCTGGAATCTTTTCAGACTCCTCAAGCGTCAACACATCTCAATAGCATTCTGTTAAAGGCTCTGCGATAAAGCACCTATTCTAGGATAACGTACTTAGCGGAAATTACACGTAACTGTCTTATTTATTGTGACGATTTCCCCTTCTGGGTATGTGTGGTCCATGAAGAAATTGATAATGTCAGTGTACCAAGGGTACATAGAGATAGGAGGCTTGGTTTCAATGAAATATATGAACTCTTTGGGAAAGTCCAAATCTACCAAATCAACCCCATCTAATGGATTTTTAGCCAACCAATCCGTAATGATTTGACCCTTAACGGATTTTTGATTTACAAACATTAACTTGAACTTACCCATTAACGTAATGAAACGCCCAGACTTTTTTAGAAAAGGATCCCTGCATGAGGAATGTCTGTAAGTGGTCTGACTTCACGATAACCTTTGTTTCTTGATTGAGCATATAATTTCTTAAGCACTTGGTTGCAAAAACTATGGAAAGGCATTCTTTTTCTTCCTAAGTGTAGCATGTCTCATAATCAAGTAAAATCCAACTAATAAAGTAAACAACCCATTCTCGTTTGTCATCGTCCTCTTAAGACAACATACATGCTATCAAAACGTCTATAACCCACAAATATAAGATCAAAGGGTGATATGAAATAGGTGGCATTAGCGTGGGATGGGATAACAAGAATCATTTAAATACCTTGAAGGCCTCATCGCATTCCTCCGTTTAATTAATGCTATAATCTTTCTTCAACAAATTGTTGATTGGATGAATGGAGAAGGTCAAGTTAGGGATGAACCTTCAGATTGCAATGAGTTTCCCAAGAAAAGATCTAATACCAGACTCGTCTGATGGTGAAATCATTTCTAAAACAGCCTGGATTTTGGCTGGGTCACCATTAATTCCCCATGAAGATATAATGTAACTGTTAGTGCAAAATCACAGCACCCCTGGATGTAGATCAGGCTTCTAGGTTGATCACTCAGGCATCCAGTGTGATTGCACAACATGGAAACCTCTCTCCAAGCATGGGACTTGTGAAATCGAGAGAGGAATCTCCAGAGAAGGCTGGTTCCTGCTCCTAAACTACCTGCCACAATCTACTCTAATGCAGAATAAGCTAAATGTTCTAATCTAAATTTCCAAGGGACTAGGGAGAGAGAATACATAAAATGAAATCCTACACTAAAGCGGTGATACACTAGAAAAGGAGAATGTTGAACCTCTATCAAAACTACCATGGGAAAAAGAGAGGTGAGCAATGGGAAGGATGGACAGATGCATCACAGGCCCAAGGATAGATTTCACATAGAAAATGTCCCAAAACTCCATGAACACAGCTCCAGACCTGCAATGAACATTCAAACATGCACAAATACCTAAAATGAAGAGAGGAAAGAAGAGAACAAGAAAAAACAAGCAAGGATGGACAAATGCATCACAAAACACGTTTTGTTGCTCCAGAAGTTTGCACAGAACATCATTCCATTAGTAAAAGGCAAAAACGCCATTACAGAGCAGGGAGGAGGTTCGAGCTCCATTTTCAACCCTAGAGAAGAAAAGAAGGGAGGGCAGAGTAGAAAAGATGAACAACTTCTTCCAATGAGCCAAATCTGGCTTTTTACATTGCATGGGTCGAGCCCAGGGGACAGAAACGTGGGAAAACGTGCAAGCCCATTCCTCATTGATTGCATATGCATTAAAACGGCATGGGATACCTTACCAACCCATACCCTGCCATCTTTTCACTGATTTGGAGGAGAATGTGACCCATTTGCATTAATTTGGCCGCTGAAATGTCACTTCTGGCCGTGCTGAAGAAGAATGCGACCCATTAGCATTAAAACAGGTTGTTGAAACGTCGCCTCTGGCCATTATCACGCGTCAGAGCTGTTTCTCAATTTTCTCTCTCCATACTACACCAAAACTCGATATTGATCCCAGAATCATGCAGAGAATTTCAACAGCTTTCCGTTGATATAAAGAACGTGTAAATCCGAGCTCTGGATCAAAAGATATGGCGATCTGAAGATTTAGGGCACGGAACAGACCAAAACGGATTTTGAAATATTTCCCGCGCTTCGCCACCTAGATGACACGTGGCACACATTGATTGGTCACGTGATTCTCTCTCCTCTAACTTTCGGTGGGATTTCTTTTGAAATTTCCTTGTGGGCCCGTGCTGGGACACGTGGCGCTATCTCATTGGTTCGGATCAGTGCTCGAAAACTCGCCCTTTGACCTTTTGACCTTTTCCCTTGTGACACGTGTCATGACCTGGTTGGTTCTCGGCTCTTTCGGCTCCTTCGCGTCCACCGCATCCATTTGTCCCGGATGTCCCAGTGCTCCTTGGGCTGATTTCAGCCGAACTGGCCGGTTCACGTACCTTTGTCCCATTTGTCCCACTTTGTTTCGGACTGTTTGTTCCCATTTCGGCTGATCCGGTGGTTCGGGTCTTTTTGTCCCAAACGTCCCGAGCAACACAGTCGTTTTTCTTCCTCTTTCGGCCGGATCGGCTTCTCGCGCCCGCCGCGTACATCTGGCCCGATTGTCCCAAATGCTTAGCGAGCCACCTGGAGGCTTTTCGGCCGATCCGCATCTTTCTGTCCCACACGTCCCTACTGTCCCAAGGACTAGGACTTAGTCAATTTTCACAATTTTTCCTGCATCAACCTACTTGCTTGGGACTTGAATATTCTGATGCATGTTATCAAAATTACCCTGGGGGCTGAATTTTGGATAACAATAACCCAGGAACTTACGACCTGTTACACCAAATACACATTTTTCCAGATTCAATGTGACACCATACTCAATCAAGCACGAGTGAATGATACGAAACACACCTCTGGGTGATTGCAGCATTTCCTAGAGTTGGCCAATACGTCATCTACATAGGATTCCACAATTTTATGAATAATATCATGGAATATGTAGGTCATTTCTCATTGATATGTAGTTCCAGCATTCTTAAGACCAAATGGCATGGCGACATAACAATAGGTTCCCGAAGGAGTTATAAATGTAGTTTTAGCTTGATCCTTGGTAGAGATTTTGATTTGATTATACCTTGAAAACCCATCCATAAAACATGACTCAAACCCAACTCTTGCATCAATGATAACATCAATGGATGGTGGCAAAAAATCATCCTAGGGACAAGCCTTGTTAATGTCCCAGAAGTCTATGAAAATACAAACCTTTCCATTCTTTTTTAGGACAGGGACAATGTTGGATACCCATTGTGAATAATTGATGGGCTTGATAAATCCCACCTGGAGAAGCTTCATTACCTCTTCTTTTACCATAAGGGCCACCTTTGGCTTCATATGTCTTGATTTATTCTTAATTGGGTTGGCGTCTAAATTAGTGACGAGATTGTGAACTACAATGTGTGGTGTAATTCCCATCATTTCTTTGTAACTAAATGTGAAGGATTTCTCATGTTTGTTGAGGATTTGGGTATGAATTTCTATTTCCTCCGAAGTTAGAAAAGACTTTAATTTTAAGATTTTTTGTTCCTCCTCCATTCCGATGTTTATATCAATCATTCCCTCAATTAAGGAGGTGTTAACCTCCTCAAAATCAGGTGGGTTTAGAGGTAACTCCAAATCCCCTTCTTCTTCTACATCGTAAATCTCAAGATCTTTTCCCAGAGAGGACTTAATTATTGGATTACAAAAATAAGAGGAGGAACATGGAATTAGGGAAAATTCTACCTCTTCACAAGTAAGATGAAACTCTGCCAAAGCGTTTAAGTAACTTAAGTTTGAATCGTCCCTTTTAACAGGGTCTGGAGAATCAAGTTGGTCTTTAGCTTCCACATATGTCAACATTGACTTTACTGGCACTTTGTGAATCAATGATCTAGCATGGAGTGAAACTTTGAAGTTGGTGTCCTGTAAATCACTACTTGGGGTGAAGTGTGAGGAAGAAGTTTCTATAGAGTCTTCCAGAAGGTTTTGTTCACGTGGAACTACCTCGATTGATATAAAATCAAACTCCTTAGTTATGCCCATCATGAAAATTTTGTAGTGTTGTAGGCATTCAACCCTAGTCTCGTATACCTCGGATACCTGATTTATAACTAGTTGTTAATCACCCAACACCCTAATATTAAGGATGCCCATTCTCTTAGATACAATGAAACCTAGCAGGAGAGCCTCATATTCAGCCCCAATGTTTGTGCATTTGAAATTTAATTTAAAAGAAAAAGGTAAAACCCTTCCTTTGGAAAAAGTAAGGATTGCACCTGCCATGATGCCAAAGCGACACTTGTCCCCATCAAAATGGAGGGTCCATGAATCAATCGAAAAGACAGACGTTGAGTCATCCCTTGTGAGTTATCCTTTTATCTTGGTTACATCTACCATAAAAATCTCATCCGTTGGAAGGGAACCAAGCCCCAAAGAATGTCACATACCCATGGAATCAAAGGGGAGAAGGATAAGAAAATCCTTGTCTAATAGTTCAAAAATATATGTTGTAGTTCATAACGATAATGTCTCTACAACAACACTCTCATCCTTGAATGTCGGAATACCCTTGATCAAACCTGTAACCTCTAATTCCATTGTGGGAACCAAATTTTCTTCTGGTAATGTGTGTGCCAGTTTATTTAACTAGTTGGTGGGAAGCTTGAATTCAGAGTGGACCCTTGGATTTTTCCTCAAGTTGGCTACATGTATATCAAAGGGATTTGGATCATCTTGAGCAAAAAAGACTTTCCGTAAATGTAAGAATCTGACCTCTTGGAATAGGGTGGAGGGAATTGCTTTCATACGGTGAATCCAAGGGCAACCAAGGATCATATCATAGTTAGTTTCCCAATCTATAATATAAAACTCAATAAGCACCATCTTGGGTCCAAGAGTGACTGGTAATACTATGGTCCTGATCAAGGTTGCCTTGAGACTATCATAGCCCCTCAATGTGTTTTGCGTCAAGGAGTAATTAGTCTCCCCATATCCTAACTTCTGAAGAAAAGAGAAGGGGACTATATTAACTGCTACCCCATTGTCAATCATTGTGTTCTTCACATAGTTATTATAGATCCAGACCTGTAAAAAAAGGTTCGGATCACCTTTACGAGCTATTTCAGAAACCGTAGGCATCTTGCTTATGTCAAATACAAACCCAATATCCCTTTCAGGCTGCCTAGAGGGTAAACATCGAAGTCTATATGGTTTATCTATGCCTCTGGAAGAGGGGTAACGTTAGCGAAATGGCTGAGACCAAGCACTTCCAAGAGAGCAGCTTGATGAGTAGGGGAATTCTTCAATAGATCTAAAAAGGAAATATGTGAAAAGGTCTTGGTTAGATCACTGATCAAGTTATAAGACCCTACTAGCTTGCTTAGCATGTCATGAACACTATATGACACAACTAGATAGATCAGGATTGGCTACGATGAATAGTCTTTGGATCTTATTAAAGCGTTAATTTTGGGTTCAACATCTAACTCAACAAAACCTACAATCTTCGTTTTCTGGTGACCATCCAAAGGAGGCGCCACCTGTGGGTTTGAAGAAGTTGAGGCTTCACAATCATGAGTCTCTATTACAACGCCTTTATTCAAACTATTAGGATCTAGTCTACTGTCCTTTGGACACGTGGAGAGAGGATCGTTGAAGATTCCCAATGATGTGTTCTATGGAGACACCAGTCCCATATAGGTGTTCTGACAAGGTGTAGTTGGGTTGGCCAGGAACATGTTGAAAAACAACTGTCTTTGATCTTTTGGCAAATGCTGCAAAAACTTATTACAATCATGGCATGATCTTATGTCATGCCTACAGACCCTATGGAAACTGCAATATAGGTCAGGATTGTAATCCCGGGGCCTTTGGTTTGTCCCTTGTTGTGGTCTGAAACCACAGTTGTAGTTTGGTTGTTGATTGTTATAATTAACACTTTGGATCCCTTGCCCTTGGTTCTGGGATTGGTTGGGGTATTGACTAGGGCTTGGGGTCAGCATTTGTCTTTGTGGCCGAGGTTGTTGCTATTGTTAGGGAAGATTAAAATCCACAGTGTTTACCAAGGGTGAGAAATTGTTATTTCTCTAATTGTTTCCATTGTTGTTCTTGTTCGTAGCACCTGTAATGGTGGGATTAAAAACATTAGGATTTTTAGGCTGGTTAGTTACACCATCGATCATGCCTCCATGATTCTTATTAAGGATATTTGGTCCTTGATTGTTATTTGTATTGTTGGAGTAATCAGGAGTGTTTTGAGTAGGGATAACTAACTTCCCATTTGTTCAGTAGGTCTTATGACCACTGTCGATGGCCGCTTGGTCAATCTGAAGAGCACCCTCTAGCACCTCTTCATAGCTCCTTAGTGGGAACTTTTGAACCTCTTCCTTTGTCTCCCTATTAAGAGAATGAAGGAACAAATCACAAAGTTCCGTTTGATCTATGTTTGGAGTGCTTGTGGAAGAGTAGAGAACATGTCGCCACCTCTGAATGAATTGAGCTACATATTCATTATGTTCTTTTTTGATATGAAGAAAACCTCTGATTCCTATTTGCAACATCGTGTTCATATCAAAAGATTTGATAAAATATGACACGAGTTGTTTAAATGAGTGTATTGAAGCCTCCGGTATCCTATAATACCACTTGAGAGCAATACCTTCAAGTGTCTTAGGGAAAATATTTACAACGACTGCATCCCATGGGAGCAGCTCTCGAATGGCTATTGCATAAGCCTTGATGTGGGCATTTGGATTACTGCCCCCTTTGAAATTCAGGAGCATGACCACTTGAATGGAGAAATCTAGGGGTTCTTTGAGATATTTAGAATAAGTCCCCATTACATACATTTCCACCATTGAAGACCCTTGTTGGGGAGGTGGGGGCTGCATTGGCTGCTGAAATAGGACAACATAGGCATTTGGCATGGCATATGACATCCCCTGCGATTGTCCATATGGATTTGGGTAGGAGTACATGTCCCCCTGTGGAGATTTAGAATACATGTGCATATAAGGGGGTTGATTACTTTCATATGGAGCTGAAGGTGTGAAGCTAGGGAACGCTACATTTCTGGTTGATATAGCATTTGAGAATACACTTCCAGCTAGAACCTATTATAGATATCCATATGTGGCTTGAGGAGGCATACCTAAGGTACCCATCCTAGTTAAGAAGTCTCCATGGTTTGGAGTATTCATGTATACTAGCAGGTTCTGTGCAATCGGCACTTGACCACAGTTCTGTGGGTAGGAAGGAGCCCATGCTTGCCCAGTATATGAATTATGTGTATTCTGGGCAATCTCTAACTCCTTAACTTTATCAACCAAAGCTGAAATGACATCACTTGGTGACGGGGAGATACCTTTCTTAGATACCTTTGGTTGAACCCTTGGAGGTTTTTGAGGAGTATGATATCCCACTATGAATTGTTCACAATGTTGCCAACCCTCATTGGTTGTATTGTCAGTTGGTGGTGGGCTAGCGTTATTGTTCTGAAGTAGGAAATCACCTTGTCCTTGCAACCTGCCAAAAGATTGGTTCATTTTTTGGAATTGCTACTCACTCCTAGCATACCATGCTAAATACTTCTCATCGAGATGGAGGAGTTGATTGGATTACACGGTGATGGGATTTCGAAACAATACCCGGGGAGATGAACTTTCTTAAATAGTGAATGTCATGTTATTTGAACTTGATTGTTTAAGAGGATAAGTCTAAGTGACTTGATCCAATTCTTCGATGCATATAGAAGAACAAACATTGGTTCCCTAAAGCAGAGGGTTTTGAGTGGATGAGCGGTTATTTGCCCATGTTGAAAGTGAAGGTGATTGTTGTGGTATATTTGATTGGTACTGGTACATGTGGAAACCCAGGATGGGTTGACCATACTCATCATATCCCAATATATTTGGGGGGTATAAGAATACCCACAAAATAAAGGATGGATGAAAGCAGAAATGCTTAAAGACTAGCTCTTCATGTTGTGTTCACCAATTTGTATGACAGAAAGTCAACACATGACCTTCTTCGCTCCCGACCTCCCGAGGTCATTCCGAGACAGCCGGTATGGAATTAAAATGGGAGTGAAATTGATGGCAATGACCAAGCTAATTGGTCAACCTTATGTCTTTAACATGCAATAAAAGAATCTATGAATCTAAGGAAAAGAATGCTCTCCTAACCTGAAGGGGTGTGATGGTATGGTCTGATATAATAGCTACTTAGAGACTCCAATTGATGTCTATTTTAGCCGAGATTCTATTGATTGGTTACGGAATATGTGGAAAGTAACCTTTCGGTGCCTCATATGGGTTTCCAGACAAGGTCATGGAAATTTAGACAAGAGATGTAGTGGACCTGCAAGAACTAAGTGAAATTCTCTGGTCTTGTCTAGAAAGTTTTAGCCTAATCGGATACTATATTCAACAATAAAAGTTGTGTAATAATATCATGTGGAAGTGATGAAGATATGAATACTAGTGTGCATAAGCTAGTGTCAATATCTAACTGACTAGTAGGCCCATTTGGTTGCGGGACCTGTGGGTCACAACCAAAGACTTGTTGAGGTTGAGGCCCTTGTATGGTCATGCATGCAATCAAATCTTGTTTCCATGAGTAGTCCAAAATTCATAGGCCTAATTAGAAGCTATGTTCAATGTCGCTAATTGTCTTATTTTCTCTGCGTATGTGGTAGGTGTGCGTAAGATTGTTAAGCGAAAACTTGTGTCAATGTCAGTTATTAGCTATGGCCCGTTGGGTTGTCAGACTAGGGGATCACAACTATAGGTCTATCCCTATTGTGGATTGTTGATGGTCATGCAAGATGAATTGATTTGTTTTTGGTAAATAAACTATCTATCAAAGGAAATCTAAGCTATATTTTTGGTGTTTTCTTAATATATCAGAACAAAGAAATAAAACAAACTAATCTATGGAAATAAATATTTTTGTGCTTTTCTAACTTTTAAGATAATGCATCTAATCTAATAAACAATTTAAAAACAAATAATTGGCCGGATGTAGCCAACTATCTGTGTATATGTGTGAATCTAAATCTAAGATCTACTTTAATTCAAAGAAAATATTTCCAACCCTACCTCAGAAGTGAAGAACAAATCATGGCTCTAACAGAGATATTATTCCCCCATAACCTCCCTAGAAATATTGAAGAGAAAACTTCCTATTGATTTGATCTACTTGCACCTATCTGATTAGTTGAAATGAATTGTTTCTCTATTCTATTTGATATGCACCTGACAATTTGACAAAACAAAGAAAACAAATATACAACTCCAACCTAGAAGAGCAAGAGCTTTGGAAAATCCAGTAGTATGAGTATGTATCCCCTCAGTTCTTTCCTTTCTTTCTTTGAGTGTTCATGTGATTCCAAGGATTGGGAATGAAAAAAATAGCAACAAGAGGATGGTGCTTGAGTGATGGCATCTTGGAAGTAATTTGGACGTAATGCAGTTAGAAGAAAGATAGCACAAGAGATCAGAACTTGGCTATGCAATTCCTAGCAAGATTGTGGCAACA
Organism: Taxus chinensis; assembly: GCA_019776745.2. Lineage (NCBI taxonomy): Eukaryota > Viridiplantae > Streptophyta > Pinopsida > Cupressales > Taxaceae > Taxus > Taxus chinensis. The sequence goes on along the minus strand of CM034155.1, from coordinate 560,871,514 downwards.
CAACAATGCAAGATACACAAAATTCTCAGCCTTTTGGTTGACCACAAGCATGGAATATATAGGAATGGAGGATAGGAGGTTACTTTACGCAAAAGGAAATCAAGAGGCAGTTCTACTCATTAAATCTATTAAAAAATAGAAGGATCAAGGAGAACCAAGCAAACAAATCTATTTTTAGCAAATTCGGCTCATGGACGTGCTCAAAAAACAAACTTGAGTGAATCATCGCATGTAATTTTATGCATGATGATTCTAGAAAAGTGGGCAAGACTGATGCCTTGTGCAGGATGGCAGTTTTAGAACCACCACCCCGGTAAGGGCAGCGGTTTGCGAACCACTGCCCAGGTAGGGTGGCGGTCCTGAAACTAAAGGCCAAAACAAGCACAACGAGCAACGAGGAGATGGAAAAATGAAAGGAAAAGTTAAATAAGGCTATCTAGGCTACAAATACATACTGCAAATGGGTTTTTGAAGCTTGAACACCTTTTTGAAAGGATTCAAAATCATGACTGGGGACTTTTATAACTGTTCTCCAGATAATGTGGCACGTGTAATTTTGGGTGCGTACAGTACCTCTATAAAAGATATCAAGGATAATCTTGGTAATCTCAAGAAGAATCTTACCAAGACAACCAAGGATTTTTTGGCCATGATCTAGGCCTATATGTTTTGCTCCTTTTTTTGTTATTTTCCTATTTTTTGTAGTTTTGTTGTATTTATACTATAGTTTAGAACCAGTTCTACTGGGTTAGGCTTTTATGTTGTTGTGGTCTTACAACTCCCTTGTTTTTTCTGGTTTGTTCTTCCTTCGTGGTGTTCTAACTCTTTTTGTATGTTGGTTCTCTTTGAAAATATGGGAATTGGCCTTATGTAAACTATGTAGGATCCCAATAAACAAACCTTGGATCATAAATATAAAAAAATTATTTATATGAGTCCTTAATAAACATAGGTCATAAATTATTTTAAAGTGGATGGCCACACTAGCGTGTTGTTTAGAAGGAAATAATAGAGTGGATTGTACAAGGCATATAAAAAAATCCTAATATCATCTAATGTTTGAGATAGGAAGCCCATTATGACCCTCACAAGAAATAAACATATGCAAATTGTAGCGTAAATATGTAAATTCAAATTTAGGATTCATAAATCAAAATAGAAATATTAAAATAGAAACCTTAGAATATGAAATTGAAACCCTAAGGGGGAAAGGAAGTTGGATTCGATCAATAAATGGTTTGACCAAATTACTTATCCCTAATTATAATTATATAAATAATGGTAGTGATTATCTGAATTAGGTTAGAAATATAGTTACTAATGCTCAATCAAATTTTTATAATAAATATTGTGACATTCATGTTTTGAAAAACAGGTAAATACATTAAAGAAAGATTATTTCATCAAGAAAACCTTCCACAATATAGTAATACACCAAAAAGTAGATTGGCATAGAATTCTGGATGTCTAACAAAAAGTATGGATCTAAAATTAGGGGAAATAGACTGCAACCTGGCTTGCCTTGATTTAGGTGTCTACAACCATTTCAAGGATAGTGATTTGTTTGGTCTCTTTTTCTTCCCATAATAGGCATGTCCTTTAATAATATTGTACCATTACAAAGGTACTATTTTTGGGATCATTAGTAATATGTTTATCTATACAATATCATCTGAATTTTAGACTGTTAATAGTCCCCTGGACTTTAATATTATAACCCTATTAACTGATTTTGTTAAGGGACTATGTACCAACATAATATTTTGCACAAGAACTATTATTGTACTTTTGTGGACAATACTTTGTATTTCATACTTTTTTATTTTGGTTTCTATTATTGAACTAATAATGATTTATTTATTTGATAGTGCAGTAGGTTGTTATATAATAATTTTATCATTGTTAGAATATGGAGCTTGTAATATGATTATAATTTCAATTTTCCTTTTGATATACATTGTTATGAGCATTATGTTACTTTCATCTATAATATGATTGACACATATATTGTAATTTATTTTGCATATTATATATTAAATTAATATCAATAAATAATATGGGAAAATTATTTGTACCTTATAAGTATTACAGTTTAATATTTGTTTAAATTTATGAACTAAAATGAATGTTCACTTATTTATTTCCCTTTATTTTTTGTTTTAACTTTGTTTCATTTCATTAAAGTTAGTAGGACCCAAATAGTTCACATAAGAAATGACATTTGTGCTCTTTGACATCATATAACCTAAATTTGTGTATAAAATTACACGGTCTCTAGTAGATCTCTAGTGGGGCTCTTCTATTATGGTATTATATCCTAGCTTCAATGATTTTTCCTTTTTAATATTTCTTCTGCTAACACATTACCAACTCTATTTAGTTGGCTAGGTAATATGCTCCATAATAGATCCAATTATGAGAATGAAAACCTTTCCAATAGAAATAGGGCCAAGTGGATAAACTAGAACATATTATGACAATATTAAATGAGACGCATGATAGAATTACTACCTTAGAGAAGGTATTATTGTGGAATTCATAACTTGAGTCAAAGGATGAAGAAGAGTAAAAAATGAAGTAGTGACTCAAAATATAGCAGGTTCAAGATGCCTCCGACCGTGGTAGCCAAGACTAAGTTGAGACAAATTTGAATCAATCCAAAAAGGATGAGTTTAAAACTAATGTCAATAAGAACTTAAGAGAGATAAACCATTTAAAATTTGATGGTATTATTCTCAGTAGTTTTGTGGAATCTTGGTAAAGTGGGTTAAAAATTACTTTGGAATTCATAATTTATCTCAAGATACCAAGGTGAAAAAGTGTTATCCTAGCGGGATAATAATAAATCACAATTAGGTTTGGTCACATAAACCACCACTTGGGATCAATTTTTGATTAATTTTAAAATATTATTATTTCCATGGCTATACCTTAACCAAAAAATGATGAATTTATAGAATATATATGAGGGAGATTTATCTATTATTGAGTATTAGAATAAGTATACTAGGTTTCTCAAATATATACCTCAGTACCATAAGGATGATAACTTATGAAATAATAAATTATTCTTAGGTGTAAATCCTCATATTGGGGGAGAAGTTAATGTTCATGGTCATTTCTCCATGGACCAAGTGTTTGAAATGGCCATCAAATAGGAAAATAATATCCAATTTATTGATGTTATCAAGGAAGAACAAAGAAAAAAATTCAAGAGTTATTCAATACCTTCATTATCTCCTTTTAAAAAGATACCTTGGAATAAGAAGGGGAACATCAAGAAAAATGTAAGAGGAAATAATTTCAATTCTTGGGTTTTGGATAATACTATGAGATTCAAAAAATATAACGGTGGGCCGATAAAAAATGAGCATATTAATTATAAAATAAATCCAACGTGATAGACGGAACCTCTTGGAGGGTGTTCTCGATGTGGACATAATTATTATGCAAACAAATATACTCAAAGTGTCAAATGGAACCATCTTATGTACCTCTAATGCACATTGACTATGAATATCATCTAGCATATGATTAATGAATTAGTTGACAACCACTAATTTGACCATCACATTATGCATGTTTAATTTTTTAGGTACTCTATTTTGTTATCTAGTAACAATATCAATTATTAAAAGGACAAATAAATTATCTCTTGAAATTTTAAATAAAATCCCTAACAAATATAGATACATGGGAAATTATTTAACTATTTATTACACTAACTAAGGAGAGAGATGAGTGGAGTAGTTTTTGTTTGAATATGAGTTGAAATTTTTAAGGTTTTTCATAAAATTTGATATTTTCATTGTTATTTTAGGTATATATGATATGATTATAGGAGTGAATTGGATTTGGAAACATAGGGAAATGTTTAAAACTTTTCCAATCTAGTAGATTTCTTAGATGACATGGGAAATTAATTTTAGCATTCAAGGTGTGATAAGAGGAGTTGCAGACACCAAATTTGGGTTACACTCCCTTGGCCGCCTTTAATTAATTAACGTAACATATTCAACTAACCATGACCCCTTCCTCTACATTCATATTAATTTAATTACTTACAATTGAATTAATGCTCATCCTCACACTATTAATTAATTTAATTACTTTAATTAAGTTAATTTACACATCACCTATCCAAATCACCTAGACACCTCATCATGGACTTATTCTTAGTCTATTAATTAACTAAGAATGGGTCTCCACTTATCTTAACCAGCTAGGACTTAGAATAACCCTAAAATTAAATTCCCCTTCTTTCTCCAACAATATTCACACTTATCTAAACACTAACCCTCACTTGAGACCTGGAATGACAATCAGATCAAGCCAAAAAAGGAAAATATTTGTCTATTTTTGGAAAACCTAGGATTTTCCACCTTAACCGATGTTGGTTAACCCTCAACCAACACCGGTCAGCCTAACCATTTTCGATTACCTTATATACAATTTGGTAACCTTTTACCCGAGTGAGTCATTATGATTTTTAAGAAATCTCTTGGATTCAAGCACGAACCATAGACTTCTCAGCATCCAAACAATGGAATTTACTCAATCACAGGCTCAAACAAGCACCTGAGACTTGTCCAAAGGTATTAGCATTCACAGGAGCACTCTGGGAATAAATTCCATGGCACTGACCACAAAATTCTTCACGGATCAACCATTTCCATCCTTCACCAACTAAACCTGCAAATACAAGTAAGTTTATTTGATTTGCATCATTTAATACTCATTTAAATTAATAGGTTCTTTATCTTTTATTATTACATCTTTTTCTTTCCTGCATTCCTCTATCCCACCTTTTACTAATATACCTAACCTACCACCCACAACCTTTTGGCTCTCCATACTTGATCTTTAGGCGTCCCCAAGTCTTCCTGACTTTATTATGAACCCAACCATCCTCCTTTCATTCTCTGTGCAATAAAAAAGAAGTACAAAACTAGGTTTATTTAATTACTACCATTTCACCCCTACTGAAGCTAGTTACCTTAACCATCGTTAGTTTCTCCTCTTCACCAAAATATGTCACCAAATTGATGTCGGTTATCGTGTCTCATGTCAAATTTCACTAAACCTCCCCTAACAGTCCCCAAAACTCACAAAACCTCACCCAAACCTGTTACCCCACCCACAACATCACCACAGACATTCCTAACTCTTTGTGCAGACACAGAGAGAGAATAGAGACCCATTTTTGAAATTATTCATTTATCCACAGTAACCGATATCTGTCATCTTGAACCATCATCAGTCATAGCCCGACTGGCGTTGGTCTCTATGTTTGGTAAACTACCTTAACCAGCAAGCTTCGTAATCATCTAAAATCAACTCAAACTTCACCAGACCTTATCTAGACCTTGTCTGTGACCCTCAAACCACCTACCCTACCTGCAACCTAACCCGGGGCCTTCACCAGTTTAATTACTAATCATTTAATTGGATTGACACTGATAGTAATTTGAGACACCTAAATCGGAACACTAGCATTAGATTCTTTTATTTGCATGTTTAGTTATTTTATATTGATTTATGTATCAATGGATTGAAAACCTTTGAGGAAGTATCACACTTCCTGGATCTAGCTAATGCTAGGCAATCCACTAACCTTTTCTATTAACTATATCTTGTGGTCTTGTTTTTTACTACAGGTAGTTTCTCCTAGCCAAAAGGAAGCTCACACAATCAATTTGGATCGGAAATTAGAAATGTGCACACTCAAACTTCAACCATGTGACTACAGGTATTCCTCCTTGGCCTATTTACCCTTATCCATTTCATTATGTATAAAAATTCGGTGAAATATTTTGGCACGCCTGGTGGGACCCATTAGGGGTTCCTTTACATTTTTCCATTCCTAGGTAAAAATTGTGTGTTTATTTCCCTTTGAAAAGTATTCACATTAATTTTCTTCTCTGAAATATTCTCCTTCTTTCTATTGTCTAAAAGAAATCATGTATTTGGTGCTTTAAAAAGAACACATCTTTCTTTCTACTACATTGCATTAGTGAAAGATCATTCCTCTTAATGTTCTTCACTTTCTACATTGAATGTAATTGTGGATTTGGGATTAAAACATTCACATTTCATTCTGGTTTTTTACATTGTAGCTCACATTAATTCAGGCCAACATATACGCTAGAAGTTATGCCTAGTTGATGGTTGACTAATCCAATCGTAGTTCACTTTTCACACTCTCTATACCAAACCACTTAAATAATTTACACATCTTCTTAAACATAATCCTACTTGGAAGAAGCTATCAACGATCACACGATTAGAGGATTGACAATGGGTGCCCAGCTGGTTTCTCTGTCTAGTCTTTATCTCAGAGAAAGGAACACCCCCACCAAAACTTTACCTAAAACCATCCTTAGATGTTGTATTTTCATATGGCACCTTCTATCAAACCAAAAACTTTTTTCTAGTCACAAGTCAGTCCTAAATAACATAAGATGGAACATAAAATTCACCCATAGGATTTCGTGTTTGTTAAATTTTCCTTGATTTTTGTTTTGAGTTGTGAGGTCGTGTTCTCCATTTTTTATTTTATTTATTTATTTCACACTCCCCAATTATAGCTGGTGTATTCCAAATTTTTTTGAGTTTGTTAGGGTCCATCAGTACCATACTTAGGTTTTTGGGTTGGCATTTTATCTGACCTAAGTCACTAAAATCAACTTTATCCATCTTTTCAAATTTCACAGTGACCAACATCATTCCAACGAGCATCATCTATTTACTCATCTGATTATCACCAATTTACCTGACCATTGTCAGTTACGTGGTTTTTTTGGTCATTTTACCAAAAACAAAACTCATCACATTTCCATTCTTTCTGGGGCATCTTAGATAAATCATCATACCTCTAGACCTTTGAAATCACTGTTAAATCCATATTTTGTCTCATTTTCATTAGTTATTACCACATTGGTCAAAATTTTGATTATTCCATAGTAACCAGTAACTGTCACCCTAACCATCATTAGTCAGCCTCTATCACCGTCATCAATTAACCTAACCACCGTCAGTTCCTATGTTTTAATTTTTAATTAAAACAATGACCAGTTTTACCTCCCAGAACATATTTTCTCCATTTCCTCTATGTCTCTACATCATTTACAGAGATCAGATTACTAGGTATATGCTAACTCACATGGCTTTGACTCGTATCTAGACTAATGCCCTTGTGTTCGATGTTAGCATTCAACCACTCCCGCCTAGCCCGTCACCACATTCCATCATATCACCTATGGATCCTAGTCATCCCATCATCATCAGTACCATTGATGATGAGTTACCAAGAATCCTTGACGAAAATCCCAGTGCCTTACAATATTATTTATCTCATTTATCTACTCGGGACTCATCAGGGCAACTAGCATATGACATGTATGTGTCCCATTCTGCCTACCCTGGCCCCCACTTCTGCATCAACTACTACTAGCTCGACCTTACCTTTATCTACCTGACCACCTGTGGTATCACAACTTGACCCCACAACATATATATCTACTGCACCTACAACATCTGTCATACCATTGACGTCAGTTGCTCCCATGGTGTTAACCATTCCTTCATCAACCACCTTGAGCATAGCCCTGTCTACACCCGCCACCTTGTATATACCTATTGCATCATAGCCACCCATGGTGTTCACAACCCATACTCCATTCCAAAATATCGTCCTATCCATCCCGCAGTATTTACCTCCAATCACTACAAGATTTGTTATAACCACCCCACCTACTTACACATATCACCAATAACCCCCTATCTTGTCCATCACCTATTCGGGATATTTTCCACCTGCATCTATTCCCCACTCGCAATTATCGTACTCAAAACCACCACATAATGGCATGTTTTCCTCATCATACATTCATCATCTACCCCCTTATACTACAGGGGGTTCCCAGTCATCACAACCTACCAAAAACCTTATTAAAATGATGATGGAAAAGATACAAACATTGGAAGCATCAGTTTTTGGCTCTCACAACTCTTTGAAATACGATAAAATATGTAATGAGCCCATTCATATTTCTATTCCCATTCATCCATACCCTATGCATTGGAAAATTTCCAAATTCAACTGGTTCAATAGCAAAGAAGAACTATAATAACACTAGCGGTCTTTCAAACATGGGTGTTATCTAATCGCTCATGACGACACTCTACTCTTGCAAAAATTTCTGATGTCCTTGATAGGACTTGTCAACATTAAAATTTTTCTCTGTAATTTCTATTTTATTATGTATGTATTAGGAATAGGATGTTGTTAAGTATGATTAGTAGTGGCGTCTAATAGAAGATAATGGTGCCATCAGTACGGTGCCACCAATAAAGTAGAATACGGTAACAGTCAAAGTACAATAGGAATGTTGTGGTAAAAAGTAAATATTTGTCGTAAGTGGTCCAGTAATGTTAAAATGCCAAAGTTGGGGTAAGTAGAGAAGTAGGGTCTACATGATTAGGAATTAGAAATATTATATTTGTAATAAGGACAAAGAGTGATGTCATAAATATTTTGTGTATTTTATTTGTGGAAAATTCTAAAAAGGTGGAACCCATGTGAGATGATAAGGTTTATCTTATCTTAGAAGATAAGCCTACATGTAAAGGCAAGAGTTTAGGCATGGAATATGATTGGCCGGAAGATATTTCCTATCCTATCTTAGAGATAGGGTGGATAACCCTGAATTCCTATAAATAAAGAGGCCACCCCTCTCATTTAGCATAGAAGGAAGTAGTGAGAAATATTGTATGAGTAAGTGTGTTAAAGGAAGCCATTAAGAGGTGTAATTGTGAAGTTTCTCCCATAGTTATTGTTGGAAGGCAAGTGAAGTTAGTAACACTTGAAGTACCTCATGGGTGAGATTGTAACAATTTCATGTTGATATTATAATTTACACTTATATTTCAGATTTGTCATCATTCCTTCATATCATAGTCTATGGTATTTTTGTGTTATGTTTGTTGTTGTGTTTTTAGATTACATCCGCCAAACTAAACGCTGTGCATTAGTAAATAATCATAGCACGAGGAGTTCCCGGTGGAGAATTATTATAATGCTAGATTGGTGATGACATTTTGGTTCCGTTGTCGGGACCGTTCGTCATTGGTGGATTTTCTGGAGAAACATTCCCACTTAGTTAGAAATCATTTGGAGGGTAACCTTGTTTTTACTGTGCATAGTAGTTAGCATGGTAAAGTTACTTTTTACCATGAATAGTATTTACCACAGTAACTTGACTTTTTACCGTAAATAGTATTTACCACAGTAACTTGACTTTTTACCGTAAATAGTGTTTACCACAGTAAAGTCAATTTTTACCGCAGTAAGTCAAGTTTTACCATAGTTTACCGTGGTCATTCCTATTTTACTGTAGAAAGGTGTAAAGTCACTTTCTATTGTAGTGATTCTAATTATTTGTGCACATAAGTCTTAATGATTGTACTTGTGAGTTGGTATTTCACTGTGGTTACTTTTAAAAATGGGAAAGATTCCTGTTTTTTCAGCCCAATCTAATGAAGATGTTTCCTCTTTCATTCAAGAGTTTAAACAATCTTGCATTTCTAATGGCCTCATAAGAAGGGAACAATGGACTGAATTTTTCCCCACCTTTTTAGATGGTTCAGCCCTTAGGTGGTTTGAAACACTAGGTGATAATGTGAAAAACTCATGGAATTTATTAACTGAAAGTTTTCTTGAAGAATTTGGTGAACAACAGAAATATGCAGATCTCATGATCGATACCACAAAGCTATCCCAAGGAGAGAAGGAAAAGATAAGAGATTATCATGCTCGTGTTTTAGAGCTAAGGAGCAATCTCGATGCCTAGATCTAGAAGGAAGGATTAGCAGATGGGTTGATGAATGGCATGGATAATCTCCTCTATTAGCACTTCATTCATGGAATGAAGCTAGAGATCAGACAACGAGTGAAGTATGACAACCCAACTACCATTGAATAAGCAAAGAAGATTGCAAGAAGGCAAGAAGAAAGCATGGAAGAGGAGCCCAAAGAAATTGCTGCTAACGTAGAGCCTACACCAACACCTTTGGTCCAAAATCCATACCCACTCTTGGGGAGCACAAATATTTTCCCTAGTACATCTATTGAGTATGAAGATATGCTCAAGAAGATGAGTCAGTTAACTATTAATCTTCTTCAAGGAAAGGAATTTAGTTCTCAGGCAGGAGATAGAGGTCCAAAAGAAATATAACTGAAGTTGTATGTTATGGTTTTCATAAAAAGGGTCATTATAAGTATAATTGTCTAGATAGAGCTTCTACATCTGGTACAAGAGATAATGATAAAGGAAAAACACCTGTGAATTCTTTTGATGTAGTAGATAGGAGCATAAATAATGAAGCAGATGTGTTTGTAACAAAAAGAAAGAAAGAAAAAGATAACCAAGATGGAAATGATCCTAAGAAGATGAAAGGAGAAACTAGTAAGAAACATAGGAGAAGAAATTTGGGTGTGCAATATTTTCTAATTTCACAGGGAAAAGGACCATACTCCCTCTTAGAAGATCTATCCAAAAGACCTGCAAATATTACATATGATCAACTTCTAGCTATGTCTTTTGAGAAGAGGCGGGAGCTGCGAAGTGGACTCAATGCTCTACGAAGTAAGGAGTTTGAGGTACCTATTTTAGAGGTAGAGGTAGATCCTTATGCTCCACAAACTGATGTATTATGTAATGGTATTTCAATTCATGATGTATTAGTTGATGGAGGTGCTGCAGTTAATGTAATGATCGAGTCTGTAATGAATATGTTGGGTTTAAAAATTGATCGCCCCTCAACACTTATGTTAAGGTCATTAAATAAGGGAAAAACTAAACTAGAAGGTGTTGTTTCAAATGTGGCAATATCTATTATGGGTGTTGTATGTGTGGTAGACTTTCAGGTGATGAAAAATGGTACTGTTGCATACCCAAATGTTGTTGGGAAGGCCATGGCTAAGGAGAGTTCATGCAAGAAACTACTGGAATGAAGGCTTCATGACACTTGGATGTGGCAGAGAGAGTGTGAAGATAAATGTGATCCCTAGCATCATAAGGTATAACCTGTGGATTCAAGTGATGAAACTGATGATTGGACATCCTCTGATTACTCTAGTACCAGTGAAGTGGACATAGAAGATGAAGAAAGTGAGGTTGATGTTTCAGTCATGGATATCCTTCCAGTCACACTGACTCATGAACCCATAAGGTTATCTGAAGAAGAAATTGATGATCGTCTCCAACAAATAAAGATTGGTGATGTTGTGATGGAGAGTGAGAAGGAATCCTACCTCCAGCTCTTTCGAAGGTACATACACCTATTCACTTTTGATTACAAGGAAATCCATCAAGTAAGTTGGGTAGAACATTCTATTGAGCTGGTAGATGGTGCTAAGCCCATAAAGCAAATGCCATATAGAATGAATCCTAATTTTTCCAAGACTGTAAAAGAAGAAATAGATAAGTTGCTTGATGCAAGATTCATATTTGCTGTGGAGAATTCAGAATGGGTTTCTCCCATTGTGATCTCAATAAAAAATAATGGGAAGCTATACATTTGTGTTGATTATAGGAAGCTCAACAAGGCAACAAAGAAGGATCATTACCTTCTTCCATTTTTAGATCAGATCTTGGACGAAGTAGCTGGCCAGGAGTGTTATAGTTTTGCTGATGGATATAGCAGATACAACCAAGTTCGTATAGCGGAGAAAGATCAGCTGAAGACCACGTTCACCACTCCTTGGGGAACGTTTGCTTATAGAGTTATGCCTTTTGGGTTGTATAATGCTCCGAACAACGTTCCAGCGTTTGATGAATAGGGTGTTTGAACCCTACATTGGGAACTTCATCAGAGTATTTCTGGATGATTTTTACATCTATGGGAGTAAGATAGACCACCTGCACCAGATGGAGACAACATTTCAAAGGTTAGATGAAGCACAAGCCTCACTAAACCCTACAAAGTGTGTCTTTGGATGTTCTAAAGGCATTTTGTTAGGGCATGTTGTATCCAGAGATGGTATTGGTACTGATCCTGATAAAGTTTCAAAAATCAAAGATTTACCATTTCCTATGAATAGAAGTAAGTTGAGATCATTTTTAGGCCATGTGGGTTACTATAGAAGGTTCATCAAGAATTTCTCAAAGATTGCACAGCCACTAACCCAGTTCTTGAAGAAGGATGTTACTTATGAACCAGGAAATAAGGCGCATGAAGCTTTTGAAAAACTGAAGGAAGCCTTGGTGTCTTCACCTGTTTTAAAGAATCCAGATTGGAGCAAGCCATTCATTGTGTATACTGATGCCTCAGATGCAGCACTAGGAAGTACTTTGAGCCAAAAGGATGAAAATGGGAATGATCATCCAGTTTACTTTGGGAGCAGACAAATGAGCAGTGCTGAGGTAAATTATACTGTAACTGAAAAAGAGGCTCTAGCTATCATTTTTGTTGTAAAGAAGTTTAGAAATTACTTGCTAGGGAAGAAATTTATAGTTGTAATAGATCATCAGGCTCTAAAATATATTGTAAATAAGCCTAACCCATCAGGGAGGATAGCAAGATGGATAATTTTGCTACAAGAATTTGAATTTGATATTATAGATAGGCCAGGAAAGAAGCATGTCAATGCAGATGCACTCTCTCAAGCCTATGATGGTTTAGGTTCATCTTGTGATGATGATGATTTCCTAGATGCAGCATTGTTATCCCTTGACACGATCCCTAGTGAATACATAGATATTTGGAATTATCTGAATGAATTCAAGTTTCCTGATGGTGCCAATGCAAAGACTAAGAGGAAGATTACTCAAGCCAGTCATCCATATTCTATTCTGCATGGAGTATTATTTCGAATAGGACCTGATGGAAAGTACAACGATGGAAGTTGGACTATGATCAAGGGAAGGAGCTGATAGAAGAATTCCACAATGGTACATGTGGAGGAAACTTCTATGGACAACTTACAACAAGAAGGATCTTGGATGCAGGTTATCATTGGCCCTCTCTTTTTATAGATTGTTATAATTATTGTAAGACTTATGATATTTTTCAAACACATGGTAACCGTAAGAATTCATCAGCTCCATTATGCCCTAATCTTCTACTTGGTCCCTTTGAAAAAGTGAGGAATAGACATTGTAGGTCCACTTTCAACTACCTCATGCCAAAATAAGTATATTGTAGTTGGCCACAGTTTATTTAACCAAGTGGGTTGAAGCCAGGCCATTTGAAAACAACTTCCATGGATGAGGTGGCAAGGTTCATATATGAACGCATTGTCACCAGATTTGGCTGTCCATTAGAAATTGTAACAGATCAAGGAAGCCACTTCATTAATTAGGTAGTAGAAGCCCTATTCAATAAATTTTGCTACTAAGCATAGGAAGGCAACAACATACAAGCCAAGACACAAATGGACAAGTGGAACGAGCAAATTTTGTGTTGTGTCAAATTCTAGCAAAAGATGCAGCCTTGCAGGTACATAAGTGGGATAAAAGGATTCATGTAGCATTGTGGGCATATAGGGAAACATCAAAGTCAGCAACAGGATACTCCCCATTTCAGTTGGCCTATGGCATTGATCCAGTTCTTCCTATTGAGTTTGATATTCCTACTGTGAGAGTTATGAAAAATGAAAGGATGGATGAAAGTGATTCAGTAAAAGAAAGAAGTTGGTACATCTTCATTTGCTAGAGGAAATGAGGGGAAATAACTAGGGATACAAGCTATAAGAAGAAAATGAAGCAGAAGGAATACTTTGATCAAAAGATCCGTTGGTCTCCATTTCATGTGAGTGACTTTGTTGTAGTATATGATTCTAGATACAGAAAAAGAAGACAGAGAAAATTTCTTCCAAAATGGATGGGGCCCTACAAAATAGCAGCTGTGCATGAAAATGGTACTGTACCGACTGGAGGAATTAGAATGGCACTCCCATTACGAAATGGGTCAACCATGACAAGTTAAAGATTTTCCAAGCACTTGAATAGTCTACTCCGAGGACGGAGTAGAAGCAAGGAAGGGGGAAGATGTCGACACTAAAATTTTCCTCCGTAATTTCTATTTCATTAATGTATGTATTAGGAATAGGATGTGGTTAAGTATAATTAGTAGTAGCGTCCGATAGAAGATAACGGCACTGCCAGTACATTATGGTTCTGCCAATAAATGTATAGTATGGTAATATTCAAAAGTACAATAGGAATGTTGTGGGAAAAAGAAAATATTTGTCGTAAGTGGTCTCGGTAATGTTAAAATGTCAAAGTTGGGGTAAGTAGAGAAGTGAGGTCTACATGATTAGGAATTAGAAATATTATATTGGTAATAAGGACAAGGAGTGAGGTCATAAATATTTTGTGTATTTTATTTGTAGAAAAGTCTAAAAATGTGGAACCCATGTGAAATGATAAGGTTTATCTTATCTTAAAAGATAAGCTTACATGTACAGGATAATAGTTAAGGTATGGAATATGATTGGCATCAGAGTGATATTTCTTATCCTATCTTACAGATAAGATGTATAAGCCTGGAATTTCTATAAATACAGAGGCCAGGTCCCCCTCATTTAGCATAGAAGGAAGTAGTGAGAAATATTGTATGAGTAAGTGTGTTAAAGGAAGCCATTAAGAGGTGTAATTGTAAAGTTTCTCCCATAGTTATTGGTGGAAGGAAAGTGAAGTCAATAACACTTGAAGTACCTCATGGGTGAGATTGTAACAATTTCATGTTGGATATTATAATTTTAGACTCTGATATTTCAGATTTATCATCATTCCTTCTTATCATAGTCCTATTGGTATTCTTGTGTTATGTTTGTTGTTGTGTTTCCAGATTACATCCACCAAACTAAAGGCAGTGTGCATTAGTAAATAATCATAGCACGAGGAGTTCTCGGTGAAGAATTATCATAGTGTCGGATTGGCGATGACATGTCCAGACCCATTACCACATTGGGAGTCATGTTGTTATCAATCCTAGTCCATCCTCTAGTCAAACTATTTTAATCCACATCCTCACAAGCCATCATAAAAACTCATTCCCCCTGCTAAGAGGGAGGCCCACCCCCTTAGGTCACACACACTGGCTTCACCCACTACCCCTCTGTCAAGAGGTCACCGACTTACATCTATCCTTGGTACCCACCAATCAACCTTGGCCAAACAGCCTCCTACCTAGAGTAAACCAAAAATGACAGCTATCCCACCTCATCATGATACTCTGTTATACCCAAATTACCTGCACAAGCTTACACCTTCGACGTCACCTACATCCTTTCGACCTACCTATATCTACACCGAGCTTCCAGATATCCTCATAATTACCCATGCCATTCCCTTATCCTCAACTAATCTCTTTCCACATTTCCAATCTTACCATAACCTTCATCGCACCTCCTCTAATGCTTGGCTAACCCATCCCCTTCCACCATCTGGCTTCCCTTCCTACATCACTCACATATTCTGTCACCTTTACCCAAGAAAGTTTAACCAAAGCAAAAAAACCCACTACCATGTGTAACATAACATGTGTGCATTAAAGTCAAACAATACCTCTTCTTCTTCTAAACCGAAAAATAATTATTCTAAAGCTAAGAGGATTTGACAACACAATAGTTTTTAAAGTTAGCACATATAATTTATCCAACCAATCAAAGCCTTCTTCTAATATTTCTCCTATTTAGGATTTTTAGTTCAAGCAGGTAGAAAGGAAAATATACTCCCATAGGAGAAACCTATTTTTTAGTTTTAGAAAAACTTCTAAAATCTGGAGCAATTACTCTTCCACCCACCAAACCCCATATTGGTTTTGAATGCGCTCATTATATGCCTACATGGTACAAGAAACATGATTACTGTAACTATCATCATGTTAAAGGTCATAGCGATGGTAATTGTATAACCTTCAAAAACATTATCCAAGAAATCTTAGATAATGGAGATCTCGTCTTGGACAACCCAAACACACTGGCTAATCAGAACTTATATATCTTCAAGAATTCATTTCCTAATCACACCTCGTCATCTAACCAAACTGTGAAAAGCTTCGACTAATGATAGTAATTTCCATGAAGTTTGTGATGTTTTCGAAGTCGTATCAGCCCTTCCTCAATTTCCTCCTATCTCCTCTATCAAGGATATGCTTGCACAAGCTGCTTTACCCACAGAGGATCCTGTTTCATCTACTCCTTTACCCATAGAGGAGTATCCCTTATCGCCACCTTCACCCACGAAGGAGTCTTGAATATCAGCTGATGTCATTTCCCCACACATCTCTTAACCTAACGAATAACCCACGGTGTTGACTCTCTTACACACATGAGATTCATGTTCACCTTCCTCTCCACTGAAAGAGGAACCTACCTCATCCCACTCATCATCTTCCCTACCCATCAAATATCCTTTAGAAGTGCCACTACTTGTTGGTGACAATTCTCCATTAGCCTTCCATGATCCTGTTGATTTTCTCTTGGCTCTCTTACCCACAGATTCTGAAGCCAACTAGTTCCTTGTCTCACAAACATTATTTACAGGGAATACCACCAATTCAACCTATAAAAATACCATTTTCACGCCTGCATGACCGCATGGATTATATTGATAATTCCATGCTTTGGGGACGCCTTCGGCTACATTTTTCAACCCAAATGAAAATGTTTTCTATTGATACCTCCACGATTTATCCAAATGTGTTTCAAAAAACCAAACCAACCATGCCCATACCATTTGTAATAGTCTATTCTTCATCACCTTCTCCCACACCTAAACCCTTACCAAAAATTGAACTTTTTCCAACACCTAATCCTTTTTCACCACCCATACCTTCCCCTATGTCCCAAACCATTACCATATTGGGTGTCATGTCGACATCAATCCTATTCCATCCTCCTATCAAATTGGATTTATCCAAATCCTCACAAGCCCATGAAAAAACCATTCCTCCAAAAAATAAGACCCAACCTTCTAGGTTGCATACACCGGTTTCACCTACTACTCTTCTTTCAGCTTCACCACTTCCATCTATCCTATGACCTCACCCATCCACCTTGGCCAAGTAGTCTCCTACCTAAGGTAAACTAAAATCACAACAGCCTACTTCCTCATTGCGATCTTCTGTTACACCCAACTTACCTACACAACATACGCCTTCACCATCAACTACATCCTTTTTACCACCTATAGACCCAACACCTCAAGTAGCCTCATCACTACCTATTATATTTCCTTCTCTTTAACTAATTCCTTTCACCTTTCCTCTGCCAACAACCTTCACTACACCTCCATTATCACCTTGGCTAACCCATCCTCTTCTTCCATTTGCCTTCCCTTCTACATCATGCATGCCATCTTCATCTTTATCCAGGAAGATGCAACCAAAGTTGAAAAACCAACTACCCTCCAAAGAGGAAGTCAAACTTACAACACCTTCTATCGCTAGTTCATCTACTACATCTTTGCCCTACAAGGTACAACCCAAACCTAAAATAGTACTACCTACCAAACCAGTGGTCAAACCTATTTTAATTTTTATTCCACCACCTGTAACACCTCTCCCACCAAAATTGCCCACATTTCCATTCAGATCCATACTTACCTTCCATTGTGATCTATTGGTCGGGTCTTACGGCAACATTTTAGCAAACCTTTTAGACACCATTTTCATCACATTTCCACCACTTGGACCTCATGACCCACTCAAACCCAAACTAGAAAGATTTGAGGATACCAAAATTTGTGCCTACCATTGTGTGTCAGGGCATGATGTAGAAAATTGTAAGGCTCTTAAGACCATTCTTCTCCAACTATGTCCTTCTGAAGAAAACTTTGATGAAGATGATCTTTTAGACGAGGACCCTGTTCCACCTTTACCTATCACCACACACCCTCATCCCTTACTTGTCTAGCGACCTTCATCTCCACCTCCATAACATTTTTATCCACCTTCAACATTCAAGATCAATATGGTCCGCATAAGAGAGCTAGCTAAAACCCCGCCAAAATGTCAATACACCCAACTTATTTTTACAAAACATTGTCATTCATTTTATTGTCCATCCTATCGCTACACCTGTCATGACTCATCTACTCCCTCACCCCATATTAATATGGTTAACATTTCAATTTGTGCCTAGAAATAAAAAGGAAAGGAGAAAAATACTAGCCCATCTGCCAATCATGTGCCCAATATACCATCTGCACCTGCACCAAGAATCACCATTCGAGGACCCACATACCCTATTTATGACAGGGTCACCAATCGTATAATGATTAAACAATTGCACCAATATACTCTCAAAATTTCATTGTAGGACCTTTTCCAAACCTATGAGTCTCATTGACACGCCCTCATGGAGGTTCTACAATCTATTGGGGATTTACCTAATGACCCAACTCCTGTGGCATCCATGATCACTCCTCACCATGTGGCTTCACTCACCACTTCATCCTCTTCCTCTGCACCCAATACCTCTCATCAAGTAGCTTCTCTTAGTTTCTCTGATGATGAGATTGTACCTCTCTAATTAGATGATCCTGATCCTTCCCTATTCATCTTCATCTACATAGATAATATACACATTTGATGCATTATGATCGATGGAGGTGCCAACATCAACATTATCTCTTCCCATGCATATAACCCAATACGCATCCCTACCAATTGCATGCATAATAAACCATTTATGATGCATTCATTCAATTATGTCATAAATTTGACCCTTAGAACCATCATTCTCCACATTTGCATGTGCTCCTGTACCGTTCCAGAATTATTCTATGTTTTAGAGGGGGAATTCTAGTACAAGCTATTGCTTGGCCGACCTTGTATCCATGTCATGGGTTGTGTTCCTTCAACCTTAAGTGATTGTGTAAAATTTGAACATGAAGGACATAACTATACCATTCTAGCCAACCCTTCACCATTCAAAACCTGTAACATGTTGTATAGAACTAATGATTTCCTTATACCAGTTAAGGCATCTACCACCACCACCACCTCTCCTTCACCCACGGCCCCATCCAACAATGTTGCCGCTACAAAATCTCCCACACCTAACTCCTCTATTCCCATTGTATTCATAGCCTCTGTAGCTAACCCATCCACTAACCCTTCTACTTCTCAACCAACCAATGCTTCTTATTCTTTGCCACTTAGTAATTCATCCATTTCTAGTACCCACATACAGATTACCGATCCCTTATAAGGTCATTTTCAACGTCTCACTCTGGGGGAGTATCACATGTAAAACATTAACACATTCCTTACTACTCAAGAGTATGGTAACATTCACCAATATCCCCAGTATAATCACCACATAAGCAAGGTTTTCCCTTATGGTCCTCCCCACCTTCACACAAACTTAACGTATGGGGGAATTGATACTTCTACTTACTTTCCTAAGTTGTCTTCCCAAACGTGACCATTTTCATCTAACCTTCAATCTCTCACCAACCGCCGCTTCATCCACACCTTCCTTTTTTCATTGTGCATGGAAGGGATTTGGATTTGGTTTCTATGAATAAGGCCACCATACTGTCATCCCTTGCACCACTCGTAAATATAAAGACCACAATGGTATTGGCTTTGCCAAACCATCTCCCAAGAAGGAATGAGTTGAACTTGTTGAGGATGATAAGCCTTCTTCACCCCATTCACGACCTTCACCTACGGAGTCTATGGATCCAAAATCCATTCCTCCTAAAAAAAATTTCATGAACACCATTTCTCTGGGACATCTAACTTATCAACGAGATGGAAAGGATCCCAATTCTCTTCCCTTCATGTATCCTGACATGATCAATGATGATACACCTTCTATTAATGTGATTCAATGTCAAGATTATGGGTCTATTCTCACCTACCTAGGTGAAGAAGATTCGTATATTCACCAGTCGTTACCTTCTGAGACACAAACCATGTTAAATGAATCCACCATTGAAATCAATATTAACACTCAAGATGACCTTAATATTCTAAATATAGGCCAATATTTAGATGCTACTGAATATGAAGCTTTTACTTCTTTCCTCTAGGATCATAGCAACGCTTTTACTTGGTCCAATGCTGATATGCCCAGTATTGACCCAAATATTGTGGTCCACAATATCGCCACTATTCCTGAAGCCAAACCTGTGAAATATAAGCTGTGGAAAATACATCCTCACATTTCCCTTCTTATCAAAGAATAACTCCAACATCTTCTTTCAGTTTCCTTCATTCTACCTATTGTTTATTCCCAATGAATCTATAACATTGTTCCTATTACAAAAGTGATAGGGGGACTCTGCATTTGCACATATTTCCATGACCTTAATCTAGCTTTCCCCAAATATGAATTTCCTCTACCTAGAATTGACCAATTGGTGGATATCACCACTGACCATGAGATGTTATCATTCATGGACGGTTTCTTGAGTCATAACCAAATATTACTTACCCCAGAAAATCAACACAAAACCACCTTCATCACTTCTTGGGGGACCTTATGCTATCATGTCATGCCTTTTGGCCTTAAAAACATTGGTGCCACATATCAGTGGGCTATGAATTATATCTTTCATGATATTATGCATCACATTTTGGAAGATTACGTTGACGATCTTCATGCAAAATGCAAACATCGGGATGAACACCTTACCATCTGTAAGTTCATCTTCGATCGTCTCATCAAATATTGTGTTCACCTTGAACCCAAGAAGTGTGTCTTCATTGTCCTTCCCAAAAATCTCCTTGGTTTTATCATTTCTTTGTGTGGCATATAATTTGACCCCGCTAAAATCAAGGCTATTCTCAAAATGCCTCAACCTACTAACCTTCATCAACTTTGCATTTTTACAAGGCAAGTTGCAATCTATTCGTCATCTTTATTTTGCATCTTTCTGACCGATACCACCCATTTCATCATCTCCTAAAAAAGGATGTCTCCTTCAAATGGGATGATGAATGCCACAAATCCTTTGACACCTTAAAAAAATGCCTCCTCTAACCACCTATGCTCATTCCACCTAAGGATGTCTAACCATTTTACCTTTACATTTCTACCACTGATCATTCCTTGGGTGCAATGCTCGCTCATCATGACGAGAAACATAGGAAAAAAGTGGTTTATTATATAATCCATATACTTTTAGAATATGAAACTAGATACACTCATGCTAAAAAACTCTTCTTAGCCTTAGTTTTTTTTGCCACTAAACTTCGCCATTACCTACTTAACCAAAAAACCTTCGTTGTCACCAATACTAACCCCTTACATTACATGTACACCAAGCCCTATCAACATCAATGTGTTGCATGTTAGATCATGCTTCTTACAGACCTAGAACTCGAATTCATCCATCAAAAACCTGTCAAAGGACAAACCATCACTGACTAACTTGCAAAATATCCTCTCTCTGGAAATCAATCCTCTAACTTCGATTTCCACGATAAATCCATTGCTACCCTCTCTTTGGATGATACCAATTACCAAATGACCTTATTCTTTGATGGTTCCAAATGTCAGTGTGGGGGTGGTGTTAGAGTTATCCTCATTCCTCATGATGGTGAGCCTATGCCGTTATCTTTTAAACTATATTTTGATTGTACTAACAATATTTCCGAATATGAAGCATTTGTATTAGGCCTTTAAACTGCCATCTCCTTAGATGTTAAGTCAATTAATATCTTTGGAAATTTCCAAATGGTTGAAAACCAAGTTAATGGTATATACCAGTGTTGTAACGAGATACTTCAAAAGTATAGGCATTAGGTTGACATACTTTTAACTACCTTTGATAGTTATGAACTTCAAACCACCCTACATTCCACTAATAAATTTGTGGACACCATGACTTGTATTTCTTCTCAAATCCCCACTTCACCCTCCAACTCAAAAATATTTGTTACAGTACAAACGCTATAATCACCTTCCTATCTATTTCAAAACGTTAACCTTGTTAGAACCATTGAACTGTCGACACTAAAATTTTCCTCCGTAATTTCTATTTCATTAATGTATGTACTTAGGAATAGGATATTGTTAAGTGTAATTAGTAGTAGCGTCTGATAGAAGATAACGGCACCGTCAGTATGGTGCTGCCAATAATATAGAGTACGGTAACAGTCAAAGTACAATAGGAATGTTGTAAAAAGTAAATATTTGTCGTAAGTGGTCCGGTAATGTTAAAATGTCAAAGTTTGGATAAGTAGAGAAGTATGGTCTACGTGATTAGGAATTAGAAATATTATATTGGTAATAAGGACAAGGAGTGAGGTCATAAATATTTTGTGTATTTTATTTGTAAAAAGTCTTAAAATGTGGAACCCATGTGAAATGATAAGGTTTATCTTATCTTAAAAGATAAGCTTACATGTACAGATAAGAGTTAAGGTATGGAATATGATTCGTCAGAGTGGATTTCTTATCCTATCTTAGAGATAAGATGGATAAGCCTGAAATTTCTATAAATAAAGAGGCCACCCCCTCATTTAGCATAGAAAGAAGTAGTGAGAAATATTGTATGAAGTGTGTAAAGGAAGCCATCAGTTTAAAGGTGTGTTGAAGAAGCCATTAAGAGGTGTAATTGTAAAGTTTCTCCCATAGTATTGGTGGAAGGAAAGTGAAGTCAATAACACTTGAAGTACCTCATGGGTGAGATTGTAACAATTTCATGTTAATATTATAATTTACTTTGATATTTCAGATTTTTCATCATTCCGTCTTATCATAGTCGATGGTATTCTTGTGTTATGTTTGTTGTTTTGCTTCCAGATTACATCCACCAAACTAAAGGCTGTGCATTAGTAAATAATCATAGCACGAGGAGTTCCTGGTGAAGAATTATCATAGTGCCAGATTGGTGATGACATTTTGGTTCCTTTGCCGGGACCATTCCTCATTGGTGGATTGTCTGGAGAGATATTCCCACTTAGTCAAAAATCAATTGGAGGGTAACCTTGTTTTTAATGTGCATACTAGTTACCATGGTAAATTCATTTTTGCCGTGTGAATAGTATTTACCACAGTAAAGTCACTTTTTACCATGAATAGTATTTATCGCAATAACTTCACTTTTTACTGTGAATAGTGTTTACCACAGTAAAGTCAGTTTTTACCGCAGTAAGTCAAGTTTTACCATAGTTTACCATGGTCATTTCTATTTTTTATTATAGTGATTTTAATTATTGGTGCACATAAGTCTTGTTGATTGTACTTTTGGGTTGGTATTTCACTGTGGTTACTTTTGAAAATGGGGAAGATTCCTGTTTTTTCAGCCCAATCTAATGAAGATGCTTCCTCTTTCATTCAAGAGTTTAAACGATCTTGTATTTGTAATGGCCTTATAAGAAGGGAACAATCGACTAAATTTTTTCCTACCTTTTTGGATGGTTCAGCCCTTAGGTGGTTTGAAACACTAGGTGATAATGTGAAAAAATCATGGAATTTATTAACTGAAAGTTTTCTTGAAGAATTTGGTGAACAACAGAAGATATGCAGATCTCATGATTGATATCATGAAGCTAACCCAAGGAGAGAAGGAGAAGATAAGGGATTATCATGCTCATGTTCTAGAGCTAAGGAGGAAGCTCGACGTTCAGATCTGGAAGGAAGGATTAGCGGATGGGTTGATGAATGGCGTGGATAATCTCCTATGTAAGCACTTCATTCTTGGGATGAAGCTAGAGATCAGACAATGAGTGAAGTATGACCGCCCAGCTACCATTGAACAAGCAAAGGAGATTGCAAGAAGGCAAGAAGAAATCATGGAAGAGGAGCCCAAAGAAATTGTTGCTAAAGTAGAACCTACACCAGCACCTTTGCTCTAGAATCCACAACCACTCTCGGTGAGCACAAATCTTTCTCCTAGTACATCTACTGAGTATGAAAATCTGCTCAAAAAGATGGGTCAGTTAACTATTAATCTTCTTCAAGGAAAAGAATTTAGTTCTCAGGGAGGAGATAGAGGTCCAAAAAGAAATATTTCTGAAGTTGTATGTTATGGTTGTTATAAAAAGGGTCATTATAAGTATAATTGTCCAGATAGAGCTTCTACATCTGGTAAAGGAGATAATGATAAAGGAAAAGCACCTGTGAATTCTTTTGATGTAGTAGATAAGAGCAGAAATAATGAATTAGATGTGTTTGTAACAAAAAGAAAGAAAGAAAAAGATAATCAAGATGGAAATGACCCTAAGAAGATGAAAGGAGAAACTAGTAAGAAACATAGGAGAAGAAAGTTGGGTGTGCAGGATTTTCTGATTTCACAGGGGCAAGGACCATACTCCATCTTGGAAGATCTGTCCAAAAGGCCTGCAAATATTACATATGGTCAACTCTTGGCTATGTCTTCTGAGAAGAGGCGGGAGCTGTGAAGTGGACTCAATGCTTGACGAAGGAAGGAGGTTGAGGTCCCTTTTTTGGAGGCAGAGGCGGATCCTTATGCTCCACAAGCTGAGGTATTATGTAATGGTATTTCAATTCATGATGTCTTAGTTGATGGAGGTGCTGCAGTTAATGTAATGACCGAGTCTGTAATGAATATGTTGGGTTTAAAAATTGATTTCCCTTCAACACTTATGTTAAGGTCATTAAATAAGGGAAAAACTAAACCAGAAGGTATAGTTTCAAATGTGGCAAATATCTGTTATGGGTGTTGTATGTGTGGTAGACTTTCAAGTGATGAAAAATGCTACTGTTGCATACCCAATGTTGCTGGGAAGACTATGGCTAAGGAGAGTGCATGCAAGAAACTACTGGAATGAAGGCTTCATGAAGCATGGATGTGGTAGAGAGAGGGTGAAGATAAACGTGATCCCTCGACATCATAAGGTAGAACCTGTGGATTCAAGTGATGAAACTGATGATTGGACATCCTCTGATTACTCTAGTACCAGTGAAGTGGACACTGAACATGAAGAAAGGGAGGTTGATGTTTCAATCATGGATATCCTTCCAGTCACACCAACTCATGACCCCATAAAATTATCTGAAGAAGAAGTTGATGATCGCCTCCAATAAATAAAGATTGGTGATGCTGTGATGGAAAGTGAGAAGGAATCCTACCTCCAGCCCTTTCAAAGGTACATACACATATTCACTTTTGATTACAAGGAACTCCATCAAGTAAGTTGGGTAGAAAATTCTATTGAGCTGGTAGATGATGCTAAGTCCATAAAGAAAATGCCATATAGAATGAATCCTAATTTTCCATGACTGTAAAAGAAGAAATAGATAAGTTGCTTGATGCAGGATTCATATTTGCTGTGGAGAATTTAGAATGGGTTTCTCCCATTGTGATCTCAATAAAAAAGAATGGGAAGCTATGCATTTGTGTTGATTACAGGAAGCTCAATAAGGCAACAAAGAAGGATCATTATCCTCTTCCATTTTTAGATCAGATCTTGGACGAAGTAGCTGGCAGGGAGTGCTATAGTTTTGCTGATGGATATAGTAGCTACAACCAAGTTTGTATAGCAGAGAAAGATCAGCTAAAGACCACGTTCACCACTCCTTGGGGAATGTTTGCTTATAGAGTTATGCATTTTGGGTTGTGTAATGCTCCAGCAATATTCCAGCGTTTGATGAATAGGGTGTTTGAACCCTACATTGGGACCTTCATCAGAGTATTTCTAGATGATTTTTGCATCTATGGGAGCAAGTTGGACCACCTGCACCAAATGGAGATAGCATTTCAAAGGTTAGATGAAGCACAAGCCTCACTAAACCCTATAAAGTGTGTCTTTGGATGTTCTAAAGGCATTTTGTTAGGGCATGTTGTATCAAGAGATGGTATTGGTACTGATCCTGATAAAGTTTCAAAAATCAAAGATTTACCATTTCCTATGAATAGAAATAAGTTGAGATCATTTTTAGGCCATGTGGGTTACTATATAAGGTTCATCAAGAATTTCTCAAAGATTGCATAGCCACTAACCCAGTTCTAAAAGAAGGATGTTTCTTATGAACCAGGAAATAAGGCACATGAAGCTTTTGGACAACTGAAGGAAGCCCAGGTGTCTTCACCTATTTTAAAGAATCCGGATTGGAGCAAGCCATTCATTGTGTACACTGATGCCTCAGATGCAGCACTAGGAAGTACTTTGAGCTAAAAGGATGAAAATGAGAATGAACATCTAATTTACTTTGGGAGCAGACAAATGAGCAGTGCTGAGGTAAATTATACTGTAACTGAAAAAGAGGCTCTAGCTATCATTTTTGCTGTAAAGAAGTTTAGAAATTACTTGCTAGGGTAGAAATTTATAGTTGTAACAGATCATCAGGCTCTAAAATATATTGTCAATAAGCCTAACCCATTAGGGAGGATAGCAAGATGGATAATTTTGCTACAAGAATTTGAATTTGATATTGTATATAGGCTAGGAAAGAAGCGTGTCAATGCAGATGCACTCTCTCGAGCCTATGATGGTTTAGGATCATCTTATGATGATGATGATTTCCCCGATACAGCCTTGTTATCCCTTGACACAATCCTTAGTGAATAAAAAGATATTTGGAATTATCTAAATTAATTCAAGTTTCTTGATGGTGCCAATGCAAAGACTAAGAGAAAGATTACTCAAGCTAGTCGTCCATATTCTATTCTGCATGGATTATTATTTCGAATAGGACCTGATGGACAGTACAAGAGGGCAGTTGGACATGATCAAGGGAAGGAACTGCTAGAAGAATTCTGCAATGGTACATGTGGAGGGCAAATCTCTAGACAACTTACAACAAGAAGGTTCTTGGATGCAGGTTATCACTGGCCCATTCTTTTTAAAGATTGTTATAATTATTGTAAGACATGTGATATTTTTCAAACACATGGTAACCGTAAGACTTCATCAGCTCCATTATGTCCTATTCTTCCACTTGGTCCCTTTGAAAAGTGGGTAATAGACATTGTAGTTCCACTTCCAACTACCTCACGCCAAAATAAGTATATTGTAGTTGCCACATATTATTTAACCAAGTGGGTTGAAGCTAGGCTATTGAAAACAACTTCCATGGATGAGGTGGCAAGGTTCATATATGAACACATTGTCACTAGATTTGGTTGTCCATTAGAAATTGTAAAAGATCAAGGAAGCCACTTCATTAATTAGGTAGTAGAAGCCCTAGTCAATAAATTTTCTATTAAGCACAGGAAGGCAACAACATACAAGCCAAGCACAAATGGACAGGTGGAACGAACAAATTTTGTGTTGTGTCAAATTCTAGCAAAAGATGCAGCCTTGCAGGTACATAAGTGGGATAAAAGGATTCATACAGCATTGTGGGAATATACGGAAACATCAAAGTTAGCAACAAGATACTCCCCATTTCAGTTGGCCTATGGCATTGATCCAGTTCTTCCTATTGAGTTTGATATTCCCACCGTGAGAGTTATGAAAAATGAAAGGATGGATGAAATTGATTCAGTAAAAGAAAGGTTGGTACATCTTCATTTGCTAGAGGAAATGAGGGAAATAACAAAGGATACAATTCATAAGAAGAAATTGAAGCAGAAGGAATACTTTGATTAAAATATCCGTTGGTCTCCATTTCATGTGAATGACTTGGTTCTAGTATATGATTCTAGATACAAAAAAAGAAGATAGAGAAAATTTCTTCCAAAATGGATGGGGCCCTACAAAATAGCAGATGTGCATGAAAATGGTACATACCAACAGGAGGAATTAGATGGCACTCCCATTATGAAATGGGTTAACCACAACAAGTTGAAGATTTTCCAAGCACCAGAATAGTCTACTCCGAGGACAGAGTAAAAGCTAGGAAGGGGGAAAATGTCAACACTAAAATTTTCCTCCATAATTTCTATTTCATTAATGTATGTATTAGGAATAGGATGTTGTTAAGTGTAATTAGTAGTAGCGTCCGATAGAAGATAACGGCGGCGTCAGTACGGTGCCACCAATAATGTAGAGTACGGTAACAGTCAAAGTACAATAGGAATGTTGTAAAAAGTAAATATTTGTTGTAAGTGGTCCAGTAATGTTAAAATGTCAAAGTTGGGATAAGTAGAGAAGTAGGGTCTACATCATTAGGAATTAGAAATATTATATTGGTAATAAGGACAAGGAGTGAGGTCATAAATATTTTGTGTATTTTATTTGTAAAAAGTCTAAAAATGTGGAACCCATGTGAAATGATAAGGTTTATCTTATCTTAAAAGATAAGCTTTCATGTACAGATAAGAGTTAAGGTATGGAATATGATTCGTCAGAGTGAATTTCTTATCCTATCTTAGAGATAAGATGGATAAGCCTGAAAGTTCTATAAATAAAGAGGCCACCCCACTCATTTTGCATAGAAATAAGTAGTGAGAAATATTGTATGAAGTGTGTAAAGGAAGCCATCAGTTTAAAGGTGTGTTGAAGAAGCCATTAAGAGGTGTAATTGTAAAGTTTCTCCCATAGTATTGGTGGAAGGAAAGTGAAGTCAATAACACTTGAAGTACCTGATGGGTGAGATTGTAACAATTTCATGTTAATATTATAATTTACTTTGATATTTCAGGTTTGTCATCATTTCGTCTTATCATAGTCGATGGTATTCTTGTGTTATGTTTGTTGTTTTGTTTCCAGATTACATCCACCAAACTAAAGGCTGTGCATTATTAAATAATCATAGCACGAGGAGTTCCCGGTGAAGAATTATCATAGTGCCGGATTGGTGATGACAAAACCTGACCAACGTGACCTTTGCTATAGGAAATTTGTTGACTACCTTTCCCTTTCCATTCTTCCTCAATATATTACTCACAATGGAAAATGATCCTTTCTCAAAAGTGTCTCTCGCTATGTCATCATAGGTGGTCTTATTTAAAAATGTGGCTTTGACGGTATCCTTCTACAATGCCTTACGAGTTCTAAAATTCCCTATACCATAAAGTAAGTTCATGAAAGAATTTTTAGAGGTCACTTCAGTGAATTAGATGTCGCTAAATGCATTCTCCTCCTGGGATATTATTGACCCACCTTAAACCATAATTGTTGTGATTATTTAAAACATTTTTTGAAGTTCTAGCAACATACTAATCTTCATCATACACCTAGTCATGCCTTATAGGTCACACGAGACCTTTGGCCTTTCTCTCAATGGGATTTGGATCTTATGGGAGAGATAAATCCTCATTCTTCGTAACTTCATTATTGGATTATTACCACTACCAAAATACTACATAAATGGATTGAAGCCATACCTCTTATTTCTACAAAAGGAAACAAAATATGTGAATTCATCAATCATCACATCATTTGGCGCTTTTGTGTTCCTCTCCGCTACATCATTGATAATGGAAAACAATTAAAAAATAAAACCCTATGGAAAATTTGTGATACCTTTGGCATTCAACTTAGCTTTTCTTCACCTTATTACCCTCAAACCAACAACCAAGAGGGATAAAAAACAAAACCTTAAATAAAATTCTTATGAAAGTAGTTGATGATACTGGAAAGGATTGGCATACGTACATTCCTTTTTCCTTATGGTCTTATCACATTAGGATTCGTACCTCCACTATTGGCATGCCTTTCTCTTTGGTCTATGGTACAAAGGTTGTTCTACCTCTTGAAGTCCAGATTTTGTCTCTTCGTATCTCACTCTAAGATATGCTCAATGATGATGACTTTCACCAAGACCATTTGGCATAACTTGAGTTATTAGATGAACGTTGTCTCAATGCTCTTGATCACCTCCAAATATACCAAAAATGTATCAAATGTGCCTATGATAAACGTGTCCATGAATGAACCTTCTAGGTTGATGACCTCATCCTAAGGAAAAATCAACATGTAACAAAAGAGGAGAAAAATAAACAAGGAAAATTTTCACCTAGCTGGCTTGGACCCTATATCATTATTCATACCTATGGATCAAGTACTTATCATTTTTCTTAACTTGAAGGTAAACCTGAACCTAAGCCCCTCAATGCCTTGCATCTTTGACCATTATATTGTTGAATCAAGTCCTATATCACATTTTTTCTAATTAAAACAATTGTCCCTTGAGCACCATTCACCTTCAATTTGACCTATTTTAAGGATCAACGACTAAACAAGAATCATGTGATTACCCATCACTTTTTCAGCCTAGTCTTCAATATGAGTACCATGGCTCTACTCATGGCATCATTCTCATGGATACCTTTTGTCTTTTTCAAGATGGAATCCCATGGTCATTCATTCCTTAAACCCTCTATTTCATAGTTAACCTCTGTGTGCTATGGTTTTGTCTTCAACACAAGAGCCTATATTTCTCAATAATCTTGTCCATGACCTAAAATTCCAAAAGAAAACAATTTCAAAAGTAAAATGGGACTCATCTCTTTGAGTCAAACTTCTAGCAAAAAGATGATTCCCTAAAAAAGGACATCTACTATTTCTATCTCGTTGTTATAAATAGATTGCTCCCTCAAAGGACAACTATACAAAGCTAGCTATATTGTAAATAATATATCATAAAAAAGAAGACTATTCTTGTAAAAAATAAAATAAAATATTCAGAAGCTTCCCACATTGATCATATTAATGAAGAACTCAAGGAGATAATCTAATCATCCCATATAGACTTCCTGCATCGATCAGTCTATAAAAACAAAAGAAAAAATGAAAAGATAACTTTTTGTCATGGAATTTCCTATTTTAATCTTGAGTCTCTTGCCAAATAGGCATGGTGTCTCACACCAGGTTATGCTAAAACCAAACTATTTTCACCTCGTTACCTTTTTACCCTAATTTCCTGCCCACTCAAGGGACATGTCACAAGTGCGATAATTCGTGATCATGTGACTCTCTTCACCCTTAGAATAGTCAATCATGCAACACCTTTAGGGTCTTACATTCATAAGCCCATATTTAGTATGATAGAATTGTTATGATTCTTGTTAATTAGGTGGCTATTTTGTCACCTCTTACCAATCACCTTCTTCATTACTTGTTAATTATCCTATATGGGACTAGGCCTTCGAAACCTAAATTCGACCGTGCCTAGTTGACTTAAACTCAACGATGCCTAACTGACCTAAACTACACGATTCCTAAATGACCTAAACTCAACCATGCCTAACTAACCTAAACTTAATCATGCCTACAAACTACTAACACATCCCTCTACCTCATCATATTCTTCCCTAGCTTATGGGAGAACTACATTAGCCAGAGGACCCTTTTCACCGGGGCTATGTAGGCAGCACTCCGAAGGAATGGGGCCCTTAGAGGTTAGCACAACCACCCTTTACCCTAACCAATTTCCCCTTTTTTTTCTATTCAAATTCTACCTTAGTTATTTTCCATTTTAAACAATGCTTGGAAATTAAACAAACAAATAAACATATATACCTATAATTTGATTACATCATCATATCATACATTCCACATTTCCATTATACCAAACAATTGGAAATTTACACCACACCATATATATACATCATCATTTATTTTCCATATTACCAATCACTTGGAAATTAAATCAAACCCAAAAACATGACCAAATCATGCCTAACTTACCTTGACTCCATCATGCCTAACTCACCTAGACTCCACCATGCCTATACCTTACTCAATCATGCCTATATGACCTAAACTCAACCATTCATAACTAACCTAAACTCCATGATGCCTAACTGAACTAAAATCAATCATGCCTACATGACTTCGACACAATCATGCCTAGTTCACCTAGTTTCCATCAATACACAATAACAATGGAAATTTTAAAAAATTACATCATTCATCCAATAAACATCATAAACTATATAAATGGGAGAGTCTGTGTATCAATACATATATACACAGATACAAATAAATACAAGTATCTCAAATCACTCAGATACAACCTCACTATCTTCGGCACGCAGACCGGTATAAATATCAAAACTCAAAAAAATGATCATATTAAGTGACTAATCATCACCCCACCTGATATCCTCCGAGTCAGTCCCACCTACTCCCTTTCCCACCTCTGCAATGACCAAATCAATTCCTCACCTCTAGACAAATGAAATCAATCAAATAAATATTTTGGACCCGCTGATCGAACACAATTCACCTATTATGTGGCTTGCCAACTCAGCTCAACACCTCATACCATCATTTTCCAATCTTCCTCTTCTCCTCTTTTGTTTTGTAAAAGAGGCAAAGTCAAAATGAATCCGTAAACGACAGATTTTTCTTTTCTAGCCCCAAATCGACATGAACGATGTCGTTCGTGTTGTGCCCTAGCGAACCGACATCGGTTACACCATAACCGAAATCAGACACCTACTATTACCTTTTTAGTCACCTTATGCCCATTTTAGTCTTAGAAAAAAACCATTACTGGCCAAATACGTTTTACCTTTACTAACACCTATTCCACCCTACCCATAAGCCTACACTACTGTATATTTCCTTAACTGCATTTAGGGACTTGTTCTTCACCTTTACCTTGGCCTTACCTATGCCTAACCCAACATACCCCGACTTGAAATACATTTCCCTAGTATCAATACAAATTTTTGTATTCATTATACCTTGCAATGTTGTTACTCATGTTATTTAGGCTCATGACCTTACCTTGCCTATTGTCGTGTTGTTTATCCCGACCAAACCTTTAGTGTACCAAATCATACCTAAATGTTTGTACACCTGACCTAAGTTGTGTTTCCGAACCATATCTTGTACCATAGATACTTGAATCACTTCAACCACATTTGGATAACCTATCGAACTTAGATGATGTAGATTTTTAAAGTTGTTCCACCTGGTACCGTATCATAATCTATACATGTACATGTATTTGATTGCCATTACCCATTACCCAATATGAACCTTACCTATTACCCAATATACCCTTACCCATTACCCATAATAATCATACCCTTACATACAACCCACCTACCCTCACTTTCATCACTTACCCATTTATCAAACCACTCACCGAATCTGTCTAACACCTCATTAGCTCCTGGTTTGAGGGGGATCACCTCCACCCACACTTGGGGAAACCTCACCTTGAGGCCTACTTGGGGAAACCCCACTCTCACCTATATTTAGGGAAATCACTTCTTGTTTTTGTCAATATCGCTTCCAAATACAAGCTACGTGACAAAAAGGAGAAAATGTAGACACCAAATTTGGGTCACACTCCCCTTGGTCGCCTTTAATTAATTAATGCAACGTATTCACCTAACCATGAACCCTTACCCCACATTCATATTAATTTAAATACTTATAATTGAATTAATGCTCATCCTCACACTATTAATTAATTTAATTACTTTAATTAAATTAATTTACACCTCACCTAGCCACATCACCTAGACACCTCATCATGGACTTATTCTTAGTCTATTAATTAACTAGGACTGAGTCTCCACTTATCTTAACCAACTAGGACTTAGTCTAACCCTAAAATTAAATTCCTATTCCTTCTCCACTAATATTCCAACTTATGTAAATGCTAACCCCCACTTGAGACCCAGAATGACAATCAGAGCATGCCATAAATATCCAGGATTTTCCTATTTTTGGAAAACCTAGGATTTCCCGCCTCAAACGACTCTGGTCATCCTAACCGCCATCGGTTACCTTATATACAATTTGGTAACCTTTTACCTGGGTTGGTCATTCTAAATTTTGAGATATCTCTTTTATTCAAGCACGAACTAGAGAATTGTCAGCATCCAAATGACAGAATACAGTCAATCACAGGCTCAACAAAGCACTTGAGACTCATCTAAAGACATTATAATTCATGGGAGCACTCCGGTAAGGAATTACACGGCACTAAACATAAAACTATTCATAGATCAAAAACTTCCATCCTTCACCAACCAGACCTGCAAATAAAAGTAAGTGTATTTGATTTGCATCATTTAATACTCACTTAAATTAATAGGTTCTTTATCTTTTGTTATTAGATCTTTTCCTTTCCTGCATTCCTCCATCCCACCTTTTACCAATCAACCAAACCTACCACCCATAACCTTCTAGCTCTCCATACTTGATCTCTAGGCATCCCTGAGTCTTCCTGACTTTATTACGAGCCTAACCATCCTCCCTCCATTCTCTTTGGAATCACAAAGAAGTCCAAAACAAGGGTTATTTAATTACTACCATTTCATCCCTACCAATGTCAGTTACTTTAACCGTCATCGGTTTCTCCTCTTCACTGACATCGGTCACCAAACTGACGTCAGTTACTGTGTCTCATGTCAACTTTCACTAAACCTTCCCTAACAACAGTTAAACTCACAAATCCTCACCCAAACATGTTACCCCAAATACAACCTCACCAAAAAAATTCCTAACTCTTTGTGCAGACACAAAGAGAGCCTAGACACCCATTTTTAACATTCTGTCATTTTTCACAGTAACCGATATTGGTCATCCTGAACCATCGTCGGTCATAGCCTAACTGACGTCAGTCTCTGTTCCTGGTAAACTACCTTAACCAGCAAGCTTCCTAATCATCCAAAATCAACCCAAAATACACTAAACCTTAGCCAGACCTTATCTCTAACCCTCATACCACCTACCCAACCTACAACCTGACTTGGGACCTTCACCAATTTAATTACCAAACATTTAATTGGATTGACACTGATAGTAATCTGAGATACCTAAATCAGAACACTAGCATTAGATTCTTTTATTTGCATGTTTATTTATTTTACATTGAGTTATTTATCATTAGATTGACAACCATCGAGGAATTATCACACTTCCTGGATCTAGCTAATACTAGGCAATCCACTAACTTTTCATATTAACTATATCCTGTGGTCTTGTTTTGTATTACAGGTAGTTCCTCCTAGCCAAAAGGAAGCTCACACAATCAGTTTGGATCAGAAATAAAAAATGCATGCACTCAACCTTCAACCACATGACTACATTTATTACTCCTTAGCCTATTTACCTTTATCTATTTCATTATCTATAGAAATTCAGTGAAACAAGAGCAATCATGTGTCATAATTCACCCATGTAACTGAGAAAAGCATGTAGGAAAAGGTGTATACTTTATATAGTTCACATCAACGTGTGAGTGACTTAAAGGATCATACCTTCAATGAGTACCTCTTATTGTGATATTTTTGAAATGTATTTCATAATGAATTTCTTAGAATTCATCCAAAAGGATAGCTCAACTTCTCAATTAATATAGTTCTAGGATTAGTGTATGCATGAAAATATTATCTATGACAATAACATGAAACTAACACCTAGTAGTTCCACAATATAACTAAATCTATACTAAACATCAAGGTGAGAGATTAATGAGATAAAATTACACAATAATGCATGAATCAAACTAAAATTACTATGTTATCTCTACCTCTCTAGATTGCTTAATATAAAGATAAACCTAGTTAGATCCTAAGTAATCAATTTTGTGTTGTTTGCTCCAAGTGGTGAAGAGATCTCTCTAGAATGGCTACAAGACCTTGTTTAGATATTATCCTTCTAACTAGGCTTGAAGGAATGGATGCAAGATGGATAAGCTACTTCAATGAGGAATGGATCAAGATCAAATGCTTCTAGCTTTAGCTAATGTAAATGAGATGTTTGTTAAAGTCTCAAAGTGTGTAAGGTGTTTGATATGATAATTAAGGTGTAAAGTTGAAAGGGAGGCCTTATCCTTGTATTTATAAGTTTACATTTGAGAAATTTTAGAATCCTAGTGCGTGTGGGACAAAAGGGTAAAGAAAAAATGCACTTTGTTATTAGGAGTGGATAAACATGCTTTAGAAGAGATAAAATTGGTTTAGGCTAGTTAAGCTTGATTAATAAGTGATTAGTATCCTATGAGAGTTAGGAGGGGTCTAATTAATCACATGTAATTTATTAATAGCCTAGGAAGCTTGTAGAAGTGGTCTAGAGGGAAATGGGGAGATTTTGAATAGCTAAAAAGGGGAGATGTTTAGCTAATAAGAGGGTATATTAACCAAATTATCTGATTATAGAGGGATTATGACCAAAAGAATGTCGTGAATGGGAATCCAAAAATGGAATGAAGAATAGTTAATTGACTAAGTGTCGTCAATTGACTGGAGGAGAAGATGAGAAGGTTGTTAGTGCAATTTAAGTAATAAAACTGTGTAAGCAGATTTTAGGTGTCTACATTTTCCCCTCATTGGGGTGGCATAAACAACGCCACTTAAAAGATTGTAGAAAATCATAAAAATGTAAAAGATTTGAAGTGATAGAAGAAAAATTATTAGAATGAAGGATGCCACCTCAAATGTCGATGGGGTGATGAAAGAGGTTGATCGATGATGGAAAAATGAAGAGTAAAATTGCAATGGGAGATAAACGGTGATACACCAACTATAGATATAGAGTAGAGATGTGGTCATAAATCCCCACATAAATACCAATACAAACTATGTTGTTGAAAATTTCATGGGGGTATCATTGTGAAGTGCAAGATATGTTTTTCTTAACAAATATGTAGAAATGTTTTGTAAGAGGTGATCCCTATTGCCCCAAGTGAGTTGGAAGAATAACGTAGAATAGAAGATAATGATAGGGGAGGAAAATAAAGATGAAGAGAATGGAAAAAAATTGCATCTAGCTAATCTAAACAAATTTAATTCAACATATTGCTAATGATCTACATCATTGACCCTTTATTAAAATGAATGGATACAAAAAAGTGTAAGATGACATGAAAATCTATAATATAAAGAAGATTTCATTACAAACAATGCTTAACTCCGTGTTGCAGTTACCAAATGTTCATGTGTACCAACAAGGGTTAAAAGTGGGGCCCCAAGAAAGGATGCATGTGAGGAGAAATATGATGGATGCAGGGGTATAATGAAAAAGTATTCATGTACCACGAAATAGTACCAGGCAACTTATTGTGCCAAGATAGTGCAAACGAAACAAACAAATCAGCTTTGTAAAGGGGTAGATCCAAATGATCTACGAGTCATTATTACAAAAACAAGAGAAAATACAAGTAATATATAATTCGAATACAATGCATTTGACACAAGCTTCAGTTCTGTACCAGTGTTTTTACCTATTTTTGTAATTTTTGTAATTTTTACAATTTTTTTGGATGTTTTGAAAAAAATTGACCAATTTTTTGAAAATGTTGATTTTTGTAATTGTTTAGTGATTTTTTATTTTTTAGAATAAATTAGATGAGAAAAATATCACCTAAAAGAAAGAAAAGTGCCCCAGTAAGCAAAAACAATCACTAGGTAGGAAAACTATGCCTCGACACCGATGAACATGTGTGAAAAATAGTAATTTATTAAAAATAAATATCAAAAAAACATGATAGAAGAAATTAAAATGATCGCGATGACCATATTACGCCTCTCGACCATCACGGCGGGTAAAAATGCATCGCGGTGGGGGGGTCAAAATTACTAATATATACCCCTCCTGGGGGGTAAATAATCGCAAGTAATTCATTTGTTACCGAGCCCTTACTGATCTTACCTTAATATCTGCATTAACCCTTGAGAGATATGGCTCGAGTTTAGAGGCGTATGAGGAAAGAATACATAGTTCGGGAGTACATGTGGGTGTTATGTTTGTGGAGCCTATTTGCAAGTTAGAATGTGGTACACCTTCTATGTGTACACTCGGGTATTTTTATGGCGGTCCCACTCGCCGGTGAGCGGGGTCAGGGGGGTTTGGGGGCAAAGCCCCCGAAGAAAATTTTCATGGGTGGTTTATTAACCCATGGGTAATGGGTAACCGTTATGGGCTGTTTTTGGGCCCATGGTTTTTTTCGGTCTTGTGCCCATTGTTTTGATACCCAAAGTTTTGTATCAAACTGCTTAAGCAATTGTCTATTTATATGGTCTTATGCATATGATAGATGTACAAGTAAATGTATTTCAGATGTGTTTTCAATTCGAGTGTGAATTCTATAGAGTTTTTTTGAGCATAGCTCCAAACGGATCTGGGTATTGTATTGAGAGAGTGGAGGCTTGTAATAAAATATAAGCAAGTGATTCTTAGTGGACGTAGCCCAAATTGGGTGAACCACGTTAAATCTTTTCTCTCTGTGTTGTGTTATTTATTTTGCACTTTTATTTGAGATCTGTAATATTTTTCTGTATATTAGTTTCTACTGTTGCGATTCTGTAAGGGATTATTCCTCATATTTTATCTCTTCTTTCCTAACAATTGGTATCAAAGCCTAGTTTGGTTTGCTGAAGTGTTGAATTGTAGGGAAATTATTTAGCTTGAGTGGGAGTTATGGCAGATGATGAAAGATCTAGGGTTGATAAATTCAACGGGTAGAATTTCAGTCTTTAGAAGATGTAGATGGAAGATTACCTTTATCAGAAGGATCTTTATACTCCATTGTCTGAGAAGGTGAACAAACCCTCGAGTATGATAGATGCGGAATGGGAATTGTTGGATCGAAAGGCACTTGGAACGATCTGGTTGTGTCTTGCATCTTCGGTATTATTTAATGTTTTAAAGGAAAAGACTACGAAATATCTAATGGATGCATTAGGGAAGTTGTATGAAAAACCCTCTGCCTCTAATAAGATATTTTTAATGAAAAAGTTGTTTAATATGAAGATGTCTGAGTATGATTTCAATACAGTTGTGAATATGCTAGCTTCGGTTACAATAGAATTTGATGAAGAAGTTAGTGCTTTATTAATTCTGTGCTCTTTACCTGAGAGTTGGAATAGCCTGGTAATGGCGGTAAGTAACTCGGTTCCAACTAACTCGAAGTTGAAGTTTGAGGATGTTGTAGGGGTGATTCTAAGCGAGGAAATGTGAAGAAAAAGCTCCAGGGAATCTTCTACTTCAGGGAATTCTTTGACAGTGGAAACTAGAGGGAGACAGAAGAATAGAGGAAACTGTGGAAAATCAAAAGAACGGGCAAGGTCAAAATCCAAGAACAAGATTATATGCTGGAATTGTGGAAAGTCTGCGCATGCAAAGAAGGATTGTTGGGAGCTTTGGGATAAGAAGAAACAACAGGAAGAAAACAAGGAGGAAAATGTGGCATCGGGTAATGTATGCCAGGATGCTTCGATTCTTTCTTAGCATAATATTACCGAATCTTGGGTTTTAGATTCAGGGGCTTCTTTTCATACTACTCCACATAGGCATTATTTTGTTGATTATGTTCAAGAGGATTTTGGGCATGTTTTTCTTGGTGATGATGAGCCTTGCAGTATAGTTGGAAAAGGTTCTATTCAGGTTAAGATGTAGAATGGGAATACATGGCTATTGAAGGATGTCAGACATGTGCCTAAATCAAGGAGAAATTTGATATCGGTGCGGTAATTGGGAAGTGATGGTTGTAATGTGATATTTACAACTAACTCTTGGAAGGTTACTAAGGGTGCTCTTGTGGTGGCAAGAGGTAAGAAGGTTGGAACCTTGTATTTAACCACTGATAGTACTAATGATTGTAATCTTGTGGCTTTAGATGCAGATACAACATTATGGCACTATAGACTCGGTCATATGAGCCATAAGGGCATGGACATCATAAAGAAGAATTTTCCTGGATATACAGAAATAGGTTTGGAGTTCTATGAGAACTGCATATATGGGAAACAGAAGCGAGTAAGGTTTCTCAAGGTTAGACCTATGAAGAAAGAGAGTAAGTTAGAGCTGGTACATTCTGATGTGTGGAGGCCGGCTCAGGTATCATCTCTTGGGGGTTCAAATTATTATGTTACTTTTATTGATGTTTCAACAAGGAAAGTTTGGATTTATTGTATTATAAACAAATCTGATGTATTTAACACTTTTGTTAAATGGAAAGCCTTGGTAGAGAATGAAAAAGGTCTTAAGCTAAAATGTCTTAGGTCAGATAATGGAGGGGATTATTGCAGCAATGAATTTCATGATTACTATTCTAAGAATGGAATCCACGGGAAAAAGACGGTTCCAGGAACTCCACAGCAGAATGGGGTATCAGAAAGGATGAACAGAACAATAATGGAACGTGCTAGGAGCATGAGGTTACATGTAGGATAGTCTCTTTCTTTTTGGGCAGAAGTGGTGAGCACAGCTGTGTACTTGATAAACAGAGGACCCTCAAGTGCCTTGGATGGAGGCATACCTGAGGAGGCATGGTATGGTAAGAAAGTTTATTATTCATTTCTTAGAGTCTTTGGATGTGAAGTGTTTTTTCATATAGACAAGGATGATAGGACCAGCTAGAGCTAAACAGAAAAATTACTTTCATTCATTATGCACCCAAATCTCCCATTTTCCCAAATGGAAAACTATAAATAGGGCTAGACCCCCCTTCATCATTTTTAGGAATTCTCTCTTCTTTCTATAGCACAGATTATAGTATTTTTTTTAGGCTTTAGATTGTATTTCATTTTCTTCCATTGAGCTATTAGCATTTTGCTTTTGTATTTTATATAGCACAAATATGGAGTAAAAGGGAAGAACCATTGGCCTTGAATCCATTAATGGGGAGATCTCTTTCTCTTAAACACAAACTGAATGCTTAGATCCTCTTAGGTTCATTATTTCAAGCTTTCAAAGAATAGAGGTTAGTGTCATTTGCTTAGTTTGCTTGTTTACTTCAAATTAATGTACGAAAGAAGAAACCCTTGCTCATTTCTTATCAAATGGTCCATTGATCAGCTTGTTCAAAGCCTTTGGGGTTTCTTTTAGATATTCTTAACCCCAATTCCATGGATTTTGCAAATTTTCATTGAACACTGTGAAGATGACTTCCATTCGATTGACCCTTTCCATTAATAAATGGGAAGTCCACCAGATGGACGTTAAGAGCACCTTCCTTCATGGGACCTAGAGGAAGAGATCTACATGGAACAGCCTTTGAACATTTTTTATGTCCATGATCCATCCCTCATTTACAATTTAAAGAAGTCTCTCTATGGCCTTAAACAAGCCCCTCAGGATTGGTATGCCAAGATGGACTCCTTTTTTACTTGCATCAGGGTTCACTCGGTGTCACTCTGACCCAAATGTGTATATTCTATGGCAGGATGACTCCATGCTTATCTCTTGTTCTCTATGTTGATGACTTGTTGATCCCTGGGGTAGCTCTTCCTCTATCATTGATTCTGTGAAGATCTCCTTGGCCAACAAGTTCTCCATGTCTGACTTAGGATTACTTCATTACTTTCTTGGGATCCAGATTTCACAATCTGACTCAGGAATTATTATGATCTCACAACCTAAGTACTCTCTTGATTTGCTTGCTCGGTTTCACATGTCCGATTGCAAGTCCTCACCCTACTCCTTTTTCTTTTTTGGGGTCAAGTTTTTTTTCTGATTGCTCTTCCCCCTTGGTTGACGTACCTTTTATCGATAGTTGGTGGGGAGCTTGATCTACCTTACTCACACTTGGCCAGATCTATCGTATGTTGTTGGGATCATGTCTAGATTTATGCAGGAGCCTCATGAGTTTTTGAATTTAAAAGTAGTAAAGTGGATCCTTCACTATGTTCGTGGCACTCACACAGATGGAATTCATTACTTACTTAGGAGGGACTGGGATTGACTTGGTTGGATTTTACAACTCTGATTGGGCCGGTGATCTAGATCATCAGAAGTCTACCTCAGGCTATAGTTTCACTCTTGGTTTCATGTCCTGTCAGTTGGTCCTAGCAAGAAGTGGAACGCCATTGCCATATCATCGACATAAAGAAGCAAATATAGGAGGGCAGTTAAAATTGCCACAGAATTTGTTTGGTTACAGGGTATCTTGACAGAGTTTGGCATCCACTTTCGGCAACCTACCATTATCTATTGTGACAACATGAGCACTATCTCAATTTGTAGAAATCCAGTTCAACATCATGGATGAAGCACATTAAGATTCACATGCACTTCATATGGGAGTTGATACATGAAAAACATCATCATCGACATACAGTATGTTAGATAGTTGATCAGGTTGCAGACATATTCACCAAGCCCTTCACTGAGGTGAATTTTTCTTCACTTACAGTCTCTTCTTGGGGATGAGGTTCTATTGGACCCTCTCATCTTCTTCAGGCTATATAGTCCTCCTTCTCCTCTTCTTCTTCTTTCCAAAAAGATGTTGTTTGTATATGGGCACCTTATCAGGCCTTTAGTTTTGGGCCCCATTAACACATCTTTCTTAGTTATCTAGGGGAGTCTTTCTTTTTTGTTCTGGCTTACCATGACCTCTTCCTCAGCTTCGAAAGGGGGGTGTTGGTGTGTGTGACCTGCCCATTCATTCATCATCCACATCACATGGTGAGTCATCTCGCCTTGTGAGAGTCATAGGTTTCTTAGGGAGTCATTCAATGAAAAGTGTCAGATTCTAATCATAGAATTTGGCATTGTCATTTGTGTTAGTGCATCATAGGAGTTACATTCCTTATTTGGAATATAACTCCTCCTTTAGTGGCGTAATATGCATCAGTCACGATCCTCATATGCGTCAGTAATCATCATAGGAGTTCTTTCCTTATTAGGCATGGGGGTTACATAGCACCCCTATTTGTACTTCCTTTTTCAATCTTATGAAAGTGCAAGCTTTTTTCTTATTTGCAATATTATTTTCCATTTTTTAAAAATCTTTCTTATTTGTGTTGGAGCTACGATGTTACCATCGAAGTGCAACTTTCATTGTGGTCCATTATTTCAACATCGGCTCTCGCATATCCCTCTTTCAATTTCTCCTTCCACATTCTTGGATTTATAAATGTTGGCACAAAGTATATCTCCCATTTTGAAATGTAAATAAATGGAAAACTTTAATTTCTCCTCCATAATTTCTATTTCATTAATGTATGTATTAGGAATAGGATGTTTAAGTGTAATTAGTAGTAGTAGCGATAGAAGATAACGGCGCCGTGCCAGTACGTACCGCCAAATAATGTGGAGTACGGTAATAGTCAAAGTACAATAGGAATGTTGTAAAAAGTAAATATTTGTCGTAAGTGGTCCGGTAAGGTAATGTTAAAATGTCAAAGTTTGGGTAATTAGAGAAGTAGGGTCTACATGATTAGGAATTATTAGAAATATTATATTGGTAATAAGGACAAGGAGTGAGGTCATAAATATTTTGTGTATTTTATTTGTAAAAAGTCTAAAAATGTGGAACCCATGTAAAATGATAAGGTTTATCTTATCTTAAAAAGATAAGCTTACATGTACAGATAAGAGTTAAGGTATGGAATATGATTCGTCAGAGTGGATTTCTTATCCTATCTTAGAGATAAGATGGATAAGCCTGGAAGTTCTATAAATAGAGAGGCCACCCCCCTCATTTAGCATAGAAAGAAGTAGTGAGAAATATTGTAGGAAGTGTGCAAAGGAAGCCATCAGTT
Source organism: Taxus chinensis (assembly GCA_019776745.2). Taxonomy (NCBI): domain Eukaryota; kingdom Viridiplantae; phylum Streptophyta; class Pinopsida; order Cupressales; family Taxaceae; genus Taxus; species Taxus chinensis. The sequence continues at coordinate 560,828,240 of CM034155.1, read as the reverse complement.
AAAGGTGTGTTGAAGAAGCCATAAGAGAGGTGTAATTGTAAAGTTTCTCCCATAGTAGTTGGTGAAGGCAAGTGAAGTTGTAACACTTGAAATACCTCATGGGTGAGATTGTAACAATTTCATGTTAATATTATAATTTACTTTGATATTTCAGATTTGTCATCATTCTGTCTTATCATAGTCAATGGTATTCTTGTGTTATGTTGTTGTTTTGTTTCCAGATTACATCCACCAAACTAAAGGCTGTGCATTAGTAAATAATCATAGCACGAGGAGTTCCCGGTGAAGAATTATCATAGTGCCGGATTGGTGATGACATTTTGGTTCCGTTGCCGGGACCATTCCTCGTTGGTGGATTTTCTGGAGAGAGATATTCCCTTAGTCAAAAATCAATTGGAGGGTAACCTTGTTTTTTTTACTGTGCATAGTAGTTACCATGGTAAAGTCATTTTTTTTTACCGTGAATAGTAGTTACCATGTAAAGTCATTTTTTTGCCATGAATAGTAGTTACCTTGGTAAAGTCCTTTTTGCTGGGAATAGTAATTACCGCAGTAAGGTCACTTTTTACCATGAATAGTATTTACCGCAGTAACTTCACTTTTTACTGTGAATAGTGTTTACCACAGTAAAGTCAGTTTTTACCGTAGTAAGTCAAGTTTTACCATAGTTTACCGTGGTCATTTCTATTTTACTGTAGAAAGGTGTAAAGTCACTTTCTAGTATAGTGATTCCAATTATTTGTGCACATAAGTCTTGTTAATTGTACTTGTGGGTTGGTATTTCACGGTGGTTACTTTTAAAAATGGGAAAGATTCCTGTTTTTTCAGCTCAATCTAATGAAGATGCTTCTTCTTTCATTCAAGAGTTTAAACGATCTTGTATTTGTAATGGCCTTATAAGAAGGGAACAATGGACTGAATTTTTTCCTACCTTTTTGGATGGTTCAGCACTTAGGTGGTTTGAAACACTAGGTGATAATGTGAAAAAAATTCATGGGATTTATTAACTGAAAGTTTTCTTGAAGAATTTGGTGAACAACAGAAATATGCAGATCTCATGATCGAGATCACAAAGCTATCCCAAGGAGAGAAGGAGAAGATAAGGGATTATCATACTCGTGTTCTAGAGCTAAGGAGGAAGCTCAATGCCCAGATCTGGAAGGAAGGACTAGCGGATGGGTTAATGAATGGCGTGGATAATCTCCTCTGTAAGCACTTCATTCTTGGGATGAAGCCAGAGATCAGACAACGAGTGAAGTATGACCGCCCAGCCACCATTGAACAAGCAAAGGAGATTGCAAGAAGGCAAGAAGAAAGCATGGAAGAGGAGCCCAAAGAAATTGTTGCTAAAGTAGAGCCTACACCAGCACCTTTGGTCCTGAATCCACAACCACTCCCGGTGAGCACAAATATTTCTCCTAATACATCTACTGAGTATGAAGATCTGCTCAAAAAGATGGGTCAGTTAACTATTAATCTTCTTCAAGGAAAGGAATTTAGTTCTCAGGGAGGAGATAGAGGTCCAAAGAGAAATATTTCTGAAGTTGTTTGTTATGGTTGTTATAAAAAGGGTCATTATAAGTATAATTGTCTAGATAGAGCTTCTACATCTAGTAAGGGAGATAATGATAAAGGAAAAGCACTTGTGAATTCTTTTGATGTAGTAGATAAGAGCAGAAATAATGAAGTAGATGTGTTTGTAACAAAAAGAAAGAAAGAAAAAGATAATCAAGATGGAAATGATCCTAAGAAGATGAAAGAAGAAACTAGTAAGAAACATAGGAGAAGAAAGTTGGGTGTGCAGGATTTTCTGATTTCACAGGGGTAAGGACCATACTCCATCTTGGAAGATCTGTCCAAAAGGCCTGCAAATATTACATATGGTCAACTCTTGGCTATGTCTTCTGAGAAGAGGCGGGAGTTGCGAGGTGGACTCAATGCTCGAAGAAGGAAGGAGGTTGAGGTCCCTGTTTTGGAGGCAGAGGCAGATCCCTATGCTCCACAAGCTGAGGTATTATGTAATGGTATTTCAATTCATGATGTCTTAGTTGATGGAGGTGCTGCAGTTAATGTAATGACCGAGTCTGTAATGAATATGTTGGGTTTAAAAATTGATCGCCCTTCAACACTTATGTTAAGGTCATTAAATAAGGGAAAAACTAAACCAGAAGGTGTAGTTTCAAATGTGGCAATATCTGTTATGGGTGTGGTATGTGTGGTAGACTTTCAGGTGATGAAAAATGGTACTGTTGCGTACCCAATGCTGCTGGGAAGACCATGGCTAAGGAGAGTTCATGCAAGAAACTACTGGAATGAAGGTTTCATGACACTTGGACGTGGTAGAGAGAGGGTGAAGATAAACATGATCCCTCGACATCATAAAGCAGAACCTGTGGATTCAAGTGATGAAACTGATGATTGGACATCCTCTGATTACTCTAGTACCAGTGAAGTGGACACTGAAGATGAAGAAAGCGAGGTGGATGTTTCAGTCATGGATATCCTTCCAGTCACACCAATTCATGACCCCATAAAATTATCTGAAGAAGAAGTTGATGATCGTCTCCAACAAATAAAGATTGGTGATGTTGTGATGGAGAGTGAGAAGGAATCCTACCTCCAGCTCTTTCGAAGGTACATACACCTATTCACTTTTGATTACAAGGAACTCCGCCAAGTAAGTTGGGTAGAATATTGTATTGAGTTGGTAGATGGTGCTAAGCCCATAAAGCAAATGCCATATAGAATGAATCCTAATTTTTCCAAGACTGTAAAAGAAGAAATAGATAAGTTGCTTTATGCAGGATTCATATTTGCTGTGGAGAATTCAGAATGGGTTTCTCCCATTGTGATCTCAATAAAAAAGAATGGGAAGCTACGCATTTGTGTTGATTATAGGAAGCTCAATAAGGCAACAAAGAAGGATCATTACCCTCTTCCATTTTTAGATCAGATCTTGGACGAAGTAGCTGGCCAGGAGTGCTATAGTTTTGCTGATGGATATAGCGGCTACAACCAAGTTCGTATAGCAGAGAAAGATCAGCTGAAGACCACGTTCACCACTCCTTGGGGAACGTTTGCTTATAGAGTTATGCCTTTTGGGTTGTGTAATGCTCCAGCAACATTCCAGCGTTTAATGAATAGGGTGTTCGAACCCTACATTGGGACCTTTATCAGAGTATTTCTGGATGATTTTTGCATCTATGGGAGCAAGTTGGACCACCTGCACCAGATGGAGACATCATTTCAAAGGTTAGATGAAGCACAAGCCTCACTAAACCCTACAAAGTGTGTCTTTGGATGTTCTAAAGGCGTTTTGTTAGGGCATGTTGTATCCAGAGATGGTATTGGTACTGATCCTGATAAAGTTTCAAAAATCAAAGATTTACCATTTCCTATAAATAGAAGTAAGTTGAGATCATTTTTAAGCCATGTGGGTTACTATAGAAGGTTCATCAAGAATTTCTCAAAGATTGCACAGCCACTAACCCAGTTCTTGAAGAAGGATGTTGCTTATGAACCAGGAAACAAGGCGCATGAAGCTTTTGGACAACTGAAGGAAGCCCTGGTGTCTTCACCTGTTTTGAAGAATCCAGATTGGAGCAAGCCATTCATTGTGTACACTGATGCCTCAGATGCAGCACTAGGTAGTACTTTGAGCCAAAAGGATGAAAATGGGAATGAACATCCAATTTACTTTGGGAGCAGACAAATGAGCAGTGCTGAGGTAAACTATACTGTAACTGAAAAAGAGGCTCTGGCTATCATTTTTGCTGTAAAGAAGTTTAGAAATTACTTGCTTGGGCAGAAATTTATAGTTGTAACGGATCATCAGGCTCTGAAATATATTGTCAATAAGCCTAACCCATCAGGGAGGATAGCAAGATGGATAATTTTGCTACAAGAATTTGAATTTGATATTATAGATAGGCCAGGAAAGAAGCATGTCAATGCAGATGCACTCTCTCGAGCCTATGATGGTTTAGGATCATCTTGTAATGATGATGATTTTCCCGATGCAGCATTGTTCTCCCTTGACACAATCCCTAGTGAATACATAGATATTTGGAATTATCTGAATGAATTCAAGTTTCCGGATGGTGCCAATGCAAAGACTAAGAGAAAGATTACTCAAGCCAGTCGTCCATACTCTATTCTGCATGGAGCATTATTTCGAATAGGACCTGATGGACAGTACAAGAGGGCAGTTGGACGTGATCAAGGAAAAGAGCTTCTAGAAGAATTCCACAATGGTACATGTGGAGGGCACTTCTCTGGACAACTTACAGCAAGAAGGATCTTGGATGCAGGTTATCACTGGCCCACTCTTTTTAAAGACTGTTATAATTATTGTAAGACATGTGATATTTGTCAAACACATGGTAACCGTAAGACTTCATCAGCTCCATTATGTCCTATTCTTCCCCTTGGTCCCTTTGAAAAATGGGGAATAGACATTGTAGGTCCACTTCTAACTACATCACGTCAAAATAAGTATATTGTAGTTGCCACAGATTATTTAACCAAGTGGGTTGAAGCTAGGCCATTGAAAGCAGCTTCCATGGATGAAGTGGCAAGGTTCATATATGAACGCATTGTCACCAGATTTGGTTGTCCATTAGAAATTGTAACAGATCAAGGAAGCCACTTCATTAATGAGGTGGTAGAAGCCCTAGTCAATAAGTTTTCTATCAAGCACAGGAAGGCAACAACATACAAGCCAAGCACAAATGGACAGGTGGAACGAACAAATTTTGTGTTGTGTCAAATTCTAGCAAAAGATGCAGCCTTGCAGGTACATAAATGGGATAAAAGGATTCATGCAGCATTGTGGGCATATAGGGCAACATCAAAGTCAGCAACAGGATACTCCCCATTTCAGTTGGCCTATGGCATTGATCCAGTTCTTCCTATTGAGTTTGATATTCCCACAGTGAGAGTTATGAAAAATGAAAGGATGGATGAAAGTGATTCAGTAAAAGAAAGGTTGGTACATCTTCATTTGCTAGAGGAAATGAGGGAAATAGCAAAGGATACAAGCCATAAGAAGAAAATGAAGCAGAAGGAGTACTTTGATCAAAAGATCTGGTGGTCTCCATTTCAAGTAAATGACTTGGTTCTAGTATATGATTCCAGATACAAAAAAAGAAGACAGAGAAAATTTCTTCCAAAATGGATGGGGCCCTACAAAATAGCAGCTATGCATGAAAATGGTACGTACCGACTGGAGGAATTGGATGTCACTCCCATTACGAAATGGGTCAACCACGACAAGTTGAAGATTTTCCAAGCACCAGAATAGTCTACTCCGAGGACGGAGTAGAAGCTAGGAAGGGGGAAGATGTCGACACTAAAATTTTCCTCCAAAATTTCCATTTCATTAATATATGTATTAGGAATAGGATGTTGTTAAGTGTAATTAGTAGTAGCATCCGATAGAAGATAACGGCGCCGTCAGTACGGTGCCGCCAATAATGTGGAGTACAGTAACAGTCAAAGTACAATAGGAATGTTGTAAAAAGTAAATATTTGTCGTAAGTGGTCCGGTAATGTTAAAATGTCAAAGTTTGGGTAATTAGAGAAGTAGGGTCTACATGATTAGGAATTAGAAATATTATATTGGTAATAAGGACAAGGAGTGAGGTCATAAATATTTTGTGTATTTTATTTGTAAAAATTCTAAAAATGTGGAACCCATGTAAAATGATAAGGTTTATCTTATCTTAACAGATAAGGTTACATGTACAGATAAGAGTTAAGGTATGGAATATGATTCGTCAGAGTGGATTTCTTATCCTATCTTAGAGATAGGATGGATAATCCTGGAAGTTCTATAAATAGAGAGGCCTCCCCCCTCATTTAGCATAAAAAGAAGTAGTGAGAAATATTGTAGGAAGTGTGCGAAGGAAGCCATCAGTTAAAGGTGTGTTGAAGAAGCCATCGAGAGGTGTAATTGTAAAGTTTCTCCCATAGTCTTGTTGAAGAATCTCATGGGTGAGATTGTAACAGTTTCATATTACGTCCACCAAACTAAAGGCTGTGCATTAGTAAATAATCATAGCACGAAGAGTTCCCGGTGAAGAATTATCATAGTGCCGGATTGCTGATGACAGAACCTCATACTCAAGCATAGAACCACTTGAGATGTATTACATTCATGGGTTCCTTTAGTTCCTCACCATCTGAGTGAGCAAGTTTGTATGCCCCTAAACCGTACTTAGTAACCACAACATACGGTCCTAACCAGTTTGGCTCAAACTTACCTTTCTTTTCTTGGCCTTTGGTGGTGTTGAAATTTTTTTCTTTGAGAACTAGATCTCCTACCTCAAACTGATGAGGTATGATAAATTTTTTATATCCACGGGACAGTTGATTCTGATACACTGCTAAGTTATTGAGTACGTTGAGGTTTCTTTCATCTAGGAGTTCGAGCTCCGCCAGCCTGGCCATATGGTAGTCTTCATATTTAGCTAGGTAGTCTATGAGAGATATTCTCAGGGAGGGAAGCTCAATTTCCAGGGGGTGATGGCTTCAGTGCCAAAGACAAGGGAATAGGGTGATGCACTAGTAGGAGAACGATACAAAGTTCTATAGGCCAAGAGGGCGGGATGGATCTGTAAGTGCAAGTTTTGACCAGTCTTACTCATCATCTTCTCCATAATCAAAACAAGGGTTTTGTTAGAGACCTGTGCTTGTCCATTACCTTAAGGGTAATAGAGATTAGACCACTTTATGAGAATTTGGAAGCGTTGGCATAATGCCTTCACTGTCTTGTTCTTAAAATATTTACCATTTTCAGTTACAATGGTGGAAGCGATGCCATAATGAAATATAAGGTGGTTCATGATGAATTTGGAAATTTGAGCACTAGTGACATATGTGAGAGAAACAACTTTCACCCACTTGGTAAAGTATTATGTGATAGTTGTGATATGGGTATGGCCATCTAAAGAGGTAGGAGTGAACCTCCCTATGAGATCTAGTCCCCACTTAGAGAACGGTCATGGCATTGTTATTGGCCACAAGGCCTATTCTGGCGCATGAATAAGATTTCCATAATTATGACATAATGGACACTTCCTGAGATAGTAGCAACAATCTGATTCCATGGTAGGCCAATAGTATCCTACTCTTAATAATTTCTTAACGAGCACCATACTGCTCATGTGAGCCCCACAAAAATGTTCATGTACTTCTTTGATAGCTTAGATGGACTCAATCAAATTAAGGAAACACAAAATATTCCTATCATAGCCATGATAATAGAGGGTGCCTCCGAAGAGGGTATAACAGACTATGCGTTAGATAAGAGTTATTTTTTCAAGGTGGGAAATATCGAGGGGAAAGATACCATCTTGTAGGTAATTGCAAATGGGCTCATACCAGGGGAAAAAGGACCAACAACTTCACATATCATACATTATTTCGGCATGTCGTATGTAGGCACTCGCAGATGTTTAACAAAGAAAGGAATTTTACTTTGTTATGGTGGAATTTCAAGAAAGGATTTGATTATGGCCATGACATCTACTAAGAAATTTTGTGCCCTTGACATCTATTCAAAATCTACGCACACAAAATACTACTTTAGATTCACAACCATTTTTTATATGGGATGATTTTTTCATCCTTGACTTTATACTCGTCATTGACTTATTTAATGATCAGTTGTGAATCCCCAATGAATATTAGTTGTCTGATAATCCACCTGACAGCACGTTTCAACCAAGAAATGAGTTCCTCATACTCTAATATGTTATTGGTACATGGGAAAATCAAGTGAAAATATTGCAGAATGAAGTTTCCTGTTAGGGTGAAAAGTATCACACCAGCTCTAGAACCTTGAAAATTGAATGAGCCATAGAAGTGTACTTGCCACATGACAAAATTCTCAATATATATTAGGGAAGCATCTGGAAGATCCAGCCATAATGGTTATGTTTCTAGTAAGGGAGGTTTGGATATCTAATCAAAAAGTACCTATCCTTTGAGTGACTTTTGGTTGACAAATTCAATATTAAACTCACCTAGCAGGATGATCTAATTAGTCATCCTTCCAGTAAGCGTAGGTTTAGAAAAAAGGTAATTTAATGGATCAAATTTAGAAATGAGATTGGTCTTGTTATTCAATAGGGAATGCTGAAGTTTTTGAAAGGAAAATACCACAGCCGAGAAATCTTTTTCAATTTGTGGATAATTCATCTTATAAGTAATTAAAGTGCGGCTAAGGTAATAGACCGCTCTTTCTTTTTGGCTTAGATCGTATTGGGCTAGCAGTGCACCAATAGCACATTGGGTGAATGAGATGTATAATAAAAAAGGCTCGCCTGCGGTAGGAGATATGAGGATTAATCATATATTACTTGAGTAATTCAAAGGATTGTCGGCATTCAGGGATCCAATGTAATGTAACATCTTTCCTGAGTAGATGAGTGAAAGGATGAAACTTATCTGCAAACTGAGAGATGAAACATTGGATTGCTTGAATTTTTCCCTGCAACATGCTTAGATACTTAAGGTTCTTTGGTGGAGGCATTTCAGAAATAGTTATAACCTTAGCTGGATCTACTTTGATCCCTCAGCCTCTTCTTGAGAAAATGAATCCTAGTAATTTTCCTAATTGCATGCTGAACACACACTTATCTAGATTTAGTCTAACTTTGTAGTCTCAAAAGAATTGAAATATATGCCTCAATATTTCTGGGTGTTCTTCTTTCGTCCTATATTTTCCTAGGATATTGTCGACATAGTCTTCCATGATGTTGTTCATTATGTCATGAAATATTACTGTCATTTCTCTTTGATAGGTTGCCCTGACATTTTTGAGACCAAAGGAAATTACTTGGTAGCAGAATGTTCCCTAAGGGGTTGTAAGGGTATTTTTATGCTGATATTCCTCTGAAATATTGATCTGGTTATAAACAAAAAATCCATCCATGAGGGACAACATTTCATAACCCGCATTTGAATTGACAATCATGTCAATGTTAGGTAGAGGAAAATCATCTTTAGGAAATTCCTTATTGATATCTTTGAAATCAGTGCATATCCTAATACCAACTGGTTTCTTCTGTACCGGCACTATGTTGGATATCCATTTTGAATAATCAATAGGTCTGATAAAACCTGCTACCAACAACCTCTCTAGTTCTTCTTGGACTAAATGTGCTACACGTGGCTACATCTTTCTCAGGTTCTATTTGATAGGTTTGATGTCTTGATGCATAACAAGCTTATGCATGACTAAGGATGGGTCCAAACCTAGAATATCTACATATTACCATCTAAATGTATCTGAAAACTCTCATAGTAGGCTCACAAAAGTTTTTTTCTCCTGTGCTAAGAGTGAAGCTCCTAGCTTTACCATTTTAGGATGCTCTTCTAACCTGATATTGACATCTATGGTATCCTCTACCAATATTTTAGATGTGTCCTCCTTACGCATATGATTAGGATGGAAAATGAGGTCTTCTTCCAGGGGTGTCTCAATGATACTCTCACCCTGGGTATGGCCACTTTTTATGACCTTTGATTTTTCCATTTGTTTTTTAGCTAGTGCCTCAAAGAGGTTTTCACTATGCATTTTGGACTTTTTATTTTGCCAAGGATTTTTGGAGGATCTTTTCTCCTCGATTTCATCTATCTTTTGCTGACCACACATATCTGCATCCTCCCAGAAGTATGCACATACATCAAAATTGATGGAGAAACCATTTTTTAGTCACCGATTGGAAAGGTATCTCGGATACCGAAGAACTATGCGATTACCTCATTATTTTCAAAGAGATCGATTGGTACATGAAGTTTTTGGTCCAAATCAATGAGATTGAGATATACAAGGTTTATTTGGGAATCAGAAGGGGATAAAGTTAAGATGGCAGTGTCAAGAAAAAAAAAATTGTAGGAAAAATCCTCGCATAAGCTACAATAGGAATCTTCGTCACTATCCTAATGAGATGAGCTATCCTCATGTTCTTAAGAGGTAGCATTGATTTATGAGGGTGCAACTCCATGATGCATAACACTAAGGCCGTGTTTATTCAATTTGTAATAGGGAATTGGGACATGTTCTAATCTTCCCTATCCATTTTTACTGCACCCATATCCTTTATAACCCATGGTATGCATCATCTTGTAAGGTTTGGTATATTCTAGAGCTTTGTGAAATGAAGGTTTTGTACCTTCAGGGACCCTTTTTGTGGGTGAATCCAACATTTTCTCATCTGATAAGAGAATTTGAGAAATAAACTTCTCAAAAGGACTAGCACAACTATCCAGAGAGCTCTTAAATTGGAAATTCAGTCTGCCTCGTGTTTTAGGTGATAATGAAAGGTCGGAGACTAGAAGGGCCCATTGGAGGTTATATTCCTCAATTGGAACATTATATAGGACTTTAATCTCCTAAAAAGAAAAGAGAGAAATATAATTGAGAGTTCTTTCATCACTAGTACTTAGCATTTTCAGGTCAAGACGGGATTTTAGAGCTTCAGTTTGTAGTGGTACAACTATATCTGTAGAAGGAAATTCATATGGTGCATGAGAAAAACTATGAAAGGATATGCAATGTGCAAATGGTTCAAGATATCCTAGAATAGTTAAGGTTTTCCTGTTATAATATAATTTGATGCACCAATGAAATTTTTTGGGTATAACATGCATGGCATGTATCCATGGGCGTCCTAGGAGCATATTGTAAGGAAGATCCAAGTCAAGGACATGGAACATAGTTTCATGATATGTCAGCCCTAATTCCATAGGAAGTAGTATTTTCATAGCTGACTCATGTTCCGCGTTGTCATATATTGTGATAGTGATGACGTGAGAATCTAAATCTGCATCTATTCATCCCAGTTATATAACCAATTTCAAGTTGCAAATGTTCAACCAAGACTAGTTGTCCACAAGCACTCTCTTTATCTTTCTTCGAGTAACAAATGCCTCTAGGTATAGGTGTAAGTTATAGATTTGTTTTTCATGTGGGATTTCACTTTGCGAGAGGGAAAGGTGTTCCATAGGAGCAAGGTTTGCAGCCATCGCTTGGAGATGCGAAGGATCGATGTCAGTTGACACCCCTAAACCCTAAAGTGTTTTGTAGATGATGTATTTATGAAAGTTTTATATCTTGAGAAGATCTAAGATTCAAATCTTAGTAGGGGTCTTCTTGAGTTGTTCTAATATATCATATCGACCCTCTTGAGGGGTAGGTGGAAGAGTTTCTGGAATCACGAGAGGAATGCGCGATGTTGCCATAACACAATTGTGTCTAAAAATTCATATAGTATTAACATGCTCATCAAGAGAATGAACACAACTGATAAGTGAATCAAATGAGTTACTAGTTTGACCATAAACATAATCGGTGGCTCTTTAATCATTGGAAGTTTTTTCCATGATTTGAATTTTTCATTTTATGTTTGTTATGCCTATGGAAAGGTTCTTTGAATATTCCCATATTTTGATTAGGATTTTGATGTGGCTCAAGTGAATCGACTTCAATCTTACTAATTTCAATAAGGTCCTAGACGAAGTGTCTTAGCTTGAGGAAATTTTTGGTTTTGTGCCCCTTGAAGCGATGATATTCACAATACTCATGGTCTTTATACCATGAAAATGTAGGTGCATCATCTGCATAGGGAACTATTTTATGGTATTAGACTATGTTCACTACATCCAACTATTTTAGGATTGTGCATAAGGAGTCTTTGAGAGGATTGAACACTTGACATTTAAGGTTTTTGGGTTAAATGGGTCCCTGAGTAAGCTTGAAAGGACTAATTTGAACTGCTTGTATTCGTTTTGAGTCTGTTATCCCATCCCCTACGAAATTTTTATTTTTATTGAAATTTGTTGGTTTTTCTGTAGGTTTAAGTGTTTGATTAATCTTTCGAAAAGGGTTTTAATGTCCCTTTTGTAATTATGAGATCCTTGTCAACTTGTTAAGAATCTTTTCTATCGACTTCTTTGAAGTTATTAAGTATCAATGCATCTATAAGATGGAAAGTGGCGTCTGGGTTTAGATTGGGGACAAAAAGACTAACCAACTATTTTTTTAGGGATTATACAAGGGAATCTGTTTAGCTAAAAAATCTCCATCTTTGTAATTTAAAGTAGAAAACGTTTCATTAGGACTTTTCTTATCATTACAGTAAATCCAACATGGTAATGTCACCATCTTACATTGAATGATAAGTGACATATAAACCTCTTGGCTAGTTCAAGCCATGTAAGTATAAACCCTCTTAGTAAGTGAAGAAACCATTCTAAGCATTGACCCCCTAAACTTCATGGGAATAAGTGGATGAGATAGTTGTCATCAAGAAGCTACTTCTAATGGCAATCCATGTAGAATGTCCTTTATGTGATCACAATGGTCATGCTTTCCCATTATACACTTCGAACTTTGTGATGACAATTTTTTTGGGAAAGGGTGTGCATAACTATAGACTTATTGAAGGGTATAAGGACATAGTTCTTCATATTGATACGATTTGTACTATATCCCTAATATTGTTCTCTTGTAGGCTTTTGAGTATGCCTTCATAGATTTTTTGCTCTTGTGTGAGGATTTTGTCTTTGGTAGGGGAACAATGCATGTATACCTTACTATATGTAGATGAACTACATTCACCCTCTTAAACTTCAGTATTGAAGCTCAATGTAAATAATCACAATGAAAAATTTAATAAATTGAAAATTTGTTCATAGTTTAAAAATCTTGTCCCTAAATGCATATGGGAAGTATAGACTAGCTAATTATCTACTAAGAGGTGGATTGTAATTAACTTGCCGTGAAAATGAATTTATCTTCTTTAGGTCCTTCGATATTTTGATGCAAAGGTGGTGGTTCTTTGCACTTACATTCTATCATAAAGTTGTGAGGTATTTTAAGACACTGGTAATTCATAACAAATCGTGTGTTTGGGTACCTCATTTTTGAACATTTTTGTGATATGAACAACTAGAGGCATGTCCTTGTTTTAGCTCATCATTGAAGTTAATAAGAGGATGTTGTATTTCTTCTTCTTCATAGGAACTTTCATAGTCTTTAGCATTTGATTTACATTTCATATTCAAGAGTCAGATTTGGCACCTAAATCTGCCACTGGGTGCAAGTAATCTATCCTTATTGAGAAAAGGATTCATCTAAGTGCGTAGGATCTTCCACTCAAAATTATCCTTTAATGAGTCTTCCTCATCACCATTCTATGGTCAATGGCCCAAATCATCTGAGTCTTTTACTGTAGAAAAGAGGGGTCCCTAAATCATGACAATTTTGAATCGATTATTTCCACCAATGTCTTAGATGTCATAGTGATAGGGGAAACTAAGGAAGTTTATCAACCATGTTTTTTGTCGATGTGATCATGATATGCTAAAACCTAGGAAAATAATAGCTATAACACTGTCCCTAATGTTTTACCAAAGAACACTTGACAATTGGCCAAAGAATTTTGAGTGACAAGTAATAAACGAATCCAAGGATCTAATAAGGATTTACCTATAAAAATATACCAATACGATGGGTTAAACACAAGGCAAAATCATGCATTTTTGGTAAACCAATGGGATTCAAATTCTAAAGGAATTACTCCTTATGAAAAATGCACCATCAAAAGGTAGGTTAGTTACAAATAGTTACAACATGATATCACCACTTAGGTAAAGTTTGATATAAACAAGGCCTAATTCCAAGAAGAACCTCATTGTTGACGTGAATCGTCATGAAGCAAGGTATACTAAAAGAAGTTTCTAGAAACAAATCAAATTCTGTTGTGAAAAAGGAGGCTACCAGATGCGAGCAGCGCAACAACACTCATTTGGATATGTAAATCAAGCTTCATAGACAAAGGAAATATTTTTAGTATCAAAATGATGTCACAACAATGTTAACAATGTAATGATGTTTTCCAAGACTCAAGGTAATGTAGGAATCAAAAAATAATTCAAGTCTATATCAAGAAGTTTGTAATAATTATGTGAGCATAGTAACGATACAAGTTAGAGACTTAGATCAAGTTTTGCAAAGGAAACATGATGTAAGTATCAAATTTTATGGATATGATACGAGCAAAGTAATAAACTCAAAGGAATCAATGATAATATAAAACCATAACTACGATGATATAAGTCTCAATATGGGTGTGAGAATAAAGGCCTACTAGAACATGAAGATGCATTCATTCACACTTTCTAACACTTGCATTTCGGCATTGCAACCTAGTCATAACAAGTAGACTACAAAAGTGGTGGACATGATTATTTCTAGTGGTACATCCATCAAGTGTCACGCACTCTTTTTCCCAAATGGGAAACAAGAAATTCAAAGGAGTAATCTACCAAGTGAGGTTGAAAGATACTTGGCATCACTTTGGCAGAGTTTTCCTTGCCTTAAGAATGAGTGATAAACTAAGATAAAGTAATGCTTTGTAAATTTCGTGATGAATGATCACTTAGTTAAAACTTGGATGGACTCTCTCCTTGTTTGAATTAACAAGGTTTCGACTCCAAAAAATTATCTTACTTTGGAAAATCATTTATAAAACATGATTGGTTTTATATGGTAAAGTTGGCTCCCAGATGAAATAACTTCCTATTTGGTTCTCCCAACAAGGTGTCAGAAACTACCTCTAATGAGCTTAGTTTACCAATAGAATAGTCACACTGACTAAACCTTGGATTATCCTGGCTTTACAGATTACCCCCTTCAATATAATGAGAATAAATATCATTCAGTTATATTTTCACTGGGGTCGATGTGAAGATAATTTTGACTCTAAATTCACAAGTGTAAACTAATCAAGTAGGTAAGCAAAGCTTCCCATTACATCCACAAGGTTCTAATCAATGTGTGGACTACTTTGGGGTTCCTAGCATCCTACTTGTTATATTAAGGCTTATTCCAAAGGGAACTTAATCCTAGTTCAAAGTGGATGAGACAACGTAAAAAATCTTATCTGAACTTACTCATTACAATGTTTTGAATATGGTTTATTTTCTAATCTTTGAACTTAATGTGGTTTAGTTGTACACCGTTGGAAACCTATAGACAAATTGCATTAGATATTGTTTAGATCCTGGTTCTTTCGCGAGCATATGGTCCTTCATGCAAAGATTATTAGTTCTCAAAATGATCAAGGCATCATATAAAGAGGATACCCCAGTTGTTTCTGATTCATAAGATTTTACTAAGACGTAAAGGAAGAGTGCACAATGATAAATCCAACTAGTTAGCAAAATAATGAATAAATCCTACAAATCAAATGTAACAACTCATTATTTTTACTCAACTTAAATTTCATTCCTTTAGAAATATTTGATGAAGTGTTTTTGAAATCATGAAAGAGGTGTTCAATTGTTTATGATTCCCAATATCACCTAAAATGTGTATCAAGGGAAGATGCATACATGATCCTAGCCTCATAAATGAAAATGCAACTATGAAAACCACTAATGTAACTCAAGAAGACCTTGTAAAGTGTTAGAAAATCACAACTTTTCTTCCATTTTAACATAATGTTTAATTTTAGACTATAGTACCCACACACCCCTTAAACGTATACACACCCCTAGCATGTGTCATGCATATGCAAAACATACCTAATCCTTAAAAATGACAATCAACTTTTAACGGTATGACAGGAAGAGAAGCAAATATGGGACCACTTCTTAGCATATTAAAATGCCCCTATAAGTGTATACACACGTCTGTAAAAAAGGTAAGATATCACAGAGTGGAGGCTAAGCTTGTGCATGTCTAGATTGAGAGACATATGGTGAATACTTCTTACAAGTGTATGCATTCCCTTGAGAGAAAATGCATGCGTCTGGTAAATTTTATCACAGAGGGAAAAAAATACAAGAAAGTATATGTGTAGGTAAGGAAGCATATGTGTGCCCCCAAGAATGTACGTGTCACCCTATGTTATGAGTGTATGTGATTTTGAATGTATGTGTGCCCCGTTCTAGCACTTCCTCATGTATACAACATAAAATACATGAAAAATGACTTCTAAAATAGCAAACAGGTGAGAAATTTTCTCTTTAAACCAATTTATAAAAAAAACCCATTAACTTTGCATGTAAAAGGATTATTTAACACACATAAGGATTAGAAAAAATCTTGAGACAAATCTATTTAATTCTCAAAATGATGAATATAGTTAGAAAAATGAGGTAATTCACAAAACTTGAAATCAACTTCTATGGACCATGGAGTAAGCTCCGAACGGGCGTGCTAAATGTATGCATGAAAAGATTAGCTATGACAATAACATGAAACTAACACCTATTAGTTCCATAAAATAACTAAATCTATCATAAACATCAAGATGAGTGCTTAATGAGATAAACTTCTACAATAATGCATGAATCAAACTAACATTACTTTGTTATCTCTACTTCTGTAGATTACTTAATATAAAGATGAACCTAGTTAGATCCTAAGAAATCAGTTTTGTGTTGTTTTCTCCCAAGTGGTGAAGAGATCTCTCTAAAATGGCTATAAAACCATGTTTAGATATTCTCCTACTAACTAGGCTTGAAGGAATGGATGCAAGATGGAGAATCTACTTCAATGAGTAATGGCTCAAGATCAAATGATTATAGCTTTAGCTAATGACAAATGATATGTTTTCCAAAGTCTTAAAGTGTGTAAGGTGTTTGATATGATAATCAAGGTATATATTTGAAAGGGAGGCCTTAGCCTTGTATTTATAGATTTCCATTTGGAAATTTTAGAATCCTAGTGCATGTGGGAAAAAAGGTTAAAGCAAGAATTCACTTTTTGATTAGGAGTGGATAAACATGCTTTAGAAGAGATAAACTATTGGTTTAGGCTAGTTAATCTTGATTAACAAGTGATTAGTAACCTATGAGATTTGGGAGGGGTCTAATTAATCACATGTAATTGATTAATGGCCTAAGAAGATTGTAGAAGTGGTCTAGAGGGAAATGGAGATTTCTGAATGGTTAAAAGGGGAGATGTTTAGCTAATAAGAGGGTATATTAGCCAAATTAGCTGATTATAGAGGCATTATGACCAAAATAATGTCGTGAATGGGCATCTGAAAACTGGAGAAAATAATAGTTGATTGATGAAGTGTCGTCAATTGACAAAAGGAGAAGATGAGAAGGTTGCTAGTGTAATTTAAGTAATAAAATTGTGTAAGCTGATTTTAGATGCCTACAATTGGAACCTATATCAAAGGATCCATATAGGATCAAAACTAGAGCTAATCTCATAGATTTTAGATCCAAATTGTAGGGTCTAATTTCAAAAGGATTGATTCTTCTGAGTGGTTTATAGTTTGGTGTAATAGTAATACTCATCAAGAAGAAGGATGGAACCATTAAACTTTTCATAGACTATGATTTATTGAATAATACAAGGTTGAAGGTCAGGTACTGTACGTACCCAAAAATGTAGGGTATTGTACTACCGGAACGATGTTACACATGCCCTAATGATGATACAGGTCACCTCACAAAGTGTTCGAGATCTAGAGAAGCTCATGAAGTATATGTTAGCATCCCAAATTCTTTATCCAAGTTCCTTGTGCTTTTTTTTATCCCTTTCCCTCCTTTTTAAATGATTTTTGACCTTCAGTGACGGAACCGCCACCCTGCCAGGGTGGCGGTCCTAAAATCGTCGCCCTGCTTAGGGCGGCGGTCCTTCACGCGTTTTTCAGTACATTCCTTTGATTATGAATTGCATAATTTTTCAACATTTACCATCTTTTATCAATCGAATTAGCTCGTATTAATGTTTTATGATACCTGGAATAATGTTTCTTCATTGTTTGATGGTAAAAGAGTTCTAATAGGAATCAACTTTGGGTGAATGTGAAATCTGTAAATAGCCAGCTTGTTTTCAAGCAAATGGCCCCTCAACTTCTCATTTCCATTGTTTAGTCTTTCAATTTTTTGCTTATAATTCATTTTGTCTTCACGTTTGCATCCATGCTAGTTTTTCTTTTGCTGTTGGAAGCCATTCAATCTTCCTGCTTCAGTCTTGTTCATTACTCTTCATACAAATAAGTTTAGAGCAAAGCAGAGTGTCATTTGTAGATTGAATTCATTAGAGTTGCAGGTTGTGTTCTTCACAGAAGGTAGATTCTAGAATCTCTCGGTACACTTTTGCTTTATTCCCACAATAAATCCCGCTAAGGATTGCATATGCCAAGCTCTGTCACTTGCATTGTCCCTCTCCTACTCACATTATATTCGGTCTATATCCAAAGCTGTCATTGTTCAAATACCTTTCTTTGTTAATGCTAGCATATACACACTCCTCTGGATTCACATGAAAAATAAGGAATGAGGAGATCAGTATGAGGGGACAAAGTCATACACTACTGGATTCGCCACTGTTATGCAAATTCCAGGTTTTATCTATCCAAGTTCTAGTTAAAACATATCAAATAGTAGTGAAATATTTAATTTCAGCTAAATTTCATTTTTGATATTACCAGGGAAGCTATGGCGATTGATAGTTTCTCAGAAACTATGATTCATTCCTCACTTTTGAGGTAGGATTGAGAGTCTTTCAATTAAGTTAATCAGCTATCTAGTTATTTAGGATAAACTGACAACTGCACAGGAAAGTAGCTACACCGAGCTACCTTGCTTGTTTTAATTTTGTTATTAGATTAGTTGTCATTTTCTGAATATATTAGATTAGTTGATATTTTAATTCTATTAAAAATTATATCAAAAATACAAAAAATAGAGGAATTTATATATATGTTGTAGATATGTCTTACATAGTTAGTTTATTTTGTTTCAGTTAAGTTTATATTGATCTTGTATGCCAATGACGGGACCTAGGGAGCCTAGGGAATACATTATTGTGCCAATCGTGCCTCATCAAATTTTTGTTGCAGCATTAACCGACATAGACCAAAATCTCAGAATCCAGGTCTTCTAAACAACAAAAAACCTACAAGAAATCAGCACACAACTAAGAGGATTAAACATAGAAGACAAAAAAGGACACACGTTCTAGCCAAATCAGCCAAATTATAGACTGCCTTGATAGATATCTATATGACTGTAGAAGGACCTAAAAGAGAGAAAACATTCGGTTGTGATCCACTAGTCCCACAGCCAAACGTAGGAGACCTCCTTATTGATATAGACACTAGCTTACGTATCCAAGTTGTCAGAACACCTGTTAGGTACTCCGAGAAAATCATGTAACTTCTAGTTATAAACGTAGAGGCCGAAAGGGCGTACGATTATTGGATATTCAAAATCAAGGGTTGAATCTTCATATTACCATAGGAGGTCCACAATAACCACAAATTTACAGTTGTGATACATAGGTCCCACAACCCAACGGGCCTACAAATCAATTAGATATTTGACACTAGCTTGCGAACGCTTGTGTTTAGGTCCTCTCCACTTACACCAGACATTATCACACAACTATCATTATTAAATGTAGTAGCTAATCAAGCTAAATAATTCTAGACTATACTAGAGAATCATCCATAAAATACCAAAATATCCACTACACGTTTAGCCATTCCATTTTCATGACCTTGTCAGGAGATATACATGAAGCACCCATAAGTCATCTTCCACGTATCCCATAACGCATAGATCAGATCATAGAAGAGATCGATATTTATTGGAGCCTTTGAGCAGATATCCTTGCCAAACAATCTATCACACTTGTTTAGGTTAGGAGGGCCTTCTTTTCCTTAGATTAAGAGATCCCATTATTGCGTGTTGAAGACATAAGATTACCTAACTAGTTTATCTGCACCCCACGTGTATTCCATCCCCACCGGATGTCTCGGCATGACCTCGGGAGGTCGGGTGCGAGGAAGAGTTACTTGTAGATTCCCATGCTCACATGTCACTTTTCCATCATACAAAATTGGTGAACCCGATGTGAACTTCCAACCTTCTGATTTAGAGTCAGATTTCTACTTGTTCTTCCAATTAATATACTTTTCATCTTTTCCACCCCTTTTAGCTTTCACATTAGTTTCACCAACAAAATTGGTGAACCCAACATGAACTTCCAACCTTCTGATTTAGAGTCAAATTTCTACTTACTCTTCTAATTAATATACTTTTCATCTTTTTCACCTCATTAGCCTTCACATCAACTTCACCAATGAAATTGGTGAACCCGACGTGAAACAAACTAATATTCCTCTTTTTGTTTTCATTTCTTTCATCCACCTTCACTCTTTCCCATTATTCTGTGGGTATTCATATACCCCCCGAATATGTTGGGATATGATGCATATGGTAGACCTCTCCTAGGTCTTGAAGCATAATATGATCAATTAAATAGACAACCATCACCCTCGCTCTCAGCATGGGGTGACAAATATTCAACTAACTAATTTTAAACACAAACTCTTCCTCAAAGGACTAGATATAGTTCTTCTTTCGAAATAGAGGAGTTGGATCAGCTCACTCAAACACAACAACCAGAGCCTTCAGGCTCAAACAACATGACGCTCACTGCAGAATATGGTTCATCTCCTCGGGTGTTGCTTAGACCACAAATTAGTAGACAGTCAGATCCATATCTATTTTTTGATGATGAATACTTAGAATGTTATGCTAGGAGTGAAAAACCCTGTCAAAATATGTACCCACCTATAGGAGGTTTTTAAACACAACCCGAGGTCTCATTCCAAGAAAACACCCCCATTCCTCCACCTATAGGAAATGCCCTCGATGAAACTTGGCAGGGCACCGATCAGTTCACATCAGGGTACCATATGCCTATACAACCTCAAGATATACAACAAACGCCACTAAGGAAAAATACTATGTCTTCACCAAACGAGGTCATCTCAGCCTTATTTGAGAAGGTTAGAGGGTTGGAACTTGCTCAATAAAATCAAAATTCACAGTTCATGCAAGCATGAACTTCCAATCCTCCACATCATCCCAGCTAAGTAGACCTCCTCACAGGAACGGGCACATTGGGTATGCCTCCTTAGTACTTATAACAAATTCCAACTAGAACCACATTTTCTAACGCCGTTCCAGTTGAGAATATAATAGCTCCCAGTTTAGTACAAAACAACCCATTCCTAAGCAATGCTTTTCCATACTTAAACATGTATTCCAAATCACCATAGGGAGATATGTTCTCTTCTCCTGGCATGTTTTCTCAAACACAGGGATTTCCTTATGCCCTTGCAAATACATATGCTATGCCATATCAACAACCCATTCCACCTCCACCCCCTTAGCAAGCACCATCAATGGTCGAAACCTATGCGATAGGGACTTATTCAGAATATTGTAAAGAACCTTTAGACTTCACTATACAAAGCATCATGCTTCCAAGACATCTCCCCAATCTACCCAAGTAAAAAGGGAGGGAGACCTGAATGCACATATTAAGGCCTATGCCACAACCATTCGAGAACTGCTCCCTTGGGATGGAATTGTTGCTAAAATATTCCCCAAAACTTTAGAGGGTATCACCCTCGATTGGTATTATAGAATACCTGAAGCTTCAATACATTCATTTAAACAACTCGTTTCAGAGTTCATGAAGTGTTCGACATGAAAAAATTGTTGAGAACAGGAATCGGGGAATTCTTGCATATCAAACAAGAACACAATGAATATGTTGCTCATTTCCTCCAAAGATGGCATACAGTCCTCTATTCTTCAGCAAGCGCTCCAAACATGGATAAGATGGAACTATGTAATTTATTCCTTCATTCTCTTAGCAGAGAGATAAAGGAAGAAGTCCAGAAGTTCCCACTAAGAACTTATGATGAGGTGCTCAAGAGCACTCTCCGAATAGATCAAACTATAATAGATAGTGGCCGCAAGACATATGGAACAAATGGGAGGTTAATCATCCCCAACCAAAACACTATGACTTATCCTACTACCAAAAATGCCAATCAAGGACCTAAAATCATTAACAAAAACCGCAGAGTGACAACAGATGGAGTGACTGACCAAACTAAAAGAGAAAACGTTGTAAATATTCCACCACTGGTTAACAATCAATGAAACAACAATTTTACCCCAACAATCAATGCGGTGGATTTTAATCGTCCCCAATGACAACAAAAACAACAACAACAACAATTACAGATCCAGACATAGAGTCCAAATCAAAACTCAACTGGATATCAAAACCAAAACCAAAGGCAACAAACGTAAAACTTCAATCCTAATAGTCGACAATTTAATTAGAGTTTTAGACCACAACACATGCCAAACCAACAACCTAAGAGTTATAAGCCCAGCTCGTATCATGGTTTCCATGAAATTCGAGGCCAAAACACTAGGAATTTCCATGATTTCAATAATTTCATGCAACGTTTGCTAGAAGAACAAAGACAACTCTTCGTAGATATGTTCTTAACAGATTGTGTGACACCTATGCTAAATTATTTCACAGGGGTAGTTTCCCCTCAAAACGCACCTCTTAAGATATTAAATGATCCACTTCCAAATCACAATAACAATAATAAATTAAATTAAAATGGGACGAACAAAGGTGTAATGATAGGAAATAATGATCATGAAGCCTCAAGTTCACTAAATCCACCTACCGGACCATAATTAGGAAATCAACCACGAACCAAGATAGTTGGTCTAGTGGAGTTAGATACTGAGCTTTATGTAGAAGCCATAACAAGAGCACGATAATATTCTTCTTAACCAAATCCAATATATCCACTAGAGCTAGATAACATTCAACAAATGTTGGTAAAACCCATGGGTGCTTATGATTTAATTAATGACTTAACAAAGACCTTCTCTCACATCTCCTTTTTGGGCTTGTTGAAAAACTCTCCTGCCCATAGGGCTGTTCTTTTAGAAGCACTAGGTCTAGGTCATTTAATTAACATCACTCCACCTCCTGAAACACAAGTAAACCATATAGACTTCGATAACCACCCTCCAGGGCAGCCAGATAGGGATACCAAGTTTATATTCGACATAAACAAAATGCCAACAGATGCTGAAATTGTACATAGAGGCGATCCAGCCTTGCATTTATAGGTGTGGGTTTATAATAATTACGTTAAACATGCAATGGTTGATGATGGGGCAATAGTTAACACTATCCCCTTCTCTTTCCTTCAAAAGCTAGGATATAGAGAAACAAATTGTTCCACAACAAGAAATACGCTAAGAGCTTATGATAGCCGTAAGGCTACTTCAATTGGGACTATAATAGTACTAGTCACCTTAGGGCCCAAGACAATCCTCATTGAGTTTTATATCATATATCGGGAAACCAACTATAATATGATCCTCGATCGAACATGAATACATTGCATGAAATTAATCCCTTCTACGTTATTCTAGGAAATAAGATTCTTACACCTAGGAAAGACATTCGTAGAAAAAGGTGACCCAAAACCATTCGACATACATCTAGCAGACCTAAAGAAAAGACCAGGCGTTCAATTTGAGTTTGAACTCCCAACAAACCAACTTAACAAACCAATCGACTCAAAACCAAAAGAAAAATTAATACCTACAACAGAACTAGAAATTACGAACCTAGTCAAGGGCATCCTAGACCTCAAGGATGAAGCTAAATTTATAGAAATAGTGTCATTAGGAACTACTTCAAAAATTGTCGAATTACTAGAACAAGATCTACAAATTTTCCTACCATTTGATTCCACAGGTATGGGATGTACCCTATGAGTTGGTTCTCTTCCAGCAGAGGAACTTTGTATGGTAGAAGTAACCAAAACAGAAGAAACAAATTCAAAGAATGTCCCAACATCCATTTTTCCTAGTAAATATTGGACTCTCCACTTCGATGGAGCTATATGTCACAATGGATCTGGGGCAGGTGTGATCTTCACTTCCCCTGAGGGAAAGATCCTACCTTTTGCTTTTAAGTTAAACTTTGAATGTACAAACAATGACGCTGAGTATGAAGCCCTCCTCCTTGGCCTCATCATAGCGAAAAGGATTGGTGTTAATAACATCAGAGTGTTAGGAGACTCGCAATTAGTTACAAACCAATTCTTTGAAGTATATGAGACTATACCTGAGCACTTATAGCTCTATAAAACAACAATATTAGATCTAAGCAAAGGATTCAAATTCATATCCATTGAGGCAATCCCACGAGAACAGAACCTTCTCGTAGATTCAATAGCAACCCCAACTTCATGTTTTACCCCAAGTAATGAGTTGGAAGATACAAGTTTCAAGGTATCACTTCGTACTGAACCATTGGTGAAGAAAATGTCAAGGAACCCCCTTCTAACACATACAACTGAGAGTGAATCTTCTATCTTACATCATGTTGACAGTGATAAAGTCACTCTCAAATATCTAAACACATATGCAGAGCTACACCTTGCTCACCACATAGTTGATTTTTCCCTAATACCACACTCCTCTTCCTACTTTGGAAATCACATGGTAGAGTCTCCTCCACAGAAGTATCTCGATATCTATGAGATAGAAAATGGAGAAAGCTTGGAACTACCTCCAGCCCCACCTGAATTTGAAGAAGGTAACGCTTCTTTGATAGAAGAAATCATTGACATAAACATTGGAACGAAGGAAGAACCAATAATTTTGAAGTTGGGATTCTCGTTAACTTCAGAAGAAATAGAAATACACACCCAAATCCTAAAAAAACATCAAAATGCTTTCACATTTAATTATGAAGAAATGACAGGCATCACACGACAAGTTGTGGTACATAATATCGTCACTAAACCAGATGCAAAGCCAATTAAACAAAAGTCAAGACCAATGAAGCCAAAAGTGGATCTCATGGTAAAAGAGGAAGTAGTAGAACTTCTCCAAGTAGGATTCATCAAGCCTATTAACTATTCACAATGGGTGTCTAATATCGTTCCCATCCTCAAAAAGAATGGGAAGATACGCATTTGTATATATTTTCAGGATATTAACAAAGCTTGTCCCAAGGATGATTTCCCATTACCATCCATTGACGTTATCATTGATACAACAACTAGATTTGAACTTCTGTCCCTCATGGAAGGGTTCTCAGGGTACAATTAGATTAAAATATCTGAACAATATTAAGCCAAAACAACATTTATAACTCCCTGGGGAACTTATTGTTATGATGTCATGTAATTTGGTCTTAAGAATGTCGGTGCTACATATCAACGGGTAATGAATTATATATTCCATGATCTTATCCATAAAATTTTGGAATCATATGTGGATGACTTGTTGGCTAAGGCCAAGAAATGTTGTGATCATCCAGACGTGCTCCATATCATCCTCTCATGACTAATTGAGTATGGTGTCACATTAAACCCAAAGAAGTGTATGCTCGGTGTAATAGGAGGCAAGCTTCTAGGATACATTATATCTTCACAAGGGATTGATGTTGATCCAACAAAAATACAGGGTGTTCTTGAAATGATCCCACATTTGGATGAGTTTGGAATCATGTCATTTCTTGGGAAACTCAGTACAATCCAAAGGTTCATCCCAGATTTAAGCTTTTCCATTCATCCAATAAACAATCTACTCAAGAAGGATTATAGTGTCGATTGGACTGAATATTGCAACGAGGCCTTCAAAGCAGTTAAGTGCTTCTTGTTGTCACCACCCATGCTAATTCCTCCCAATCCAGACTGCCCTTTGATCCTATACTCATGAGCCACTCATGTCTTTCTAGCTTGCATGTTGGCTCAAGAAAAGGATGAAAAATGAGAATGCGCGATCTATTTCATTAGCCGAACATTGCTCGATTATGAAACATGTTAAACACAGGTAGAGATAGAATGCCTTGCCATAATTTTTGTAACAAAATGTTTGAGACATTACATGTTAAACCAAGAAACAAGGGTCATTGTAAAGACATACCATTTACGAACATTTCTCACACAAGGATCTTTATCTAAAAAGGCTGGCCGTTTCATAACCCTAATGGCAGAATTTGAGATAACATTCGTAAACCAAAAGTTTGTTAAAGGAAAAATCATTACAGACTGGTTAGCTGACAATCCACTAGATGGACGCAAGCTGGTAGATCTAGAATTTCCCAATGAATGTGTATACTTTGTCGAAACCAGAAACCCCATTTCTACATGTCCCTGGTATACTGATATCATCAATTTTATCATGGACCATACATACCCGGAAAGTGCCACATCACAAAAAAGAAGGTGGTTACACATTATTACCGCTAAATATGTTGTTTTAGACCAAGTACTCTATCATAGAGCCTTCGATGACATGCTTCTAAGATGCATCGACATAGAAGAATCCAAGAGGATTCTTCATGAATCCCATAGTGAGATATGTGGGGGCCACTTCGGTGGTCACACCACCGCTCACAAAATACATTGGATGGGCTATTTTCGGCCCACTCTTGAACATGAAATAGTGGAATTTATACGTAAGTGCCAAAAATGCAAAGAATTCTCCCACGAGATTCATATGCCAGCACAATCCCTGCAACCAATAGCGACTCCGTGACCCTTCTCCACGTGGGGTCTAGACTTGATAGGAAAATAATCTCCCTCATCAACCGATGGCCATACTTTTATAATCACAGCCATGGAATATTTTACCAAATGGGTGGAGGCCATGCCTCTCACCACTGTACCAGGTTCGGTGATTGCCAAATTCATTTTGAACAAAATTATCTGTAGGTATGGTGTCCCACAAGTCATTATCTCAGATAATGGCACGTACTTTAAGAATGATGAGGTTCATGAGCTATGTAACAAGTTCATGATAAACCATCACATGGCCTCTCTTTACTACCCTCAAGCCAATGGGCAGGCTAAAGCAACAAACAAAACATTGAAAGATATTCTCCTTAATACAGTCAAGGAGAACAAGTGAGATTGACATTTAAAATTATATCTGGCCTTGTGGGCCCACCGAACCTCAATAAGAACACCAACATGAGAAACTCCTTTCTCACTGGTATTCGGGGCAGAAGGAGTTCTCCCGCTTGATGTTGAAATACCCAGTCTCCGCATCTCACTACAAGAGATTCGGGATGAAGAAGCTTATAGGGAGGCACGCCTCTCCCAACTAGATAGCCTAGACAAGGCCAGGTTAAACGCCAAACATCGACGTAGATCCTATGCTAACCAGATGTGCTGTCAGTATAACAAAAAGGTCTACGAGTGAGAAATATATGAAGGAGATCTAGTTCTAAGACTAGACAACCGGATCAGTAAGAAAATTGGCGAAGGAAGAAAGTTCCGACCCAAATGGTTGGGCCCATACTGAGTCATGAAGGACTACGGAAATGGTGTGTATCTCTTGTGCACACTAGAAGGTGAGGAATTTGGAGAAACTGTCAATTCCTTGCACCTTAAGCAATTTTATACATAAAACATCAAAGTCATTGCTAGTACATTATAGCTACCTACATTGCATTAGTCTTTTAGCTACTTCATTCTATCCATTTCGTAAAAATGATAGTTCAGGAGCTTACTCTTAAAAAAACTGTTACAAATTTATGAAGATATTGGAAAACATATTCATATCACATCTCTTCAAACATCATCAAAAAATTTCAAATCTTCTCATCAATTTCGACAGAAAAACATTGATGAAAACCATACCAAGACCTGCATACTTGGCTTTTCTCTTTCTTTCTACTAGGTGAAGCTATCCTTGCCCATTGTCTATTCTGGAATATTCTTCATGTCACATCTATCCCTCCTAAAATCTCTTGGAATGAAAGGATATCCCAAAGTCATAGATCAAAAATGTCAAAATCAAATGAAATCAAAAGCACCAAGCAAACAAAATATTTTATTTTACACACTTCTTTTCCCCATCAACCTTCAATGATAAGCCCACATATCTTACCAGTGATGTGAGGTATGGAAAGAAAAGAAATGCCCTTACTCACCTGTATCTTGCCTTTGGTGACAAACCCATGCTTCTTACTAGTGGCGTGAGGCAGGGTGTGGGGGGTCCAGTCACACAAACTAACAAATCTTGGTAGCTAAAAACACAAGTCAAATTATGTTAAGAGAAAGTAAATATCCAAACATCCAAATTCCAAAGAGATCAAATCCTTTAAACCAAATTTTGTCAACCAGGTTTCCATTTATGAATCTAAGTCTAGATAAACTGAAAAGTAAGTGGCCTTCTAAGCTTGGTAGTAGTTTTGAGTAGGGTGGGTGTATAGGTCCAAATTTGGTTCTTGTTCTTGGTTTTTCTGTCTCTCATCATTCCATTCAATCAAACTCATACAACTTGTGCCCTTCCTAATTCTTGGTGTTGAGCCCTCACGTATTACTAGTTGCATGGATTTGGGATTGGGGCAAGTTCATCTCTTTATCACTATGCATTCATCATTTTTTTCCAATATAAGAAGGAATTAAAAACATTTCCCAAAGAGTTCAAAATTTTAGTACTACCATATGTTAGTATCATCTCAATCAGCACTACAAAAACATATAGAGTAAAACATTCTATTTACTATCATTTGTTGTCCATTGCATACATTCTGAAAACATTAAAAGAAAATATTCTAAAAACATCTAAAAACACATTTAGAAAATGAGTCACAAAAATCTAGGTACAAAGAGATCTAGATCCAAAAAGATATATATATATATATATATATATATATATATATATATATATAATCAAGTTTCGTATACAATGCCATCATGCACTAGGCATGGTCAAAATGCTCAATGAGCCCAGAAAGTACAAAAATATTTGTATAAACAACCTAACAAAGGTCACTACAAAAGAGCCAAGTGCCTCTCAATCCCTATGGGATCCCTCAGAAGGTGCACGATCACATCTAGGACTCTGGCTATGCTGGCGCTCTGAGTGCACTAAGGGTTCATGGTCCCGAACAGTAGCTATAGTCTCACTATGAGAATGGTTCCTCCTCATCAGGTGCTCTGCACCCCTATACCCGGCTACCTCAGCATGGAGGGAAGTCACCACCTTGACCATGTTCCAGACAGGGGAAAAAATGTTAGTATGTCTACTAGCTAGTGAAGGCTCCCCTACATTCACGGATAGCTCAACACAAGTATTCTCCATGGGGAGCAACAGGGTGTCAGTACATACCCAACGAGTCAAGTCTCACCACTCATCAACAGCCTCTGCAAGCAAAGGAGAAAACAAATTAGAAAATAATCAAAAGGTGAAACCAAGAATGAACAAAAGGAGAGATAGCAACTAAGGCAATTCTAGCTAAAAAAAATATCAAAAGAAGAGTGATAACTCACTCGAATCTCCAGGCCCCTAAGAAGGATCTCTGGGATCCATGCCTACCATAGATGCCGCCACTGACTGGTGTCCCTCTCCTACATCTAGGGCAACATGACATCCTACCATGGACTCATCTTCTGCACCTAGGTCCTGAGAAAGTAACTCCTTTAAGACTAGATTCACCCTCTCTACGCTCTACTCTGTCCTCTCAGCCTATAGGATCTCCTGAGTGTCATACCACTTGGGATCATTATCCTCTTCCCCACCCAACTCACTGATCTCCATGTCCTCGATCTCCTCCTCTATCTCTCCCTCTGTGAACTCCTCAAACTCGGAGTTTATATCAATGGGATTATCACTGCTATGGGCAAGACTGGCAGAAATCCAAAGTAAAGGTGCGTGAGGAGCAATGGCTCTCTCTCGAGCGCGTACCACCCTCCTAGTTGTAATAGAGATGCTAGGAGTAACAACAATCCAACCTCAGCCTTTAGGACCTCCCCTAGCCTCCCGAATTGATCTGAACACTGGCACCACTAGGGGAAGCATATCAATATAAGCAAGGCCAAACTATTGAGACACTCGATCCAAGGGGTGTGTCTCTACCTTCCCCAACTTGTCCACAAGCTTCCTTGTAGCAGAGCAAGAAATCAAAGTAAAGATCTCCTCGCCCCACAACCCCACCATGGCTTGATAAGGTGTGGCCTCCATATCCTCAGTAATCAAGGAAGAAACTGGTTGGTGGGGTGCTCTAAGAACTATCATCCCTTTCCACCTTGTTGCCCTCATGGCCCAGGATCCTCCACCTCTACGCCTCTCACATAAGGGATAATGTGCTCATAGACCCAACTCATAACTAAGGTCGGATGGCTCAGCGACTGTCCCTGTAATCGAACCACCTTGTATAAGTCGTGATAGGTGGTCCCAATTATATCGGCTCCCCAGGCATAAATCTGACCATGTGCCTCAATTTGTGTGATGATGGGGACCCAGCAGTAAAGCAAAGTATCCCCTCCCTTTTCCCTGATCAATCTCAAAGCAAGGATTCACATAATGGCCTGACGGATCAGAGGGATGGGCAAGCCAGGAATAGAACGGATCTTCACCCCCTTCTTCGAACTAGTGGAGATAACTGCGTCTCCCATATAGGTGGCCACTAAGTCACCTGAGCACTGGATGCTGCTGTATCAAATGAAAGTCTCCTCCCAATAATCGAGACTCCCAAAATGTGTTAGACATCCTCTAGGGTGATAGTACACTCACCCCTAACACTTGGAAATCGGAAGGTGTTCTGATCTACATCCCAGTAAGAAAATAAGTCACATAGTATGTGACTGGTAGGTGCAATGTGGGGGACCCATGTGATCCTCAATATACCTGCCCTCTAGAGAGTATCCTGCTCAACCTAAGAGAGCACATCTAACACTTCTGGAAGCCAATCACACTCC
Source organism: Taxus chinensis (assembly GCA_019776745.2). Taxonomy (NCBI): domain Eukaryota; kingdom Viridiplantae; phylum Streptophyta; class Pinopsida; order Cupressales; family Taxaceae; genus Taxus; species Taxus chinensis. Next base: position 560,797,626 of record CM034155.1, on the reverse strand, counting down.
CACTCTCAGCCCCATCTAATGTACTCTTCCTTCTTCTATAAAACACCCAAAAATACACGAAAAGAAGCAAGTTAGTGTCAAGATTGCACTAGAAATATCATTAAAGGAAGTAGGAATACTAAAAATGCAAAAATAAACTCAAAATAGTGTTGTTTTAACACTCTGTAGAGGACCATTGCCCTGAGCAGGGTGGTGGTTCTGTAACTACAACCTTAAAAGGTAGGGGTCCCGTAACCGCTGCCCTACTCAGAGTAGCGGTCTTGTCCCACGACTACAAATGGGTCGCATGCCCTAAAAATGCTTAAAATGCAAAAATCGACCATTTTAGCTAAAACGAAAGCCTACCCATTAGGCGTCCCCCCCCTAAGAGACTAAAACTGTCATTTCTAAAAATAACCCTCACGCAACAAAGATTTCATCATTTTAACATTTTTGGTGCAAAAACGTTAAATCAAGAAGAACTAACCTGGGATCTCGTGGGTCGAGTTTCTACTCGCGGAGGCATGATCATTATCTTGATATGAACCTTTCAACTATACTCTCGTTGGAAACCATCACCGTGGGTCGTAGAGCTCAAAAATTATCAAATCGACATGCACAAATGAATAGAAAAATATTTCCGTTATATATATATATATATATATATGGTGTTTTGACTCATATTTGAATGCCCCTTTCACAAGTTTAGAGTGCCGATGGAGGTAAGTTCTTATCCCCACACAAACAGTAGTAGGAACTTGGATGGCAACATTTTGACACACAGGCGTATCAGGTATAATTTCTAGCTTCCCGTTTTTCGACCACCATACTCGGACCCACCGTTTTACGCCTCTTTATAGTTAAAATGCTTGTCTAAGGGGGCAATATGTACGTACCCAAAATTGTAGGGTACTGTACCACCAGAACGATGTTACACATGCCCCAATGATGATACAGGTCACTTCGCAAGGTGTTTGAGATCCAGAGAAGCTCACGAAGTATATGTTAGCATCCCAAATTCTTTATCCAAGTTCCTTGTGCTTTGTTTTATCCCTTTCCCTCCATTTTAAATGATTTTTACCTTCATTGACGAAATTGTTGCCCTGCCAGGTCGGTGGTCCTATAACTGCCACCTTCCTTAGGGCGGTGGTCCTTCACGTCTTTTCTAGCACATTCCTTTGATCGCAAATTGTGTAATTTTTCAACATTTACCATCTTTTCTCAACTGCCTTAGCTCGTATTAATGTTTTATGTTCCCTGGAATAGTGTTTCTTCATTGTTTAATGGTAAAAGAGTTCTAATAGGAATCACCTTTGGGTGAATGTGAAATCTATAAAGAGCCTGCTCGTTTTCAAGCAAATGGCCCATCAACTTCTCATTTCCATTGTTTAGTCTTTCAATTTCTTGCTTAGAATTCATTTTGTCTTCATGTTTGCATCCATGCTAGTTTTTCCTTTGTTGTTATAAGCCATTCAATCTTCTTTCTTCTGTCTTGTTCATTATTGTTCATACAAATTAGTTTAGAGACGAGTAGTGTCATTTGTAGAATGAATTCATTAGATTTATAGGTTGTGTTCTTCACAAAAGGTAGATTCTAGAATCTCTCGGTACACTTGTGTTGTATTCTTACAATAAATATTGTTAGGAATTGTATACGCCAAGCTCTGTCACTTGTGTTGTCCCTCTCCTACTCGCATTATATTTGGTCTATATCCAAAGCTACCATTGTTCAAATACCTTTCTCTATTGATGCTAGCATATACACGCTCTTATAGATTCACGTGAACATGAAGGAACGAGGAGATCATTTTGAGGGGACAAATTCATACACTACTGGATTCACCACTATTATGCAAATTACAGGTTTTTATCCATCAAAGTTCTAGTTAAAACATATCAAATAGAGTAGTGAAATATTTCATTTCAGTTAAATTTCATTTTTGATATTATCGGGAAAGATGTGGGGATTGATAGTTTCTCAGAAACTATGATTCATTCCTCACTTCTGAGGTAGGATCGAGAGTATTTCAATTAAGTTAATCATCTATCTAGTTATTTAGGATAAACTCACAATTGCACAGGCAAGTAGCTACACTGGGCTACCTTGCTTGTTTTAATTTTGTTATTATATTAGTTGTCATTTTCTGAATATATTAGATTAGTTTCTCTTTCAATTCTATTAAATTTTTTATCAAAAATACAAAAAATAGAGGAATTTATATATATGTTGTATATATATCCTACATAGTTATTTTATTTTGTTTCAGTTAAGTTTATATTGATCTTGTATGCCAATCATGGGACCTCGGGAGCCTAGGGAATACATTTTTGAGCCAATTTTTCCTCAACAAAATTTTGTTGCAGCATTAACTGACATAGACCAAAATCTCAGAATCCAGGTCTTCCGAACAACAACAGACCTACAAGAAATCAGCACACAGCTAAGAGGATTAAACATAGAATATTTCAAAGCACACATGTTCTAGTCAAATCAGCCAAATTATAGACTGCCTTGATAGATATCTGTATGACTCTAGAAGGACCTGAAAGAGAGAAAACATTGGGTTGTGATCCACTAGTCCCACAACAAGACATAAGAGACCTCCTCATTGAGATAGACACTAGCTTACGTATCCAAGTTGCCAGAACACCTGTTAGGTACTCTGAGAAAATTGTGTAACTTCTAGTTCTAAACGTAGAGGCTGAAAGGGCATATAATTACTGGATACTCAGAATCAAGGGTTGACTCTTCATATGACCATAGGAGGTCCATAACAACCATGAACTTAATGTTGTGATCCACAGGTCCCACAACCCAACAGGCCTACAAATCAATCAGATATTTGACACCAACTTGCGAACGCTGGTATCTAGGTCCTCTGCACTTCCACCAGACATTATCACACAACTATCATTATTGAATGTAGCAGCTAATCAAGCTAAAGATTTCTAGACTAGACCAGAGAATCATCCATAAAATACCAAAAGATCCACTACATGTTTAGCCATTCCATTTTCATGACCTTATCGGGAGATATATACGAAGCACCCACAAGTCATATTCCACATATCCCACAACCTATAGATCGGATTACGGCAGAGCTCGATATTGATTGGATCTTTCTTGCAGCTATCCTCACCGAATGATCTATCACACCAGTTCAGGTTAGGAGGGGCTTCTTTTCCTTAGATTCACAGATCCCGTTATTCTGTGTTGAAGACATAAGATTACCTAACTAGTTTATCTACACCCTTATGTGTATTCCATCCCCACCGGCTATCTCGGCATGACCTCGGGAGGTCGGGTACAAGGAAGATTTAATTATAGATTCCCATGCTCGCATTTCACTTTTCCATCGTACAGGTACCCTCTACTTGCATTAATAATATCTTCAATCAAATGTGTGATCCAATATTCTATTCAAAGACTAATTTAATGGTAGGGTTCCATCAACTTCAATTATTATCAATGTTTTGTTTATTTTCATTAACTCTAGTTTTTCCTCTTTATCCTAGGTTTTTGTCTCCTCCTTTGTTCATATTATTTTGTGGGGCCTTGACCATTTTTGTGCCACATAAAAAATGGCTTCCTTTCCCTTATAAAACCTTTTTATTATGTATTTATATTGTTATATTTTTATGTCTCTCTTGGTCATTTTTCTTTCTCCTTGAGTGTCATCTTGCTTACCATTTAGGTACTAATTTGAAATTAAGAAGTATATAAATACATAGGTTCATTGGTACATTTAGGAAGATAATCCACATCCTAAATTTACTTTGGATGAGTCATAGTGAAGAGTAAAATATATTCTAGTTCTAAAGCATCCCCATACTAAAAATCCTAGATGAATAAGTTAGAGATTTATTTATCGGATACTACTTATTACATAACATGCAAAACTAAGGGTTGGGACACTTTCATACACATGGCTGATTTTTGGGTTGTGTCTATTATTATTATTATTATTATTTCAATAATATGTCTTGATAATAATGGAAGGATACTACATGCCCCCCTCAAAATCCTTATTTGTATGGGTCTTACAAGGAGTTAAACATGTATTACTTCATCTAGCTGGTAGGGTGAATGTTATGTTTGTGGAGCCTATTTTCATGTTAGAGTTTGGTACACCTTCCATGTGTTACACTTAGAAATTTTTACAGCGGTCCCGCTCACTGGTGAGCAGGTCAAAGGGGTTCAGGGGCGAAGCCCCGAAAGCAAATTTTCATCGGTGGTTTATTAACCCATGGGTAATGGGTAACCGTTATGAGCTGTTGGCTTTTCAGTTTCCATTGTTTTGTAAAACTGCCTCTTTGGCTACCTATTGATGTACTTATAAATAAATGGACATACAATATGATATACAATCAGTGTGTTTTGTGAAGGTGAATAGTGTGTGTGAATTCAAGTGTGAATTCGGGAGGGTTTCTTGAGCGCAGCTCCAAACAAGATCTGATTATTGTAATTGTGAAGACTTTTGGCTTGTAATAAAATTTGAGCAAGTGTTCTTATTGGATGTAGCCCACATTGGGTGAACCACGTTAAATATTGTCTTCGTGTTGTGCATATTTCATTTATGTAATTCTATTCATACTTCTTATTATTGCGATTCTAAGGAATTATTCCACATTAGATTCTATTAATTCCTAACAACTGGTATCAGAGCTTTGGTTGTGTTTGTTTTAGTATTGAATCACAAGAACAGTTATTAGCTTGAGTGGGAGCTATGGAAAATGAGGCCATATCGAGGGTTGATAAGTTCAATGGGCATAACGTTTGTTTGTGTAAGATGCAAATGGATGATTACTTATATCAGAAGGAACTCCATGTTCCTTTGGCTGGAAAAGAAAAGAAACCTGCAACCATTTCGGATGAGGATTGGGAGTTTTTGGATAGAAAGACGCTCGAGGAAATTCATTTATGCCTTGCATATTCAGTTGCTTTCAAATATCACAGGAAAATACCACGGAAGGTCTCATGAGTGCGCTGGGGAAGTTATATGAAAAACCCTTTTCCTCTAATAAAATATTTTTGATGAAAAAGTTATTTAATATGAAGATGTCTAAGAATGGTTCTGTTACTAATCATTTGAATGAATTTAATATGGTTGTGAGTATGTTAAACTTAGTAAAAATTGACTTTGATGATGAGGTCAGGGCTTTGTTGATTTTTTGCTCCTTGTCAGATAGCTGGGATAGCTTGGTTATGGTTGTAAGTAATTCAGTCTCTAATAACTAAAAGCTGAAGTTTGAGGATGTAATAGGTGTGATCCTAAGCAAGGAAATGTGAAGGAAGAGCACCGGTGATTCTTCTACTTCTGGAAATGCTTTAACAGTGGAGAGAAGAGGGAGACAAAAGAACAGAGGAAAAGGTAACCATTGGAATTCGAATGATCGCGGAAGGTCAAAGTCCAAGACTAAGTTAGAATGTTGGCACTGTGGGAAGGTTGGTCATGCTAAGAAAGACTGCTGGGCTCTTCGGGATAAGAAAAAGGAGGAGGAAACTAAAGAGGTAAATCTGGCAGTAGGAGATGTTTTTCAAGATGCCTTAGTTCTTTCTTTAGATAATATTGTTGAATCTTGGGTATTAGATTTAGGGATGTATTTCCATGCCACCCCCACATAGACATTACTTTACTGATTTTTCTCAAGGATATTTTGGACATGTATATCTTGGTGATGATGAACCATGCAACATGGTAGGGAAAGGTTGTGTTCAGGTGAAAATGTAGAATGGGAACACATGGTTGCTTAAGGACATCAGGCATGTGCCTAAGTTGAGGTATAACTTGATATCAACGGGACAGTTGGGTAGTGATGGTTGTACGGTTAGCTTCACAGTGGATTCTTGGAAGGTTACCAAGGGAGATCTTGTGGTTGTAAGAGGTAAGAAAACTAGTACTTTATATTTAACCAGTGGTGCTGATTATTGTAATTTAGTTGCTGGAGATGGAGATGTAACTTTGTGGCACCAGAGACTTGGTCATATGAGTCAGAAGGGCATGTAGATTATAAAGGATAGGCTGCCTAGATTAAAGGAGTTAGATTTGGAATTCTATGAGGACTGTGTTTATGGGAAACAGAAGCGGGTGAGATTCCTCAAGGTTGGACCTACCAGGAAGGAGGGTAAGTTGGAGTTAGTTCATACAGATGTATGGGGGCCATCTAAGGTAAACTCTATTGGTGATTCATGTTATTATGTCACTTTCATTGATGATGCAACTAGAAAAGTTTGGGTATATTACATTATAAATAAATATGATGTGTTTGAAAATTTCAAAAGATGAAAAGCCTTGATTGAGAATGAAACAGGTCTCAAGCTAAAATGTCTCAGGTCAGATAATGGAGGGGAATATTGTAGTAATGAATTTATTGATTACTGTTCGGTAAATGGGATCCACAGGAAAAGAACAGCTCCAAATACTCCACCGGAAAATGGAGTGTCAGAGAGAATGAACATGACAATCATGGAGCGTGCTAGGTGCATGAGGTTATATGCGGGGCTGCCACTCATGTTTTGGACGGAAGCAGTAAGTATAGTTGTTTATCTGATTAATAGAGGACCCTCAATGGCCTTGGATGGAGGTATAACTGAGGAGGCTTGGTCTGGTAAGAAAATTAATTACTCTTTTCTTAAAGCATTTGGATGTGAGGTACTTGTTCACATTGATAAAGATGATAGGACCAACTTAGAGGTTAAGTCTGAGAAATGTACCTTTGTTGGATATAGTGAAGATGATTTTGCTTTTCGTGTTTGGAGTCTTAAAGACAAGAAAATATTTTGGTCTAGAGATATTGTCTTCAATGAAAAAGTCATGTATAAAGATCAGTCGCAAGAACAAAAAGAGGAATCAAAGAAAGAATAAATAGTGTTAGAGGACATTGTGGAAAGCAAGGTGTCCAAGGGGTCGGTTCAGGTACAACATGTTCTGACACAACCAGTTCAGTTACCTACTCATCAGGAACCCCAAACTCCTGAGGTGAGAAGGTCTTCTAGGGTAAGAAGGGAACTTGAACAATTTACTCCATCTTTGAACTATTTATTGCTCACTGACAATGGAGAGCTAGAGTGCTTTGAGGAAGCAGTGCAGGTGGATGCTAGGAAGAAGTGAGAGCAGGCCATGGATGAAGAGCATATATCTCTTATGGAGAACTAGACTTGGGATCTGGTGGAGCTATTTGAGGGAAAGAGAGCATTGCAGAACAAGTGGGTGTATAGAATCAAAGAGGAAGATGGAGGTAGGAATGATACAAGGCCCGGTTGGTGGTCAAAGGATTTTCACAGAAGAAATGTATAGACTTTGATGAAATTTTTTCTCCGGTTGTTAAAATGAATTCTAATAGAGCTATTCTTGGGATAGTTGTAGTTGAAGATTTGCACTTAGAACAGTTAGATGTGAAGACTACATTCCTTCATGGTGATGTGGAGGAGGAATTATATATGAGGCAACTGTAGGGATATGAGGTCAATGGGAAGGAGAAACTGGTGCGCAAATTAAAGAAGAGCTTGTATGGCCTGAAACAAGCTCCACGACAGTGCTACATGAAGTTTGACAGTTTAATGTAGGAGAAGGGTTACTCCAGGTGTCACTCAGACCATTGCGTATACATCAAGAACTTTCTTGATGGTAGTTATATTATTATGTGCCTGTATGTGGATGATATGCTTGTTGTAGGGAAGAACATGCAGGAAATAAAGGTACTCAAGAAGTAACTAGGTGACTCCTTTGCTATGAAGGATTTGGTGGTAGCAAAAAAAATCCTTGGTATGAGAATAACTTGGGATAGGAAGGAGCGGAAACTGACTTTATCTCAAGAAGAGTACATAAAGAAGGTCTTGGAGAGGTTCAGTATGCAAGATGCTAAACCAGTTGGGACACTTCTAGCAGGTCACTTCAATTTATCAAAGGAGCAGTGTCCCAAGACTGAGGAGGAGAGATTCAATATGTCCAAGGTACCTTACTCATCAGTAGTTGACAGTTTGATGTATGCTATGGTATACACTAGGCCAGATATTGCCCAGGAAATGAGCACTGACAGGAAGTAAAGTGGATACTTCGGTATATGAGAGGGACCATGGGTACTGTTTTGTGTTACAGGGGATTGGACACTAATTTGTGTGGATATGTTGACTCAGACATGGCTGGAGATTTGGACAGCAGGAGGAGCACAACAAGTTATGTATTTACTATAGGTGATACAGCAGTGAACTGGATTTCACAGTTACAGAAGGTTGTGGCTTTGTCAACCACTAAGGCTGAGTATGTTGCTGCTACAAAAGCTAGCAAGGAGATGATTTGGCTACAAAAATTGCTTGATGAGTTGGGGAATAAGCAGGAAGTTGGAAAGCTATATAGTGATAGTCAGAGTGCTATTCACTTAGCTAAGAACTCTGCTTTCCATTCTAGGACAAAGCATTTACAGTTGAGATATCACTTCATTAGGACATCTTTGGAGGAAGATAAGTTGAAGTTGGAGAAGATTCATACCAATCAGAATCCTACAGACATGATGACCAAGGTGGTCACAAGGGATAAACTAAAGCTATGTTCAGCTTTGGTTGGCCTTCACGGATGACAGTGAAGGGTTTAGAAGCTTGCTTAGTGGAAATCAGTCTCCAAGTGGGAGATTGTTATGTTTGTGGAGCCTGTTTTCATGTTAGAGTTTGGGACACATTCCATGTGTTATAGTCAGAAATTTTTATGGCACTCCCACTCACCTGTGAGTGGGTCAAGGGGGTTCGGGGGCGAAGCCCCTGAAGAAAATTTTCATGGGTGGTTTGTTAATCCATGGGTAATGGGTAACCATTGTGGGCTATTGGCTTTTTAGTTTCCATTGTTTTGTAAAACCACCTCTTTGGCTACCTATTGATGTACTTATAAATAGATGGACAAACAATATGATATATAATTAGTTTGTTTTTTGAAGGTGAATAGTGTGTGCGAATTCAAGTGTGAATTCAGGATGGTTTGTTAATCGTAGCTTCAAACAAGATCTGATTATTGTAATTGTGAAGACTGTTGGCTTATAAAAAATTTTGAGCAAGTGTTCTTGGTGGATGTAGCCCACATTGGGTGAACCACGTTTAATATTGTTTTTGTGTTGTGCATATTTCATTTCTATAATTCTATTCATACTTCTTATTATTGTAATTCTGAGGAATTATTCCGCATTAGATTCTATTATTTCATAATAGTGGATTACTTGCGTCATGGAGTATGAAATTGAGATCAAAGTCACCAAGCTGGTACGAGGAAAGGGATTGTGTGAGAAATTTTCCATGAGTCAACCAATTGAAACAAGAAAAGAGAAGGATATTGTTTTGATGCTGCAAGACAACCAAGAACAAAGAGATGTTCAGGAAGAAAATGGTGGTGTGCTCACTCCTTGTTAGAACCAAGACATAATGCACTTCTTACAAATAGGCCTATGCCCTCTAGAGATGAACAAATCTAAACAAAGACACTTAAGATTGCAGGCTATTCTGTATGCACTTGTTGATGGTTTTTGTTCAAAAGAGATATCAATAGAGTGTTGCTAAGATGCATTGGGACAAATCAGATTGAGAAAGTTTTAGAAGAGTTCCACGGTGGATCAGCTAGATGTCATTTTTCTCCAAGTGTGATAGCTCTCAAGATCATGAAGGCTGGATATTATTGGCCCAAGGTGTTTAGTGATTGTTATGCATGGATCAAGAGGTGCAAGAATTGTGCATTCTTCATAGGAAAAGAGAGATTAGCAGCAATTCCATTGCACCCAATCTCAGTTGACCAGACATTCATGCAATGGGGTTTGGACTTCATTGGAGTCATTAATCCAAACTCAAGCCAAGGGCACAAATGGATTCTAACAGTAACAGACTACTTCACCAAATGGATTGAGGTAGTGGCACTCAAAGAGGCAAATGAATCTAGCATTCTAGAATTCTATGAGGGGATAACAACCAGGTTTGGCATACCTGCCACTATAATATTAGATAATGCATTGGCATTAATAGGATCAAAGGTAACTACATGGGCTCTTAGAAATGGGATCTATCTGAGTACTTCATCAAATTATTACCCCTAAGGTAATGGCCAAGCTAAGTCTACAAACAAGAATTTATTAAGGATCTTCAAGAGGACTCTTGATGAAAATCAAAGGACTTGGCACACTAAGCTCAAATCAGCTCTATGGGCTAATAGGATAACTCCCAAAAGATCCACAGGTAGCTCTCCATTTAGACTTCTTTATGGGAAAGAGGCAGTCTTGCCTATGTCACTTGAGTTGCCAACATTGGAACTCATAAAGCAATTGGAATTGTTGGAGTTTGAGCCCATGGAGGTTAGATATGCAGAATTGATGGAACTCTTAGAAATTAGAGAGAATGCATCCCAAACAATGGAGAAGGATCAAGATTTGATCAAGAAAAGATTTGATAGGAAAGTTAAGGCTAGAACTTTCTAAGTTAGAGATTTAGTGTTGAAATGGGATGCAGACCGAGCAAAGCCAGGAAGGCATTCAAAATGTGATGCCATTTAGAGTGGCCCCTACATGGTCACAAAATGCAAGGACATAAATTCCTTCCAATTATCTACATTGGATGGTGAAGAACTGTAGATTCCAGTTAATGGAATCCATCTAAAGCATTGCTACTAGAAGGGAAACTTCTCACCTTGTACATATTAGCTTAAATTTCTTTCATTACTCTAAGTTCCTATGCACATTGTTTGTTGTAGCTTAGATTTACGTTTCACTAAGTGCTTTGGCACAATTTTTGTTGTTCCAAGGATGCATATTTTGCAGGTCATGTTCTAGACCAAGTAATGTTCTACTCTCACAATCTTCATTCTAGATATTTTCTATGAGTTGAGAGTAACAAGCAAGTTAAGTTCATGACTCCATTTCCCAATGGATTTCTTCAGGAAGCTGATCATTCGTCTGGCAGGCAGATGACCTCTGAGAGTTGCCAAAATTGTTATCCAAAATGAGCCCCATGCTTGTGTTGGCTAACTTTCCTTCTTTCTTTCCTTCCTTGTGCTTTAGTATCAAATTTTACACATTTCAAGACTCTAATTTTTTCTGGAAAGAGCTCCATCAGATAGAGAATTTTCTCACCTTTCCAGAAAGGTAAAATTTTCCTCCTAACTCGTAAATTTCGAGTTATGGCCCGGTGGAGTTTTTTGGGAAATTTTTCCCTAGGCAGGCCCACAGCTAATGAAATGGTGCCACGTGGTGGTAGAGGTCGGGGCAGCAGAGTGAAGTTATAAAATTCACCAAAGTGGGAAAAGGGTTCAAAGGAAAAAACCGGCCCCGCGGGCCCACGGGGGAGGATGGAGAAATTTGCAAAGGCTCGCCGAGCAATGGGGATACGACACGTGTCCAGTCAATGGCAGAAGTCGAGGGCGGTGGAAGGATTTGGTGAAATTCTCCAAAGTGTAAAAAAGTTCCAGGGTGAGGAATTAAAGTGCACCTCCAGTGGAACCAGAGAGTGACACGTGTCACCAGGAGAGCGGAGCGCGGGGGAATATTGGGAAATTTTCCCAATGTGAAATCAAAGGGAAAAGATGAGGTTTCAACCCGTGTTTCATCAGCAATGGAAGGTTCCACATGGTAGTGGAGCGGCGGGGCATGGGGAATTTTTGGGAAATTTTTCCAAACACAAAAAAGGGAAAATTTTCAAATTTCAGCCCGCGAACCCATTTTTTCCCTAAATTTGCAGAGGGCCATATCTTTTGATCCAGGGATCAGATTTTTATGTTTTTTATGTCATTGGAAATCTGTTGAAATTATCCACATGATGTACCATTGAATTTTGTTTTTTGGTGGAGGTTACTGGGAGAAAAATGGGAAAACATCTTTGGCATGCAAAAAATGGAGAACTGACATTCAACTACCAAAATTAATGAAGTATGGGTTGTTTTTTGGATCTTCAAAGAAAGGTACTTTGGCGTATGCATTTTTTCATGAAGCCCATCATTTTGTAGGTGAAATTTAAAGGGATTTGATTGGTGGTTGAGCTCATAAATCATTTTCCCACTTTTTTTCTTTACCTTCATTCTGGTTCGCCATTTAAAGCTAGTTTTGGCTCATTTGTAAAGGGTTGGACGTTTTTGTTCTTACAAACTCCCCTCTTCCCCTTGGCATGTGAATTCAAGTAGTTTCAGACCTTCCATGGAGATTGTGACATGTTTTTTGCCTTTCTTCCATTGTAATGCATCGTATTAAACTGGGAAATGGTAATGCATGTTTTGTGAATGATCCTTCAATCCTCCCATGTGTTTATCATTGCCTTATGATATTTCATTATAATCTAGAAATTTGTGCATGCTTTGGTGTTACATCTCTATGATCTGTGTTTAATTGTAAGACAAAATTTAATCACTCCTTTGGTGTATCACCGTTTTTACTTAGTTTTATTTCTTTTTTGCATCCTTTACCTCTATCCCCTTGGAATTGAGACTAGAATTTAGAATTAAACCTCTAAAAAATTCATGCATACACCTAAACAGAGGAGTAAGAACCAGATTTCTCTAGAAATTTTTCTCATCTTGCAAGGTCCTACACCGTGGAGAAAATTCAATGTTGTGGAATCACACTAAATGACCCAATTCTAGACTATAAATCTGGAGGTCATTTAGGGGGTGCTATAGATTTGCACTAACACTACCCTCTCTCGCTATTGCAACAAGAAAAATGAAGAGTTTTAGGCCAAAATCAGGTTTGGGTGCTGCAAGAAACCCTCGTGGTGAAAAATGAAGATTTTCTCATAACTTGCAAACAAGTGGACAAAATCCATTAAAATTTTGACCACATATCTTCGTCCCAAAAAAATTCAAGATGAAAAAAATAGAAATTTAAAAGGTTCCTCTAATATTTATTTTCAATGTTTTCAAAATTTATGCCCTAGACCCTTCTTCTATAGTTTGACGTTGATCCGAAAAGTAGGTGAATCAAAGATGTTAGATGAAGCATCTATAGAAAAAACCCATCATAGAGAAGTTAATTTTTTATCAATCAGAGGTGGGAGGAAAACATTAAAATATCTCAAGGATCCATTAATGGCTTCCTTGGTATCTCCATGCCCAAAGCTTTTGCTAGGAAAAAAATCATTTTTTATTTCTGAGCTTTCCGGTAAGCGAATCACACTGAAAATTGGATCACGAGATCATGATGAATCCAAAATTTTTGTTCCCATTGCAAACCGATGAAAGTTTTCCCACTTACTAAAAATAACATATTCTATGCTTCCCTACATGCTAAAAATAGTAATTCCCATGAGTTGCAAGTTTGATCATTCTGGACTGTAAGGAAAGATTGCAAAATGAGAAACAAAACAAAAATGAAAATTTTCACATAATAAGAGGTCCCTGAAAAACAACCTGTTAAAAATAGAAATGTGTTAAAAAAATACATCAGTAATAGAAGAGGATGGAATGTGCTAGAAGGTTCAAAAGGTGAAATGAGACCAAAATAGGTTATATGTCCTAAAATGGTAGGTTATGATATCATACTCTAAAAATAGAAAGTTTCAGTGTTGAGTGTAGAAAATTGTATATGGCCTCATTCTCACTCATATTTCAAATTTTTGGCATCTTCATGGGGTTGTAAGATGGTTTCATGGGTCCAAAGTAGGAATGAGAACTTCACAGAGATCCTATAAGCAGCAACCTAAGTTCAAAGGTGAAACAGTGCATCGCAAGGTGCAATGGGTGGATCCATCTACATCACTCGGGGAGTTGGTGAATGTAAGACCAATGACATATGAAAATTCATCAATCAAGTGTCAAGGAGGATCCCCATGAGAATCACCTATGATCATCATTAGTGGGGGAAAAAATTTCAAAGAGAAATCCATTGGAACTTTACATCAGTGTAACAATGTTACAGAGGTCATTAGACGACAAGATCGTCAGCTTCAACTTCTTCAAGGAAGGTCCTCATCAGTCCTTAGGAGCATTTATTCTTTCCCCTCTTTCTTATATGCCCTTTATAATTCTTCGTTGGGTGTAATCATTATGTTTCGTCTCATTCACTTAAGTGAATTTAGAAAGTAACATTGTAAAAGTCCCTTTATTTATAAAAAGGGAACTTATTTCTCACTTCCTAGGAAGGTGAAAAGTTGTGAGTTGAAAGATACAATGAAGAGCCATGTGGGGGGTAGGTGAAGAGTCAATCCACATTTCCATAAATTGGGATGGCTTCTCCATTCCAAAGGATCCTGAAAATTTTGTACTTTTTGGAAATAGGAGATTGTGTTTGTTAGACTTTGTGTCATCAATATACATGAAATAAAGTTATAATTTCTTCCACTTTCTTCTTTTCCTTTTCTTTGTACAACTTGTGTAAATGTCAATCAAGGAATAGAGTTTCTATTTTCTAAGATGTATGAATGGGTGCAGCTTTGTATGCATAGTTTCCTCTCATCATTGACGTAATAAGCATAATTATTATAAGCATCTTGTGTTTCTTATAGTTCTCTATTTTATGCAATTTACAAGCATAGTGATGCAAGGGCTCTATATTTGCGGTAGATGAATATGAGAAATTGGTTTCTGGGTTTATCTATCTCACTAGATAATTTCATTGTGATTTCCTCTATATTGAATGTTGAACTATTTCATTTATTGGGTGTTAGCTCTGCAATTTTCATACTCACGATAGTAATCTTCCTTTCCTAATTTATCTTCTTCCCCCTCATCATTGTAATTTCCTCCCTGATACCCTGTACAAGAACTTTTCCATAGGTTCAATGGAGTGTTCTTGTGTGATCTCTGGCCAATGTGGCCATCCACATCTTTTATATTGGATTAGTATTGATTTACTTTCAATAATAGGAGTTGTACCATTCAATGTAGAGGGGCGTAGCCACATGAACGTTGGTGGAGAAAGTTAATTTTCCATACTGAAAAATTTTCTCACTAACAATTTTTAGTGACTCTGTTGGAAATATATTTTTCCAAGTGCAGCTAAAAAATATCTCTACCCAAAAAATATAAAAAGGATATGTTTAGAAAACAAAAAAAATAGATTTCAAATGAAAATCATTTTTGAAGGCGACTCTATCAAGGAATGAATCCCTGTCACATTTTTTTCCCACGCACAATGAATAAATTTCCAAATTGGAGTGAAGTACCAATGAGTGACAATGAAGAAGAAGATCATGACCGAGAAAATAAGATTGTTGTTCAACCCTCATTCTGAACCAATTCTTGTAAAGAAGGAAATTAGAGGATGACAGAAGGTTATCTTTCTTCAAGAAATTACATGTCTATAAAGATCAAATAAAGATGGGGTATAATTAGGAATATTTCATTTTATTAAAGGAAAGAAAATGTGAATTCCTGAGGTAGACAATTCATAATGCAAGAGATTGATGAAAAAGATGCAAGGGATGTACAAGACGTTTTATGAAATCCATGAAGATGAAGAATCTATTGAAGGTAATAATTTCAATATCACACAGCTAAATTAAAATTTCAAGGCCATGTCTTTCATTTCACTCCCTTGGGATGTTTTCCTTACATATATAAATGATGAGATTACATTCTTGAAAACTAAGAACATGCAAAGAGTAATGAGCATTGTACAATGGGATTATGAAACTCAGACCTACCTCGAAGTTCTCAAATATGCCAAGGCTCTACAAGAAATGTATGAGCAAGTTGAAGAACTCCATAGTGAAGAAAAATAAGAGGATATTTTTCCTATGGAGGATGATGGTACAATATCGACCGAAGAAGACTTTGTAACCTCACACAACTCACTACAAAATTAAGAACATTGTCCTTATTTTTCTGATCTCTAGATGACTTCCTTATATACAGTGATGAAGAAATGAACATTTTGAAAAGAGAATATGTGGAAAAGCTTCAGAGCATAATAGAAACAAATTATGACCCCGAAGCCTATCGTGAAATTTGGAGGTATGCTTTAGCTCTACAAAGAAGGTATAAATACCTTGAAACACTTCGTGTTATCAAAAATGAAGAAATTCAAGAGTATCCTGATGAGTGTCCATACTAGATGGTGTTCATCCCTATAATATTCTTGGATGCTCTTGAATAAGATCTTATTGTGGAACCTTCCTACCAAAACCAATGCAATGTCATAGAGGACTAGGTAAAATACATGAAAATGGAACTACTATTCATCAAATCATTCTAGCTCAAGGAACAACCCATCAGAGGAGAAATGAATTCATGAGAGGAAGATCCTTGTATCATGATGGATGATTTAATGGTTTCCAAAGACTTCACCAACAAGAAGAAAGTACAAGATGATGAGTTTGAGGTAATCATGGATAATCTCCTTTCAATTTTGATACTTTAATTAATTATGGAATGGAGATATGTGAAGAAGTGAAAGAAAGCCATACTGTATCATGGACCAAGGATAATGAATTTAAGATGGTCATGGATAATTTTCCTTCCTATTTTGATCTTTCGAGTTATTTAAAATTTTGAATGAATAAATGGAGACAATTGAAGAATCAAATTCCCTTCCCGATTCAATCATGGATGACCGAATGGGAGAGGCCAATTTTATTTTCGAAGCCAAGGAGAATAAGCAGATTGAGAATAAACTCCTTGAGGAATCAACTCTATTATTCATACTCGAGGAGCATTGCATTGATTATCATGGTAAATTTGAAGTTTTTCATCATCCATGTGAGTAAGAGAATTCAATAATGGATGATCAAGATGCATCTGAAAATTCTTCCCATACTGCTATCCCAACATGGTTCTCTGCTTCCTACTAAGAGGAGGATGATATGGATTTTGAACTTGAAGGATTAACCTTCCCAAAAATCATGGACCTCTTCTCCTTTTTAGAAGGTGTCATGAATCAAGTATGTTCATGCTTGTAAGGAAGTTAATCTTGGGCAACAAAAATAATGGAAGGGGTTAATGAGGATGTTCCAAATGAATAATGGGTGTGTATGGACCCTATTTTCAAATGTCTCCTAGAGGCACCACATAAGAGTGAAGATGATTCTATGGTGAAATTGGAAGGGCCATCTATGCAAGACATCTGGAAGGATGCATAAGAGATTGAATACCCTCAAATTAGTATCAAATTCCTAGCTCAAGCTATGGAAATGCAATACATGTATGAATCAATTTGTGTTGCTCACTTTGATATGCAAATGTTTGATGCTGAGATGTAAAATATCTGGATGATCTTGATGACTTTCTAAATTCCTTGGTTGATGGGAGGGAATGTGAAAACATTTATTTTTATTTCAAATCATGTAAAGAAGTTCATGAGTGCAAAATAAGGAAGGTTAATGAATATCCTTTGAAGGTACCTAATCTTGAAGACAACATCTCAACCATGGAGGAATATAGTAGGGAAAATATCGAGCCAATATGCACTATAGTGAGTTTTTCAAAGAAAAGTGAAAATTTGTAGGAGCCTTGTGAATGTATTCAAGATTAACTTATCACCGTTGGAGGATCCACCAATGTAGAATAATAATTCATGTTGCAAAGTTCACTGAAGAATGAATAATTCCTTAATGATCAAATAAAATATTACAGTTGTGAAAATAATTCCAAAACAAATGTTGAGTGGATGAGTATGGGAAAAAATTTCTCTAAACATCAAGCCAAGGATGCACAAGAATTTTCTAAGAGAATTCAAAATCATGTTATACTCAGCATTCCCAAAAATATGATTGGCCCTGAACACATTTCCATGGTGCAAATATTTCTCAAAGATGATGAAGACGTTCAACTGAGTGAGGTAACCTCTATTATTAATATCAATTTTTCAAATAAACAAAGTGATATGTATAGAGAAGATATATAATGGTAGGAAGATCAATTTTTTCTCACCAAAGTGCCTCGCTAGTTCAATAGATATCCCCATGCTGAAATCCAAGGCTAAATAACATTTTCATGACAAGATCACCTTTCCCACTTTTGAAGACATGGAGAAATTGTGTCTCATGATCACATGACATCAAGTAAATATTGTAATATATAAAGGCCCCAAAAAGGTGACAAAATATTCAATAGATGCAAGAAATTTCTTAGTATATTGTGAATATGAAGATGAAATATTGGGGTGCCTTCTTCTCATGCTGTGTAAATCCATCATAGGAGCATGGTATAATCATAAAATGACTTTTGTGCTTCAAAGGTCATATTTCAGTCTGTTGTTCCATGATGGCATGTACGTTTGTCAACCCGTTGTTGGGTATGTGTATATTATTTCCCCACCTTTGTAAATATCCCTACCATGCAACATAGTTTCCCTTTTTTACATTGTATTTTGTTTTCTATTTCGTGTGTTTCCATTCTTTTTGTGTGTGTCTCTCTCTGTGTGTGTGTGTCCAATAAAACAATTTGTGTAGTATATATTTCTAATGAATCTAAAGCTCAATAAATAAGCCACTGATATGTAAATTGACATTAAAATTGTGGAGTTCTCATGTCATGTCCTCACTGTGCTGAATACAAAACATGTCCCCAAGTTAGATTTAGTTGTTGTCATGAGTTTTTTCGAGGGAAGAATTCACACCTGAAAGTATGACAACAACACCCTACCTGAAGATTTTTGTTTAAAAGTCATCTCATGCCCTCCTACAGATCACCCTAATCCCATGTCATCCCTATCCCATCCTTCCAAGAAGTCAAATGTGTCGTGTCATCATGTCCATATGTGATTTAGTGATATCCAATCTATTCAAGAACCTCTAAGACAAGATATTTCAAGACATGATCTCTATGAATCTTAAGAAAAGGAAATTCTTCTGGTCTTCCTAAGGGTAGTGCACACACCTTGGAGTGGAACGAAAGACTCAAAATCATCATGGAGGATTATCATAGAGTTAGGAACATTTTACAACTATTTTTTGAAGAATCTAGGAATTTTCAGAAGTTTTGGAGTAGTTTATGCAAAAGTGGGTCCTGG
Organism: Taxus chinensis; assembly: GCA_019776745.2. NCBI lineage: Eukaryota > Viridiplantae > Streptophyta > Pinopsida > Cupressales > Taxaceae > Taxus > Taxus chinensis. Next base: position 560,778,747 of record CM034155.1, on the reverse strand, counting down.
AGAGTGAAGTAGTGCACAGTGCAAAATAAGCTCCTGAGCATTGGGAAACAATTTTGGGAGCTTCGTAAGTATTCAGAAGAAAAAAAAAACATCTTCAGAAATATAATTTAGAGATCTATATGATAGTGGTATCAAGTTTTTCACAACACTCAGGTAGTTATGGCTACAACCTATTTTCAACATGCACAACCTTCAATCCTAGAGAAAATTCCTATTTTAAAGATATTTTAGGAATAATCAACGTATAATACCCCCACCATTGTGTTCAAAAATAATTTTCCAAAAAAAATCATATAAATTAGTGCATAAAAAATCATCCGAGAGCTCAAGATACGCCTCCGACAAGTTACTTCACAAGGTAAAGGAGTTAGCCACTTTTTGGTGAAAAATTGACCAATCAGAAGGTGCCACACTTTTGCACAAAAATCATCCCAAAAATTTGGGATGGTTGGGAAAAAAAGTGCTCCCAACCTCATTTTATGTTCCTATAACCTCATATAACCTCCTTTGAGCCTAACTAATCCAGTTTATTCCCCATGCTTCGCTTTCAAGCCCTAACTCTATCCAGTCACGTAACACTCCTTAGCCGAATGGGGGAAGGGGCACAATTTTGTGCACCAAATATCCCAAATGTTGGGATGGATGGTGAAATAAAATTCTCCCCTCCCATTCTGGCCCTCAGTCACCCACATGACCCCAGAAGGTGCTTAAAGTGATTTTTTCTAGCCCCCCTCTCTTCCCAACTGCAAATCACATTGTGACGAATGAGCTAATAGGAAGGGGACCCAATTTTTTACACCAAACATATAAAACCTTTTTTATGGTTGAGAAAATAAAGTTCACACCTTCCCATATCATTAAAATATGTAATTTTTCCATTTTCATTGTTGCTTCCAGCTGTTTATGCTTCTTCTCTCACGCACGCACATGAAATTTGTTATTGTTAGATTTATTCTCCTTGCTCCATTTTTGCCACCTCTAAAGATTATCCATTGCACATCCAATCCATTTCCTATACTCCACAACTACTAAAATAATAATAAAAATATTTTTAGGCCACAACCATGTCCAGGTGTTGTCAGAAACCCTTGTCGTGAAAAATGAAGATTTGCTCATAACTTTCAAATGAGTAGACAAAATCTAGTGAAATTTTGGTCACGTCTCTTCCTCTAAAAATCGTTCAAGCTGAAAAAATTGAAATTTAAAATGTTCCTTTCATAATTAATGTTATTTTTTCAAATTTTATGCCCTAGACCCTTATTCTATAGTTTTGCATTGATCCGGAAAGCGGGTAAAGCCAAGATTTTTAATGAAGCATCTAGAGAAAAAAACCCATCATAGAAAAATTTAATTTTACTATCAATCATAGGTTGGGAGGAAAACCTTAAAAAATATCAAGAATCTATTAATGGTTTCATTGGTATCTCCATGCCCAAAGCTCTTGCTAGGCAAAAATTTCATTTTTTATTTCTAATATTTTTGGCGAGGGAATTGCAGTAAAAATTAGATCTGGTTGGAGTAGGGATATATCATTCACTTTGTGCCTGCATCCATTCATCAAATCTGAGGTAACATAAACCCTCCATATTATGAGTTAACTATTTTCTTTAATACTAGATCATTTATTTGATAGGGAATGAAAATATAGAAAAACAATTATAATAGAAAAAAAATGGCAGAGATTTGAAATAAAAAGTTAAATTTGGTTCTATAACACTCACAAGATCTTTGTATCTCTTTCAAAGTGTTCGGTATATACATTTCCTCTAGGAAGCGCTTACGGGTAAAGTCATTGTGACTACTACTACACTTAACGCCTAATATAGCCGCAACAACATCGTCTGAGCATCATCCCTATAAATCGACGGGGAGTAATAAGGACACAGTGCACCCACTTTGAGCCCTCCCATCCGTCTGTGAACAATTACACAACATAAATCCAGACAATAAAATTATTCGAGTATATAGTGAATACTTATTTGAGCCAATGTCAATAATCACACAAACCCCTTTTAGTACTATATTGGTATCACGTATCTAATTCTTTCACGTATGTTAATGCCTCTTTCATGTACCTACTGGTATATTGAGAATGAGAGATTCTTCCATGTACCAGCTGGTATATCAAAAGGGTGCGTATATAGAAAGGTTTGATATATCATGCTGACGGTATATAGATTGGGAGACCTTATATCTATATTAATAAGAGCCTTAACCTTTGTTAGTAAATTCAAACAATGGGAACCAATGTGCTTAAGTTATTTCTTCCAAACTCACAACTCCTAAGAGGAGATAATTATGTTGCATGGAAGGCTAAGATCAAAAAATAACTTGAGTTTGAAAAAAAATTTCTTGGTGAGAATGGTTCCGCAACCAGATCACTAGATGATATAGCCCAACAGAGATAGTTTAACAAGGCCAATCATAAGGCCAAAGTCATAATATTGTTTACAGTGTCTGATGACATGTAGCCTGACATTCGAGATTCCAAAAAAACCAATGAAGCGTGGGATAAGTTAAGCACTGTTTCTGAGGCCAAAAAACAAGAACATGATATTGAATTTATAGATTCAGTTACATACACTAAAATTCATGCCAAACGAGAGAGTGAAAGCTTTCTTGCTGAGAGTTACAGAATTGAGGGCTTCACTTCTATCCATGGGAGAGGATATTACTGATACAACTATCACTCCCATTGTTCTGAGAGAAATTCCTCCTTCTTATCACATTTTTGTGACAACACTAAACTTGTTAAATTATACAATTATATTTGACAAGTTAGTGAATCTACTGCAACAAGGAGAAGAAATGTATAACAAAGATGATGAAGAGGAGAAAGCACTATCTTCTCATCAGAAACAAAAAGGAAAAGAATCATATTCTAAAAATTCCCAAAAACAACATCAGTAAGGGGACAAGACAAAGAAATAATGTCCTATTTGCACAAGAGAACATGAGTTAAAAGATTGTTGGTTCAATACATACAAGAAAGGTCGATCAAGAAATTCAAGACCTCAAAATCAGAAATCTCATCAGGGGTAATCATACTACAAATAAGGGTAGAAGAAGGGGAATTAGTGAAGAAAACTCCATCATCATGCTAATGTAGCTGAACAAGGAGATCATTCAAAAAATTAGGACTTCTTATACATTTTTCGTTCCAGTGAACCATCCACATCATCTAGTGTTGTTTGGTACATTTATTCAGGAGCCACTCAACACATGATTAGGCACAGAGGCTAGTTTATCACCATCAGGGAAAAACCTTTGAAAAATCATGTTTTGTTAGGTGATGATTCTTCTTACATTATACAAGGATTTGGGAACATTTATCTACCTCTTAGTTCATGAAATTGTAGATTGACAGATGTATTATATGTCCCCAGGTTACTAAAGAATCTACTATCATTAGTCAGCTTCTAGATCATAATCTGACGATTGAATTTGATAGTCATTACAGTAAGAACGTGTGTTTGATTCGAGACAAATCAAGAGGCTAATTTTTTTTGTAAAATCCTCCAATGTGGGATGTATGTTCTAGCTTGAATTTGTACACATGGATGATTAGGCACTTATGGCTAAGAATTCTTCCTCTACAGAGTTACAGCGGAATCGGAGACTTGGTCACACTAGTTTTAAATATCTCAAAACACTTCGTCGGTACAACATGGTGAGAGGATTTCCATTTAGTAAGAAGGATACAAATAATTTTCCTAACTTCCTAGTAGGTAAAAAACACAGAGCTTCATTCCAAAAGAGTACTTAATGAGCTCTAGGTAAGCTTGATTTAGTTCATATCAATTTTTACGGTCCAATGCAACCTATTCATTCTAGATTTAAGTATTTCATGTTGTGTTGATGATTATTCAAGGAAAATGTGGATATTTTGTCTTTGTAATAAAAGTGAAGATTTTGAGAAATTCCAAAATGTCAAAGTGGCTATAGAGGATGAGACTGGTCATCATATAAGATATCTCCACTCAGATCAAGGATGGAATTCACCAAAATGAGTTCAAATCATACCTTCAATCTCACGGGATTTGTTGACAGATGCCTCCTCCACACATGCCACAAAAAATGGTGTTATTGAGAAAAAAAGTTGTAATATCATGGAAATGGTGTGTTGTATGATCGATGATTCAAAACTAGTGAGGAAATTCTGGGTAGAAGAAACAAAGACAACAATATATTTACTGAACAGAGTTCCCATAATTTCTCTTAATGGAGTGACACCACATGAAGCATGGTCAAAGCGGAATCCATTTGTTGCAAACCTTAGAGTATTCGAGTGCACAACCAACATGCACATACCCAAGCAGAACAAAAATAACTTGGATATGAAATCTCAAAAACTCATCTTCATTGGATATAGTGAAGAGGCTCTTGGGTAAAGATTGATATATCCATAGACCAGAAAATTCTACACCGGTAGAGATGTTGAGTTCTTTGAGAAGAAGGAAACTGTGTATCCCTTTCTAGACTCACCTGATGCAGATATTTTACCTGTTGTAAAAATAGAAGTTCATGTTCCTGCTGATGATGAAAGTGATGCTGGGGATGATGGTGATAATAAAATGGGACCATGACCCATGGGAATAGTATAATGTATGCCCAAGTGGTATACTAATATGATTCAAGACATGTAAAACTGGATGCTCTATCAGAAACATCCACCACTGGATCACAAACTCACAGTAAAGCATAAAAAGAGGTAAATTTTTATTTGATGAGTAGATTTGTTGAATCTGTTGAGTCCTCTACTGTCCAGGAAGTCCTACAGTCTAAATCTTGGAAATATTCCATGGATGTTGAATATCAGTCAATGATGAAAAAAAACACTTGGCAACTTGTTGATATTCCACCAAGGAAGAAACCCATTGGTTGTAGATGGATATTCAAAACAATGTATAAAGATGATAGGACCATAGACAAGTACAAAGAGAAAATGGTAGAAAAGTGGTATGCACAAAAGGAGGGTATATTATAAGAGGAGACATTTTCTCCCACATATAAGATCAAAATTATTAGGATGATATTTTATCTAGCTGCATAGTTTGGTTGTAAAGTCCATCAGATGGATGTGAAAAGTAACTTTCTAAACAGAGATCTACATGAAGAATTATACATAACTCAACCTAAGGGATTTGTCACACCTGGTGAAGAAATAAAGGTATGCAAACTCAATAAATATTTTTATAGCCTTAAACATGTACCTTGGGCTTGGTACATCAAAATTAATGAGCATCTCATTCAACATGGATTCATTAGAAATCCATATGATCCCAATCTCTACCTCAAAAATAAAGGAGGAGATATTGTGATAGTTTTTGTTTATGTCGATGATCTAGTTATTACTGGCAGCACAATGAAGATGATCGATGCAACGAAGAAATATCTTAATCGATCATTTTACATGACAAATCTCGGGCTCGTGCATTGTTGTCTTGGATTATAACTATGGAAGAAAGAGAATCACATCTGTGTTTCTCAGTTGAAGTATACCAAGACAACGATCGAGAACTTCAGGATGATAGATTACACACAAATTGCTACACCCATGGAGATGAGACTACAGTTATCTCATTTAGATCCATCTCCTTTGGTAAATACAACTTTCTATTGATAGTTGATTGGGAGTCTCATTTACCTAACTTAGACTAGACCGGATATCATCTTTGTAGTGAGATATCTTTCTAGGTTCTTGCAGGATACTAGAGGTTGTTATTAGAAAGTGGCAAGGTGGATCTTGAGATATCTCAAGGGTACATTGGACCTTGGTCTAGAGTACAAGAAGAATGATAACTTCTTCTTGACTGGATATTTAGATTCACATCATGCCGGCAACATTGATGATAGGAAATCCACTTCTAGATTTGTATTTTTTTTTGGATTTGGACTGATATAATGGGGAAGAAAGAAACAAAAATTTTTTTTTTGCTCTTCTACAGAAGTCAAATATCGTGCTACAAATGGAGCTGTCTACGAAGCGATATGGATACATTACATACTCGAAGGACTTAGAGTACCACAGGAAAAACTTACCACCATGTATATAGACAATGAAGGCATTCTCAAACTTTTTCACAATCCATTGTTTCATGAGAGAACCAAGCACATCGAGGTGTAGATTCATTAAATACGCGATCATGTCTTGAAACACAATATACAACTTCAATTTTTCTTAATAGCTGAACAATGAGTAGAAATCTTCACAAATTCTCTTACATGTGACAAGTTCAAATTTTTCAGAGAGTTCCTCTCCTCATCCCTTGAGGTAATACAAAATTAAGGGGAGGAATGTTAGGGTAAACATAGTTTACTTAAGTAATTATGCATTGTACCTTAGTTATTTAATCATTACTGAGGTAGTTTGGTCAGTTAGGTAAATAGGTAGTTTTATATTATTATTTTATTGTTATATTGTTTCATAACAATATTTTCTTGTATTTCATTTTCTTGTGCTTCACGGATGTATTTTGGAAGCTACTATAACTAGGTTTATTATTGGATAGTAGCAGCTACATATTTGTCTATATCTGGTTGTGTGATATCTATAAATATTACAGCCATCTCCATTGTACATGATTTGATTTAAGATCAATATATTGTGAGGCTTTCGTCCCTCTTCTAGAATAAATGGATTCTTAAGGATCTTAGTTTCAATAACTATTGTTCTGATAATGATTTATTTGTGAAAATTGATAATGATAAAATTATTATTATTGTTTTATATGTGGATGATCTATTAATTACTAGCAATGATCATAGTTTAATTTTGAAAATTAAAGCTAAATTTAAACAACGTTTTGAAAGTTTTGATCTAGGTTTATTGAATCATTTTAGGGATTGTTTTTTTTTATGATCATAACTCTATCATTGCATCTCAATCATATGCATGATATTTCCACCTCTAAACGACCTCTTTTATAAACTTCCTATACTTCCTCCATTTTGTAAAAGATCACTATATAGTCTTAAGTAAATGATCACAACATGTGAGTTTACTTATAATTATGAGTGAATAATTAGTTATGGGAGATCCTTGTTTTATAAAAGGCCCGATAATCTTAAGTTTTCATATGTAAAGCATTTTCCTGAGAATTAAATTGTGTGGGTATATCTATATGATTTTCCTTGTTTACATGCTAGCATAAATCATCATTGATGATTTATGGATTGTAAATCCCTTTATAGAAAAATAAAATTTGGCATACTTCCCCACTTAACATTAAGGGGGAGTGATGGGATATTAATATTAAGTGGGGTAAATATTAGGTGGGCCACCACTTTATTATATCCTTTAATATATTTATAAACATTATTTTAAACCTTTTTAATATAGGCTGTCAGGTCCCCTCTCAACTTATTGTGGAATTTTGGATTTATTAAATTATTTAAAATATGATATGAAATAGTGCACTCAAATGGGGCGAAAAAAATGTTACAATAAAAAATTGGAGAATCAATTTAATTCTTGTAATGTTTATGTGATTTTGTGTGACCCAGCGATGAAGTGGAAGTATTGGGTAAAATTTGTAAATAATTTATCAGTACAAGGAAAATGTTTTTTGTGTGGTTTTTCACCGCAAGAGTTTCCACACATAAATCTGGTTTTGCATAATGTGCATTCAATTTTTAAAATTTATATGTAGTAATTTTAATTATTTAAATGCATACCTAAACTAAAATCCTTAGAAAAACAAATTCAATGAATATCTAATTGTTTTATTAAATTATTACTTATCCTACGATTCCTAACAGAATGGTAGTCTAAGGAAAAATGTAAATATGTCTTTGAGCATATTCAAATAATAATAAATACTTAGATCTTGCTTTGCAGTAGAGTAAATTACACAAAATTCTACACTATACCCATCCAAGAAACTCACCAAATGCCAAAACGGGGGTCTTTGTTCATCAATACATACATCACAAGTACTTAAGGATCATACCAGGTTTGATCTTGGGTATGAGCTGGTAAAAGGTATAATGTGAAAATCAAATGTAGAAGATAGGTGAACTAGAATGTCAATTTTTTAAATAAACTACAAAAACTTTACAAGACGCTCCTACATATTATAATGCAAATGAAATTCAGATCCTGAAATGCATGAAAAACAGATCCTCCAACACCTCAAATTTAAATCCTTCAAATGAGGAACTATGCTAAATGGAGACCATGGTTATGATCCAAAGATGAATTTTTGTTTTGGTTTTTCTATTTCCTCTAGTAGATATGCATAAAACTTATTTAGCTTATAAATTTTTTTAAAACACCAAATTTAACTATATCATAATTATTGCACATTTATAGTCAATCCTAACATTTTTGGACATTCTGGATACAAATTTGAGGTCTGTTTCACTCCAAAATGTTACATGAAAAATTGACTTTAAATAAGAACTCACACACACACACTTCACCACTAAATTAGGGAAAAAAAACATAAACTAAGCATGAATGTAATTAATAGAGTGGAATTGAAACTACATATAGAATGAACATGTTGGAAAGAGTTAAACGATGCAAATTAATGACATATGTCAATGGATTCACATGTGGTCTACACTACTAGTACCACTGAAAAATTAGAAGAAGGTTGAACGTAAAAAAATTCTATCTCATATAGGTTACACAACATATCCTTTGTTTGTACATTTTGATAGAAAAACAAAAATTGAATAGACACAAATAAAATAATTGGGTCTCATGTTTCCTTAGTATACTTGAAGAAATGAAACATTGGTAGAGAGAAGGTTAGAGAGACCTCTTTCATAACCTTATCCAACACCAAATTATGTAGGGTTTTCCCCTTTGACATTGAAGGATATCTTATGCTCAATTAAATTCAATCAAACTATATCATTCAAGATAATATAATCTCATCTAAAATATTCCCACAATATCTCAACTACTTCCTAAAAAATGTGATTGTTTCATAAGTAATTTACTTACTTACATTATAAGTTATTCTTAGGTAATCTCTAAATACTCCTACTATTAGATCATTATTACTCACATAATAATAACACTACAGATACATAATATCTCTAGGGTGGTTGTCTCTCTGAGTAGGGCGTCAGGTACCTATCTGTATATATACCCAAAATATAGCTTGGAATCTATATTTATAGGCTACGCCACCGATTAGACAAGATATGATAGTTCAAGACTTGGGGCCCGGGCTCTCTAGGCATCCAGTATTCTCTATTCGATTCTAGGAACCGGGAAATTCATCCAAGTATTATTTTCTCCAGTTATTATTTCCCCAAAAAAATGTTAATGAATAAGTAAACTAATGTGAAAATTTAAGTCATATATTACCATGTGTAAGGATTATTTCGTAATACATTCCTTACAAACTTGGATGCTCCTTCATTTGTAATTTAATATTACATTCAAGATTTCATAAACTGGTTTGAATTCCTAAATCATACTCTTTTGAATGTTGTTAAACTATTAAGTTCTAATATTTATCATCAAAAGAACAAAGGTTGAGATAATTTTTAAAGAAATAATCTAAATATAATTCTCATACACTAGCAACCTACTAAGAAAGACATGATCAAACTCATTTCGATTCATAATTTTTAATTATAAAGCAATAAAAAACCATCCTTTGATGAGAAAATTTTATTAACTTTGACATATAATATTTTTTTATAAATGAATCTTAAAGATTCTTGATGCAGCCTAGAATTTACTAGATAACACCCTAGTCATGCTAGCACATTACTCAGCCTTGATTGAGCACTCACCCGAAGCATGCAAAGGAACCGGGTCCCTCTTTAGGGGTTGCTATAGCAGGAAGTTAACACGATGAAGGAAGAAACATATAGATTCATAACTAATCCATCATTCTATAATGGATGTTACCCTCATATCTATGAAAGAACAAGCTTAAACAATAATCATGTTTAAATAAATAACATGCACTACTCAACTACACATAGAATGACCACTTAGATTCAGCCAATATCTTTCATCTATTTAATAAATATAGAAGCTTCTTAGAGTATTGTCAATCTATACCAGTGCGCGTATAGATCTGATACAGTAATTCAAACATATCTATATATTCTCATATACATACACACACTCTGTATATTCTATGTTACACACACATATATCACACTCTTACATCCACTTCTACTACGTACCTAACATCATATATAGAGTGTGGGGAATTTCCCTTCACCTCTTATCCATTCCAGAAATAGGCCACATGCTATTGATAGCCACATGCCATTTATAAGCATAGCCACACAATGCAAGTGTGCTATCTATAGTCCTCTTGGAGTTAACTAAAGTGTTAAACCTATCCTCGGCTTGTCTACATGCAAAACACTTCGATTCTCTCCTCTAATGATAGAAAATGCATGGCACGCATGTCTCTGCATCGTTGGTGTGTTCCGCACACCATCTTCTAACAATATGTCCTTCATGCTCAAAATAAAATAAGTCCTGAAAGTTGAACTTGCCTTCCGCACATGTTTCCTTCCTATTATTCCACGCCCTTGGTTCCAGGCCTTCTATACTACGCGGGACTCCTTATGAGATCTTTGGCAAGTATTCTTTGATCAACAATTCTTTAGTTATACAAAATACTGAAATTCTCTTTACATTTTGGAATGCATTTCTTTCCATTTATATTAGTTCAAAATTTCTATGTGACAAAATATTTTGAAGGGAAAACTCAAAAAATCAATCAGAAGGATCAAATATAAAGTTTAGAATATTTACCCTAGAGGTATACAGTAGTCAAGACCCCTTTATTGACAAGTGTCAATGTTTTTTTGTAATATTTCTTGGTAAATTGTTATGGTGGCAATTTTTGGCATGGGCATCCTCATATAGCATTGACATTGTTTTTAGTAAATAAAAAAAATATGTGTCTAATATGATCAGGTAACCCTAGCTAGCATATAAAAGAAGGAGCTTTTAATTACAGTGTGTGGATGTATACCATACCGTGATGGAGAAGACACATTTTTTTATAGTTGTAGGTTCCCTTAGATATATCTCAAAAAAACATGTAATGATGTACAAGTGATGTGAATTGTTTGAATAAATGCCTAAAAGAAATGTTACCTAATTCACTGATATGATTATAGGAGATGCATAAAATGGTGTTGTTGAAAAAAATCTATAACCTTTCAAGAAAATATAGATGCAAATTTTGAAGCGACAATCCACAAAATGTGCACACACATCCATCAAATCATAATGGAAAGAAAATATTTTAAGATGTAGACATGTACATGAAAAATGTGGAGGCATACACATTACACATGAATTGTTAAAAAAAATTCCTTAAACGATTGTGGTCTTACATAGAATATATCATGATAAGAGGATATGTATATAATGGATTTAAGATATTCTCTAAAACTGTTTAACACAATGAATCACTCTCAAACTTTCCTTAGGATAGGGATTTTTTCAATTAATGCAGTTGCAATTACTCTGGAGGATATGTATGTAAACTCTTTAGTCATGGATCTATAATTTTAATTGTTTGACTAAATTCCTAAAATAAATATGGTCTGTTTGCAATGATCAAAGGATAGGCACAAAATGGTGTGCTTGAAAAGGATTTCGATATTTTTGAATAAGTACATCAACTAAATGTCATCTCATGGAATGCCTTGCTTGGAAGGTATGTACACAATGAGTTGGTTGAAAATTCATTGGAAATATTTATGAAAATGTATTTGGCATGTTTAAAACAAAACACATCAGGCATTCCCAATGTCCTCCCCACCTATGCCAAAATGGGAATTTCAAAACAATGTATGGACATATACCTGCTAGCTTTCTAATATAGTCATGTCCATAATATATTCATATTTACATTTCCTTTTAGATTTATTTTCCTATGGCTTGACCTATTTCTATTAAGGGTGTCACAAATTCGACTTGTGTATCACCACACCATAAAATCCCTAATTACTCCTATTCTTGCATAACACTTGTCCTGGCTAGATTTAAATGTCAGTGGTAACACATTTTCTATATTATTTGAGGAAAGAATTGAAAATTTTTAATTCATTGCATGAAACAATATAACATGGCATGTCACATAATAATTTAAATAAATAGGATAAAATTCATAGGAAAACATTTGTTGGCAACCATATCATTCCTGCTCTATCAAACCATCACCCAACCTAAGCCACTTCTATAAAAGGTCATGGGTGACCCTGTTATGGTCATGAAAACTATTTAAGGAGAAATTAGGACTATTGCACCAAATACAATGTACAAATATTCAATCTAATAAAATATCCTTTCCCAACATACTTGCATGTTGTGGAAAAATAAGATCTTTGTAATGAGGCATAATAGGAATAATATTTGTTGGATGTTATAGTTGTAGGTTCATTTTTTGATATGTATGTACAAAGTGGTGAAACATCCTTGGAAAATTTTAAATGCCAAAATGGGGGATTTAATAGATGGACACAAAGGGTTTGATTGAATGGAAAAACATGATATCTTTTTATGAAATATCATAGTTGTAAGAAAATGAATTTGGCTAGTGCAAATCCATATTCCACAATATTTTCCAACTCATCCTCTTATCTTGCGCCACAAATGTGAGCAATGGAGTAGGCCATGGACAACCATAAAAGAATAATGATAGCCGGTTTCTATCATATGCAATTAAAAGTTTCATAATAGACATGTATGTAATTTGTGGAAGCATGCATGAGGAAAGTCAATTTTTTGAAAAATGCATCAAAGAGATGTGGTCCCATGAATATTCTTTGACGCTGTAAACTTCATTTTTGTTTAATTAACATGTATCCATGATTCTTTAGTGGATGAGGGTCATAAATACTTCAATGTCATGATGTTACAACTTGTGTTCTTTTGTCAAAATTTTTTGTATATGTATGCATTATGGGATGAGGTTCATATGGTAAGGAGAATGATGAAGGATACATGAATTAAAAATATACTCTAGGATGTAGTGGATGTATTTGGATTAAATGCCATATAATTGTGTATGATTTTTCATAGGATACATATCACACCCATAGATAGAAGGTACCAGGAAATTTTCTAACTTCACATGTACTAAGTGTTTTGGGGGAGGAGAAAATTTTATTCCTATACCACCACTATGAATGAGGTAAAGCGGTCCCATCAATTCAAAAAATAAAAATATTCTTTTAGAGATTATTGGTAATGTCATGCCTAGTAATTTGAAGACACAAGAAGGATTTATAATAAGGTGCATTATAACACCCACTATTTCAGACACATAAGACGACATAGAAAAATATGGGACAACATTTTTTTGACTTCTCCAAAATATAGAACAACATTATAGGTGGTCAAAATGGTTACAACTAACTCTTCGAATAACTCAACACAACGATGACCAAAAAGGCAACAAGGAAACATCCAAAACCCTTCATGCATAGTTCACTTTTCTCTTTGACAAGGCACCACAAAATAACCCAACCACGATACACAGTCATCATTAAGTACACCCCATGGTGTACAGTCCTTTAAGGTTATGTAATTATACAAAAATGTCTTTCAAGATCTGAATTTACAATCTAAAAGATTCAAGTTTGATTCGAGAAAATTATTCTTACAAAGGTGAACTTATTACTTTTATACTGTTGACTAATTAGCCTGAGGAAAATTTTTCTGAATGAGGTTCAACTAAAGACTGGAAAAACTAGCTAAACTCACTTGATCAAAAGGGACACCTTCCATCTCTCACAAGGTTTCCTATTCACCCAAGTTATTGAATCTTGATTTAGACCTCCACAACACAAGGCGACGAGCATAAGATTCAACTGAAGTGGAATTCCATTAAGGTTTGAAACTACAACCTCCTTGTGCAAGGATCAACAATTAACCATGCTTAATAGAAGATTACAAAGTACTATGGAAAATGTTAGAGTGATAAGTTCAATTTATTTCATCATCATGATCTCTTTAGCTATTAACCGGACTTTCAATGAGACTTAATAGTTCATTTGGATTTGGGAAAAATCTTCATTTAGCAATATCTTGATTAAGTTCGACAAAGGATGCACATGGGGTTCCCAAAAAGGAAGAACAAGGCTTAATGTGTACTTATTCAAACTCCCCTACTAACTAAGATCTAACTATATCCCCAAAGGACAAAAATGGTCTTAATTTTTAAAATACTTAATGTTTCACAACAATGAGAATAAATTTAAATCTGTAGCTTAAGGTTAACGAGGGTGGATTCTTTTACACTGGTAGAAAACTACTTTCTTTCCTATTAAAGACTCTTAATTTTATCAACAAAGCAAAAATTCATTATTATCTTATTTATTTATTCATCTATGTATTCATTTTATTTTATATTTGATTAAATTTAGAAAAAGGATTGTCAACGCACGAACACATGCCTAGAATAGCATTGATGCCAATACAATAGAGGGTTATTAGACACAAAAATTTTACGACTCGAAAGAAGAAATTACCATTATTTAATGAGAAAAATAAACATGGCTATAACATTTCTATTCAAAATGGAAAATGAACCAAAGGTGTTAAAATATTCAATTGAACTTTGGGTAAGAAAAAGAAGGTAACAAAATAGGTCAAGCCATGCTACAACATTTTCATGACTGAGAAAATATCATAAAGAAAATACACATAACAAGCTGATGATAGAGATTTATTCCTCACAAAGATAATTACAAGTTTTGCTAAAAAAGGATAAGACAAATTTATTTCACAAATACCAAAAATACAAGGCAAGAGGCCTTCCAAACTTCATTACAAGCACCATTGCAAGATTTACAACACAATAGACATTATTACAAGGAACTTCATAAAACAAACCAATGAAACTTTTATCAATCTTTCCTTTTATCTACTCACACAATCGATCTGCACAAGTATTAACTTGAGTCAGTTCGCGAGAACTGAGCATGATAAGGTTACACATTGCAACAGTAAGCTATCATTTATCAATAACATGAAAGGAATGTTCTATTTCAAGAATGGATCAAAGCACAAACCACTAATAAAAATTCTTCACATGAGATAAAATATTTTCACCAGCCAAAAAGGAGGAATCCAAATATTCTAGTAAGAATGATATTCCAAAAAAATCAAGGCAAGACCTTATAGGTTCAAACAAAAAGGACAGAGTATTGAGATTTAAATCATGTAATACTGTGGATTATGTGAATGAAATCTAATACCCAATCCATCCATCTCAAAGGAAAAACTTGAGAAGTTAAAACATACTAGTTATGATCATAGACATGAAATAAACCAAGGTTATTCAATCCTTCTAGGAGGGAGGTTTCATAGTAATATGGGTTCGTAACCCTAAAAAAAATCTATAGTTTCAGTTTTAACCAAATATTTTACCACCTCCTCCTTACAGGATCCCTTAAAAATAAATACTTGCTAACAAAATCGAAACCACTCTTCAAATGCATTTAAAAGAGATTCACAAAAAGCCATTAATCTTAACAATGAACTCCATCATAATCGTCAAATTATCGAAATAATATAAAGGGAAAATAATCCTCAAATGTCATTAATAATTTTTAACAATTTTCTGACATAGGCCGGTAATGCATTTATATAATAAATTCCATTCGTAATCTCATGACAATCATCATGACATATCACCAAATTTCATGAGTTAACAAGAGTCCTATATCAATAATGACTACAGTAATCCCAAATAGAATTCAAATTTCTAACCAACACAGAGGTTGGGTCATAAACTTATGACCATTACTAATATGTTCACTAACAATCCACATAAATAAAAACAATTCCATCATGAATGAAAACTAACTACTTTCATCCGAATAACCCAATACTTATAAAATAATCCAAGTGCAATACCTGAATCTAAAAGATTCCATATTCAACTTAATGGTTTCAACAAAGTATAAAACAAAATATTACTTCCCAACCCCATTGAGCTGTTCGAAACACCTAACCATGTTTGATGAGCTCATGACTCCACATGTACACATGAAAGAAAGGACAAACAAACACACAACCAAACCTCTACATTCAGAGCCATCAAACCAATTTTTATTTTTGTGAGAGAGCTTAGCAACATAGTGTTATCAAAATTCATTCAATACACTTGTCTATGGGCATCGTACATTTAACTATATATAATACAACCACTCAACTGGTAAAACAGATTCTCATCCTTAGTAATGCAGAGATAAATTTCACAAATTGAAGAAATTTTCAAGAGCACAAGGTTATCAATTTCTAGAAGTTCTGTAAAGAAGAAGGTAATCAGGCTTACCTATAAGCTTATTGACAAGATAGTTACATCTATAACTTCCTTACCCTTCAATGCACTTTAAGAGAGATTACAATTCTTAATAGTATTCAACTATGTCATTCATAGCAAGAGAAAACACAACCAATAATAAAATAGATTCACACTCAGAAGACAAGTTTCAACACCCTATATCCCCATAAGGCGTTATTATTTCTCAGTTGTAAACAACCATTTCCTTCTTTTAGATTTTAGGGATCTATTTTAGCAAAATAACCTATGCATAATCCTTGAATGGATTCACCTATTGAACCCATTCACATTATTCACCATTTTCCTTAATAGGCATAAATCATAAAAGAAATCACGCAAGAACAATCCTCCCATAACTTCCTAGGAAAGTAATTGCAAAGTATGGAGAATACCCAGTCATATAATATTGTTCACATCCAACTAAATATAACAAATTAAAAAAATGTAGTTTTTCCCTTTTGCAAGCTAGTCATCCAAAAATAATAATGATTCAGAAGAAGGAAAACAAAGGGATAACCAGTACACTCGAGGTAGTAAATAAACAACCACAAAAATCCTTTTCTAACCAGCATTTTAGGGAGGAGAAACATTCATTTCATGAAATTGAAAAAGGGTAGTAAAAATATTATAAATTTTAGACTTAACATGCCTAATTTTAAATGCCATTTTCCATGGCCATGTACTAGCAGATCTCCTCCTCCAAGCAGTCCACATGGCCCACACTTTCATTGGTCCTTCACTCTTTAAAAACAACAAATGCTCCCTTCTAGGAAAGGCCACATGGCCAACTACAAGAGCAAGGAAAGAACATACATCGAAGCATAAGAGACAACACATTTTATTAGCTGAAGTCACAGGCATCACAGGAGTTATGAATATAAACATGGAGGGATAAACCCAAGGTGAGATAACTATGACAAAATTCTTTAAAGAGATGTGGTCCCATGGAAACACAATGACTATAGAGTATGCCCAGGATGGCCAGCAAGAAAAATTCTTACATAGATCTCTCTTGCTAGCATGAGTAACCAGTCCAAAATTAACATCTTGAAACAAGGTAAGGAAATCCATTCATGCAATATGTAACGCTGCAAAAAGACGACGCCACGCTCAAGATGATGACGACGAAGAACTTGCTGTCACAAAAATACAACCCAAAAATGCGACAATTTTTTTTTATAAGGTATTTGTACCTGCCCTTGACGGACATCAAAGGTTTTATATTTTACACTTGAGGTATTATATTCAATCTTCAGTTTGATTACATAAATACTATATGTATATTTAAAAACCTCAAACTAAGGTATACATGTATATATATCACCAGGTTTACATGTTTATAACCCAAAAGGTATGTTATTAACTTTATCATGATTCAGTTACGATTTAAACGAAACCATGTTTGAAATTTCCAAGGTTCAAGGTTAAGCCAACGTACAACTTGGTAAGTTAACGATAACTGACTCGACTATTACTATAGCAGGCAAATTTTAATATAAATACATAGATGGATCTCATCACCAATGGCGAGCTCCAAGGGAAAACAAGGTTAATTAGATGATCGGGTTCTTATTTTAAGGGTATCATGTTAAATGTCTATAACTTGATCATAGCGCCTATACAAAAACGTTAGGTTGCGAAGAACATAAGGGATACAAACAAGGTCATGCCATGGTGTGCGTGGGTAAACACTTTCCGCCATGAGTAAGTGTGATCGCCAGACATAAACTCACTTATGTCGAGCCCGTTTAAAAAAAAGAGAGCCGTAGTGAGACCCACGACATGCCACGTCCACGAGGCCAAGGATACATTTTAAAGGTAAGCGGCCAAGCATAAAGATTTCCATGTGGAGAAGTATTCCAAAGAGAGGTGGTTAGACAAGGTTGGGGGTGGGTGGCTCCAGCCACCTACCGGCATTAACTCCCTCTCTTGCGTGTCGAATTCCCACCTGCTGAGCTGCTCAACTCACTAGATTTGTAAATCTATTAACTACAAAGTCATCACAGTCAGCCTGCTGCTCCCCTATTGACCTGGCCGCGTGGAAAAAGAGAAAGAGGGGGGGTACAGGATGAGCTTCGGCACGAGAACAGGTGTTGCTACCTTCACCTTCATTGGGCGTCTGCAAGGTGTGTGTTTGGCAGGGAGAGCTCTAGGCATGATTCTTGGCCACGGCCTATACAGAGGTCGACCAGGCGGGCAGTATAGAGGCGTCTCCTTTTCTTTTCTTTTTGTTTCTTTCTGTTTGTTTCTTTATTTAACACACTCTTGTGCTGGATGGCAAAGAATCCCGGATTACATTACCACGAGCCTTTTGAAGCTTGGGCAGAGGATAAATGAGGCCTACGGACCTGGCCTGCACAGCAGCGACCAGGCAGCGGCATAGAGGCGTCTTGGGTGACTCCAACAAGCAGGTTGTCCAACTATATTGCTATCTGTTCAGTAATGACTGCATCCTCAAATTTGGGGTTCTCCTTCATGGTATTTTTATCAAAATCGATGGAAGAACACTCTCACTGTCACATAGTTGATTTAAAGAGAAGAAGACTTAGTACATGATCTAGGTCTGAAAAATATCCTATTGGCTTCACCTCCCAAGACATTTTCTCCAACATTGCATAGATCTCCTGTATCGTGTAGAGATAGATAAGCACAAGAGCTTTGCTACATTGACAGATCCCTTAATCAAGGAGTGTGCATCAGACCAAACAAGACTCGGTTCTATTTATTTATTTTTTGTCCTATATACAACTAGAAACTTAAAATGATTTATTTGTGGAAGAACAACGCATAGAGGAGGATCTGTTACATATCAGAATATTCATGTAGTAGTTCACTTTACAATTTAATGAGCATTTATACGTGTGTTTTTAGCACAGACTGCCTTGCATTTTAGGACAGTCTTGTGACATGGAAGCTTTACAGAGATGTATCCTTGTTTTACTTGTTTTATATGATATTAATGTATGGTTTTATATAAAATTTAGCATAGTTTGTTTGACAAATACATGATTATTCATGGACCTTGGGGAGCGCTGTAGACACTGATGCATACACAGGTTCCTTAGCTTATAAGTAATTTATATTATGTCTTGACTGAGTTCATAGTAATATTCCTTGTTAATATAACGGGAATACTATAGTATATTGTTACAAATGAAATTTAATAGTAGTAAATCCAATAGTTTTAATGACACTTAAATATGAATAGCATTTAGAATTTTAGTTTTCTTATTACCGAAGTATGGGTAAAGAACTAAATCAGCTTGGAACCTTTACATTAAAATCTCCTTCTACATATTTTAATAAGCCTTGCACGGGAATTCAAGAAGGTTTGATTTCATTTCCTTTTACGATTTGCAAATAGATTTACAATGGATTCATAAATGAAGAAAACATAAAAGAACTAGAGCTTACAATGTTTCATTGGCATATTAAAAGCCATTTTACAAAAAACTTAAGTCTTTCCATCAACTATACAAGAAGAGGTAATGCACTATTTTTCCAACCATTTCAATACATCACTTTCAAGTAACAAAAAAAAAATTTAATATATTTTCTTTTGTAATTTCTTTCCAACATTCCACAAGAGAGTTCAACAACATTTCCAATAAGTTTTAGAGTAAGAATTCCTAACATTTCAATACAACTTCCTTCAAAATCATGTTGCGACATTTCCTACTTCATGTAGAAACAAATTTACACTAATGGAAGCTAAAGAAAACAAAGCAATATTACATTTTTCCTCCACTCAAGGTGGGTAAATACATGGTGGTTTTACATTGTCAACAACAAAGTTCCAATGCTCCAAATATCAACAAGGTGGCTCCTCCATAGTTTTCTTGATTCACAACAAAATAAGGGGAGAGGCAACGCTCTCCTCCCAACCAAATACCCAATGGAGAAGAGAAGCCATCTTCTCCATTGGCCCCCGAGCCCCAACCACATCACAATGGGAGTGAATCCAACTCATGGAAACAACAAGATTCCACATAACTAAACATAACATTTCACATGCATTCCATAATTCTTCAAGACAAGAGAATCAACAACACAACAAGGGTAAAAAAAAACAATCACAACAACAAGTCACAAGGCTCACCAAGAAAGCCACAAGAGTAAGACATATGGGGAAGCCACTTATACCTCCCAATGGGAATGGGTGCCACCTAAAAGCCTCCAATGCAAACACAATACCCCTAACAACTCTTATGCCTCCCTCAAGTACCCCTTATCCCTCCATTCACTCTTATGCCTCCCTCAACTCTTATGGCTCCCTCAAAGTGAAACAAGAAGAAATGCAAGCATTTCTCTTACAAGGTGGGCACCCAACCCAAGCTCCCTCCTCAAGAACATGATCTCTTATGCCTCCCTCAATTAATCTCCCCATAGTCTCCTCTCACTCCCAACTTAGGCATTCTACCCATTCCCAACAAGCCTTTCAAACAACAACATTCAACACAACACAAAAAAGAATACATTCATATGACAAAAGAACATAATGCAAGCAAAGGGGAAGCTCCTACCTTTCCATGGTAGAGTTTTCTCCAAGTATGAAGTCTCAAATCCCTTCAAGAATCAAGCAAGCATCCACAAGCTCCAACAAAGTTCTCACAAGTATCCACAAGCTCCAAAAATTCACAAGCTTCTTCTAAATCCTCTCCTCCCAAAATACACAAGACTAAAAAAAATGAAACTTCCAACCCCCAAAACAAACAAGAGGCTCCAATAAATAGAGAAAAGAGAGGAAGGGATGATGTGGCTCCAAGTAGGATGCCACCTCCTTTTCCCTCCGCTCCACATCATTTGGTCAACATCAAATTCCAATGCACCATTAATAAGTGGTTGAAAGAAAGGCAAGCAACTTGCACACTCCAACTAAGCCCACTCCCTTAAAGGACAAAATTAAATTTGAAAGAAAGTGCAACTAATATTTTTACCCTTTTATCCCCCCAAAACACCTAAAAGACCCTAAATTTGGCCTTCCAACCCATAGGTAGGGTTGGCATGGGGTTTTAAGAGGTGTGGGACAGGTTTGACTTGTCCCACAAGTTTTGAAATTTGGCCTCAAAGGCCAAATTCGAGTTTCCCATGTGGGGTAGAGTGTGCTACACTCAAACTCAAACACACTTCAATCCACACAAAATCCAAAGTAAATCAAGGTTAATAAATGAACTCTCTTAGGTCACATCTTTTAATTAGTTTAGGAAAATCTCAAATTAACTTAATTAACCCACTACAACCCATCGCTAACAAAGGGGTAAACTCCAATCCAAGAAATATGAATAATAACATAAGTAAAAATTTCACTTACTAAGAGCAACACATACTAACATAGTAAAAAAAAGAAAATTTAAACAAACAACACATGATCCCTAGGTCACAATTTTCCCTTTACCAGATAATTCTAACACACACACAATTACTTGTTACCATGGTGACCTTAGCTGGATTCTTCTTGAATTCTGATGTGGTTGGTCTCCACTCCCCAGTATTGTTGTGAATATAATATACCTGCAGAACAGAATATACCTCCTTCGGCATGTTGGCTGCATTATAACATTCATGCCAAATATACAATATAATCTAAAATAATCAACACCTAATTCATTATCATCTATGCAAGTACGATATCACTTAACACTTTCTAGCACATTCTTATTCCACATTTCATTTATATCAAAACGATCATCACATTAGTCAAATTATCAAGTTCTACTCAATATGATTAAATATATCCCATTGCAGAATTAAGATAAATATCCCTGTCAAAAGTATACAAACATCATCATCAAATGCCCACCAGTAAACCATATGCATCATATAAAGATCAAATCAATAACAGTCCCATGTCAATGATATTTACTAGCATGCTAAAGCAAGAGGTCATAATAATCCATAGTGAAGTAATCAGTCTCGAAAACAACAAAGCAAAACGAAGTCGAAGGGAAGTGGGCACTACACAATAAGATGAGACACTTATGTCAAAATTTACAACTTCCAGCACCTAAGGATAAATGTATGCAAAATGTGAAAGCTACGTTAGGGACAGAGGAGAGTTTAACTAAGATCTAGAATCTCTAGAGAATTCACACGCTAACCCACAAATACACGCGACCCTCCATTTTGGCATTTCTAAGCACCACAACAACAAGAACTAGTCTAAAAGAAAAACCAAGAATATAATGCAAGCAGCCAAAAATTTGGCATATAGTCAGCAGAAAAAAAGCAATGCATGTTTCCCAATACTATAATTTAAGAAAAGGTAGGAGGCCACCAATTCCACCCACCCTTTGTCAGTTAAAAAAAAAAATTTAAGCATAAGGAAATTCAAATTGGCACCCAAACAACAAATTTCCATTTGATGAAGGGCCACGTGACAAGGGCCAAGTCAATGCTAAGGAGGTAAGGGTGGCAGTTGAAAATATTTATTTGAGAATTAAATTAACAATCCCCATCAAAGCTTGTGCCACACACAACCTCCCTATGCATTCACAAGTCAAAAACCAAAGGAGGAAGGAACCCAACACCTACGTCAACCAAGAAGGTTAAAAAAACATACAAACCGGCATGATGGAGAGAGCAAAAAAGATCATATTTTCCTTTAATTAAATGATTAAAACAACACGTGATCAAGGATAATCGAGCAAGGGGAAAAAAAACTAGGGGTTGATGTTCGAAAGTTAACACGGATCAACGTTTGACCATGGCGTCACAATGGGGTAACCCCTTATTCATCTCTGAACAAGGTTTGGTCTACGAGCATGATCATAACGAAACAACCAAAAATAATATAGAGATAATTAATAGAAAATATCGATAATAATCGACAATAAAGTAAAATAATAATAATATAAAATAATGGCTGATCGACAATTGAATTAAAAAAATATCATTATTATCATTTTTATTATTAATTTTACAACTAAAAAATTATTATTATTATTCATTTTAGCAATGATCGATAGTCAAGCTCGACAATTTGAGAACACGATTTTATTTTAATAGGAAAATTATAACGGACATTGCGGGGGCTAGTAACTGGAAACATTGACAATGACACAAGCAGGCATGACAAAGAGGGAGATACTAATTATTCTCTGCGACAAGGACAAGGCCAACTAATGATCAATAGAAGCACAACAACATTTGACGGTTAGCAACAAGGCCGCCGAAGAATGAACATGAGTAACGTTGAATGGGGCATTAAATTCTCCTCCCCTTAAGAAAGCATCATCCTCAATGCAGCATAACACTGAAGGAAGGAAAAGTAGTAGGCAATGAAGAATAGAAAAAAATGAAAGATACACCCTACGGTTAATATTTCATTCGTTAAAGCATGGACACAGTGTAGCCTTAGAAACATTTTGGCATTTTTAACTTTGAAAGTTCTGTGAAGATTGGCAGTTCTATGAAGTTCGGTTAATTAGAATCTTTCCAATTACATTATCCTTAATTCAAGTTGTTGAAAATTTCATTTTTGTAGAATTTTTAGTTTATTCATTCTTATGGGTGCCCAACATGAACTGCAATCACAACACCCTACCAGGTTCATACACAACACTAAAGATTCACAAGCATACTTTTACATACTTTCATGTCTATACCACATCACAAAAGCTTAACCAAATATAGAATAGAATAGACTTGGTCCACAAACATAAATACTAGTCACACATCTATGACTGACATACCATACCCGAACACAAGTGTACTACAACAACCTGAAATTTCCACTGTTCCACATATGAAGATTCTACATAACTCAAAAAATAGCTACATGTACATATAGTCAACAAGGGAATCAATGCCATATCCACAACATCACAAAACATATCCAACTAACATGAGTAACACTTACATCATAACACCATAACCAAAACATCATAAAAAAATTTCATACCTTCTAAGCATCAATCACACACACACACACACACAAATCACTTATGCCTCCCTCAATCTCTTATGCCTCCCTCAAGGAGGCCGGTTTCTTCTATGGCCCTAGGCACATAGAGTCCAGACACCCCTAACCCAAGTGACATAATAACTCATGGTTCAATAACCTACTAGTTATATGTAACTCCTTGGAGCTTACCCCCATACAACGAAGTGGGTCTATAGGTCCAACCATTCCATGGTGCATCCCATGACCCTATTCCACACATCACGACAATAGAACCAACATAGCGATCCGATCCAAATGCCAAGTGGAAAACTACAAGCCTTGGGCAAGGCGGTAAAATATTAGAATTTAAAAGAATATCCAAAACCAAACAAAAAAAAAGGCCAAATAGCCATAGTTAGTGTCAAAATCCGCATGTTGGTACCAAAAACCAAGGAAATGCCCAAAATATAAAACATGGCAGTTAAGAAAACTATTGTTCCTTGCATAAATAAAATAAAAAGTTCAATTTACGAATAAAATACATATATGAGAATAGCACATTATGGTGACTATGTGGCTTTAACTGGCCACCAAGGGGGTACTCAACAAGTTGCTGGTACTCAGAACATCAAGCCTCACCTTGTAAAAATAATATATCAATAATGCAAGTGTCATCATATCTATCTGAATCATCCCACCACCACTTCGACAAGGCTAAACATAGTGATAGCTACACTTAGGTTGCATCCATACAAAACCACAAGGAGAGAGAGAGAGAAAGAGCATGGGTCATCATCTGTTGAGCCTAAGGTCAACCCGAGTTACTAGCCCATGGTACACATCCACTCACTCCAAACATACACTCTTACCGATTTCCCTCAGGGTCAGTTAGCATAAGGTTCACAATATAACATGCAACTACATCACTAACAAAATGGTGGTTCACACACATTAACCATATCATCTTACGCATGACACCAATACATGGTAAGTCACATACATTACATTCACAGTTTACCACATCACCACATGCTGCACCCCAAGTGCAATC
Organism: Taxus chinensis; assembly: GCA_019776745.2. NCBI lineage: Eukaryota > Viridiplantae > Streptophyta > Pinopsida > Cupressales > Taxaceae > Taxus > Taxus chinensis. The sequence goes on along the minus strand of CM034155.1, from coordinate 560,753,516 downwards.
ACTATACGATAGGGATCATATACCCACCATATGTCCCTTTACGACATTAATCATTATATATCACATGAATTACAATTATGATGAGAACAATTACAACATACATTCAACTGCCATATAACATGGGAATATACACATTTTTATACAGATGATAATGACATCATTAATTACAAACCAACCTTGTCGTATAACATATCGACACACCCAAACATCACAAATATCAAAAGGATCCAACACTTCGCAATCAACAATCACACTTCTTCCACACACACAACAAGACAATGCTTCACACCCAATTTCACATAGAATTCTTGGAAGGGAGAGAGAGAATAATCTCATCTCTAACACATCAACATGCCATCAATTACGCACTAAGTGACATACACAACATGTGCGCTAACAATGTAATAATTACGACATAGTTCACATCACTTTTAAATCACATTACTCTTTCAAAATCCACCACTAACATGCAACACCATCTGGTAATACCATCATAACTCCAATATATCCCAGAGGTTCGAGAGCATGAACCTACACTCTGATACCAAGTGTAACACCCACTATTTCAGACACACAAGACAACATAGAAAAATATAGGATAACTTTTTTTTTGACTTGTTCGAAGTATAGAACGACATTACAGGTGGTCACAAAGGTTACAACTAACTCTTTGAACAATTTGACACAATTATGACCACAAAGGCAACAAGGAAACATCCAACACCTATCAAGGACAGTTCACTTTTCTATTTGACAAGGCACCACAAAACAACCCAACCATGATACAGAATCATAGTTGAGTACACCCCATGGTGTATAATCCTTTAAGGTTATGTAATTACTAAAAAATTTCTTTCAAGAACTGACTTTACAATCTAAAAGATTCAAGTTTGATTCAATAAAATTCTTCTTACAAAGGTGAACTTATTACTTTTATACTATTGACTAATTAGCTTGAGGACAAGTTTTCTGAATGAGGTTCAACTAAAGACTGGGCAAAACTAGCTAAATTCGCTTGATCAAAAGGGACACCTTCCATCTCTCACAAGGTTGCTTATTCAACCCAAGCTAAAAAATCTTAATTCAGGCCTCCATTTCACAAGGTGACGAGCGTAAGATTCAACTGAAGTGGAATGCCATTAAGGTTCATAACTACAACCTCCTTGTGCAAGGATAAACAATTAACCACACTTAAGAGAAGATTACGAAGTACCATGGGAAAGGTTAGAGTGATAAGGTCAATTTATTTCATCATCATGATCTCTTTAGTTATTAACCAGTCTTTTAATGAGACTTAATAATTCAACTGGATTTGGGGAAAAGCTTCATTTAGCAATCTCTTGATTAAGTTCGACAAAGGATGCACATGGGGTTCCCAAAATGGAAGCACACGACTTAATGTGTACTTATTCAAACTCCCCTACTAACTAAGATCTAACTATATCCCCAAATGCCAACAATGGTCTTACTTTTTAAAATACTTAATGTTTCACAACAATCAGAATAAAGTTAAATCCGTAGCTTAAGGTTAACGAGGGTGGATTCTTTTACACCGCTAGAAAAATAATTTCTTTCCTATTAAAGACTCTTAATTTTATCAACAAAGAACAACTTCATTATTATCTTATTTATTTATTCATCTATGTATTCATTTTATTTTATATTTGATTAACTTTATAAAAAGAATTGTCAACCAACTAACACATGCCTAGAATAGCATTGATTCCAATACCATGGAGGGTTATTAAACAATTTTTTTTATGACTCTAAAGAAGAAATTACCATTATTTAAAAAGAAAACTAAACACGGTTATAACATTTCTATTCAACATGGCACATGAACCAAAGGTGTCAAAAGATTCGATTGAACTTTGGCTAAGAACAAGAAGGTAACAAAATAGGTCAAGCCACGCTACAACATTTTCATGACTAAAAAAATATCATAAAGATAATACACATAACAAGGTGATGATCGAGTTTTATTCCTCACAAAGATAATTAAAAGTTTTGCTAAAAAAGGATAAGACAACTTTATTTCACAAATACTGAAAATCCAAAGAAAGAGGCCTTCCAAAATCCATTACAAGCCATTGCAAGATTTACAACACAATAGACATTATTACAAGGAGCTTCATAAAACAAACCGATGAAACCTTTATCAATATTTATTTTTATCTACTCACAAAATCCATCTGCACAAGTATTAACTTAAGTTAGTTCATGAGAATTGAGCATGATAAGGCTACACATTGCAAAAATAAGCTAACATTTAACAATAATATGAAAGGAATGTTCTATTTCAAGAATGGATCAAAGCACAAACCACTAATCAAAATTCTTCACATGAGATAAAAGATTTTCACTAGCCAACAAGGAGGAATCCAAATATTCTAGTAAGAATGATATTCCAAAAAAATCAAGGTAAGACCTTATAGGTTAAAACAAAAATGCTAGAGTATTGAGATTTCAATCATGTAATCCCATGGATTACGTGATTGAAATGTAATACCCAATCCATCCATCTCAAAGGACAAACTTTAGAAGTTAAAACATACTAGTTATAATCATAGACACGAAAAAAAACAAGGTTATTCAATCCTTCCAGGAGGGAGGTTTCATAGCAATATGGATTTGTAACCCTCCAAAAAAAAAATCTATAGTTTTAGTTTTAACCAAGGAGTTTACCATCTCCTCTTTATAGGATCCCTTAAAAAGTAATACTTGCCTACATAATCAAAACAAATCTTCAAATGCATTTAAAAGAGAGTCATAAAAAGCCATTAATCTTAAAAATGAAATCTATTATAATCATCAAATTCTCTGAATAATATAAAAGGAAAATAATCCCCAAATGTTGTTAATAATTTTTAACAATTTTCCAACATAGGCCAGCAATGCATTTATATAATAAATTCCATTCGTAATCTCATGACAATCCTCATGACGTATCACCAAATGTCATGAGTTAACAAGAGTCCTATTTCACTAATGACTACATTCATCCCAAACACAATTCGAATTTCTAACCATCACAGAGGTTTGGTCATAAAATTATTACCATTACTAATAGATTCACTAACGATCTGCATAAATAAACACAATTCTATCATGAATTAAAAGTAACTACACTCATCCGAATAACCCAATACTTATAAAATAATCGAAGTGCAATACTTGAATCTGAAAGATTTTGTATTCAACTTAATGGTTTTAACAAATTATAAAACAAAACATTACTTCCTAGCCCCTTTGAGTTGTTCGAAACACCTAACCATGTTTGACGAGCTCATGGCTCCACATGTACACATCGCAGAAAGGACAAACAAACACACAACCCAACCTCTACATTCAGAGCCATCAAACCCATTTTTATTTTTGTCAGAGAGATTAGCAACATAGTATTATCAAAATTCATTCACAGCATCTATCTATGGGCATGGTACATTTAAGTATATATAATGCAACCACTCACCTATTAGAACAAATTATCATTCTTCATAATGCAGAGATAAATTTCACAGATTGAATAATTTTTCAAGATCACAAGGTTATCAATTTCTAGAAGTTCTGTAAAGAAGAAGGTAATCATGCTTACCTATAAGCTTATTGACAAGATAGTTACATCTATAAATTCCTTACACTTCAACGGTGTTTAAGGTAGATTACAATTCTTAACAGTCTTCAACTACGACATCCACAGCAAGAGAAAACACAACCAATAATAAAATAGATTCACACTTAGAAGAAAACAAGTTTCAACACCCTATATCCCCATAAGGCATTATTATTTCTTAGTTGCAAACAACCATTTCCTTCTTTTAGATTTCAGGGATCTATTTTAGCAAAACAATGTATGCATAATCCTTGAATAGATTCACCCATAGAACCCATTCATTAACATTATTCGCCATTTACCTTAATAGGCATAAATCATAAAAAAATCACGCAAGAACAATCCTCCCATAACTTCTAGGAAATTAATTCCAAAGTATGGAGAATACCCAGTCATATAACATTGTTCACATCCAACTAAATATAACAGAGTAAAAAAAAAGTAGTTTTCCCCTTTTGCAAGCCAGTCATAAAAAAATAGCGATTTAGAATAAGGAAAACAAAGGGATAACCAACACACTTAAGGCAGTAAATAAAGAACCAAAAAATCCTTTTCTAGGCGCCATTTCAGGGAGGATAAACATTCGTTTCATGAAATTGAAAAAGGGTAGAAAAAATATTACAAAGTTCAGACTTAACATGCCTAATTTTAAATGCCATTTCCCACGTCCATGTACTAGCAGATCTCCTCCTCCAAGCAGTCCACACGGCCCATACTTTCTTTGGTCCTTCATTCCTCAAAACCAACAAATGCTCCCTTCTAGGGTATCCCACGTGGCTAGCTACAAGAGCAAGGCAAGAACATCTATCGAAGCACAAGAGACATACACATTTTATCAGCTGAAGTCGTAGGCATCACATGAGTTGTGAATGCAAATGTGGACGAATAAACCCAAGGCGAGAGAACTGTGACAAAGTGCTATAAAGAGATGCGGGTCCCATGGAAAAACCACGACTGCAGAGTATGCCCAAAAGGGCCAGCAACAAAACTACTTGCACATATCTCTCTTCCCAGAATGAGCAGCCAGTCCAAAATTAACATCTTGAAACAAGGTAAGGACATCCATTCAAGCAATAAGAGGAGACACTTATGTCAAAAGTTATAGTTTCCAGCACCCAAGGATAAATGTATGCAGAACGTGGAAGCTACGTCAGGGAGAGAGGAGAGTTTAACGAAAATCCAGAAGCTCTAGAGCCTTCACACGCTAACCCAAAAATACACGTGGCCCTCCATTTTGGCATTTCCAAGCATCACAACAACAAGAACCAGTATAAAAGAAAAACCAAGAATACAATGCAAGCGGCCAAAAATTTGGCATACAGTCAACAGAACAAAAGCAATACGTGTTTCCAAATACTATAATTTAAGAAAAGGCAAGAGGCCACCAACTCCACCCACCCTTTGTCAGTTAAAAACTGAAATTTAAGCATAAGAAAATTCAAATCGGTGCCCAAACAAAAATTAAATCCATTTGATGAAGGGCCACGTGACAAGGGCCAAGTTGCTGCTAAGGAGGTAAGGGTGGTGGTTGAAAAGATTTATTTGAGCATTAAATTAACAGCCCCCATCAAAGCTTGTGCCATACACAACCTCCCTACGCATTCACAAGTCAGAAACCAAAGGAGGAAGGAACCCAACACCTACGCCATCCAAGCAGGTTAAAAAACATACAAACCAACATGATGGAAAGAGCAAAAAAAGATTATATTTTCATTAAATTAAATGATTGAAACAACACGCGAGCATGCCTAATCGACCAAGGGGAAGAAAAATAGGGGTTGACGTTCGAAAAAAAACACGGATCAATGTCCGACCATGGCGCCACGACGGGGTAACCCCTTCTTTAGTGCGGAACGAGATTCGGTCTATGGGCGCAATCAGAACGAAACAACCAAAAATAATATTGAGATAATTATTATAAAATATCGATAATAATCGACAATAAAGTAAAATAATAATAATATAAAAGAATGGCCGATCGACAATTGAATTAAAAAAATATCATTTTAATTATTAATTTTACAACTAAAAAATAACTATTATTATTCATTTTAGCAATGACCAACAGTCAAGCTCGACAATTCGCGAGTTCATGATTTTTCTTTAATAGGAAAATCGTAACGGATGTTGCGGGGGGAAGCAACTGGAAACGTCGACAACGACACAAACAGACACAACGAAAAGGGAGAATGCTAATTATTCTCTGCGACAAGGGTGAAGCCAACTAATGATCAACATAAGCAAAACAACGGTCGACGCTTAACAACAAGGCCACCAAAGAATGAACAGGAGTAACATCGAACGGGGTATTCCATGCATATTAACTAAGTTTACATTTATATCCATTCCGATATAACTTATGATTTCTACAATTGCTAGTAGGTATATAAATGAAATCTATGTACACATAAAATATAAATTGAAAGTCAATACATAAAATATAAAAAAATAAAATAAAATAATTAAAAAATAGACACATTATTTTAGATTGTTTGAATTTTATTTCAATGATTTAAAGAATGATTTCATATATTCGATACATTATTGAAGTCCGCATACATCAAATGTGAGTTGGTCTTTCATACATACAACATAGGCAAATAAAAAGTTATACAACTTTAACCTTTTATATTATGTGATTTGAATTGTTTTTCCAACAAATCAAAAAAAAATATTAATGAAGTCCACATACATTTGGGATTTCAAACATAAAATGTAAGAAGATAAAAAATAAATAATTAACTTTCAAGTTTTGACATCTTATTTTGTGCGGTTTTGAACGTCTCCTAATACTTTATAACAATTAATATTATAATATTTATATTTTATAATATTTTAGAATCATTTGATACTGTTGATAAACATTATCTTAATTTAAAGATTAAAACACTATTTTTCTCAGATTTCATTCAAACCCTAATACAATAATTTAGAGCACTCAAATTGGAATCAAACTCTCAAAACACCTAACCATCCAGGTTTGCCGGAGAAGATTATATCACAATAACGTCAGCAGTGACAATCTGATTTCAAAATAAAAGAGCGAATAATAACCGTTAATGTGGAGGAATCGATTTTATGATAAAACCATACTCGTGTGTTTTAACATGACACGCTATTGTTTAACTTATTTTGTTTTGTTTTCTGTGTTGCAAGTTCATATGTGCTGGCCTCCATTATTGAATTATTGAATTCTTGAACCGCTTAATAGAAAAGTCTTCCATGGATTCAACATTGTCTCTTGATATCATTCTTGGGCCACAGATAATATCCAAATGATAAATTCTGGTAGGTTGCTTGAGTGTTAGGATTGACATCTCAAGTGTAAAATAACAATACTTTCCAAAAGTGAATAATACTCGTTCATTTACTGCAAACCTCGACGCACCAGCAAGATGGGTTTCCATCTCGCAAATAATTTATATATATTTAGTGTCTGCTAATTTTTTATTTTCCAACCGCGGACTTACGTGAACAGTATCAAGTGGACTCCTCAAGTATGGAGTTTTCAAAATACGGAACTCCTCTCATTCTTCATTGGCGTGCCGGATACCCTATAAATAGATGCTCTGTCCTCCATTCTTCTTACTTTTAAGAAAAAAAACAAGATGGAGTCCTCTGGCTTCTCTCTTTACACTACAGTAGAAAAGTCCTTTGCAAAGATACACAAAGCTTCACAAAGCTTATTCATTCATATATCTTGTTGCGATTTTGCTGTCTTGTAACCTAGTTGAAGACACTTTTAAACAAAAAAAGTTATTCCTTGATTTTCCTATCTAATCCTAGGTTGTTCCTTGGGTCTCAAGTGGGTTGTTTTTATGGGCGTTACATAGTGGAACTGTTGGGTAATTTTTTTAATTAATTTATCAGTACAAGGAAAATTTCCCCACATAAATCTGGTTTTGTGTAATGTGAATTTACTTTTTAAAATGTCTATGAAGTATTTTTAATTATTTGCATGCATACCTAAACTATAATCCTTCGAAAAATAAATTTGATGAATATCTAATTTTTCTATTAAATTATTACTTATCTATGATTCCTAACAGAATGATAGTCCAAGGAAAAATATAAAGAGGTTTTTGAGCATCTTCAAATGATAAGAAATACTTAGATCTTGCTTTGTAGTAGAGTAAATTACACAAAATTTTATAATTTACCCATCCAAGAAACTCACCAAATGCCAAAACGGGGGTCTTTTTTCATCGATACATACATCACAAGTACTTAGAGATTGTAACAGGTTTGATCTTGGGTGTGAGCTAGAAAAAGGTATAATGTGAAAATCAAATGTACAAGATAGGTGAACTGGAATGTCAAATTTTTAAATAAACTGCAGAAACTTTATATGATGCTCCTACATATTATAATGCAAATGAAATTCAAACCCTGAAATGCATGAAAAACAGATCCTTCAACATCTCAAATTTAAATCCTTCAAATGAGAAACTATGATAAATGGAGACCATGGTTGTAATCCAAAGATGAATTTTTGTTTTTGTTCTTCTATTTCCTCTAGTAGAAATGCATAAAAATTATTTAGCTTATAAAATTTTAAAAAACACCAAATTTGACTATATCATAATTATTGCACATTTATAGTCAATCCTAGCATTTTTGGACATTTTGGATAAAAATTTGGGGTCTGTTTTACTCCAAAATGTTACATGAAAAATTGACTTAAATAAGAACTCAGACACACACTTCACACTAAACTAGGGAAAAACATCAACTAATCATGAATGTAATTAATAGAGTGGAATGGAAACTACATATAGAGTGAACATGTTGGAAAGAGTTAGACGATGCAAATGAATGACATATGTCAATGGATTCACACATGGCATACACTACTACTACCACTGAAAAATTAGAAGAAGGTTGAATGTAAAAAATATTCTATTCCATATAATATACACAACATATCCTTTGTTGGTACATTTTGATAACAAAACAAAAATTAAATAGACATGAATAAAGTGTAATTGGGACACATGTTGCTTATACAGTTATCATGTTTTGAAGAAATGAAACATTGGTAGAGTGAAGGTTAGAGATACTTCTTTCATAACCTTATCCAACACCAAATTATGTAGGTATTTCCCCTTTTGAAATTGAAGGATATCTTATTCTCAATTAAATTCAATCAAACTATATCATTCAAGAGAGAGTACAATATATATAATCTCATCTAAAATATTCCCACAATATCTCAACTACTTCCTAAAAAAATGTGATTCTTACATAAGTAATTTACTTACATTTTTAGTTATTCTTAGGTAATCTCTAAATACTCCTACTATTAGGTCATTATTACTCACATAGTAATAACACTCTGTGATGCCCACCTCCCTACGACACTTAGTTGATTACCGTTTTGAGTCATGCAGACCTTAGATATGGACATGATTTATACTTATGTTGATTAGCATGATGTTTTGTGACTAGATGCATTTGGATTATGATTGGATTTTGTTTTCAGTATGATCTACACTGACTCATGGACAGACTATTGGATTCTGGTATTATTTTTATATGGATATATTGCATGTGTTCTAACCTTAGATTTCTTCGCAATGTTGAATAGAATGTAGTTGTTGAATTTACATTACTATGATTTTGGATAATGATGAAATGCATGATTAAATTGTGAATTAGACCTAGAAATAATGATTGCTTGAATTACGTATAGATGTTAATAAATTTCATGCATATGATTATTTTGGATATTTTGACATGGCCGCAAGGCCGAAGAGGGTATTTTGCATTTTGCAGGAAACACAGCATGATCACAATCATGAGGGGGATTGGGGACCAAACACAACAGGATGCCGGGGTGGTTACAACTTTGGTCGTCAAGGCAACTTGTAAACTGTATTGTGTTAGCTTGTTCTTGTATGTGTTGAGGAAATTTTCTTGGGGGGGTAATGTTCTAATGTGACCATGGGGTTGAGAATTTTATTTAATTGTTTTATTTACTTTAGTAGGTGTTTTCATTGGGATGCCCCTTCTTTTATTACTTTTGCTAAGTATGTTTAGATTAATTTAATATCTTGTTTTAGTCATGTGGGTGTAATAAATTTTGTTGGTTGGCTCCTTGAGCCATGTGTTGTCTCTTGTATTGAATGCTTATCTTGAGTGTTGACCACTCCAAATCTCTTGAAAACTCGAATTTGAGTTTGAGGGCAAGTTTGGGGGACTTGTGGGACAAGTTAAACTTGTCCCACACTTCCCAAAACCCCTTACCAACCATATTCTATGGGTTGGGAAGCCCAAAAAGGGGGTTAGTTATTGTTTTGGGAAGTGATATTGGCTTGGAGTGCACTTTTTCTTCAGTTTGCATTTATTTGTGCCTTAAGGCACATGGGAAAGGGATGGTTGTGGAAGAGAGTGGTCATTCAACCCAACCACCCATTTATGGTGTTTTGGGATTTGAGTTGACCTTGGGAGATGGTTTGAGGAAGTGTGATGTGGCATCCTACATGGAGCCACATCACCCTCACCCTTACCTTTGATCTATTTATTGAAACTTCCTCTCTTGTTGAGGGGGTTAGAGCTTTGTTTTTGGGTTGTTGAAGAGTTCTTTGTTATTTTTTGGAGAGAGAGGAATTGGGAGAAAGAGATAGAGAGAGTTTTTGGACTTGCATGCTTGGATTGATTTGGGAAGGAGCTTGGACAAGTTTCTTGGTGTAGGCTTCTCCAATGGAGAGGTAGGGAACCCTCTTCTTTGTTTTTTGCTTTCATATTATTATTGCTTCTATGCTATAAATTGTGGAAAAGAAATGCATGTTTACTTTGGTGAAATTGTGAAAAATGGTTTGAATGCTTGTTGTGTAGTATAGGAGAGGTCTATGGGAATAATCATGAGGGAGGCAAAAGAGTAGATTAGGATATTGTGGAGGGAGTTTGAGAGGGATGCCCATCTTGGGTAGGAATGTTTACATTCTACCTTGTCTTTGAGGGAGCCATAAGAGGAGGGAGGCATAAGAGTATGGGAGGAATAAGGGGTACTTGAGGGAGGCATAAGAGTCATAGGGGGCTTGTGTTATATTGTGGAGGGTTTTTGGGATGGGCATCTCATCTCATTTGGGAGGCATAAGGAAAACATTCCCATAGTTCCTTCTCTTGTTGGCTTGGATGCAAGCCTTGTTGTGTAATGTTTAATGTTGTTGTGTGTCTTTTGTTCTTCTATTTTAGCTTGAATGTTGTGAAGAACTTGTATTGTGGAAGCATGTATAGTTGCCTTGAGTTGGAGACCACCCTCCATTGTGTTGTGTTTGGGGCTCGGGGGTCAATGGAGGAGATTGCTTCTCTTCTCCATTGAGATTTGGTTGGGGAGGAGAGTGTTGCCTCTCCCCCTATTTTGGTTGTGATTGAACTTCATGGAACTTGGAGCATGGAAGAAGAACTCTTTGGAACACCTGAACCTTGTTGTTGACAATGAGAAGACATCATGTTTTTTACCCACCTTGAGTGGAGGAAAAATGTAATATTGTTTGTCTTCTTTAGCTTCCATTATTGCAATTGTTCCCACATGAAATAAAGCATGTTGTAAAAGATTTTAAGGAAAGTTGCATTGGAATGAAAGCATTTCTTGCTTTAAGATTTATTGGAAAGTGTTGTAATAAATATTGAATGAAAATTGTTTCTTGTTGAATTCCTATAATAAGTATGTAATATAGATGGAACCAAAAGTTGAAAGCATGACAATCTATTTATTCCCGTTAGTACTTGACTTGGAACCTCTCTTGAGAATGATAATTTTGTTTACATGTTAGTGGACCTTGCTCTAAAATTAATGGAAGTAATTTCGGAACCCTCTTGATGGGTGTTGGAAATTGGTACAAATATACATATTAAATTTTATCTTATTACTTGAAGGAGATGGGTTGAAAGAATGGGAAAAGTAGGGCTTTAAATCTTCATGTATTCTTGTTGGAAGGACTTAAGTTTTCAATGATTTATAATATACCAATAAAAATCTTTTCAAGCTTTAGTCCCTTCGTGTTTTATCCATCCATGAATTTATTGAAAAACCCATTGCTAATAGACAAGGAAATGAAAATCAACTTGCTTAAAAGATCCATGCAATGCCCCATTGAAGTTAGCTCGAAATAAATGTTAATGGAATCATGGTTAGTAAATTGTAACATACCGATATACGGATTACAAACTTACATATATCAACAAAGTGCACTAATAATTATATATATACTCAGAACAAACCTATGGTATGGTCGTAAGGCCTGCAAATCAAATCTACGGTTGCACTGGCCTCCTAGCAGAGCAAACGGAACTGATATGCATCTGAATTCATGTATTCTTATAAGACAAAACAGCTAAGAACAATATTTATCTTGTGATCCTAGTATAGGGAGACCGTGCTTCTGATTTTTGTTTCTGGTTTGAAACTGTCCCACCTCCATGCTTGAGGCGTCCCTCTTATCACAAAATAAATTGGACCTCATGAATGTTTCTAATATGAAACAGATCTACTCCTACGAGGTCTCCTTTTTCTCTTGCCTATGTTATCTCATATTCGAATTTGATAAAGATATCTTGAAGGAATCCTGGGTTTGAGAATGCATTCGATACTGTGTAGACAACAACCAAGTCAGACAGTCAGCTCCTTGAGACACCGTGGATCCCCACCTCGTACACACCCTTTAGCACCCTATGTGAGTGGGCTACTGTCTACAGCGGCCAGACTGCTTTTCTTTGCCCAGTCGACCTCATAGTACTCTTTCTGCCCCAATAAAAACTTGAGACGTTCGCCCTGCCTCCTCTTCAAACGATTTATCAAACATCTCCTCGAAGGCAGATTTCGAAGTTATTCTTGCTTTCGATACTAATCAGCCCATCACGGCTGGACAGGCCGTTGTCTTCTGGACGCCCTTCACTATCCCTTTAGCTTTTGTTTTGATATATTTATCTTGCTTCCTGCGAAGAAGAACTCCAGTGTGAGGATGCATCCATTACCGAGCAGATAACAAATGAAAGGGCAGCCTGCTCATTTGGAAGTGCTCAGGAAAAGCTTTGGCCTGCGCATTTGCATAGACCCTCTCCCTTCTGAGCCGCCTGAGCTCCGTTTCAGAACAAAGAAAAAAAAAAAAAAAAACAGAGGAATACTGGCACGGCCAGGCATCTCTCCACTCGCCAAAACTCCATCTACCTCCTCCTTTGCTGTCTATGTGGCCAGAGGGGTCGAGAACTGGAGCCACGCCTTCCCCTTACGCCTGTAGCTTCATCAGCTACCTCCCTATTCTTGCACGCGACCCGGGACAGCGGGATTTGACTGGCACGGCCAGACAGATGGATTGCAAAATCTGATAAAGCAAATGCTTATGCGGCCAGTAGCTTGTGTGCACGCTGGAAGGAGATAATAATGGTGGACAGGTGGTGGTTGACACCCACCGTCCAACCATGTTCATTTATGATTAGGTTGAAAAGTTTCCCCCCATCTGATTCTTATTCCTTTATTTCAAATTGTAGATGGGTATAGGCGCCATAAATTTAATTGAATATAATCTTGATAATATATATCTATATATAATTATCACTTAAATTAAAAATGTCAAATTTCCTTAGAAAGATATCTATGATCGTATATTAAAGGTTTTCTAAAAAGTCGTCAAGATAGTAATTTATGTATGATCCATATTGCTTATCTCCGCAGATATATATATATATATCAAAATATATAAAATATATATATATATATATATATACATAGGTAACAATGAAATCATGATACCTACTTTTACCTGGGATGCCTTTGCCTTCTGATAAAATGGATCATAATGTGATTACGGGATCAGTGATCAGATACCCTTATGAAGTTTTGTAACACCATGCTAAAATTCGAAAGTTATATGCTTGATAGAGGCGAATACAACGAATGTTGAAGTAAACCTCGAGCAGATGGAATTGTGACAATTTTATAGTTCTTGTGTTGCGATCGAAATTTAAAATAAAAGTTTTGAAGCTTATCAGTTCCCTAAACTAAACAAAGACCTCTAACTTGCTTACTCTATCAAAAAAAAAAGTTTGTCGCATTTTCGGGACGTTGGTTTATTCGCAGTGTCGTCATTGTCGTAGTCGATGTCGTCGGCCGAGCAAGCGTTACACACTCTAGATAGATAATATCTCTAGGGGGGCTATCTCTATGAGTAGGGCGCTAGGAACCTATATCTATATATACCCTTAATATAGATAGGAATCTATATCTATAGGATAAGCCACCGATTAGACAAGATATGATAGTTCAGGACCCAGGGCTAGGCTCTCTAAGTGTTTAGTATTCTCTATTCACTTCTCAGAACCAGGTGGTTTGTCCAAGTATTATTTGCTCCAGTTATTTTTTCCCACAAAAATGGTAATGACTAAATAAACTAATGTGACAAACTTAAGTCCTATATGCCCATGTGTAAGGATTGTTTTGTAATACATTCCTTACAAACTTGGATGCTCCTTCATTTGTAATTTAATAATACATTCAATATTTCATAAATTGATTGAATGGACAATTCCTCAATCTTACTCTTTTGAATGTTGTCAAACTATTAAGTTCTAATATTTATCGTCAAAAGAACAAAGGTTGAGTTAATTTTTAAAGAAATTATCTAAATATACTTCTCATACGTTAACAACCTACTAATCCAGACATGATCAAACTCATTTCGATTAATTATTGCTAATGTTAAAGCAATAAAACACCATCCTTTTATTGAAAAATTTCATTATCTTTTACATATAATAATTTGTTATGAATGAAGCATAAATATTTTTTCGTCATACAAATTACTGACATTCTCTTTACATTATGCAATGCATTTATTTCCATTTATATTAGTTCAAAATTTCTTTGTGACATAATATTCTAAATGAAAAACTCAAAAAATCAACCAAAAGATTAAATATAAAGTTGAAAATATTTACCCTAGAGGTATATAGTAGTGAGGACCCATTTATTGACAAGTGTCCATGTTTTTTGTAAGATTTCTTGGTAAACCATTATGGCAGTATTTTTCGACACGGGCATCCTCACATAGCATTGACATTGTTTCAGTAAATAAAACCATCATGTGTCTAATATAATTAGGTAACCATGGATAACAAACAAAAGTAGGAGTTTTGAAGTACAGTGTGTGCATGTCTACCATAGCATTATGGAGAAGACACATTAATTTTTTTTATAGTTGTAGTTTTCCTTAGAGATATCTCAGAAAAATGTGGAATGATGTACAAGTGATGTGAATTTTTTGACTAAGTGCCTAAAATAAATGTGGCCTCATTCACTGATATGATTATAGGAGATGCATAAAATGGTGTTGTTGAAACAACTCTAGAACCTTTCAAGAAAATATAGATGGAAAGTTTGAAGATACACTCTACAAAAAGCGCACACATGTCCATCAAATCATAATGGAAAGAAAATATTCTTAGATGTAGACATGTACATGAAAAATATAGAGGCATACACATTACACATGAATAGTTCAAATAAATCCTTAAACGGTTGTGGTATTACATATAATATATCATGATAAGAGGATATGTATATAATGGATTTAAGAGATTCTCTAAAATAATTTAACATAACAAATCCCTCTCAAACTTTCCTTAGGATAGGACTTTTCTCAATTAATGTAGTTGTAATTACTCTGGAGGATATGCATGCAAACTCTTTAGTCATGGACCTAGAATTTTAATTGTTTGGCTCAATTCCTACAATAAATATTGTCTCTTTGCAATGATCAAAGGATAGGCACAAAATGGTGTGCTTGAAAAGGATTTCAAGATTTTTGAAGAATTACATCAACTGAATGCCATCTCATGGAGTGCCTTGTTTGGTAGGTATGTACACAATGAGTTAGTCAAAAATTCATTATAAATTATATTTATGGAAATCTATTTGGCATGTTTAAAAAAAAAACATATCATGCATTCCGAATGTCCTCCCCACCTGTGCCAAAATGGGAGTTTCAGAACAACATATGGACATATACATGCTAGCTTTCTAATATAGTGATGTCCATAATATATTCATATTTTCATTTCCTTTTAAAGATTTATTTTCCTATGGCTTGACCCCTTTCTATTAAGGGTGTCACAAATTTGACTTGTGCATCACCACATCCTAAAACCTGTAATTGCTCCTTTTCTTGCAAAACACTTGTCGTCCTGGCTAGATTTAAACGTCGATGGTAACACATTTTCTATATTATTTGAGGAAAGAATTGATTTTTTTTTAATTCATTGCATGAAATAATACAAAATGGCATGTCACATAATCATTTAAAGAAAGAGGAGAAAATTCATAGGAAAACATTTGTTGGCAACCATGACATGTCTGCTCTATCAAACCATCACCCAACCTAAGCCACTTCTATCAAAGGTCATGGGTGACCCTGTTACGGTCATGCAAACTATTTGATTAAATACCTAGAAGGAGAAATTGAGACTATTTCACCAAATACAATGCACAAATATTCAATCTAATCAAATATCTTTTGACGACATACTTGCATGTTGTGGAAAAATGAGAGCTTTGTAACGAGGCATAATAGGAATGATTTTTGTTGGATATTATAGTTGCAGGTTCTCTGCTTGATATGTATGTACAATGTGGTGAAACATCCTTGGAAACTTTTAAATACCAAAATGGGGGATTTAATAGATGGACGCAAAGTGTTTGACTAGATGGGAAAACATGATATCTTTTTATGAAATATCATACTTGTAAGAAAATGAATTTGGCTAGTGTAAAGCCATATTCCACAATCTTTTCCAACTCATCCTCTTATCTTGTGGCACAAATGGTAGCAATGGAGTAGGCCATGGACAACCATAAAAGAATAATGATAGCGGGTTTCTATCAGGTGCAATTAAAATTTTCATAATAGACATGTATGTAATTTGTGGAAGCATGCATGAGAAAAGTCAATTTTTTGAAAAACGCGTCAAAGAGATATGGTCTCATGAATATTCTTTGACCTTGTAAACTTCATTTTTGTTTAATTAGCATGTATCCATAATTGTTTATCAGATGAGGGTCGTAAATACTTCAATGTCATGATGTTGTAACTTACGTTCTTTTGTCAAACATCTATGTATAAATATGCATTGTGGGATGAGGTTCATATGGTAAGGAGATTGATGAAGGATACATGAATTAAAAATATACTCTAGGATGTAGTGGATGTAATTGGATTAAACGCCATATAATGGTGTATGAATTTTCATAGGATACATATCACACCCATAGACAGAAGGTACTAGGAAATTTTCTAACTTCACATGTACTAGGTGTTTTGGGGGAGGAGAAAATTTTATTCCTATACCACCACTATATGTGAGTTGGTCTTTCATACATAAAACATAGGCAAATAAAAAGTTATACAACTTTAACATTTTATATTGTGTGGTTTGATTTGTTTTTCCAACAAATAAAATAAAAAATTAATTATGTATGAAAGTTATACAACTTTAACATTTTATATTGTGTGATTTGATTTGTTTTTCCAACAAATAAAATAAAAAATTAATGATGTATGAAAGTTATACAACTTTATCATTTTATATTGTGTGATTTGATTTGTTTTTCCAACAAATAAAATAAAAAATTAATGAAGTCCACATACATTAGATGTGAATTGGGATTTCGCACATAAAATAAGAAGATAAAAAATAAATAATTAACTTTCAAGTTTTGACATCTTATTTTGTGAGGTTTTGACAGTCTCCTAATACTTTAAAACAATTGTTATTATAATATTTATATTTTATAATATTTTAGAATCATTTGATAGTCCATAAACATTATCTTAATTTCAAAATTAAAAAAGGGTCAATTATGGCGCACACTATTTTTCTCAGATTTCACTCAAACCTTAATACAATATTTGAGAGAATTCATATTGGAGTCGAACTCTCAAAATACCTAACCATCCAGGTCTGCCGAAGAAGATTATATCCCAATAACGTCGGCAATGACAATCTGATTTCAAAATAAAAGACCGAATAATAACCGTTAATGCGGAGGAATCGATTTTATGATCAAACCATACATGTGTGTTTTAACATGACACGCTATTATTTAACTTGTTTTGTTGTTTTTGTGTTGAAAGTTCATACGTGCTGGCACATTCCTTGGACCTCCATTATTGAATCCTTGAGCCGCTTAATAGAAAAGTCTTCCATGGATTCAACATTAGTGTCTCTTGATATCATTCTTGGCCCACAGATAATAGTTAAATAATAAATTCTGGTAGGTTGTTTGACTGTAGGATTGACATCTCAAGTGTAACATAACAATACATTCCAAAAGTGAGTAATACTCCTTAATTTACTGCAAACCTCAACGCACCAGCAAGATGGGTTTCCACCTTGCAAAAAATTTATATATTTACTGTCTGCTAATTTTTTATTTTTCAACGGCGGACTTACGGGAACAATATCAAGTGGACTCCTCAAGTATGGAGTTTTCAAAATACGGAACTCTCATTCTTCATTGGCGTGCCGGATACCCTATAAATAGATGCTCTGTCCTCCATTCTTCTTACTTTTAACAAAAGAACAAGAAGATGGAGTCCTCTGGCTTCTCTCTTTACACTACAGTAGAAAAGCCCTCTGCAAAGATACACAAAGCTTATTCCTTCATATATCTTGTTGCGATTTTGGGTCTTATATTTTATCGGATTGCCTATATTCCAAACGAAGGTTATCTGCCATGGATATTGGTATTCGTTGCAGAGCTGGGCTTTGCCATCTGTTGGATATTAGATCAGGCCTTGAGGTGGCGGCCACTTGATCGAATCACTTTCCCAAAAAGACTTTCTAACAGGTAACGTATTGACTATTCGTCCTTATCTTTTACCTGGAAGTTTTTTGTTATACATATACAAACATATGTGATGTTTAGGCTGAACGTTTTAAATTGGGGAATATTTGAAACTGATCAGGTTTGAGAAAGAGCTACCGCCTGTTGACATATTTATATGCACGGCCGATCCGACTAAAGAACCTCCTCTGAATACTGTAAACACTGTATTGTCCACTCTGGCTCATGATTATCCGGTAGGAAAACTTTCGTGCTATGTATCAGATGATGGAGGATCAGCACTCACTTTTTATGCCCTGGTCGAAGCTTCACGCTTCGCAAAGTTTTGGGTTCCTTTTTGCCGCAAATATTCCGTTGAACAAAGGTGCCCAGAAGCTTATTTCAATGGAAGCCATCATGACCAAAACAAGGATTCGAGCTTCGCGGTGGAATGGGAAAATCTCAAGGTGAGGTGATCTTTGTAATATTAAAGAGATTGCTATTTTTAGATATTGCTATTTTTTATGTATCCTTATTTTTATTTCTTCTTGGTATTTAGAATATGTACGAGGCCATGAAGGATTCAATAGATAACACTGTGGTATGGGGTGCTGTGCCACAAGACAAGTGGAAAAATCACAAAGGCTTCGAAGAGTGGAGTTCTGGAATTACTTCCCGAGATCATCCCAGTATTGTTGAGGTGACCTAAAATTAAAATTATGTTATTGATTTTCACAACCATAAATGTAGTATTTAATAGAAGATGAGTGGAACTGATTGTTTTTATCTTTGCTATGCAGATTTTGATAGAGAAGGGGCATGATTTGCCGAGTCTCGTATACGTGGCACGTGAAAAACGACCTGGAAAACCACACAATTTTAAGGCTGGTGCTCTCAATGTTCTGGTAATCATGTCTTTTCTTCAATCTCATTTCTTAACATTGTTACATCTCATACAGTGTTCTTAAAATTGACTGGTTAACCAACCAATCAATGGGTTGATGGGTTGTTTATTACTTTTTGAAGGAGATTTATTATCGGCTGATTATGTGGTATTTAAGCCGAACTAAAGATGAAAAAAAATCTTCATTCCACTTTTCCTTTCAAACTCTCATATCTTTATAATGCTAATTTTGTTCAAACCATGTTTACAGATTAGAGTATCGAGCGTAATGAGCAATGCTCCATTCATTCTTACCCTCGACTGCGACATGTATGCCAACAACTGTGAAGCACTTCGTGAAGCTATGTGTTTTTTCATGGATCCTCAGACTGGCC
Source organism: Taxus chinensis (assembly GCA_019776745.2). NCBI lineage: Eukaryota > Viridiplantae > Streptophyta > Pinopsida > Cupressales > Taxaceae > Taxus > Taxus chinensis. The sequence continues at coordinate 560,733,804 of CM034155.1, read as the reverse complement.
ACCAGGTCGGCTTTGTGCAATTTCCCCAAAGATTTCATGGAATCACCAAAAATGATCTCTATGGCAATCATCTCATCAGGATTTCCGATGTGAGTATCTTGTAAATCAGCACTTCCTTGGTTGTTTCAAAACATCACTATTTAATTAACATTGTATATATCATCATCATATACAGATACAATTTAAAGGACTTGATGGAGCAGATGGCCCAATATATATTGGCACGGGATGCGTTCACAAAAGATATGTGCTATGCGGAAGCGGACACATTAACTCGTCGAATTCAACAATGGAGAAAACAAGCCCACCTAAGATGGTAAATGACGCAAGAATACTTGCGGATTGCACCTATGAGGAAAACACTCAGTGGGGAAAAAAGGTAATTTCAAATTCGAATGACCCAGTTTTTATATATGAAATGTGTGTTCGGTATATATTGACAATGTTTTTATATATTTTTCATGTTGCAGGTTGGCATGCTGTATGGATGTGCAGTGGAGGATGTATTGACCGGGTTCAATATACAATGCAGAGGGTGGAAATCGGTTTACTGTATTCCAAAAAGAAATGCTTTTCAGGGACACGCGCCGAGTAATTTGAACGATACACTCATTCAACACAAGAGATGGTCCGCTGGTCTATTCGAAATTTTTGTGAGCAAGTTTTGCCCATTTGTGTATGGAATTCACCGCGTTAGTATCGTTCAAAGAATGTGTTACGGGTTTTACTGCTTTTGGGCTCCATCCAGCTTGCATATACTCTGCTACGGTTTGGTTCCAGCATTATCTACACTCAGCGGCACATCATTGTTCCCTCAGGTATCGGTTTTTCCACGTAATTTTTTATCCAAATAAGAACAGTCATAATAATGAATGAATGACAGTAAGTCGCACGTTCTGTACACCTGACTGCAAAAGAATTGAACCCAAGCATTTATTCTTATCGATTCACTATTACACACGCAAATCTATATATCTTAACTGCTGTCGAAATCTTGAACATACTGGCTAAATACGGCCTTCCCATACTTATAGCCTTCTCTCTTATAATTCACAACGCATTTTAGTGTTGTATATTTTGTTTGTGTAACTGATGCATTAGTTTTTTTTTTTCTTGTGGCAGATTTCAAGCGCATGGTTCCTTCTCTTTATGTTTTTATCAGTGTCTGCATATGCACACAATGCAATCGAGTTTCTTGCTGCGGGAGGCTCAGTGAAAAGATGGTGGAACGAGCAGAGGATGTGGATGATAAAGGGCACGTCATCGTATCCGTTTGCATTGATTCAAGTCCTTTGTAAATTAATGGGCATTTCTGAAGTGGGTTTCGAGGTGTCCAGCAAAGTTTCAGACGATGAAGTAGCCAAAAGATACGAAGCAGAAGTGTTTGAATTTGGGGTGGCGTCGACAATGTTTACTCCTCCGGCAACTTTGGTGTTGATCAACTTGGTGGCGTTGTTTAATGGAATAACACAGGTATTGAGGAAAGGTTATCCAGGCGTTGAGGATATGTTTGTTCAGCTTATGTTGTCGAGCTTCATAGTAGTAAATGGGTATAGAATATTGGAGGGCATGTTTTTGAGGAAAGATAACGGACGTATGCCAATGTTCATTACAATCTCCTCCCTTGGGGCTGCTGCGATTCTCTGTTTTCTGGCATCAAAGATATCTCCCTGCGTGAAAGAAAGCTAATATCATTAATTTCCTTGGTTATGTCATCAAATATATCTGTATTCCAATGCGAAGGCGGGACACTTCTACATCTCTGAAAGGTTTGACGGGTATTAATTTTGAAATGGACGAGCTCATACATGGGTATGAACTACGACAAATTAGATGTCTTCATTAAGGATGGAAGAACAAGTTATCACATTGTCGTTTCGAAAGCGATCATAAGATTTGAAATATTTGTGTCAGGACATTCATAATAACAAGTGTCGTAATGTGAGACTAGGCCTTGTTTTAGCATCGAGTTGTTGAATTGTTTTAAAGAAATTAAAATCGAATTTTTACAAGAATAAAACATTAAATTGTTTGAAGTGTACAAAAATGAGAGATAAGTATTAGTCATCAATTTAAGATAGGTTCAAAGGTTGAATATTAGATTATCATGTTATTTGTAAAACAAAAAATTATAATTGTATAATGTAAGATTTGTTTTATTGAATATATCAAAATTCAAAGAAGATAATTTTTTTTTTAGAATTTTAATTCATCAAAATTAAAAATAAAGACATAAAATAAAATAATGTATTTTGATTTTAGGGATTAGTTTTATATTGAGGGATGGTTCGAGAAACTTGAGGGATTGTCTTGATGAATAAGAAGTCAACATAATTTAAAGCTATATCAAACTAGTAAGTTAATAAATAATATAAAGAAAACTAAATACCCTTTGGGTGTCATTGACCACAAAACAATAATAAATAAGTGAGATCTTTGACTTTAAGTCATGTCACATATGAAACAAAAAGATTGCATATACATTTAAATGGTTTAAAATTCTCTCAACACAAGGATAATAATATTATTAAATAATTAAAAGAATGTTAACAACAATAAACCAAATAAGTAATTGAAATAATGGTATTCGAGTGGCATGACTATGTGTTCCGAAGTAATTAGGAATACTAATATGAGAAATAATTTTATCATAAAATTTACATCTTCATCCCCCTAAACAATTATTAATTTAAATATTCCCCCATAATAAAATATATTGTGATGGGCTAATAGAAATTACATTCGTCAATAAATCAAATAATAAGAAATAACTTATTGTTATTTCCGTTCCATAATTTCACTATTATTTATGAATTTTACATAAATTTCAATGTTAAAAAGGGTCAATTATGGTGCAGAATTACATATTACATTCATATGATTTCATTCAATGTCCTTAAACAATTACTTAGAGTTGCCATATTTAAGTCAAATTTTCAAAACACGTAGCCATCCAGGTCCACGGGAGAAGATAAAATCCCAACTATGTGAGCACCTCACAATCTGATTTTGTATAAAAATAATAAACGATAACCGTTAAAGTGGTTAAATTGATATTACTAATGGTTTTTCCAATTTAAGTGATGAAAAGACTTGTATGTTTTTACATGACATATCATCACATTTCTTTTTTGTTGCAAGTTCAAATGTTATAACCACTAGTCAAACCTGATAGCCTAGAACATTCCTTCACCTCCAACCAATCATTAGTAAATTCTTTAAACAACTAAATAAAAAAATATTCCACAATAATATCATTGTGAGGCTCACTGAAAAGCTCTCTAAGATACGCATAGCTTATTCCTGCATATATTTTGTTACGAGTTTGGATTTTATATATTATCGGATTGCCTATATTCCAAACGAAGGTTATTTGTCATGGAAATTTTTATGTGCAGTATTTTTCCTCATTTTGATATTTCTTGGTTATAATATGTATGAGGACACAAGTATTCACTGTCGAAAGGGGTGTTGTGCCACAAGGCAAGTTGAAAGATCACAAAGGTTTCAAAGAGGAGAGTTTTGGACTTAAAGTATTGTGGTGGCCACCTAAAATTAAAACCACCTTATTGATTTTCACAATAATGAATTTATCATTGGTTGGTTGATGTTAGAAATAAATAATTTCTCCACACATACTTTTGTTATTATTAGGAAAATAAAAAAGCAACTTGTTTTTTCATGCACAAGTTATTTTTAAATATGTGTCCCTATTTTTAGGATTAAAGCAAATAATAAAAATAGCTTTGTTTGCATGAACAAAAACATGTGCTATTTATAGATGATAGTTCTATTTTAAAGATATATTTTTCAGAGTTGAGTGTTGTATTGTTAGAAGAAACACCTCTATATATTGGAGACAATTGTAAGTGCTTTTTATACACAAATTATATTGAGATGAAGCTCTGGCATGGAAGAATATATATATGCACATAAGTTCTGACTTGAGTTTGAATACTTTGTTTATTGGCAATTCTTTATTTTATTCATATTGTTTAGTATTTTATTTTCCTAATTTCTACAAATTGGTATCAGAGTGTTTTTTTTTCAGCATGTTTCTAATTAATAGTAAGCTATGGCTTCTATATCTGGTCTGCAAACACCACAATTTATAGGAAAAATTACGAGTATTGGTCATTAACCATGAAGGCACTTTTTAGATCTCAAGATGTGTGGGAAATAGTAGATAATGGGTACATAGAGCTGACATATGTAGCAACATATGAGGCACTCTCACAAGCAAACAAAGACATTTTGAAAGAATTAGGAAAGAAAGAAGGAAAATATCTTTACTATATTCATCAAGCCATGCATGAAAACATCATACCTAGAGTGGCAACAACTAGCAAAATAAAAAAAGCATGAAAAAATTTCCAAGTTGTGTATCAAGGTAAAGAGAAAGTAAAAACCACAAAGTTACAATTACTTCAAAGAGATTTTGAAAATATGTCAATGAAAGATTCAGATTCCATAAAATTATTCTTTATTTTTGTATCTGGTTTAGTTAAACAAATTATATCTCATAGTGAAACTATTGAAGATAGAAGGATTATTGAAAAATTGTTTAGAACAACTTTGCATGGAAAATTTGATTATTTGATAGTTTTTATTGAAGAAACTAAGGATCTAAGTCAGTTTTCAATTGATGAGTTGCATGGATCACTAATAAATCATGAACAAAGGTTGAATAGAACACATCCAGGTATAGTTCAAGTTTTTTCAGCACAGGTATTAGGAATTCATAGAAGAGAAAGAGTAAGATTCGTCCCTAGAGGCAGAGGAAGAGTTTTATCTAGAGGACGTAGCAGTGGTCCATTAAACTAAAGTGAAAGGGAAGATAGTCAAAAGCACAATCATAATCATTTTTTTGGTCAGAGACAAGATAAGTCACATATGCAGTGCCACTATTGGTAGATATATGGACTCTATGCTTATGATTACAAGAAAAAGAAGTATGATCAAAACATGAAGAATTAAAATTAGGATGGGAGCTCTACTCCAAGATTTATGTTTATTGCATACAAAAATGTTTCTGAAGAAGCACCTTATTTATCACCTATTGAGCGTAATATATCACAAGAGATTCCTAGTGATGTATGGTATTTAGATTCTAGTTGTAGTAATCACATGTCAAGTAACTTAGATTTCTTTTCTAATTTAGATGAGTTAGTAAAGACAGAGGTTACCCTTGAGAATAATAACACAATGTCTGTAAAAGGAAAAGGAACAATCAACATTCTAACTAAAAAGGGGGAGTAAAAGATTTTGCAGGATGTTTATTATGTTGCAGGTTTGAAGCACAATCTTATGAGCATTGGTCAATTGGTAAAAAGAGGATACAAAGTTTACATTGAAGAAAACAAATGTGTGATCATGAATAAAGCTCCAATTGTAGTGCCCACTCCTCTTCGACACTTATCATACTTTGATTTTGATTACTATGGACTATAGACATGGATTTTACTATGTTATTCTAGTTTAGCATGATGATAGAGAGTAGAGATATTATAACTATTGATATATTGTGATTTATATTATGGTTGCATGGATTCTTAGAGCCATGGATCAACATTTTGCATTGATGATGATGATGTGTTGAATAGCTTATATATATATTTGAAATTTTCATCGTATTGACTATGTTTTGGTGTTTGAACTAATCTTGTGATCTCACTGATATTGATGAAATGGTAGAATTGAGATGTTTTTGAAATGATAGAAAAATGATAGAATTTCTTAGCTTGGATGATGACTTCTTGATATGATGATGTTATTGATGGATGTTCATGTATTTTATGTGGCCATGAGGCTGAAGGAGGTATTGTTTGATTTTTACAGGTGATTATATCACAAAAAACAAAAGGGGGATAGGAGACCAACCATAGTGGAATATTGGATGGATAAAATGAAGGTCACCATGGCATCTTTATGTTTAGTTTTATTGTTGTGTGTTGTTATATTTTTAGGAGGTCCCCATGGGGGGATGACCACAAATTGTGACCATGGGCTGTGTGTTTTCCCCTTTCATTTTTATTATTTAAGGAGCATGTGATTTATTTTGTAATGTAATTAACTTCATTATTGTTAGTTAGTGTGCTCTATTTAAGCTAATTAATCTTGTTAATTAAAGTAATTTGAGATGTGACCAAGGGGTATTTAATTTTGGTAGATTGTCCTTGATTTTATTTTGAAATCGAAAGGATTTTTATTGGTTTAAGTGTTGTGTACTCAACCTTACATGTCAAATTTGAATTTGGGCTTAAGGCCCATTTTTAGAGGTTTGTGGGACAGGTTAAGCTTGTCCTAGACTTCTTAAATTAATATACCAACCATACCTTTTGGTTAAGGAGTCAAAAATAGACCCCATATGTGATTTGCAAGGTAAAAGGTGGTATTTATTACACTTTCTTACATGAGTTTTTAATTGTGTCTTTCATAGGTGTGGGTAAGATTTTGTGTGTGTAAGAATTTTTTCATTTCCTCAACCACCAATCTATTAACCTTGGGTTTGATATTTGACTTGGTGATGTGGATTTGAGGAGAAGTGATGTGGAATCCTACATGAAGCCACCTCGCCCTCCTCTCTTATTTTTTATATATGCAAGTTAATTTGATGGTTTTGGGGTTACTTAATTTTGTTGTGCATGGTTATTTTGGAGTTTTAGCTTGAGTTACTTACTTGGGAGTCTTGAAGCTTGCTTGGATTTGGGCTTGAGCTTGGAAGGATCATATAGTTGTGATTTTGGATCAAGTTTCTTGCAATGACAAGGTATGAACTTCACCCATATAATTTATGTTTATATATGTGTGTGTCTATAAATAAATGAATGTTGTGTGTGCATATTTTTTGGGCTTGGGTTGTATGGCCTTAAGTATGCTGTAGGAGAATTTTTATGGGGATATTTTGGAGGGAGGAATAAGAGTATTGTTGCACATTTTGGGAGGGAGTTGGGTTGGGTGCCCCACCTTTTAGATAAGAAAAATCCTTACTTATCTTATATGATTTATTTGAGGGAGGCATAAGAGTCTTATTATGGGTTTGTTTTGTGTTTTTGAGGCTTAAAGGTGGGTACCTAATCCCATTGGGAGGCATAAGTGATTTCCCCATATTTCCTTGCTCCATAGGCGTAGAGATTTCAAGGCTTTTTTGAAAAATTTGCATTCTTTGATATTGTTATTTTTGTGCTTGTGTATGTGTGTTGAAACATTGTTGGCATTTGTGTCGTAATGTGGAAACATTTGTGAAAGTTTCCATTGGTTGTATCCATTTCTTATTGCTCTATGGTTGCAGATCAGGGGCCAATGAAGAGAATAACTTCTTCTCTTCATTCAATTATTAGTTCTGTGGAGAGCGTTGCCTACTCCCTCTTCTTTGTTGTTGTGATTGAAGAGAATAAAATGGTGAAGCTCAAGTTGAAGTCTTGGACATAGGGCATATTGTAGAAGATAAAAAGGAAGCCTATATTTGTAAAAAAAATCCATGTTAATTTCCACTTAGAGTGGAAGGCTTGTAATTCTTGCATTTTAAAAGAAAGCATTGTAAATTTTATTTATCATGTTACAATGTTTTAGTTGAAAGCAATGAACTTAAGTTGTATTTTGGGTTAGAAATGAAACTCTCCAAATTATGGATTTTATTCAAGTTGTAATATGTATTATTTGGAAAGGAATGATGTTGTTGTGAAGAATGTATTGTTGAGTTCTTTGGATTGTATTGTTGCAACTTGAAAAAGGAGCTTATTAAGTGTGTTGTATCTTATCTTTGTTCTCCAAATAGTATATGTGAAAAGAATGTTTTGGAGTTGATATTATACTCCAGATTTATACCTTATTGCAAAGGAAAAAATTCCACAAACATAGGTTTTTTAATCAAGAAATGAATTTAGTTGTCTTTCATCATTGCTTTCTGTCTTAAAATAGTTTATAAAAATTTGTTCTTGATATATATATATATATATATATATATATATATATATATATTCTTATAGATATCCCTATTTATATCATTTTTCCTTCCATAGTGACCAATACTGATAGGCTTAACCGGCGTTCAGGTAGACCCTGTACCGACACCGGTCACTGTATAGTATTACAATTTTATAAAATTTGACCTTCTAGCTTAAGTTTAATGATTTATTTCTTAGAAAATATGGCACAAAATATGTGGAAACATTACTTATCTGTTTTAGATTTGCCTTGATGAATATAACAAAAAATCTTTATAGCTGTACTTATGATAGCTTAAATATATCAAATCTATAGTAACCGGCGATCGGCTACTGTACTAGCGTTGGCATGCCTATGACCAGCACCGATCACTGGAATCTGTATACAAACCAAAATTTTAACGTTAAACTTAGAAATGTTTACTTTATGTGTAAACCAGTGAATGTAAAGCTTGAAATAGATTTAAAATAGTATAAGGAGATATAGAGAAGAATAGATGTAAGGATATATTCATTTGTATACACTAATTATTATAAAATTTACCAAATTTTCTAAAACTGGCGCTGCTAGTGGAGCCTATGTCGGTAGCCAGAGTATACCGTACGGCTGGTCAAGAGACAACCACCGATCACCTCGTGCGTAGAAACACTTTGTATAAAAAATTGTGATTTTTAACAAAATCAATGGATTTAAAGAAATGAAACTTGAACAGAATTTAGATCTAATGATCTAAAATCATATATACATGTATATACATATATACACTCAGTGTATATGTATAAAAATGTGTATACACTTAGATCCTTGAAATGGGTTTTCCCTAAATATAACTCAAGAAAACTAGAACCATTAAACATTCTCAACCAGATTTGTGGATGAATCCTTCCAATAAAATGAATAAAAATAACTACGCTCTATAAGATCTATGAAAACAAATAAGTGAGGAAAATGGGGAAGGATATCTTTCCTTGCATTGCTATACTAAAACCTAGAGGAAATTCCTACATAGTTTCTCATCATGCTTTCATGGCTTCCTCTCCGTCCCACTTGCAAAACAAAGACAAGAAAAAAGAACAAATGAGGAAAATAGGGAAAAAAAAAGGTTAAAAGTATTTCATAAGGATGATTAGGGTTAGAATGAAAAACTAAGATCTAAGGGCCTAGAATGAATCAAACAAAGGATAGGGAATCGATCCTATAACTTTGAGGTGAGGGTATTCTATGGGAATTTATGTTTTAGTTGAATGTATGCGTAATTTTTGAATGGGGCCACTTAGGGCCTTTGTATGCTTTAAGTTAAAATGTAACCCTATTAATATGGTATAGTAAATAATTAAATGGAATTAAAAGTATTAGTAACTAAATAATGGTATGGTGGTTGAGACATTAAACTCTAATGACTAAAGGGGATTAATTTAACGAAGGGTAAATGTATAAGTGTGGAGTATGGATATTAATATCCCTAAAGAAATTAAACTAAAAATTTAACTAAGCAAGTAATTTATGGATGCATTGCTAGAAGATTATAACCAGAAAGAACTTTAGAAATAACATTTAATAATAGTTAATTATTAATCTAGGTTGGATCAACCTAATGTAATGATAGGAAATTATTGGTTAGGATTTAATTAAATGTACTCTAGGGTTCAACAACCTTGCAAACCTTTAAAATAATTCTTTTTTCACAATTTCCTAAGTAATTATTTAAGATTTAATGTGGTTTGGAATGTCCAAAAATGTGGACGTTACACTTGGTATTAGAGTCCGTGGGTTTAGCGCTTGGAACCTTGAGCACACTTGGAAAGAAACAAGTAAACTTAGTACAACTCTAATATTTAGATCACATGACATTATGATAACTTAAAACATAGAAACATAGAAAACTGAAACAAAACCTAGATAATGATGAACTAAATCTAGCCTTAGTCTGTGTAGGAGGCACATAGACTAGATGATGAGTTCCTTACAAGATCGAGTTAGATGTACAACCTCTAAGAGCAAGGTTGTTTCCACTATGGTACTGCAAATATTTTACACAACTTAGAGGAGCTCAATGCAGCTATAAGATGGTAGAGCAGTAGGGGAACATGACCTAGCCAATCATTATAGGGAGCTATCACACAAGGCTCAACACCCTTCATGAAACAATTGGGAGCATAGAGAAAATAACTCCCAAGTGGATTCATGTAAATAGGGTTCACCTCAAAGTGGACATGGAGATAGGGCTACAAGACATAGAAAGAGGTCTAGGATCCCTTAAAAATAGATATGGTCATGATAAGAGGCCTAGAGGAATGACAGCCTACAGTGGAAAATCATATCAGGGAGATCCTGAAGCTACGCCCGTCTCATTTTATCTAGAGACGCTCGGGGATTTTAGGAAGAGGCATTATTAGTTATCTTGAGTGGATGCTTCAAGCTATGTTCGTGTGTTAGCAACACGAAGGCTCATGTTGTCATCCAGCTTCTGAGAGACGGAGATAGGTTTTGGTGGGGGATTGAGGAGAAAAAGATCCATATGGATTCAAAGATAGTTACATGGGAGCTCTTTGATGAGAATTTAAGGAGTTCAATACTTTTCTAGACTGATTTATATAGTAGAGCATTCGACGAGTTTCATGATCTGCGATAGGCTAGCATCGACAATGGAAGAGAATGAGAGAAGGTTTTTGGATTTGCTTCAATATGTCGACTACATGTAGGATGAGCAGGTCAGGATCCATAGGTTCATCAAGGGTGTGAACCTATATTTTGGAGGGTTAGTACACATTCTTTGTCCGTAGACTTTAGCTGAGGCCGTAGAGGAGGCCTACATTACGGAGGAGACTAGTGGGAAGAAACAACAGGCCAGAGATAGAGTGAGGAGACATATTCAACAGATGCAGGACAACCAATTGAGGGGGTCAACTCCTCCTCATGGTAGACATGGTTCAACATAGTCTTCATTGAGACTGCCATAGTAGCCACAGTAGTAGCAATAGTAGAATCACCCACTGTATAGACCACCACAGAGATTTGATGCACATAGGGGACGAAATATGTGGCCTACTCCTATGGGACCCGTTAAGACTCAGGAACCACCGAGAGCTTAGTCTTCTGGAGCTCAGCAACAACAACCACAATAGTCCATGGCAGGATCATCAAGATCCACAACATAGACCACTAGAGTACATGAAGGAGCCACATCTCATTACAAGAGACCAGGTAGTTATTGTAGATGCAGTGTACAGGGGAATCATTGGAGAGAGTGTCTGGAGAACCCTAATAACAAGGGTAAAGGATCTATTTTAAAGCCTATAGTGGGTGATGTGTCTAGGAGCCAGAGGATTTATGCTGCAGTCAAGAACCGCTAGACTGAGCACCAGGGCACAATTATTGAGACTTCAGGTAGAATTGGTGGTATTTCTACCTCTATCTTATTTGATTTAGGATCCTTAGATTATTTTATTTCTCCTTCATTAGTAGAGCAATGTAATTTGGTGGTAGTTAGGTAGGGCCTTAGTTGGGATGTTGAGATGGCTTCTGGAGCTAAGCTCTCAGAGGAATCCTTAGTCAAGTAGTGTGTAGTTGACCTATGACCCTTTACCACGAATTTGGATCTTCATATCCTTCCCTTGGGTTAGTATGGAGTTATCTTGGGCATGGACTGGTTATCTTCCCATAAAGCTAGAGTAGATTGTTACAACAAGGTTATATCTTGTGTTGATTATCTGGGAGTTGAGTCAGTGATTGCTAGAGTTAGGAGACCTATATCCATTCGCACCATATCCGCTATGTAGTTTAAGCGGTATACATGATGAGGTTGTTAGTTATATGCTATCACTGTCAATGATAGGTCAAAGGATGAGTTAAGTGGGCTGTCACTTGATTATCACCCTATTTTGAGGGATTTTTCTGATGTTTTTTCAAGGGAGTTATTAGGTCTACCTCCTGCATGTGAGATAGAATTTTATATTGATTTGGTTCCCGGAGTGGATCCCATCTCACGCAAGCCATATAGGATGGCTACCCTTGATATTTGTGATCTCAAGTTGCATTTGGAGGGATTTCTTGAGAAAAAGATAATTTTTCCTAGTATATCACCTAGGGGTGGACCAATGATTTTTTGTGAATAAGAAGGACGGATCCTTGAAATTGTGTATTGATTACCACCAGTTGAACAAAGTAACAATCAAGAATCATTACCCCCTTCCATGTGTTGATGAATTTTTTTATCAGATGAAGGGGGCCACATTATTTTCCAAGATAGATCTTAAGTCTGGTTACCATCAAGTGAGGATCACAGAGGTAGATATTCATAAGACAACCTTACATACTCGATATAGCCACTACGAGTTCACGGTTGTGCCATTCGGTCTGACGGATTCCCTCGCAGTGTTCATGAGTTTGATGAACATGGTATTCAGGACATTTGGAGATCGCTTCATTCTCATATTCCTTGATGACATATTTATATACTCACACACGTGTGAGGAGCATGAGGAAAACCTTTGATAGGTTCTACAATGTCTTCATGAGTTCTTTCAACTTTATGGGAAGTTTGAGATTGTGTTAAAGGAAGTTGCTTTCAAATATGAGGTTCTGGTCTCTTAATGGCCATATTAGCCTTCCAGGCACAGCAATCCAAATTCGATCATTATTAGATGGTGAGCTATTGATGAATCGCATCATATACCAACAAGGTTTCCAAACTGAATATATTGTAACTTCATGACAATTGACAGGCTGACTACAGGAGATTGGTTTAGGGTTAACTGACATCGTATTACACAGTGGGAAATCACTAGGTTTCAGAGGAAAGGGAACAAGATCTTTTGGTTAGTCTTATGTGAGAAGGCCTTCAGAAAACTGAAGGAAGGCCTTACGATGGTCACCTATTCTAGCAATGGTATCTTGGATCTTAAATAAGGATGTATACTCTTATAGAGAAATAATAGGCATCTAATTTTAGGGCTAGACTTAAGTCTCAATGTAGTTTGAGGTAAGTATGGCCATTAAGATTCCTTTTAGTCTCGCAAAAGAAAGGATGCTATTAGATCAATTATATGACTCATGACCTTGAGGTTACAGCATTAGGTGCATGCTGGCTAGGTGCAGGTGGCCAAGTGAGGATGTTAATTAAATTAATTAAGGGGATTAATTAATTCATGATTAATCATTTGTGCACTATGGGATATGAATATGTCACAGGTATGGTTGATTTAATTAATAGCCCGATTAACTAAGGGTGGTATGGACCTAATTTATGAGTGTGATACAAAAGAATTGATCAAGAAAATGATTGAAGGACATATAAATCCTCTCACTAGTACCCATTTCCCTCATTTCCATCATGTTTCATCTAATGGTTATGGCTAACATTTTCCCTGGACCCCTCCAAATTTACGGAGCAGGATATTACAAAATCTTCCACATGATAACTTCTACCTTCCAACTAGAGGGGACATTGAGCCTCAGCATGACCCCTTGAGTGGAAGTTTTCCTTTATTTTTAATATTACCATCTCAAGTATACATTAAGATTCCAAGTTGTCAAAATATTACTTCTAAATGATTCTTATGATCACCCTAAATATATATTTAGTGGGTTATTGTATGATGTATCACAGTGTTTTCACCCTTATGTGCCTGACCACTATTTTGAATGAAGAATCTGATTTTTTTGTATTTTATTTCAACATTGAACATCTCTAATAAGTTTGAGATTTTGAAATCATAGATATCTCCCTTCCCCTCTCAAGCCACCCATTAGGTTCCTCTCACCTCTATTTTCAGGAGGAGCCAAATAAATTGCAGTAGGATCTATTCTAAAACCTACACTATCGTTACCAAAGTATGACAGGCTCCATTTCATCTCCGTTGAAATAGGCCATGATAGCTAATAAGGTGAATCCATCCCCAGGAATGTTAAACAACAATTTTGCAATTTAACAAAAATCATAAAAATGCAATCCCCCCTTTATTTCATGAACTATTATCTCCATAGTATATGTGAGGTGTTCATATTGGGAATAAACACCCTTAACATGATGAAATGTTTTTGAGGAATCATGTGACATATACATTTAGGGTATTGCTCCAGAGTTCATTATAGTACATTTTTGTTTTGTAGTGTGATTTAGTGCAATTTTTAGTTTGATCATATCATGTATGAGAGCGTTCAATATCTAGTGGCGAATCCATTCTAAGTTCTGGTTGTAGACTAGTGCTATATTATTTGATATATTTTTTTGGTGACTTCGTATTTAAAAATTTAGAAGGATTGAGATCTTTAATCATATTACAACCTGAGCTCAGATACATATTTCTAGAGTTTGGTACATTACATAGAAGAAGGAGAGAGGCAGGACAAGTAATTTGAAGACTTAGTTACTTATCATCAATTCACAAGGTTAAAAAACATACAAACGATTTGATCTAACTAATTCCCCTTTAATAGAAGAATGTTTGGCGTTCTCTGAAGAAGGAAGGATGGCGAAATTAACATCCCTATTTTTCAACTCCATAGTTTGGTTTTCAGGAGCAAGCGGATTGCATATTAATGGCAAGAAGATCCTTTCTCGATTTTTCATGCCACCTTTTAGACCTCGTCAAGCATTCAAAGTCTAGCAATTTCCATGGGAACATGTTAAAATATCCAAATCGAGGATCCTTTACAATAAAATCAAGAATAGGTTGCCTAAATTTCAAGGACTAGATCAAAATATATGTCAGTGGTGATCATCATCTTAAGTCAGTTTCATAAATATTATTGATGATTATGACCAGTAAAACATGACGGGGTCCGTTGGGCCTATAACTCACTTTGTACAAACATTAGCACAGAGGATGCAAGGGAATGGTACTAATTATTTTCACGCATGGTTCATATTTCATTCTTGGGAAAAATGATGAATGCCATCTTCAGAATTACCAATCCATAGTTTTAGGAATTGAGCCAAAAGTTCTTCCTTAGGCCCGCCAATTTTAAAACATAAATAAAAAATTAGGCAATGACATGTGGTTCCATTGGGCATGGCTCAAATATAATGTTCAATAAGAACTTGATGACCTATTACTAGCTAAAAGTTTGAGTTTGACCTCGATTACCCATCCTTAATTTGATAGCATGGCCACGTGTAGAGATGGCACACATTTGAAAAGACCACTCCTAGATATGATCCCCATGAAATTGTGCCGATAGAGAATTCAATATGGAACCTTCTACAGAGTTGAAAACTATTCCATCATTGATATTAGAAAATTCAGCAAAAGTTTGGATGGGGTAATATATCTTAACAACCATGGATAGGTGGAGACAAGATAATAAGTCTGAGTCTAATCCCTTGGAAGACACCCCTGGTTAAGAAAATAGTAGGGGTAGTTAAATAACGTGGCATCCTCCACTAATTCTAGCAAGATCTTAAGAAAGGGTTTTATAATCTAAAATACTCTGTCCCTCAGTTGAACCTGGGACTACTTGGATATGCCAACACTTGTTTGGGGAACTCGCTTTTAGGTTCTACCTATTGTAGGTGTAATGAACTAACATGTGCCATTCTTCCGTTGAGTCATGTTGATCCTTAGCGCTTATTCCTCAAGAACCCTTATGTGCTCCTCGATTCCTAGACACTTGCCATATTTTCCTCGGGCCTCCTTCTATTATGTCTCCAATTTGGGCTCACCCATGCTCTTGATGCATTCACATTCCTGCCAGCAATTCACACACCCCTCTGCGTACACTTCTGTCAGGCTTGCTCCTCAAAATTAGACTACGTCACTGGTATCACTGCGTGCATCCCCTTGAGTTATTTTGGACACATTATCTTGTGGATGATCTGGTGCATATTCCATATGATTCTCTGCCTATAGGTATCTCCTTCTTGAAATTCCTCTAAGCATACATCACTTGGTTGCTTCTACCTCCTTCTGGACTTTTCAATGGTCATTCCTGTCACTTCTTTCGTTCTAGGGCACTCTGGAAGCTCTTCCTTTGTGCCAGTTCCTCTGCCACGTGGATTAGATAGACATTAGGTGAAGCCACACATGAGGCATACCAAAGCATGCCAAAAGGGCGTTGAATCTTCCATACTAACTCAATTAAGGCTTGTTATGACATCATTTGACAAAAGATTGAAAAAATATCTGATGATGTGGGTTACACTCCAGGTCACTCAAGTTCAATTTTTTATGCGATCTGGGTAGGCGAGAAGCTAGAAAATGTATCTCATGCCATTAATACAGGATCTTATTGCTCCATTGCAGAGCCTGCAATTTGATTCATGATCTTTCCTATTTGAAATGTAGGCTCATATGATAAAAAGACATAGGGTAGCACATTTGATAGATTTATATGCATGGATTGTGCTAGCATTCATTGTTGGTTCCGTTGGTGGAAAAATTGAGTTTTCAATTCAGATTTGGTGACTCTTAGGGGCTTCTACCTGCTTCGATGAAGAGATCAGATTTCCCTGATGTATAAATGTAAGAGCATTGTTTCATTGATAAGTGGCCTGGAATATGGTCCTGTTCTGCATGAAATGGTATTTCCTTTGAGACCCATTTTTAGTTGTAGGCCTTTGTATATGGTCTATACATGTTTATATGAGAAACTCATTATGTCATTATACTAGATTGTGTATTTCTAAAAGTAAATAGAAGAATTGTTTTGCTTGCTACGTTTTTCACCTAGAGGCTTGTTTTAATTCCTTTTTGTTATTTTTCCTTAGAGCATTATGCGTATGTTTTGTTTTTTCGGAGCCCCTTACGTCTCCTAAAACTTATTTTGCTTCAATGAAAACAAATGTGTAAATCCACTCATAGAAATAAAAGTGATATGCTTTTCTATCCTTTCAAGTGTGTGTTTCTCTATCCTTTCTAGTAGCAATGTTTGAGATCGTCCTCACCCCTGATTGGAATTTCTAATCTTCTATCACCATCCCTTAGTTATTTTACCAGCATGAAAGCATTGGTACTGTTGCTCCTTGTGATCTTGTAGGTCCTGTTGACATCTTTATCTTAGGTTTTACTTTTCAAGCATTAGGATTAGCAAGTCAGCAGATTTGAAATGGAGCTTAGAGGAACTTGTTGGTATCCATAATATAATTCATCCCTGTAGATGGGGATTGAGCAGTGTCACTAGCCCTTTAGTCACGACAGATTTGTGGAGAGATGGATAACATATCTTATTATGAGTTGTTTTGTACCTATGGGGAGGGGGTTTAGGTCGTGACTCTTTCGTCACTCAGGCATCAGAGAACCCGTAGTAGTAACCTCTATTTGATTAAGGATTTGGATCTATCCTTCATTTACTTTAAATGTCATGCCTCAAAACCTTGGGAAAGTATGATCAATGCATCCACAATTTTACTGTCACGATTTATCACTTATAAACATATGGTGATACTTTCCTAAACCTAGGGTTAAAGGTTACTAAAGACATTATGAGAGTCCTGATTGCTTTTGCATATTTTGGTGAGTAGAATTTATATATCCTTTGTGGACAAAAAAGGAAAATAGGGGTAGTTCAGGATGGATTCATTATTTTTGAATAATTTTGGTGGGAGGTTAAGAAGGATAAATTTGATTATACCAGATATTTGAGAGACTTCAGAAAAATTGGAAAGCTAAATAATAGAAAGCTTCAAAATAGCTAAAATATTCCTTCAACAAAAAGGTGTGCATCAATGGAGGCCCATATTTTCATGGTTTCATACAATCTAAAAGAATATAACATGAAGGATTCTCGAGCTAAAGACTAAATTAAACATCAAAGACCCCTAGTTCCTCATGCCTAAGATACACTCAGAGGCTTACAAACAATATTTATCAACAAATGACAAGTGAATTGAATTTAAATTGTTTATCTCATGGCAGGATGAAGGATCTTCTTAAAATGAAATTACAAATAACACTAAAATATCATAAAGACAAGATCCTGTGTGATTTGGAGGGACTTTAAAACAAGATTACAATAGGAATAAGAAAAAATACTTGTAGACATTCTGAAACAAAGAAGACACAAATTGCTCCAAGATTGACATAGATTAACTCAAAATATGATTAGATTCATTAGCAGGGAAAAGTTTCCAAAGAAAAGTGTTTAGATGCTTGTCAATGGTTCTACATCTCACAACCAAATTGACATGATGATTAAAATCTAAAACATATGAAAATTAACCAGGTTTTTCGAGATTGGTCTCTCTAGGAAGGTGGGCTCTCTCAAAATTTTTCTTAAGAATTCAACCCCCCGACCATTTGTAAGAGTATTCTCATTGCATTTATAGATTTTACTCACTTATCCCAAATGTTCCCCCCCAAAAGAGAAGAATATTCGAGGGACCTTTACTTGTTACCAATTTTTCTCATAAAGTGATGTTTAAGAAATTTGTACATCAAAAAGTTTCCAGTTGGACAAATCATGTATTGATCACATTTCTCAAACCCTCAACTAATGACTAGGATGCCATGCCACAACTTGTTGGCATAGTCCTTCTAATCATTCTCTTTATCCTGTCATGTGAGATATCCCCATTTAAATGATTTTTTAGAGGCTCTGTATAGTTAGATTTGACAGGTAATCCTTTTTTCCCTTGAGGTAACACCTTTTTCATCCTTTGCACATGCAACCTCCATCATTTCATCATTTTCCCTATCTTTCCTCTGGAACTCTGTCCTGCATCCAGCTTCTCTAGTAATTCACATTTTTACAGGTGCCCGAGCATTTCTAACTTCAAAATATCAAGCTTAACAATCCTTGGACTCACAAATTAAGATCTAAATCCATTTAATGGAACTTTACATACAAAAATGACAAGGAATTTCATCAAAAAATGATAAAAAATAGTGCGTATTCGCATCTCCAAGAGTCTTGGAGAAAAAATGGTGGAAAAAATAGATGTAATGCACAACAACCATTGATTCTTCCCCTTCTCAACTTTAGATTTTAAGTCATCCACATCTTTTCCTTGGTGCAACTACAAAGGTGAGGTAGAGAGGTAAGTTTCCAAACAAGTGCATGGGCCTTCCATGTGCCATGGGTCCAACATTAAAATATCGTTTTGGCCTTTCAAAAAATCTTTGCAATTAAAAAGAGATCCAGTTGAATCCTCCACGTGTCACCTTAGTGCACACCTTTGAGTACGGTCCTGTCAAAAGCAAATACCCCAAAAAAGTGTGGGCTCACAACATGTGTCTCAGTCTAGTAGAGTTGTTGAAAAAGTTGAAGGATGAGCAGAAGGTGTACCATGTGTCTAGGGCATGAGACAATTTTCCTTGGCTCGTTGAAAAGTCCAAGCAAGGGTAGAAGTGAGCGGAAGCCTCCACAGTGTCCTCCTGGTCACTTCTTTAAAATATAATTTAGGGGTAGTACCCAAACATGTGTGGTCCCTCCATGTGTCTCAGGCCTTTAGAAAGTTGCTTGAAAATTTTAAGTATAAAGCATGAGCTGGTAAAGCCTCCATGTGTCTCCCCGGTGTAACTTTGAGAGGGTCCACAAAAGCGGAGACCCTATACAAGTTCGGGCTCACCACGTGTCCCCTTAGCACAACATGTTAAGGTGGGACCTTAAGGTGGATCCTCAAGGTGAGTGCCGAAATCTCCACATGCCTATGGTCTGAAAAAGTTGCATCGACTGCATGGCCAAACCAAAATGTCTAAGTTTGGGCAAGGAAGTGAATACCGACCACATGTTTCTCTGGTGAACTCCAAGGCCAAACCAAAAGGTGAATTTTCAGATGAGCACCAACCTTCCATGTGGCCCTTAGAAATTTTCAAAGTTCCCTAACGAGCCGCATCCAACCAGAAAGGGCCTACATTTGTACAAATGCTGAGATATAAATTTGACAGGGAAAAACACACCCATAAAACTGTAAAATTGAAGGAAAATCACCATCTGTGCCCAGAAATGAATCTTTCTTTCAAGGACATATAATTTGGAAATGATATAAGGCCCAAATGTGATCCACCTGAGCCACATCTAATAAGAAAATCACCACTTTTCCATAGGTACTTGGGACAAAAAATTGAAAAGGAAAATAAAACGTGAATGTGGAAAAACAAAAGGAAGGGAAAAAACTTGAGGTTTATGCCCAAGTTACTAGATTCTTCCACATGGAAAAAGGAATGGAAAACAAAATTTGGGAATCTTATAGTGATCCTTGACCAAAGGAATGGACTGATCATGGAAACCAAATGGAGGATAGAGTCTTTCATGAATAAATATGAGGGAGATAGAAAAGACGAACAGAGCCCGACAAACTGGAGATACTTTCAATTACAAACATGGGGCGAGATCAAATTGAGGACCAACATCAGCTCCGACTCGGGGATGGGCACTCCCTATGATTTTCACAAGAATAAATATCATACCAAGTGCCAAAAATAAACCATTGGGAAATGAGAGTCAAAGAACAAGCTTGCAGAGTAGAGACAACCAGTAACCACCCTCCAGAAACGAACTGAGAAACCAAAAAAACAACTAATAAGGACCAGGACAAACAAAAATAGAAAAACACGAAAGCATAAGGAAACCAAAGATAGTATACACCATACAATGGAGTATACCTTGATTCTAAGAAATCAATCAAGGAATTGTTTCAAATGCCTACTGTTAATAGGCGATTCAAAAAATTCCCCGTCTAATTCTTTTAAGAAGAAAGTATGTTCACCAATTTGAATGTCAATTGAATAAGGACCCATCCATAATGCATCAAACTTTTCCATGTTTTCCGTTATCCTCATGCCTATTGTCCTGTAATAACACAAGATCTCCCAACACTGAAAGCTCTTGGAGTCACTTTTTTATCAAACAACTTCTTCAAATTTTTGTATGAATTCCACATGCCTCTGATATGATGCCCTTCTTTCTTCATCTAACTCAACTAATCTAATTTATGTCGAGCATCATAGGGACTAACCTCTTGATCTTCCATTTGTTAAAGAAATTGAAAATGAAGATAATTACAAATGTAGGGGCTAGTAGAGGTTGAGTTCTATACACCAACTCAAATGGGATTTTTCCAGTAGCTCATTTAGTAGTGATTCAATTAGTCCAAACAATAAACTTTAACTGTTCACCCCACTTATTTTTGTTTCAGACTCCAAAGGTTCTTCTAATTATCGTCAACATAGTTTTTATTGTTGGATTTTTCTTGTCCATTTCCTTGGGGATTATAATTAGAAGCATATATCAAATTGATCCCATATTCTTTAGGCACATGGCCACCAAATTTTTAGCCCAGAATCTCATGGCATTATCGGCAACTATTCTTGGCAGGTACCCCCAAATCTGTACATATGATATAATTTAGGATAAAATCCATGATAATTTGGTGAGTTGACTTCTTGGTGGGGATTGCCTCCATCCACTTGGTGAAGTAATCTGTGGCCACTAAGTAGTCCACTTATGGCCTACACTTGAAGGATAAAAAATTTCTCCAATGAAATCCATATACCCCATTACCCAAATGGGGCTTCAACTGATACAAGATGCAAACGAAGGGAGCCTGAATAGCTTTCAATATTCCATAGAAAAGTACCTGGTAGCTCTCACATTTTCTTAACCAGTAGAGTTATATCCTTGAAGAGATTTGGCCACCAATAACCAGACCTTAATATCTTATGAACTGTGACTCTTCCAACAAAATGCCCCCCAAAAAATCCTCCATCGGAGATCAACAATTATCTTAGGGGCCTCATCTTCAGCAATGCATCTTAAGAGAACTCCCTCAGGGTTCTTCCAAGGTAACCAAAAATCAGTAATGACATATTTTTGGGAGGCTAACTTAAGAGATATTTTCTTATTTTTACTCAAATGTTCAGGGAAGCATAGATGTCTGAGATAAAAGATTATATCTTTGTACCATTCAGAGATTACCAAATTTTCAAGGACATCCACCCTCTCTCCTTCTACTTCATTCACCTCAATAGTTTTCAAGTTTCTCTCAACCATAAGATTAGCTAGGCCCAAACCTCTTATCAATTTTTTGGTATGGATATCCATGTCATATTCCTGCAACTTGTTTACCCATCTATATATTTTTCTTGAGACCTCCATCTCTGATAAGATATCTTTCACCATGGTGTGGGGAACATAAGAAAAAACTTTAGAGCTCAAGATGTAAGGTTTGAAAACCTTTGTTGCTTTCACTAAGGAAAATTATTGCTTCTCCATGATGGTGTACTTCAACTCATCTCCTTGCAATGTCTTACTGAAAAAGGCAATTACTCTCTCAACCCCTTCATCATTCTTCTTCAACAAGACAGATGTAATGGTGTTTTTTGAAGAAAAAGAAAACATTTGAAAAGGCTTCTTGTAATTTGGAGCTGCCAAAAGAGGGGCATGCTTTAATGCTTATTTAATCCCATTGAAAGCTTGAATGGAATCTTCTTCCCATTTGATAACTTGTTCTTCAGCATGCTAGTAATGGGGATGGTCAGCTCAAGAAAGTTAGACACAAATCTTCTGATAAATTTTATTTTTCCAAAGAAGGATTGAAATCCCTTCTTTGTTCTTGGAATTGGAACCTTGCAAATGGCTTCTACTCTCTCGGGATCAATCATGACCCCTTCCTTTGATACAATGTGACCAAGCAGTTTTTCCTTTTACACTCCAAAGTGGAACTTCCTGGGATTCAATGATATGCCATACTCTCTACACCTTAACAAAATTCTCTCCAAGTGTTGTAAGTGATCATTTCTTTTTCTGGAAAACACAGTTACATCATCTTGATAAACAATAATGAAATCATTAATATAAGAAGCAAATGCTACATCCTTTACTCTAAGGAAATTTTCTCCAGTGTTCATTAAGCCAAAAATCATCCTGACATAGACATAAGTTCCCCAAGGAGTGGTAAAGGTAGTATTTATTCTTTCTAACTCCTTCACAACAATTTGATTATAGCCAGAGAAACCATCCAAAGTGGATAACAATTCAGAACCAGTTACCAATTGTAGCATATTCTCCATGTTTGGAAGAGGGTAATTATCTTTCAATGATGCTTTATTCACGTTCCTAAAGTCTACGCATAGCCTTATACCACCATTCTTTTTTTTATAGGCACTAGGTTTGCAACCCAAGATGAGTACCTTGTGGGTTGAATGATCCCTCCATCCCTCAACTTCTTCAGTTCTTCTTGCATCTTCAAAGAAAGGAGCAGATTGATGGGCCTCTTTTTTTCTTGAAAGGCTTGGCATTAGATTCAAGAGGAATTTCATGTTAGAACAAATCTTCTCTGTATGCCTTCTGTTGGTACCCAAATTGATTCTCCCTCAATGTCTAAGTAGCATCACAAGTATTGATAGGAAGCTTAGAGACAGATAGATCATAATGAGTCGTTTTTTGTAGCCAAGGATGGAGATCTAACTGGCCCTTTGTCACTAAGATGTGCAGAAATGGATAACAACCACAAGTAGGATTTGATCTATCCTCACTATTTTAGGTTGTGTCTTTCAACCAAGGTAAGAGAACCTTTTTGTAGCCCGTTGTTTATGGAGGAGATGGAGATATCCTTCCTTGTGAAGTTATTAAAGAAACCTTGAAGAAAATATGATCAATGCAACAAAATCTAACACTCACGAGTTGTCACTCTAGATAGCAGGAGATATTTTCTAGACAAAGTTGAGGCCACTTAAGACATTTGAAATCCTGATTGTTTCTACATGTTTTTGGTAACATATTTTGTGCATTTGTACACACACAAGACAAATATGGTTGGTACAGGTAGGATTGGATGTTTTTAATGAAGTTTTGGTGGGAGGTGAGGTAGGATGGACTTGATTTGCCAGAGCTTTAAGAGCTTCAACAAAATGAAAGGCTAAACCAACAGAATGCCATAGAATAGCTAGCTAAAATGTTTCTTTAACTAGAATGTGTGTTTCGATGGAGGCCCAAAGTCAGCACTTTTTCACACAATCTATGAGATTCTAACACAAAGGCTCAAGTTAAAGAACCCAACAAAGCATCAAAATCTAAGATCAATCACGCTTGAGGTACACCCATGAGGCTTACAGACAATCCCTGTCAACAGATGAAAGAAAAGCGATTTTAAATCATTTATTTCATTCCCAGATGAAAGCTCTTCTGAGACATGAAATTACAAGATGCCACTAAACTATCATAAGGATTGAGACCTGTGTGATTTAGAAAGATTTTAATACAAAATTGTGATAGGAACAATAAAAACTATTTGCAGACATTCAAAAAATGAAACAGACACATTTTGCTCAAGATCAACACGAAAAAAATCAAGTTTGATTAAATTTATCAATAGGGGAAAGTTTCTAGAACAATCTCAGAGCTTGTTAATGGCTATACACTCGCAACCACCTTGATACCATCAAAATTAATACAAAAGAGATAACCAGGTTCCTCTGATGGCTTCTCAAAAAGATAGGCTTTGTTGAATTTTCCTCTTGGGAATTTTCGTCGACCTCTAACACTCCAACCATTTGCATGATAAACTCATGCAATTTATAACATTTTCCACTGAGTTTTCCCCCCTAAAAACCTACACATTGAGTGCACCAGCGTTCGCCATGATCTCGATTGCGATTCCCAGAATTAGATTTGTAAAAAGTTGTCAGGTGCTCAAGGGGGCAGATCTCTTCAAATATCTCCCGCATTCAACTCCTCCTTCTGGGAGATCACCTTTTATTCAACTCGCCAACCACTTCTTCCCCTATTCTATCAAATCTAGTTCTTTTCATGCTCGAGAGAAGAAAAACAGAAGATCAGATCGAGCCCAATAGCTAGATCATTTTAATGGCGAAAGAAATCTCTAGATCTCGCCCACCAAACTTAGATATCAAAAATAACTCCCCTCTCTATTTGGCGTGTAGGAAATACAAAGAAATCATGAAAAATCACACTTCTAAGAGCTTTTCAGTAAAATGGGGGGAAAATTAGGTTCACACACAAAGTTTCCATTGATCTTCACTTTGAATTTGGGCTGTCCACATGGAAGATTCAATTTAAAATGGTCCCGGGGGTTTCCTTTTGACCTTTTACAACCTTTTGAAAAAATGGAAAAAAATTCCATTTTGCTCTGCATCTCTACCCTTGACTGGAACAAGTTTTGACTTTTCTCTATCGGGCCTGCGAGCCATTTTGATGATTTTAGTCATTTGAACATCAAGGGGAAAAAAATCCAAGTCACCTTTGATGGCCCGCATTCCGCCTTTTAAGAGTTTCAAAGCCAACCTTGACCTCCTTCTTGTTGGGCTTGCAGGCCATTTTGAGATTTTAATCCTTTTGATGACAAGAGGAAAAAAATCTAATTTTCCTCTGATGGTCTGCTTCCCCACCCCTTTGAATTTTCAAACTACCACGTGTCACAATGGCACATCTTGAGATGATCCCCAATAGTTGAGACCTTAAATGAGCACGGGCTCGCCACTTGTCGTTATGGCACAACTTCAAAAACCTTAAGGTTTCAAAATTATTTGGTGGGGGCGTGCTTTCATTTTAGAATTTTATTCCATTTTTTCCAAAGGGAAAAACATCCAACTTACCTCTAAAGGCCTACATATTCACCATTAGTTCTACCACGTGTCCTCTTGCGGGGTCAAAGTAAGACTTTTTCCCTGCCACTTAAATTTTTCCTTAATTAGATCATGGTGGGGCTACGGGACAAGTTCAAACCTTTTTCCACAGTAGCCAAAAGGAACAAGTTCGAAAAAAAACCCACTGTGCCCCATCAAATTATAAGAAGCCACGTAAGTACCAAAAGAACCATTGAAAAAAGAGTGGAGCCACGGGACCAAATTTGCCCTTTCGCCAAAAAAGTAAAAAGTGATAAGTTAAAGCATTTTCCCACCATCCCCTGAGCAATCCAAAAGAAGCCACGTGACTGCTGAATGTTGAGGAATGATTTTGACAGGAAAAGGACACCCGCCAGACCATCAAAAACATCAAAATTCATCATTCATGCCTAGAACCTGATTTTTTCGCTAAGGATGGAAATTTTTGAAACAAAACCAAATGAATCATGGTTCTGAGTATCTTTCAACCAAGGGTTTTTATTTTCAAAGGCATACAAATGTAAATTTATCATGCTCGAGCTTCCATGGTCAGGGAAAGATAGGGAAAACGTCAAATCCCATGGATTTTGAAGAAATTAGGGTAATAATAGGGCAAACTCAGAGAATCCTTCAACAAGGGACATGAAAATGGATTCTTCAAACAATTCAAAGCATTTTAAATGGAGGTAGAAGCTTTCAGAACATCCACATCGAGAGAAAAAAAAATTGAGAACATGTTGATTAGAGGAAAATAATGGCAAATGGGGTGAAACAAACTTCAGCACCAATATCGGCTCCGACTCGTGAATGGGCACTCCCTGTGAGTGCCACAAGAACAAAAATAGACCAAGTGCCAAAAATATCCATTGGGCAAAGGAGTGAGCTTGTAGAGGACAAAACTAGGACCATTCCCCCCCAAAAAAACAAAGAAACCAGCAAAAACATGCCACCGAGGGCCAGAATGAACAAGAACATGAAAGAAAACAAACACACCAACACACTATACACTATATAGATGATGTTCACCTTGATTCTAGGGAATCAATCCAATAAATGCTTCAAATGCCTACCATAAACATGCAGCTCGAGAAATTCACCATCCAAGTCCTTTAAGAAGAAGGCATGCTCACCAATTCTAATATCAATGGAGTAAGGGCCCATCCATAATGAGTCAAACATGCCATGCTTTCCCTTATCTTCATGTGTGCTATCCCATAGTAGAACAAGATCTCCAACATTGAAATCTCTGGGAGTGACCTTCTTGTCAAATAAATTCTTTAGCTTATCTCTAAACTTTACATGTCTATTTTTGGATGCCCTCCTTTCTTCATCAAGTTCAATAATCTGGTTAATGCAAGCTTCATAAGGACTTACTTCTTGATCATCCAATTGTTGAATGAATTGATATGAGGATAATTGGATATGAAGGGGCCACAGGGTCTGAGTTCCATATACCAACTCAAATGGACTCCTTCCAGTAAATCTTTTGATAGTGATCCTATTAGCCCAAACAACAAATTTCAACTGTTCAGCCCATTTTCTCTTATTTAGCTCCAAGGTTCTTCTGATAATCTTTAAAAGATTTTTATTATAGGACTCAACTTATCCATTTCCTTGGGGATTGTAATTAGAGGCATATGTCAAGTTAATCCCATACTCTTTACACATTTCCACCAGAGGTTTAGCTCTGAAACTCATGGCATTATCAGCTACAATCTTGATTAGCACTCCAAACCTAAAAATGATGGGGTTCAACACAAAAATCCATGACATTTGGTGTTGTGTTTCCTTCTTGGTGGGGATTTCCTCCACCAATTTAGTAAAGTAATCAGTGGCGACAAGAATCCACTTATGGCCAACACTTGAAGGGTCTGAAATCTCACCAATTAAATCCATCACCCATTGCTTGAATGAGGCTTCAATTAATACGAGCTGCAAAGGAAGGGAGCTTGAAGCTTTCATTATTTTAGAGAAGTGGTGACAACTCTCACATATTCTAACCAAATTAATTGTATCCTTGAAGAGGGTTGGCCACCAATAACCAGCCCTCAAGATTTGTGTGTTGTGACTCTTCCAACAAGTCCGCCCCACAAAATCCTCCATGAGGATTAGCAATTATCTTGGGGGCTTCATCTTTAGTAATACACCTTAAGAGAGCTCCCTCAGGTTTCTTCCAAGCTAACCCATAATTAGTAATGATATATTTCTGGGAATCCAACTGAAGGGCTCTTTTCTGGTTCTTACTTAAATACTCAGGGTAGTTCAGATGTTTGAGATAAAAAATTACATCTTTGTACCACTCAGAACTCATCAATTTTTCAAAACCATCTACCCTACCTTCTTCTACCTCATTTACCTCAATATTTTGCAAGTTTCTCTCAGCCATAAGCTTAGCCAAGCCCAAACCTCTAACCAAATTCGTTGTTTGGATATCCATGTCATATTCTTGCAACTTGTTCACCCATCTGCATATTTTTCTTAAGACTTCCATCTATGATAAGATGTATTTCACCATGGTGTGGGGAACATAAGAAAAAATCTTAGAACTCAAAATGTAAGGCCTAAAAACTTTGTTGCTTTTACTAAGGAAAATTCTTGTTTCTCCATAATAGTGTATTTCAGCTCAGCCCCCTGCAATACCGTACTGAAAAAGGCAATTGGCCTCTTAGCCCCTTCATCATCTTTCCACAATAGGACAAATGCAAGTGTTCTCTGAAGAAAAAGAGAACAGTTGAAAGGGCTTCTTATAATATGGAGATGCTAGAACAGGTGTAGGATTTAGTGCCTCTTTAATCCCATTGAAAGATTGAATGGCATCCTCTTCCCACTTGATGATGTAGTCCTTCTTTAACATGGAAGTAATTGGAATGGTCAACTCAGCAAAGTCTGATATAAATCTTATGATGAAGTTTATCTACCCAAAGAAGGACTAAATTCCTTTCTTGTTTATTGGGATTGGAACCTGTCTGATGGCTTCTACCCTTTCTAGATCAATCATTACCCCTTCTTATGACACAATGTGACCAAGCAATTTTTCCTTCTACACTCCAAAACGACACTTCTTTTGATTAAGTGAAATGCAATATTCTCTACATATTATCAGCATATTTTCCAAGTGCAGCAAGTGATCAGTTCTCCTTTTGGAGAACACAGTTACATCATCCAGGTAGACAACAATAAAATATTTGATGTAACTAGAAAAAGAAGCATCCATTACTCTTTGAAAATTTTCTTCAGAATTCATCAGTTCAAAGGGCATCCTAACATATACATATGTTCCCCAAGGGGTCATAAAGGAAGTTTTAATCTTCTTTGATTCCTTCACCACAACTTGGTTATAACTAGAGAAACCATCCAGGGTAGAAAGTAGCTCAGAACTAGTCACTAGTTGCAACATGTTTTCCATGTTTGGTAAAGGATAATTATCCTTAATTGATTCTCTGTTCAGATTTTGGAAATAAACACACAGCCTGATGTCACCATTCTTCTTTCTGAATGGTACTAGGTTGGCAACCCAAGAATAATACCTTGTGGGCTAAATAATCCCTCCATCCCTCAGTTTCTTCAGCTCCTCTTGTATCTTGTTGGTTTGAAAATTTGTCTGATGGGAAGGTCATGGGGAAATAGGCCAACAGTGTGTAGGGCATAGCCCCTCTTTGAGACAACAAAGTGAAACTGGTTTATTGCTATTCTACCAGCAGGAACCTGTGCAAGTATTACAGTATTCTACCTTCAGGGGGTTTGGGATCTCATCCCAGTAGAGGTAGTTCTGAATGACGAACAGAAAGGTGAGAGGGGAGGAATGGAGGAAGGATAGCTCTAAAGGGAGAAAAGAAATGAATTCCAAGATAGAAAGGTCAGAAGGTTTATGCTTTGGGCTGGTAGTAAACAGAGCCAAACTTACTTGCATAAACAAATAAAGCAATACTGATGAACAAATGACAAAAGTGAAAAAGAATCCAACAGAATAGAAATACAAATCTAACTTAAGAGAGATCTAATGCACGTAACACATAAATTCAGCACAAAGTCTCAATGTATGTATTAATATTTTCTTCTGTTACAAGAAAGTACAAAGTCTTTCTCTCCTCACTTCTATTTTTCATACAAAAATTGTCCACACTTGAATACAACAAGTATTCAAGTATTTTATAGAAGAAGTGGGGAGAAGAAGACAAAAGAAAAATAAAAAATATCTTACAAGATATTTACAAAATATCTAAAAAGTCAACTGTTGACTTTGGGGCAAGTTTTAGGATGGCAACATCCCATGGTGCAACATGGATGATGTCATCACATGTGCCAACATGCTTTTTAGACATTTTAAAAAAAGAAAAATGGAATATCCATCTAGGAGGAAGAAGCTATTCATCATCGTCTCTTGGATCAAACAGAGTATCCTTCTTAGGCTCAGGGGATTCGATGTGACACTGCACCCGATACTCTGTAAACTTGCTGATCATCTTTTGAAGTTGGTATTGATCAGGACCCCTTGAAATGGTCATGGATAACCTCACAAGTTTCCTTCTCAATCTTGAGCTTGTCAGGAAAGTCAGTGAACTTCCTCATTTGCTTCGATCAAAAATCTGATGAAGTCATGGCAGGCTAAGAGGTTGTTGATGGACTCTCAATCGAAAGTGACCTCTTGCGCTAGACCTTGAGAGACAATAGCCTTAAAGTGCTGAAATGTGTCATCTGCTTCTCTTAATTCATAGGATGCTGTGAGTAGTCTAGGAGACATCTTTGAAACTATTTTCTCCATGTTGTGTAGTGCTTCCAAGGCTTCTTCCTTGATTTTGTTGATTCTTTCCAGGATGAATTCCATTTGATCGACCCCAGTAATCTAAAGCAGTGAGAGCTTTGTAATGTGCTTGTGGGTGATTGATAACGCCAACCTTTAACAGGTCATTAGCTGAACAGTTGAACATCATCTGGAATGTTCCTTACTGTAACTTAGCATTATCCAGTTCCTCAGAAAGGGAACCTGCTACTACCTATAGCTCTTTATTTTCCTTGAGTTATACCTTGGTGCAGCAAGGTGAACTTGCCAATTATCACCTGACCATCCTGGAGGATCTTCTCAATCCAGGATGACATAGTTGTACCATGTTCAGCAATATTTATGTATTCATTTATCTTCTCCTGACTGGGAGCCTGAACAGGTTCTGCAGTAGTTGCTGAAGGTACTTTGCCCATTTTTTGTAAAGCTTGGAGGAGATGTTGGTTCTACTCTTTGAGTATTCTCTTCTCCTCTTTCATTTCTTATAGCTTCTTGCAGAGGGCATCCATGGCTGATATAGCTTCTCCTTGTAGACTTTTGGATGATGTTCCCATTGTGACTTGAGTCACTGTGAAATCTGTAGGAGACAGATCTTCTTTCTTCTTTTATGGATCCAGGTAGGCTATCTCCATGACCCTTTCTCCTGAGGCACTTTTTGAGAAGCGAGTTATTTTTTTTTTCTTCTTGGGTCCCTTTGTCAGAATGAAGGAGAAGTCCATAGCTGCAATGGGGACCTTTCTCTTGTGTTGACTCAGGTGGTCAGAGATCCAACCTGACTTATGGGAGTGGGGCCATAAGAAGAAGAGGAAACAAGGGTGAAAGGGGAAGCAACTATAGTGGACTTGGGGAAGAAAGTGGAAACACTTGGTGGTGGCATGGATAGAGAGTCCAATGCACTAGTGCTTACAAGGCTCAGAGTCACCACAGGGGAAGAGAAGGACATGGAGATGGAAGGGATCTGTGACAGGATGGAGGAAATGTTAGGGGATAGATCCGCAAGAGAGGAGAAGATGGAAGAGGTGGGAGATGGAAGGGAGGAAGATAGAGGAGAAGACACAACCATAGGAATGGTTGTTTGAGTGATAGGAGGAGGAGGAGGAGCAGAAGAAGGAATGGTGGGTTACCTCCAATAGTTGTAGCCTGTGACAACATCCTAAGTGGATGTGTCTATTGGAATACCTACCGCTTCTTCTTTTCCTGGGGACACTAAGTCCACTATTTTCTCTAAGGTAGAAGGAGAGCTATTAGGAGATTTCTCTTGTTTGCTTGGTTCTCCAACTTTATCCTTTCCTTTTCCCTCTGGCAAGTGATCTGGCCTTGGAGGTGCACTTCCTAAAGGAGAAGTGGTGAAATCCACTCCAAGGTAGATGAGACCATTTTGTTTGCACCAATTCTTAGTGCATTGCAACATGGGCTTGGCCCTTTCTTCTATGGTCTTGGGTGCCTTGGTCCTATCGATACTTGCAAATGGCCAATCATCCCCATCCATGTCAAGGTAAACCTGATCAATTTCCTGATCAGTTTCTTGGAAATGTTTTGGGATGATGGCAACTCCATAGTGGATGATTTCTGCCAGAGCCAGCCGGGAGTGGTCCTTTCACCTGATCTCAACTTCATGATTCATGTCTATCCATATGTCCTCGATCTTTGGGACATGGATGGGATTGATCTTTTCCTTGGGGAGGCAACTTTGGCAGTCAAAGGTTGTCCTTGCTGGGAAATTGTGCTTCAAGTTGAGCAGTTCAAGTTTTGTGTACATTTCCCGTGCCTTACCAAGTGAGGGGCACGTATATCTACCAACTATAAGGGGGAAAGGAGTTCCCCCTTTCTTCCTCTTCATGCATTTCTCATGGTAGGTGATTAGCTGCCTTGATAGCTCCAGAAGAATCAGTTTGGGCCCTACATACCTTGGTAACTTTTTTGGCTCTCCCAGAAAGTTGGCAGCCCTGAGATACGTGAAGGTGGGGAATTGTGTAAACAAAACCCCCCATTTCTTGGTGGTAGTGATCATGCTCGTGATGGTCTGACCATGTCTCAAATTCAGCCTCAATAGGTAGATCACCTCATAGAAGAAGGCATCGTTGATTTTGTTAAACTGGGAGATACTGGCCTCGAGCCTTAGCTCTGGGTAGTACTCATATATCTTGGCTTGGGGCCATACCCTGACTTTGAATTAGCCCTGGGAATTCTCTTTCTGATGCAGCTGCATATACAACATAGGAATTCATGTAGAACCTCCCAGTTGTTGAAACCTATTGGAGCTGCTCTGAGATAGTATCGCTTATGATTTCCCCCCAGCCAAAACGTTGATTGGGAGCATTCTTGCTCATATTTTCTAAATATCTGAGCATCCATTTGTGAAAGTAGTGGGAATCAGGGAGCCCAAATACTCTGCTGAGGAAAGTGATGGTATCACTTAGTATCTCCTCTGATTGAAGTCACTGCGATGGATGGTCTGCGGCCATCTGCTCACCACCTTCTTATTTTTCAGGTAAACCTCGTTCATCATCTGCATGCATTTTTCTTCATTGTTCGGTCCATGCCTTTAAGCTTTCATCGATGCTTACTACCACATAATGGCTATGGTGGGGAATGGCCAATGTTATTTCAAAATTCCAGGTAGTGAGGTTGATGATCACCTTGCCCTCCTTATCTTCGACACATCTTGTGTCTTTGTTGTAGCAATAGGAAACCACCATGATAAATTCATTGTTTACATCACTTACTGGCAGCTTGGCTGTGAAGTGCAATCCACTGCCCACTAGTTTTTCCATCCATGGGCCACTGGTAACCTGTTTGGTTCTCACCCAGAAGTCATCCATATCTATGTGTCCCAGCTCGGAGTCTCTGATGTCGAGACTACACTCTACAAGTGAGTCAGGCATCCTGACTCTCTGATATTTGTATTTCATCTCCTGCTCTGTCAATTTAGACTTGGATTTACCTTTAGTTGGCTTCTTGCTCAATGAAGACATGGGTGAGCTCGAGGATGACTGTTGTCATTCTGCATTGAGAATCAAAGAGGTCCAACATAGAAGAGCCATGTCAACCATCATGTTATCCATAATAACAGCTTGTAGAATGAAAAAAAATGAGCTATTATAAGCCTTAAGGTGCAAGGCGCAGGTTTATAGCATGTTGTAGAGGCCTAAACAGGATGGGTGCACTTTTGAGGATGTCAACATGCAAAAATATGTGCCTGTGTTGGAAGGGGGAAAGCCAATCCAAAGGATTATAGAGGGGTGCACTTTTGAGAAGTGTTGCACGAAAGATCTTAGCGCCAAAGAGAAAGGTGCGGGGCGGGTTTGTAACACACAACATTCAGTGTTGGTGTTAAGGTTCATGTGCCAGTGCACTTTGGAAAATTGCTTTAACTGGGTGCTGTAAAAGATGATGTTGCATGTTTTTTTAGTGCGCCCAAGGTGTGGTTTTGGAATGTGTTGCATAAAAGCTTAATGTGCCAAAGGATTTATAAAGGGCACAGATTTGGGGAACACAACATCAAATGCTAATGTTGGTTGGGATGCGCCTGCACCTTGAGGAGATTTGTTAAGTGTTTATACCTGGCACAGGTTAAAAATATGTTGCATGTGGGGACAGTGTGCCTTGGTACAACTACGGGGTTTGCAACATGAAAGGATAGTGTGCCAAAGGAATAAGACTTATTTTTTTATCATTTTCTATACAACTTCTCAGGTTCCTCTCTCTTTTGATTTTTCCAAAATAACAAAGAGAGGTTTTGTGGGATTTGGATAAGGCAGAGGCAGGGAAAATGGGATTTTATTTCTTTCAGAGGTAGAGCCTTCTTAGATTTGTAGATCTGGAAGGAGAGATAAGGTGTTTTAAAAAGTTCATGGATTGTTAAGTCTATTCATTTTTAGATTTCTAGATTTAACCTTTTATAATGAACCTAAAACCATAACAACCAAGAAGCAAAACCACAAAACAACCATAAGAGTGATAAAAACACTTACCCGGGATAAATAATGATGAAGGAATGACGTGGGATCCACAAACATGACAAATGGTATGCGGGGCTGATAGGAAAGGCTGACAGGTAGAAGAACAACTTTTCTCAATTTTTAAAATGTGAAAATGACAGGTGTTAACCACATATTTATAGGAAAAACCCACATTTATGACACCACCAACTACCTTTGGCATGGTTGGTGAGGTGTCGACATGGGATAAATCATGCCTAAGCATGGATAGGAGGGTGTCAACACCATGTTTTCAGTGCCTATGGCACACCTAAAGAAGTGTCAACATGATTGTAAATGCACCTTGGGTGCAACTTGGTTGGTGTCGACACTAAAGCCTCAGCACCTAAAGCACACATTCAGGACATGACAACATGTTAATTTCCATGCCTTTAGCGCATTTCTTTGGCGTAGGTTTGAGGATGTTGACATGTTCTTTAGCACCTAAAGCCGTTGACAGGTTTTTGCCGCGCCAAAGTTTTTTTCAAAGGGGCACATGTTTTGCACTGTTGACATGTCAATTCTTGTGCCCAGTTCAAAAAGGCTGAAAATGGCTAAGTTCTTTAAAACTTGATTTTCAGAAGGGAATTTTAAGCCATTTTGAACATTAGTAGACCTTCTCAGGGGACCAAAATGAAATTTTGGTATGGTTATCTACAAAATTTCCCTTGTCAATTTTACAGAATAACAGCTGGCTCTTTCTGGGGACTATCCTTAAGTGAAACTTAAGGGTAGAGAATCCCAGTCTTCATGTGCCTATCCATTGGGTTACAGAGAGTCAAAAACAAGGGTGACCCAAAAAGGGAAGAAAGGGAACACACAACAAATAGGAAACAAACACACGATGAAAGCAAACATGCAATGAAAGAAAACTGTACAAAGAAGAGAGGAAGCTCTACTTCCTGAAGATTTTGAGATGTTTCCCGCTATAGGGAAGAGGGAGCTCAGTTCCATCTAGATACGAGAGATAGAAACTATTCTCTCCATTGAGCTACTTAATTTTGTATGGCCCTCTCTAAAGAGAGTCAAACTTTCTCGTGCATGCCCTTCGGTTCTCTTTGTTTGTCCCATAGAAGGACAAGATCCCCTACTTGGAAATCTCTCTACCTGGCTCTTTTGTCGAACAACCTCTTGACTTGATTCTGATGTTCAGTGATCTTGTCAACCAATTTCACTCACTTTTCTTCCAGCTCTGTCAGGTACATAATTCTCTTTTCGAGAGAACTCTGAAAATTTTCATCTTCGATTGCTCGAGCCAAGCGCAGAGCAGGGAGTTCTATGGAAATAGGGACTTTCGGCATCAGTCCCATATAACACTTGAAAAGGTGACATGTCGAGAGATCTCTTTGGAGTGATACGATCTTTCCCACAAGGCATCATATAATGACTTGTGTTAGGATCGCTGGTTCTCATCAACTAGCTTCCGTATGATGGTTACCAGGTTCTTGTTGCTAGATTCTGCCTGACCATTTCCCTAGGATAGTAGTCAGATGCATGAGCTAAGGTGATTCCGTATCCATAGAAAAAACCAATAACTTCCCATGAGGAGAAGTTGGAAGTGTTGTCAGCAATGATTTTGTGTGGGATGCCAAATCTTACGATGATATTCTCTTTGATGAAGTTGCAAACAACTTCAGAGGTGGCATTCTTGACAGGTATGGCCTCCACCCATTTGGTGAAGTAATATGTTATTGTTAGGACATAACTATGTCTAGCACTCGATTGAGGATTGAGTGCTCCAATGAAATCAATTCCCCATTACCTGAATGGTTCATCAATAATGACGGGCCTGAGGGGAAATGCAGCCAGCTTTGGTTTGCCAACGAATTGTTGGAAAAGTTCACATTTCGCTACCCAGGTGGCTGCATCCTGAAATAGCATTGGCCAGTAGTACCTAGCATGAATGATCTTATGTGCTATGTGATGAAGAGGAGAAATGACCACCACAGGCTGAGTCATGAAATATTTCTAGTAATTTTACCTGCTGCGGCTTGTCAACACATCGTAGGAAGATGCCATCAATTCACACTTGTACAACCCGTCATCCCAAATGACATATCACGCACTCTGAGCTTTACTGCTCACTTTTCCTTTATGGTTAGATGAGTTGGGCACTCTCCATAGGTGAGAAAGAAAGTGATATCTGAATACCATTCATCATTGGTTGCAACAAATAGGACCATAGGTAAGAGAATCTACTTTCTCCAGTTCATCCTGTTCTCCATCAACATGAGCAGCTTGCTCTTCAGGTGCTTCTGGGTCTTTATTTTCAGCCATTAGCTAGCACAGGCCCTTACCTCTTACCAACTTAGTTGGTTTGATGTCCAGATCATACTCTTGGACCTTTGCGATCCAATTTCCTCGTAAGCTCCCCAACTCCTGTTGAGTCAGGATAGACTTAACTAGCCATGTCAGGAACCAGCACTACTGTATGAGAATTTAGGATATAGTAGTGAAATTTCTTGACTACTTTGACAACGGTGAAGGCATGCTTTTCCAGCTGAGACATCTTCAGTTCATGAGGTTTGAGAGGAGAGCTCATGAAAGCAATCGGGGATTCAACATCCTCGGAGTTCTTCTACATTAAGATAGCTGATACAGTATGCGCAGATGCATAACTGTACATAATGAAATCTTTGGAGAAGTCCAGACATACCAGAACAGGTGCGTGAGCAACGGAGGCTTTTATATCCTTGAATGACATCTTTCCTTCTTCACTCCACCGGAATGTTTGTGACCCTTTCATCATATTGGATATATGACGAGTCTTCTCAGCAAAATCGGGAACAAAGCGTCTGAGAAAATTTACCTTTCCAAAGAAAGAGTGAATGCCGGTCTTGCTTGTGGGCAAGGTAAGGTTCTGAATAGCCTTGACTCTTTCGATGTCTATCTTTGTCCCTTCTTTGCTGATGACGTGTCCTAGCAATTTTCCTTCGGTGACCCCGAAAACTGACTTCTTAGGGTTTAGAGAAATTATCATGTTCTTGGCATCTAATCAACACTTGCTCCAAATGATCACAGTGATCACTTCATTTTTTAGAGAACACGGTCAAGTCATCTAGGTAAACTATGATGACCTTTCCCATTATACCTTTGAACGCAAAGTCCATCACTCATTGAAAGGTGGCACCAACATTGGTTAAACTGAATGGCATCCTGTTGTAGGCGAAGGTGCCCCAAGGAGTGGTGAATGTTGTTTTGAATTGGTCTTCAGGCGTGACCTCAATCTGATTGTAACCCAAAAAACCATCAAGCATGGACAACATCTCTGAACCAGTTACTACCTACAGAACTTGATCCATTATTGGTAGTGGATAGTTGTCCTTTAAGGACGCCTGGTTCAGGTTACGAAATTCTACGCATATGCGTATTTCACCATTCTTCTTCCACACAGGCACAATGTTTGCAACCCAGGTACTGTGATGAATAGGAAAAATAATTCTCGCATCCAGCATCTTCTGTATTTCAGCCTGGATGGTACCTGAGATCTTAGGGTTGTAATGCCTCTGTTTCTGGTGGAAAGGATTGACATCATCTTTTAGCGGGATGTCATGTTGAATGTCCTTAGGCTTAAATGACTTCAGATCCACATAGGACCATGCCAATACATCCATATATCTTTTCAAAAACTTGACAAACCTTCACTTTTCCTGGGTGCACAAAACTTCCTGATGTTCACAGACCGAGGATGTTCCGCAGTGCC
Source organism: Taxus chinensis (assembly GCA_019776745.2). Classification (NCBI taxonomy): domain Eukaryota; kingdom Viridiplantae; phylum Streptophyta; class Pinopsida; order Cupressales; family Taxaceae; genus Taxus; species Taxus chinensis. The sequence continues at coordinate 560,695,893 of CM034155.1, read as the reverse complement.
CAGATTGACAGATTCAGTCTCCAGAGAAGAGTCGGGATCATCCTATCACCTCTTCTTGAAAAAACGGTCATGTTTATCAAATAATCATTCCAGGGAAACCAAACCTTTCAAAATTTTATTTCCCTTGAGCTGACATATGCCCTAACCTTCAACTGATTCATGTGTTTGGCCGGTGAGAGACTCATGACACGCAGAAGTCGATCCATCAAAATGGAGCTCTTTGAAATTATCAAGCTTTCTCCAGAAAAGTGATAAGCTGATTGTCATCATTGAATACCTACCAGTGTTGTGAATTATCTAGCACACTTGGGTGGAAAACTACCTCAATGGTGTATGTGTCCATCTTTAACCCTAGGTGAGGGAGCATGAGAGAGGTCTGAGACAGCTAAAGAATCAGCCATGTCATTCTAAGCTCGCGGAACTACTTTGATTGAGAAAGCATCAAATTCCTTGATGTTGTCCCACACTGTGTTGCGGTAATGTCTGAGCCTGTCATTCTTTACTTGGTATATACCTTTTACTTGATTGACAATCAGCTCAACATCACCTTGCACTTTTAAATTCTTGATTCCCCTTTCCTTTGCAGCTTTCATGCCAAGTAGCAAAGATTTGTACTCGGTAGTGTTGTTTGTATTGAAAAATTACAATTTGAAAGAAAGAGGGAAAATATCCTCTTCAGGAGATATTAAGAACGGCCCCAGCACCGCACCCACTTGTTGCACAACTGCCATCAAACTGCAGTGTCCATATCTTGTTGAGGTCCTCCTCTTAGATGAGAACCTCCATTTTATCAGAGTCAGTGGATAGGAAGTAATTCCCCATCCCTGATGATTCGAAGAGAATCTGGGCCTTGGGGTCGTCAGAGTTGGTGACCAGATATTTCTTTTGTGATTCAGGCTCCAACATCTGCATCACCCCTTTGACAGGGATTCTAGCTTTAGACCAGTCCATATGGATTTCTCCACCAACTTCTCTGCAAAAACTCCTCCCTAGTAATATTCCATATGCCACTGGAATATCAACTACAAGGATAGTCATTTTTACTCTTTTCTCTGGGAATGCTATGAATGCAAACTGTGCATCTTTGATCTGACCTATTAATGGTACCTACTTGGTTTCCATGGAGTAACACCTATGCCAAAAGGTTTGGTGAGTGTGAGGCCTAAAGCATGGGTGACCTTTGCTGGCATGACATTGTCAGATGCTCTAGAATCAATTATGTAGTTTCTTAACTTGTGACCATTAATCAGGAGAGATAGATAAAAAGGTTCAATTTTACCTGATGTCGGACATTGAGGCAACGTTTATGTGGGATGCAGGAGGAGTGGAAAGAATTCCTTTTGGAGAAATGGGGTGAGAAATGGCAGCTTGAATTTGAATATACTTGGTTAATCTAACAAGTTGTTCGGGGTTAGACTGAAGGTACTCAGCTTCAGACATTTGAATCTTGGTCTTTTTGGCATGATCAACTATATCGAATGCAACCAAGGGTTGCGCTGACAAAGGAATGAGTCCTTCATTCCATGATGGTAGAGGAGTGGTACTGATCTTTATGGGAATGGAGGGAGGTTGATTTGGAGGAGAAATGGGAGGAAAATATTTCTTTACAAAAGGTTTAATAGGAGGTTGAAGCAGGAAGGGGATTACCTCTTTTAGCGATTGTTGGAGGTGTATTTAATACAGCCTTTTCCTTTTGTACTATAGTAGCAACTTCTGCTTCTTTTCCTTGTGAGTGGGTGAAAATAGCATATGACTGTCCACTCATGCATACCCTTGGGTACCTTCTTCTTCATCAGACTCCTTTTCCTCGAATTCCATGTACCCGATAGTAGAGTCTCCAGTCAGTTTGCCGACATCTTGATCATCTTTTCCTTGCAAGGAAGGTTCTTCATAAATTTTCTCATCTTCTTCAATCTCAGCCAAGGCATTAACTGGAGGGGCCTCAAGTGCTAGCCTTGGAGTAGCAGCAGGCAAATGCGGCCTTTGAGGGGTGTTGTTGGGAGTGAAGTTCCTCCGTGGGATATCCCAGTATGGAGTAGTAGATGATGCTTGAGCCAATTACTTCTTCAGCTCGAGCAAGTCATTTTCCATCTTCTGGAAAGCTGGATCTGATGAGGTGGCTTGAGAAGGAGCCAAAGCCTTTGATTTGGATGGCTCTCATTTTAACTCACCAGATATAAGCAGGTTGTCCTCTATCCAAATGGCTGCAGCTTGAGCAAGGACCAAGGTGGCAATTTGTTCCTGCAAAAGCAAGAAACTTACCCTTGAACTCATGGCATTCACAAAGAAACACTTTTGATTCTCTAGTGTTGGCAACATGGCAGGTGGCACATGGTTGATCAGTGAATTGAAACGGGTGATAAAATCATGCATGGTTTCATTGGCATCCTTCTTCAAATGAGTGATCTTTGACAGTAACATGAATGCGTCTTGTGAAATCTTATACCTATCTTCAAATGCAGTTCGTAATGTGGCCCAACTGGTGATAGATCTGGTTGGTAAATGTTGGAACCACTCTGATGTAGGCCCTTGCAAATTCTCGAGAAAGAGACATACAGATACATCTTCATGGGTCACGTCTAGAATACTGCATGACATAATAAACACAGCGATATGTGCATCCATGTGATTTGATTTCCACTCCCATCAAACTTAGGGAAATTCTTGCAATTTCCATGAGGGAGGGCATGAACTAGATGTGGTAGTGCTAGAGGGCCCATGGAATTTCCCCATGGTACTGCCATTTGAAATGCGGGGAAAAGAACATGAGCAGGGAGTCTGGTTCCACTTAGCAAAAGAGCACTGCAAATAGATGTCGAAGCACCTTGTGAAATCTGGCTCCTTCGTGGGGGCGAGGCACTTCTTGTTGATCGATCCACTGAATTTAGAGATGTGAATCATGCTGGAGTGATACTGAAATTGTGCCTTTGAAGTAGATCAAAGATTGGATCAACTTCTCCACGAGCTCTCCTGACTGCGAGTAAATTGTTCACCCGCTAGTGTATCCGTTCAGATCTGTAATAATTAAGAACATATCTACAACAATCTTTTTTCTTGTACTTGCTGATTTTCTGATTTTTTTAGGTAAAAATCAGTAGCATGTACTTTTTTAATATTTAAATTTATCCTCTTAAAAATAACCAATTGCGGTTTTATGACAAAGGTGAATGAGGATAAAAAGTGGGTCAATCTTAGAAAGCTGATTTTTGGATCTTTGACCTGAAATTTGCAAGGTTTAGAAAATATATGAAATATCAGAATCTCAGATCTATGGAAATATACAAAATTTTGTAAAAACTTAGTGAACTAAAAGCTCCTATCTGGTCCAGATCTATGGATTTGCTTAAGGAAATTTTCAATTTTGATCACTTCTGCAAAAATTTCAATTTTTGACAAAGGGTTAAAATTTGCAATCTCGTAGTGATTTTCACAGTTTTTAAATGTTTCCTTAGTTCGATCCCCAATAGAGTCACCAAAAACTATTGGTTTGAAAATATTCGCTTAGGCAGATTGTGGGGAAATAGGCCAACAGTGTGTAGGGCATAGCCCCTCTTTGAGACAGCAAAGTAAAATTGGTTTATTGTTATTCTACCAGTAGGAACCTATGCAAGTCTTACAGTATTCTACCTTCAGGGGGTTTGGGATCTCATCCCAGTAGAGGTAGTTCCGAATGATGAACAGAAAGGTGAGAGGGGAGGAATGGAGGAAGGATAGCTCTGAAGGGAGAAAAGAAATGAATTCCAAGATAGAAAGGTCAGAAGGTTTATGCTTTGGGCTGGTAGTAAACAGAGCCAAACTTACTTATAAAAAATAAAGCAATACTAATGAACAAATGACAAAAGTGAAAAAGAATCCAATAGAATAGAAACACAGATCTAACTTAAGAGAGATCTAATGCACGTAACACATAAATTCAGCACAAAGTCTCAATGTATGTATTAATATTTTCTTTTGTTACAAGAAAGTACAAAGTCTTTCTCTCCTCACTTCTATTTTTCATACAAAAACTGTCCACACTTGAATACAACAAGTATTCAAGTATTTATAGAAGAAGAGGGGAGAAGAAGACGAAAGCAAAATAATTACAAAATATCTAAAAAGTCAACTGTTGACTTTGGGGCAAGTTCTTAGGATGGAAACATCTGATGGTGCAACATGGATGATGTCATCACATGTGCCAACATGCTTTTTAGACATTTACAAAAAGAAAAATGGAATATCCATCTAGGAGGAAGAAGTTATTCATCATCATCTCTTGGATCAAACTAAGTATCCTTCTTAGGCTCAGGGGATTCGATGTGACACTACACCCGATACTCTGCAATAACTTGCTGATCATATTTTGAAGTTGGTATTGATCAGGACCCTAGAAATGGTCATGAATAACCTCGTAAGTTTCCTTCTCGATCTTGAGCTTGTCAGGAAAGTCAGCGAACTCCTCATTTGCTTTGATCAAAAATATGATGAAGTCACGGAAGGTTAAGAGGTTGTTGATGGAATCTTGATCGCAAGTGACCTCTTGCGCTAGACCTTGAGAGACAATAGCCTTAAAGTGTTGAAATGTGTCATCTACTTCTCTTAATTCATAGGATGCTGTGAGCAAGTCTAGCAGACATCTTCGAAACTATTTTCTCCATGTTGTGCAGTGCTTCTAAGGCTTCTTCCTTGATTTTTTTGATTCTTTCGAGGATGAATTCCATTTGATCGACCGGTAATCTAAAGTGGTGAGAGCTTTGTAATGTGCTCGTGGGTGATCGATAACACCAAACTTTAACAAGTCGTTAGCTGAATAGTTGACCATCATCTGGAATGTTCCTTGCTGTAACTTAGCATTATCTAGTTTCTTAGAAAGGGAACCTGCTACTGCCTGTAGCTCTTTATTTTCCTCAGTTATACCTTGGTGCAGCAAGGTGAAGTTGCCAATTATCACCTAACCATCCTGGAGGATCTTCTCAATCCAAGATGACATAGTTGTACCCTATTCAGTGATCTTTATGTATTCATTTATCTTCTCCTGACTGAGATTGTGAACAGGTTCTTTGGTAGTTGCTGAAGGTACTTTTCCCATTTTCTATAAAGCTTGGAGGAGATGTTGGTTGTGCTCTTTGAGTATTCTCTTCTCCTCTTTAATTTCTTGTAGCTTCTTGCAGAGGGCATCCACGGCTGATACGGCTTCTCCTTGCAGACTTTTAGATGATGTTCCCATTGTGACTTGAGTCATTGAAATCTGTAGGAGAAATATCTTCTTTTTTCTTTATGGGATCCAGGTAGGCTATCTCCATGACCTTTTCTCCTGAGGCACTTTTTGAGAAGTGATTTATTGTTTTTTATTCTTGGGGCCCTTTTTCAGAATGACAGAGAAGTCCATAGCTACAATGGGGACCTTTCTCTTGTGTTGACTTAGGTGGTTGGAGATCCAACCAAGACTTATGGGAGTGGGGCCATAAGAAGAAGAGGAAACAAGGGGTGAAAGGGGAAGCAATTGTAGCAGACTTGGGGAAGAAAGTGGAAACACTTGGTGGTGGCATGGATAGAGAGTCCAATGCACTAGTGCTTACAAGGCTTAGAGTCACCACAGGGGAAGAGAAGGACATGGAGATGGAAGGGATCTGTGACAGGATGGAGGAAATGCTAGGGGGAAAGATATTGTGAGAGAGGAGAAGATGGAAGAGGTGGGAGATGGAAGGAGGAAGATGGAGGAGAAGACACAACCATAGGAGCGGTTGTTTGAGTGATAGGAGGAGGAGGAGAGGAAAGGGAATGGTGGCCACCTCCACAGTTGTAGCCATGACAACATCCTGAGTGGATGTGTCTATTGGAATACCTGTCATGCTTCTTCTTTTCCTGGGGACACTAAGTCCATTATTTGCTTTGAAGCAAAAGGAGGGCTATCAGGAGATTTCTCTTGTTTTCTTAGCTCTCCAATTTTATCCTTTCCTTTATCCTCTGGCAAGTGATTTGGCCTTGGAGGTGCACTTCCTAAAGGAGAAGTGGTGAAAGCCACTCCAAGGTATATGAGACCATTTTGTTTGCACCAATGCTTGATGCATTAGAACGTGGGCTTGGCCCTTTCTTCTATGGTCTTGGGTGCCTTGGTCCTATTTATACTTTCAAATGGCCAATCATCCCCATCCATTTCAAGGTAAACCTAATCAATTTTGTTATCACTTTCTTAGAAATCTTTTGGGATGATGGCAACTCCATAGTGGACGATTTCTACCAGAGCCAGTTGGGAGTGGTCCTTTTGCATGATCTCAACTTTGTGATTCACGTCTATCCATATGTACTCGATCTCTGGGACACAGATGGGATTGATCTTTGCATTTGGGAGATAACTCTGGCAGTCAAAGGTTAGCCTTTCTAGATAATTGTCTTCAAGTTGAGCAATTCAAGTTCTTCTTACATTTCCTGTGCCTTACAAAGTGAGGGGCACGTATATCTACCAACAGTAAGGGGGAAAGGTGTTTCCCCTTTCTTCCTCTTCATGCATTTCTCATGGTAGGTGATTAGCTACCTTGATAGCTCCAGAAGAATTAGTTTGGGCCCTACATACTGTGGTAACTTTGTTGGCTCTCCTAGGAAAATTGGTAGTTTTGAGATACGTGAAGGTGGGGAATTGTGTAAAAAAAGCCACCCATTTCTTGGTGGTAGTGATCATGCTTGTGATGGTCTAATCATGTCTTAAATTCAGCCTCAATAAGTAGACCACCTCATAGAAGAAGGCATCGTTGATTTTGTTAAACAGGGAGATACTGGCCTCAATCCTTAGCTCTAGGTAGTACTCATATATCTTGCCCTCGGGCCATACCCTGATTTGAATTAGCCCTTGGAATTATTTTTCTGATACAGCTGTATATACAACATAGGAATTCATGTAGAACCTCCCAGTTGTTGAAACCTATTGGAGCTGCTCTGAAATAGTATCGCTTATGATTTCCCCCAGCCAAAACGTTGATTAGGAGCATTCTTGCTCATATCTTCTAAATATCTGAGAATCCATTTGTGAAAGTAGTGGGTGTTACGGAGCCCAAATACTCTAGTGAGGAAAGTGATGGTATCACTTAGCTCCTCTGAGAAGTCACTGTGGTGGATGGTCTGCGGCCATCAACTCACCACTTTCTTGTTTTTAAGGTAAACCTCATTCATCGTCTGCATTCATTTTTCTTCATTGTTGGTCCATGCCTTTAAGCTTTCATTGATGCTTACTACCACATAATGGCTATGGTGGGGAATGGCCAATGTTATTTCAAAATGTTGGGTAGTGAGGTTGATGATCACCTTTCCCTCCTTATCTTTGACACATCTTGTGTCTTTGTTGTAGCAACGGGAAACCACCATGATAAATTTATTGTTTACATAACTTACTGGCAGCCCGGATGCAAAGTGCAATCCACTACCCACCAGTTTGTCCATCCATGGGCCACTGGTAACCTGTTTGGTTCTCACCCAGAAGTCATCCATATCTATGTGTCCCAACTCGGAGTCTCTGATGTCGAGACTACACTCTGTAAGTGAGTCAAACATTCTGACTCTCTGATATTTGTATTTCATCTCCTGCTCTGTCAATTTAGACTTGGCTTTACCTTTAGTTGGCTTCTTACTTGATAAAGACATGGGTGAGCTTGAGGATGACTATCGTCATTCTGCATAGAGAATCAAAGAGGTCCAACATAGAAGAGCCATGTCAACCATCATGTTATCCATGATAAATGCTTGCAGAATGAAAAAAAGGAGCTACTATAAGCCTTAAGGCATAAGGCGCGTGTTTATAGCATGTTGTAGAGGCCTAAATGGGATGCGTACACTTTTGAGGATGTCAACATGCAAAAATATGTACTTGTTTTGGAAAGGGGAAAGCCGCACCAAAGGATTATAGAGGGGTGCACTTTTTAAAAGTGTTGCACGAAAGACCTTACCGCCAAAGAGAAAGGTGCGGTGTGCGGGTTTGTAACACACAACATGCAGTGTTAGTGTTAAGGTTCATGTGCCAGTGCCTTTGGAAAATTGCTTTAACTGGGTGCTGTAAAAAATGATGTAGCATGTTTTTTTAGTGCACCCAAGGTGTGGTTTTGGAATGTGTTGCATAAAATCTTAATGTGCCAGAGGATTTATAAAGGGCACATATTTGGGGAACACAACATCAAATGCTATTGTTGGTTGGGATGCGCCTGCACCTTGAGGAGAATTGTTAAGTGTTTATACCTGGTACACATTAGAAATATGTTGCATGTGGGGACAGTGTGCCTCGACGCAACTATGGGGTTTGCAACATGAAAGGATAGCACACCAAAGGAATAAGACTGATTTTTTTATCATTTTCTATACAACTTCTCAGGTTCCTCTCTCTTTTGATTTTGCCAAAATAACAAAGAGAGGTTTTGTGGGATTTCAGGATTAGGCAGGGAAAATGGGATTTTATTTCTTTCAGAGGTAGAGCCTTCTTAGATTTTTAGATCTAGAAGGAGAGATAAGGTGTTTTAAAAAGTTCTTGGATTGTTAAGTCTATTCATTTTTAGATTTCAAGATTTAACATTTTATAATGAACCTAAAACCATAACAACTAAGAAGCAAAACCACAAACAACCATAAGAGTGATAAAAACAACTTACCCGGGATAAATAATGATGAAGGAATGACGTGGGATCCACAAACATGAAAAATGATATGCGGGGCTGATAGGAAAGGTTCATAGGTGTAGAAGAACAACTTTTCTCAATTTTTAAAATGTGAAAATGATAGGTGTTAACCACATATTTATAGGAAAAACCCACATTTATGATGCCACCAACCACCTTTAGCAGAGTTGGTGAGGTGTTGACATGGGCTAAATCACACCTAAGAATGGATAAGAGGGTGTCAACACCATATTTTCAGTGCCTATGACGCACCTAAAGAATTCTCAACATGATTGTAAATGTGCCTTGGGTGAAACTTGGTTGGTGTCGACACTAAAGCCTCAACACCTAAATCACACATTCAGACATGACAACATGTTAATTTCCATGCCTTTAGTGCATTTCTTTGGCACAGGTTTGAGGATGTTGACATGTCAATTCTTGTGCCCAGTTTAAAAAGGTTGAAAATGACTAAATTCTTTAAAACTTGATTTCCAGAAGGGAATTTTAAGCCATTTTGAACATTAGTAGACCTTCTCAGGGGACCAAAATGAAATTTTGGTATGGTTATCTACAAAATTTCCCTTGTCAATTTTATAGAATAACAGCTTGGCTCTTTCTGGGGACTATCCTTAAGTGAAACTTAAGGGTAGAGAATCCCAGTCTTCATGTGCCTATCCATTGGGTTACAGAGAGTCAAAAACAAGGGCGACCCAAAAAAGGGAAGAAAGGGAACACACAACAAATAAGAAACAAACACACGATGAAAGCAAACATGCAATGAAAGAAAATTGTACAAAGAAGAGAGGAAGCTCTACTTCCTGAAGATTTTGAGATGTTTCCCGCTATAGGGAAGAGGGAGCTCAGTTCCATCCAGATACGAGAGATAGAAACTATTCTCTCCATTGAGCTACTTAATTTTGTATGGCCCTCTCTAAAGAGAGTCAAACTTTTCGTGCATGCCCTTCGGTTCTCTTCATTTTGTCCCATAGAAGGACAAGATCCCCTACTTGGAAATCTCTCTGCCTAGCTCTTTTGTCGAACAACCTCTTGACTTGATTCTGATGTTCAGTGATCTTGTCGACCACTTTCACTCACTTTTCTTCTAGCTCTGTCAGGTACATAATTCTCTTTTCGAGAGAACTCTAAAAAGTTTCATCTTCGATTGCTCGAGCCAAGCGCAGAGCAGGGAGTTCTATGGAAATAGGGACTTTGGCATCGGTCCCATATAACACTTGAAAAGGTGACATGCCGAGAGATATCTTTGGAGTGATACATTCTTCCCACAAGGCATCATATAATGACTTGTGTAGGATCGCTGGTTCTCATCAACTAGCTTCCGTATGATGGTTACCAGGTTCTTGTTGCTAGATTCTGCTTGACCATTTCCCTGAGGATAGTAGTTAGATGCATGAGCTAAGGTGATTCCATATCCATAGCAAAAACCAATAACTTCCCATGAGGAGAAGTTGGAAGCATTGTCAGCAATGATTTTGTGTGGGATGCCAAATCTTACGATGATATTCTCTTTGATGAAGTTGCAAACAACTTCAGAGGTGGCATTCTTGACAGGTATGGCCTCCACCCATTTGGTGAAGTAATCTGTTGCTGTTAGGACATAACTATGTCTAGCACTCGATTGAGGATTGAGTGCTCCAATGAAATCAATTCCCCATTACCTGAATGGTTCATCAATAATGACGGGCCTGAGGGGAAATGCAGCCAGCTTTGGTTTGCCAACGAATTGTTGGAAAAGTTCACATTTCGCTACCCAGGTGGCTGCATCCTGAAATAGCATTGGCCAGTAGTACCTAGGCCCGAATGATCTTATGTGCTATGATAGAAGAGGAGAAATGACCACCACAGGCTGAGTCATGAAATATTTCTAGTAATTTTACCTACTGCGGCTTGTCAACACATCGTAGGAAGATGCCATCAATTTCACACTTTGTACAACCCCTCATCCCAAATGACATACCGTGCATGGCTCTGAGCTTTACTGCTCACTTTTCCTTTATGGTTAGATGAGTTGGGCACTCTCCATAGGTGAGAAAGAAAGTGATATCTGAATACCATTCATCATTGGTTGTAACAAATAGGACCATAGGCAGAGAATCTACTTTCTCCAGTTCATCCTGTTCTTTGTCAACATGAGCAACTTGCTCTTCAGGTGCTTCTGGGTCTTTATTTTCAGCCATTAGCTGAGCACAGGCCCTTACCTCTTACCAACTTAGTTGGTTTGATGTCCAGATCATACTCTTGGACCTTTGCGATCCAATTTCCTCGTAAGCTCCCAACTCCTGTTGAGTCAGGATAGACTTAACTGCCGTGTCAGGAACCAACACTACTGTATGAGAATTCAAGATATAGTAGCGAAAGTTCTTGACTACTTTGATAACAATGAAGGCATGCTTTTCCAGCTGAGACATCTTCAGTTCATGAGGTTTGAGAGGAGAGCTCATGAAAGCAATCAGGGATTCAACATCCTTAGAGTTCTTTTGCATTAAGATAGCCGATACAGTATGCGCAGATGCATAACTGTACATAATGAAATCTTTGGAGAAGTCCATACATACCAGAATAGGTGCATGAGCAACGGAGGCTTTTATATCCTCGAATGACATCTTTCCTTCTTCACTCCACTAGAATGTTTGTGACCCTTTCATCATATTGGATATATGACGAGTCTTCTCAGCAAAATCGGGAACAAAGCATCTGAGAAAATTTACCTTTCCAAAGAAAGAGTGAACGCCGGTCTTGCTTGTGGGCAAGGTAAGGTTCTGAATAGCCTTGAATCTTTCTATGTCTATCTTTGTCCCTTCTTTGCTGATGACGTGTCCTAGAAATTTTCCTTCGGTGACCCTGAAAACTGACTTCTTAGGGTTTAGAGAAATTTCATGTTCTTGGCATCTAATCAACACTTGCTCCAAATGATCACAGTGATCACTTTGTTTTTAGAGAACACGGTCAAGTCATCTAGGTAAACTATGATGACCTTTCCCATTATACCTTTGAACATGCAAGTCCATCACTCGTTGAAAGGTGGCACCAACATTGGTTAAACCGAATGGCATCCTGTTGTAGGTGAAGGTGCCCCAAGGAGTGGTGAATGTTGTTTTGAATTGGTCTTCAGGCGTGACCTCAATCTGATTGTAACCCAAAAAACCATCAAGCATGGACAACATCTCTGAACCGTTACTACCTGCAGAACTTGATCCATTATTGGTAGTGGATAGTTGTCCTTTAAGGACGCCTGGTTCAGGTTACGAAAGTCTACGCATATGCGTATTTCACTATTCTTCTTCCACACGGGCACAATGTTTGCAACCCAGGTACTGTGATGAATAGGAAAAATAATTCTCGCATCCAACATCTTCTGTATTTCAGCCTGGATGGTACCTGAGATCTTAGGGTTGTAATGCCTCTATTTTGGTGGAAAGGATTGACGTCATCTTTTAGCGGGATGTCATGCTGAATGTCCTTAGGCTTAAATGACTTCAGATCCACATAGGACCATGCCAATACATCCATATATCTTTTCAAAAACTTGACAAACCTTCACTTTTCCACGGGTGCACAACACTTCCTGATGTTCACAGACCGAGGATGTTCCTCAGTGCCCAGATTGACAGATTCAGTCTCCGGAGAAGAGTCGGGATCATCCTGTCACCTCTTCTTGAAAAAACGGTCATGTTTATCAAATAATCATTCCAGGGAAACCAAACCTTTCAAAATTTTATTTCCCTTGAGCTGACATATGCCCTAACCTTCAACTGATTCATGTGTTTGGCCAGTGAGAGACTCATGACACACAGAAGTCGATCCATCAAAATGGAGCTCTTTGAAATTATCAGCTTTCTCCAGAAAAGTGATAAGTTGATTGTCATCATTGAATACCTGCCAGTGTTGTGAATTATCTGGCACACTTGGGTGGAAAACTACCTCAATGGTGTATGTGTCCATCTTTAACCCTAGGTGAGGGAGCATGAGAGAGGCCGAGACAGCCAAAGAATCAGCCATGTCATTCTGAGCTCGCGGAACTGCTTTGATTGAGAAAGCATCAAATTCCTCGATGTTGTCCCACACTGTGTTGCGGTAATGTCTGAGCCTGTCATTCTTTACTTGGTATATACCTTTTACTTGATTGACAATCAGCTCAGCATCACCTTGTACTTTTAAATTCTTGATTCCCCTTTCCTTTGCAGCTTGCATGCCAAGTAGCAAAGATTCATACTCGGCAGTGTTGTTTGTATTGAAAAACTACAATTTGAAAGAAAGAGGGAAAATCTCCTCTTCAGGAGATATTAGAACGGCCCCAACACCGCACCCACTTGTTGCACAACTACCATCAAACTGCAGTGTCCATATCTTGTTGAGGTCCTCCTCTTGGATGAGAACCTCCATTTTATCAGAGTCAGTGGACAAGAAGTAATTCCCCATCCCTGATGATTCGAAGAGAATCTGGGCCTTGGGGTCGTCAGAGTTGGTGACCAGATATTTCTTTTGTGATTCAGGCTCCAATGTCTACATCACCCCTTTGACAGGGATTCTAGCTTTAGACCAGTCCATATGGATTTCTCCACCAACTTCTCTACAAAAACTCCTCCCTAGTAATATTCCATATGCTGCTGGAATATCAACTACGAGGATAGTCATTTTTACTCTTTTCTCTGGAATGCTGCGAATGCAAACTGTGCATCTTTGATCTGACCTATTAATGGTACCTGCTTGGTTTCCATGGAGTAACACCTACCGAAAGGTTTAGTGAGTGTGAGGCCCAAAGCATGGGTGACCTTTGTTGGCATGACATTGTCAGATGCTCCAGAATCAATTATGTAGTTGCTTAACTTGTGACCATTAATTAGGAGAGATAGATAAAAAGGTTCAATTTTACCTGATGCGGACATCGAGGCAACGTTTATGTGGGATGCAGGAGGAGTGGAAAGAATTCCTTTCAGAGAAATGGGGTGAGAAATGGTAGCTTGACTTTGAATATACTTGGTTAATCTAACAAGTGCTTCGGGTTAGACTGAAGGTACTCAGCTTCAGACATTTGAATCTTGGTCTTTTTGGCATGATCGACTATATCGAATGCGACCAAGGGTTGCGCTGACAAAGGAATGAGTCCTTCATTCCGCGATGGTAGAGGAGTGGTACTGATCTTTATGGGAATAGAGGGAGGTTGATTTGGAGGAGAAATGGGAGGAAAATATTTCTTTACAAAAGGTTTAATAGGAGGTTGAGCAGGAAGGGGATTACCTCTTTTAGCAATTGTTGGAGGTGTATTTAATACAGCCTTTTCCTTTTGTACTTTAGTAGCAACTTCTGCTTCTTTTCCTTGTGAGTGGGTGAAAACAACATATGACTGTCCACTTGCATACCCTTGGGTACCTTCTTCTTCATCAGACTCCTCTTCCTCGAATTCCATGTACCCGATAGTAGAGTCACCAGTCGGTTCACCGACATCTTGATCATCTTCACCTTGCGACGAAGGTTCTTCATAAATTTTCTCATCTTCTTCGATCTCGACCAAGGCATTAACTGGAGGGGCCTCAAGTGCTAGCCTTGGAGCAGCAGTAGGAAATGCGGCCTTTGAGGGGCATTGTTGGGAGTGAAGTTCCTCCGTGGGATATCCCAGTATGGAGTAGTAGACGATGCTTGAGCCAATTACTTCTTCAGCGCAAGCAAGTCATTTGCCATCTTCTGGAAAGCTGGATCTGATGAGGTGGCTTGAGAAGGAGCCAAAGCCTTTGATTTGGATGGCTCTCATTTTAACTCACCAGATATAAGTAGGTTGTCCTCTATCCGAATGGCCATAGCTTGAGCGAGGACCAAGGTGGTGATTTGTTCTTGCAAAAGCAAGAAACTTACTCTTGAACTCATGGCATTCACAAAGAAACACTTTTGATTCTCTGGTGTTGGCAACATGGTAGGTGGCACACGGTTGATCAGTGAATTGAAATGGGTGATAAAATCATGCATGGTTTCATTGGCCTCCTTCTTCAAATGAGTGATCTTTGACAGTAACATGAATGTGTCTTCTGAAGGCTTATACCTGTCTTCAAATGCAGTTCGTAATGTGGCCCAACTGGTGATAGATCCAGCTGGTAAATGTTGGAACCACTCTGATGTAGGCCCTTGCAAAGTCTCGAGAAAGAGACGTACTGACACATCTTCATGGGTCACGTCTAGAATACTGCATGACATAATAAATGCAGTAATATGTGCATCCATGTGCTTTGATTTCCACTCCCATCAAACTTAGGGAAATTCTTGTGATTTCCTGTGAGGGAGGGCATGAACTGGATGCGGTAGTGCTAGAGGGCCCATGGCATTTCCCCATGGTACTGCCATTTGAAATGTGGGGAAAAGAACACAAGCAGGGAGTCTGGTTCCACTTAGCAAAAGAGCACTGCAAATAGATGTTGAAGCACCTTGTGAAATCCGGCTCCTTCGTGGGGGCGAGGCACTTCTTGCTGATCGATCCACTGAAACTTAGAGATGCGAATCATGCTGGAGTGATACTGAAATTGTGCCTTTGAAGTAGATCAAATATTGGATCAACTTCTCCATGAGCTCTCCTACCACGAGTAAATTGTTCACCCGCCAGTGTATCCGTTCAGATCTGCAATAATTAAGAGTAGATCTACAACAATCTTTTTGTTTGTACTTGCTGATTTTCTGATTTTTCTGGTAAAAATCAGCAGCATGTACTTTTTTAATATTTAAATTTATCCTCTTAAAAATAACCGATTGCGGTTTTATGACAAAGGTGAATGAGGATAAAAAGTGGGTCAATCTTAGAAAGCTGATTTTCAGATCTTTGACCTGAATTTTGCAAGGTTTTGAAAATATTATGAAATATCAGATTCTCAGATCTATGGAAATATACAAAATTTTGTAAAAACTCAGTGAACTAAAAGATCCTATCTGGTCCAGATCTATGGATTTTCCTAAGGAAATTTTCAGTTTTGATCACTTCTGCAAAAAAATTAATTTTTAACAAAGGGTTAAAATTTTCAATCTGGTAGTGATTTTCACAAGTTTTTAAATTATTTCCTTAGTTCGATCCCCAGTAGGAGTCACCAAAAACTATGTTGGTTTGAAAATCTGTCAGATGGGCAGATCATGGGGAAATAGGCCAACAGTGTGTAGGGCATAGCCCCTCTTTGAGACAGCAAAGTGAAACTGGTTTATTGCTATTCTACCAGCAGGAACCTGTGCAAGTCTTACAGTATTCTGCCTTCAGGGGGTTTGGGATCTCATCCCAGTAGAGGTAGTTCCAAATGACGAATGGAAAGGTGAGAGGGGAGGAACAGAGGAAGGATAGATCTGAAGGGAGAAAAGAAATGAATTCCAAGATAGAAAGGTCAGAAGGTTTATGCTTTGGGCTGGTAGTAAACAGAGCCAAACTTACTTACATAAACAAATAAAGCAATACTGATGAACAAATGACAAAAGTGAAAAAGAATCCAACAGAATAGAAACACAGATCTAACTTAAGAGAGATCTAATGCACGTAACACATAAATTCAGCACAAAGTCTCAATGTATGTATTAATATTTTCTTCTGTTACAAGAAAGTACAAAGTCTTTCTCTCCTCACTTCTATTTTTCATACAAAAACTATCCACCCTTGAATACAACAAGTATTCAAGTATTTATAGAAGAAGAGAAAGAAGACAAAAGAAAATAATTACAAAATATACAAGATTACAAAATATCTAAAAAGTCAACTGTTGACTTTGGGGCAAGTTTTAGGATGGCAACATCCCATGGTGCAACATGGATGATGTCATCATGTGTGCCAACATGCTTTTTAGACATTTACAAAAAGAAAAATGGAATATCCATCTAGGAGGAGGAAGCTATTCATCATCGTCTCTTGGATCAAATGGAGTATCCTTCTTAGGCTCAGGGGATTCGATGTGACACTGCGCCCGATACTCTGCAAACTTGCTGATCATCTTTTGAAGTTGGTATTGATCAGGACCCTTGGAATGGTCATGAATAACCTCACAAGTTTCCTTCTCGATCTTGAGCTTGTCAGGCAAGTCAGCGAACTCCTCATTTGCTTCGATCAAAAATCTGATGAAGTCACAACAGGCTAAGAGGTTGTTGATGGACTCTCGATCGAAAGTGACCTCTTGCGCCAGACCTTGAGAGACAATAGCCTTAAAGCACTGAAATGTGTCATCTACTTCTCTTAATTCATAGGATGCTGTGAGCAGTCTAGGAGACATCTTCAAAACTATTTTCTCCATGTTGTGTAGTGCTTCCAAGGCTTCTTCCTTGATTTTGTCGATTCTTTCCAGGATGAATTCCATTTGATCGACCCGGTAATCTAAAGCGGTGAGAGCTTTGTAATGTGCTTGCAGGTGATCGATAACACCAACCTTTAACAGGTCGTCAGCTGAACAGTTGACCATCATCTGGAATGTTCCTTGCTGTAACTTAGCGTTATCTAGTTCCATCAGAAAGGGAACCTGCTACTGCCTGTAGCTCTTTATTTTCCCGAGTTATACCTTGGTGCAGCAAGGTGAACTTGCCAATTATCACCTGACCATCCTGGAGGATCTTCTCAATCTAGGATGACATAGCTATACCCTGTTCAGTAATATTTATGTATTCATTTATCTTCTCCTGACTGGGAGCCTGAACAGGTTCTGCAACAGTTGCTGAAGGTACTTTGCCCATTTTCTGCAAAGCTTGGAGGAGATGTTGGTTCTTGCTCTTTGAGTATTCTCTTCTCCTCTTTCATTTCTTGCAGCTTCTTATAGAGGGCATCCAACGCTGATACGGCTTCTCCTTGTAGACTTTCGGATGATGTTCCCATTGTGACTTGAGTCACTGTGAAATCTGTAGGAGACAAATCTTCTTCTCTTCTTTATGGGATCCAGGTAGGCTATCTCCATGACCCTTTCTCCTGAGGCACTTTTTGAGAAGTGAGTTATTGCTTTTTGCTTCTTGGGTCCCTTTGTTGGAATGATGGAGAAGTCCATAGCTGCAATGGGGACCTTTCTCTTGTGTTGACTCAGGTGGTCGGAGATCCAACCAGGACTTATGGGAGTGGGGCCGAAAGAAGAAGAGGAAATAGGGGTGAAAGGGGAAGCAACTATAGGGGACTTGGGGAAGAAAGTGGAAACACTTGGTGGTGGCATGGATAGAGAGTCCAATGCACTAGTGCTTACAAGGCTCCAGAGTCACTACAAGGGAAGAGAAGGACATGGAGATGGAAGGGATCTGTGACAGGATGGAGGAAACGCAAGGGGACAGATCCGTGAGAGAGGAGAAGATGGAAGAGGTGGGAGATGGAAGGAGGAAGATGGGGAGAAGACACAACCATAGGAGTCGGTTGTTTGAGTGATAGGAGGAGGAAGAGGAGTGAAAGGAAGTAAGGTGGGCACCTCCACAGTTGTAGCCATGACAACATCCTGAGTGGATGTGTCTATTGGAATACCTACCACTTCTTCTTTTCCTAGGGACACTAAGTCCACTATTTTCTCTGAAGCAGAAGGAGGGCTATCAGGAGCTTTCTCTTGTTTTCTCGGCTCTCCAACTTTATCCTTTCCTTTGCCCTCTAGCAAGTGATCTGGCCTTGGAGGTGCACTTCCTAAGGGAGAAGTGGTGAAATCCACTCCAAGGTAGATGAGACCATTTTGTTTGCACCAATGCTCGGTGCGTTGCAACGTGGGCTTGGCCCTTTCTTCTATGGTCTTGGGCACCTTGGTCCTATCGATACTTACAAATGGCCAATCATCCCCATCCATGTCAAGGTAAACCTGATCAATTTCCTGATCAGTTTCTTGGAAATCCTTTGGGATGATGGTAACTCCATAGTGGATGATTTCTGCCAGAGCCAGCCGGGAGTGGTCCTTTCACCTGATTTCAACTTCATGATTCACGTCTATCCATATGTCCTCAATCTCTGGGACATGGATGGGATCGATCTTTGCCTTGGGGAGGTAACTCCAACAGTCGAAGGTTGGCCTTGCTAGGAAATTGTGCTTTAAGTTGAGCAGTTCAAGTTCTGCGTACATTTCCTGCACCTTACTAAGTGAGGGGCATGTGTATCTGCTAACTGTAAGGGGGAAAGGAGTTCCCCCTTTCTTCCTCTTCATGCATTTCTCATGGTAGGTGATTAGCTGCCTTGATAGCTCCAGAAGAATCAGTTTGGGCCCTGCATACCTTGGTAACTTTGTTGGCTCTCCCAGAAAGTTGGCAGCCCTGAGATATGTGAAGGTGGGGAATTGTGTAAACAAATCCCCCCATTTCTTGGTGGCAGCGATCACGCTCGTGATGGTTCAACCGTGTCTCAAATTTGGCCTCAATAGGTAGATCACCTCATAGAAGAAGGCATCGTTGATTTTGTTAAACTGGGAGATATTGGCCTCGAGCCTTAGCTCTAGGTAGTACTCATATATCTTGGCCTGGGGCCATACCCCACTTTGAATTAGCCCTGGGAATTCTCTTTCTGATGTAGCTGCATATACAACATAGGAATTCATGTAGAACCTCCCAGTTGTTGAAACCTGTTGGAGCTGCTCTGAGATAGGTATCACTTATGATTTCCCCCCAGCTGAAACGTTGATCGGATCATTCTTGCTCATATTTTCTAAATATCTTAGCATCCATTTGTAAAAGTAGTGGGTGTCAGGGAGCCCAAATACTATATTGAGGAAAGTGATGGTATCACTTAGCTCCTATGAGAAGTCACTGCGGTGGATGTTCTACGGCCATCTGCTCACCACCTTCTTGTTTTTTAGGTAGACCTCATTCATCATCTGCATGCACTTGTCTTCATGGTCGGTCCATGCCTTTAAGCTTTCATCGATGCTTACTGCCACATAATGATTGTGGTGGGGGATGCCCAATGTTATTTCAAAATGCTAGGCAGTGAGTTTGATGATCACCTTACCCTCCTTATCTTCGACACATCTTGTGTCCTTGTTGTAGCAATGGGTAACCACCATGATAAATTCATTGTTTACAGCACTTACTGACAGCCTAGCTGCGAAGTACAATCCACTGCCCACCAGTTTGTCCATCCATGGGCCACTGGTAACCTGTTTGGTTCTCACCCAGAAGTCATCCATATCTATGTGTCCCAGCTCAGAGTCTCTGATGTCGAGACTACACTCAGCAAGTGAGTTAGGCATCCTGACTCTCTGATATTTGTATTTCATTTCCTGCTCTGTCAATTTAGACTTGGCTTTACCTTTAGTTGGATTCTTGCTTGATGAAGACATGTGTGAGCTCGAGGATGACTATTGTCATTCTGCATGGAGAATCAAAGAGGTCCAACACAGAAGAGCTATGTCATCCATCATGTTATCCATAATAACAGCTTGCAGAATGAAAAAAATGAGCTATTACAAGCCTTAAGGCACAAGGCGCCGGTTTATAGCATGTTACAGAGGCTTAAACAGGTTGGGTGTACTTTTGAGGATGTCAACATGCAAAAAGATGTGCCTGTGTTGGAAGGGGGAAAGCCACATCAAAGAATTATAGAGGGGTGCACTTTTGAAAGTGTTGCATGAAAGATCTTAGCGCCAAAGAGAAAGGTGTGGGGTGCGGGTTTGCAACACACAACATGCAGTGTTGGTGTTAAGGTTCATGCGCCAGCGCCTTTGGAAAATATTTTAAGTGGGTGCTGCAAAATGATGATGTTGCATGGTTTTTCAGTGGGCGCTTTTGATGAGTGCTACATAAGATGATGGCACATGGTTTTGGAATGTGTTGCACAGAAGATTAATGCACCAAAGGATTTATAAAGGGTGCAGATTTGGGGAACACAACATCAAATGCTAATGTTGGTTGGGATGCGCCTATGCCTTGAGGAGATTTTTAAGTGTTTATACCTGGCGCAGGTTAAAAATATGTTGCATGCGGGGATGAAAGGACAGTGTGCCAAAGGAATAAGACTGATTTTTTGCATTTTCTATACAACTTCTCAGGTTCCTCTCTCTTTTGATTTTGCCAAAATAACAAAGAGAGGTTTTGAAGGATTTGGATAAGGCAGCAGGTAGGGAAAAATGGGCTTTTATTTCTTTCAGAGGCAGAGCCTTCTCAGATTTGTAGATCTGGAAGGAGAGATAAGGTGTTTTAAAAAGTTCATGGATTGTTAAGTCTATTCATTTTAGATTTCTAGATTTAACCTTTTATAACAAACCTAAAACCATAACAACCAAGAAGCAAAACCACAAACAACCATAAGAGTGATAAAAACCACTTACTTGGGATAAATAATGACGAAGGAATGACGTGGGATCCACAAACATGACAAACGGTACGCAGGGCTGACAGGAAAGGTTGACAGGTGCAAGAAGAACAACTTTTCTCAATTTTCAAAATGTGAAAATGACAGGTGTTAACCACATATTTATAGGAAAAACCCACATTTATGATGCCACCAACCACCTTTGGCATGTTGGTGAGGTGGGGGTAAATCATGAGGTAGGAGGGTGTGACACCATGTTTTCAGCGCCTATGGCACGCCTAAAGAAGTGTCAACATGATTGTAAATGCGCCTTGGGTGCAACTTGGTTTTTGTCGACACTAAAGCCTCAGCGCCTAAAGCACATTTGACATGACATGTTAATTTCCATGCCTTTAGCACATTTCATTGGCATAGGTTTCTAGGATGTTGACATGTTATTTACTGCGCTAAAGGTTTTTCAAAGCGGTGCATGTTTTGTACTTGTTGACATGTCAATTCTTGCGCCCAGTTCAAAAAGGCTGAAAATGGCTAAGTTCTTTAAAACTTGATTTCCGGAAGGGAATTTTAAGCCATTTTGAACATTAGTAGACCTTCTCAGGGGACCAAAATGAAATTTTGGTATGGTTATCATTTGATTCAAGAGCAACCAATCCTCTAGGAATGGTATTAGTATTTAGCTGAATGATGCCCTTACCGAATAAGGTTTCCTTTCCCTCTTTTGCACACAACATTGGTTCCCAATCAATGCATTGATAGGAAAACTCTCTTTTATTCTACAGAAATCTTCTGACCTGAGCATCATCATCAAAAACCTGCGAATGCTTAATGTTGTTAGGGACATATGGCCTTGTTAGCACCTCAACATCATATTCACAATATGGGGACACTGCACAATTATCAAAATGAGACTCCAACATTGCAAGTTTCTCTGGCCAAGTCATTGAACTTCCTATCATGATGCTCAATGTTGAATGAATCAAACATCTCAATGAAATCCCAAACTGCATGCTTGTATTGTTTAATTCACTGATTCTTTGTGGCATACAATTTTATAACTTTTTTTACAATTAGTTTTGAGGCTCCTTTGAAAATGATGTCTTTAACACCATATTTCCAAGCAATTCTTAAACCCAACAATAGTGCCTCATACTCAGCAATGTTGTTAGTGCACTCAAAGATGAGTTTGAAGGAAAAAATAATTTTTTCCTGACCTGGAGAAAGCATAACAACACCAGAATGACTCCCAAACTTGGAACAAGCTCCATCAAACAATAGAGTCCAAGGAGAGCCTCCCTTTTCAAGATACTTGCACTCTTCAATTTTGTGCTTTTTTCCATCAGCATATCCTATGAAGTTATCATCATCAACACTTGTGTACAATACCTCATAAGACACATTGTTGGGATCCTCAATAAGGTACAACATCTTCTTTTCTCCATACAATTTGAAAAGAATGCCCTCAATTGGGATAGTGGCATAGGACATATCCATTTGAATACTCCCACCGACACTTACTGCCCATTTTCTAGATAACAACATACCCCACTTGGCTAGGCAGTCAACAATAACTATATCAAGTTTCAAATTCCTTCTTAGATAGGCTACAAGTTGCACCACCAGACCCTTCACACACCCTACCACTGGCACCTCTCTAGATTCCATAGTAGTACACTTCCCATATGTAATTGTTACTTTGAGATTCAGTTCATTCATAACTTCCAGAGGCATAACATTACATGATGCCCCTTAATCAAACATATACTTGTGCAACAATCTATCCTTAATGATCAGGGTAGTGACGAATGGATCCACATTCTACTGAGAATCTACTAAGGATGCTCCCAAATAATCCTTAGGTGGTTCATCTAGCTCTCTGATGCTGGTGGTGCCTCTGATTCTTCAATGACTGGTGGAGTCTCTAGAATGTTTATATTTTTTCCTGGGGCAGTCTTCTCCTCTTTCAACCACAAATACTCAAGAGCCCTCTTCTTGTGCTCAGGGATCCTAAGCAATTCAAAAATCGGAACTGAGATCTTGATATGACTCAAGACTTGAGAAATATCATAAGGGACAAAATTTAGCAAGGCAACATTGAAAGGAAGGTTGACACACTCATTAGATGGCACATAATTTTTACCAACTTGGGCATGAGGCAGGGTATGATTTTTGTTTGGGACACCAAGGCCCTTGGAATATGCATCTTTCTTAGGAGTATCTTTAGGGACATTTGAAAGCAATGGATTTTTTGGCTTGGCCTGAGGCCCTATCCCTTTAACAAGCTTACTTCTTGTGTTGTGCTCATGTTCTTGAGCCATAACAACATTCATTAACAAATTCTTGTCCTCCTTAGATGGGATGCCTCCATCATACTTCTTTATCATTAAAGCCCTTAAATATTGAAAGTCATTATTGGGAAATTCAAATCTTGTAAAGTATCTACTTCTAAAGTATGAGAGGGAAGGAGAAAAGGTACCTAGTGAATGCAATCCCAAATATCAACAACAGTTCTAGCACCTATCACTTCAGTTGAAGTTACCCCTTGTTGTAAGCTTGTGGAGCAACCCACCATGCAGACATCATCAAATTATAATCATAAAATTCTTCCTCTTCTTGATGATCTTCCTCACATGGATTATGGGGCATGAAACATCTGTCACACCAATCAATGACATTTGTCTCCTCCACAATGGAAACTTTGGAAGCTAAAGGATTAGGTACCATCCTATTATCCCTAGCTTGGAACTGTCTATTTCCAAATCCAACAAGTCCCTTGCCTATGTCATCAGATCTTTGGTGATTTGTGAACCTATCTTAGCCTTGTTGCTTGTGTTGACCTTGTGAACTCTGCCCAATTCCCTTTTCTACCCAGGCTAATTTGTATGATATTTCTTTGAAAACCCCTGCCAAAGTTTTCACAACTTCCTCCAAATTAGCAGCCTTTCTTGTTTGAGGTTTTTTTGGGTTAATTAATTTTTACACCCTCCATTTTTCAAGGATTTCCAATTGCCTTGATGTTATTCTCTATTTGCAGAGCCATGGTGAAGAGCTTACCTCAAACTGGTAGGGTTCTTGTCCCTCAAGTAGTAAGTATCCTTTCTATCAAATGCATCTGAATATTTGATCAAACATGACTCATCACATGGCCTTATCCTAATAGGATAATATCATCAAGGTCTTATTAAACCTTGTGTTGAAATCATGTACTTACTCATTAGGATTATTTTTGTTGTTTTCAAATTTTGTGAAAAGAAACCTAGGGTTAGTTCTATCACCATGTTACAATCCAAATGCATTTCTCATCTCTATCTAAGAATCGATTGAGTTATCTAGTAAAGCTTTATACCAGTCCCTTGCATCCACTTCTAGAGTATGGATAAATAACTTGATATATACATCTTCATGTTCAATCTCAAATTATTCCATCATATTGATAAAAAAATTTAGATGTTGATCACTAAGTTATAGAGTTGTTTCCTAGGAACTTTGGTAGTCATGTTCCTTACATCCTGGGGAACTGCATTTGGATAGCCAGCCATACACTACAAAATGTTATAGGTCCAAAGGTATTTATAAACAAATGGGGGTCTGTAGTGGGGATAGGGCCATGTGTGTTTTCAGGAGGTGACCCTGGAGGGGAGATAAACTGTTGAGGGGTAGAGGGAATTTGAAACACAAGGAGTATTACTTCCAAAATGGATATCCCCTAAAGGCCTTGTTTCTTGGAAATCCCTATCGACTTCTGACAAAGATAGGTGTAAAATGAGAAGAAAAATTTTCAAAATCAAATGAAGACCCCTCTCCAATTAGAGAATTCAATTCCATAAAGAGGCTACCTGATTCATAGAGAACACTTAAATAGACAGTCTTCAATGATAGGCCAATCAATTTCATCAATGGAGATCCCTTTTCTTGTTTTTTGATCTCCCACAACTCTCCAGGATTTTCATCCTTCTAATTTTACTTTTCCTAAGCTCTAGAAATAATTTCCTAGTAGGATCCCTAGCAAAGAAAGACCTTCTTCCTTCCATCTTTGTAAAGGTTAGTAACAAATATCACTTGAAAGAGGTTAAGACACTGGTATTAATTAAGAATCATATCAACTGGGATTCACCACTAAGGATTTCCACCTTATTTGTGAAAATGCACTAAATATGATCTATCAAATTTTTGTCAACACTAGAAACTGGAAGTGGAAAGATTCTGACTTTTCTTTACCTAGATTTATCAATGAAAGTTGGTGCAGTAGGTGTGAAAATTGAAATAATTTCACACGGAACATTTGGAGCATATAAGAAGTG
Source organism: Taxus chinensis (assembly GCA_019776745.2). NCBI lineage: Eukaryota > Viridiplantae > Streptophyta > Pinopsida > Cupressales > Taxaceae > Taxus > Taxus chinensis. Next base: position 560,670,760 of record CM034155.1, on the reverse strand, counting down.
TTTTACCAGGGTCTGAATATGAAATGCAATCACAATGTCCTAGGAAATAGTATTAGTAAGGTGTTCGTGATGAGCTAAATAGATATGAACTGACAGTGAATCAACAAATTAGTCTCAGCAACGCAAATCAATTCCCATCAATTTAAAATAATCCCCGGAAATGGTGCAATTCAGGTGTTCTTGACAGGATAAATAGATATGAATTGGCAGTGAACTAGCAAATTAGTCTCAGCAACGTAAATAAATTCCCAACAATTTAAAACAGTCCCCTGCAACGGTGCCAGTAAGGTGTTGGTACCCAAATTGATTCTCCCTCAACGTATAAGCAACATCACAAGTATTGATAGGAAGCTTAAAGACATATAGATCATAATGAGTCATTTTGTAGCTAGGGATGGGATCTAACTAGCCCTTTGTCACTCAAATGTGGAGAAATGGATAGCACCCATAAGAGGATTTGAACTATCCTCACTATTTTAGGTTGTGCCTTTTAACCAAGGTAAGAAAACCCTTTTATAGCCTGGTTGTTTATGGAGGAGATGGAGATATCCTTCCTTGTGAAGTTACTAAAGAGACCTTGAAGAAAATATGATCAATGCAACAAAATATAACTCTTATAAGTTGTCACTCTAGATAGTGGATATATTTTCTTAGACAAGTTTCAGGCCACTAAAGACATTTGAAATCTTGATTATGTCTGCATGTTTTGGTAACAGAAATTGTGCATTTGTACACACACAGGACAAACAGGGGTAGTACAGGTAGGATTGGGATGTTTTTAATGAATTTTTTGGTGGGAGGTGAGGCTAGGATGGAATTGATTCTCCAGATCTTTGAGAGCTTCAACAAAATGGAAGGCGAAACTAACAAAATGCCACAGAACAGCTGAAATGTTCCTTTAACTAGAACTATGTGCTTCAATGGAGGCCCAAATTAGCACTTTTTCACACAATATATGAGATTATAACATAAAAGATCGAGTTAAAGAAACCCAACAAATCATCAAAATCTAAGATCAATCACGCCTGAGGTACACCCAGAGGCTTACAGACAATCTCTATTAATAGATGAACTAGAAAAGTGATTTTAAATCGTTTATTTCATTCCCAGATGAAAGCTCTTCTGAGACATGAAATTGTAGATGCCACTAAACTATCATAAGGATTGAGAACTTAGGTGATTTAGAAAGATTTTAATACAATATTGCGATAGGAACATGATAAAAACTATTTCCATACATTCAAAAAATGAAAAAGACACATTTTGCTCAAGATCAACATAAGAATAACTCGATTTTGATTAAATTTATCAGCAAGGGAAAGTTTCTAGAACAATATTAGAACTTGTCAATGGATGTACACTCGCAACCACCTTGATAGGATAAAACTTAATACAAAAGAGATAACCAGGTTTCTTAGATGGCTTCTCAAAAAGACGGGCTTTGTCAAAAAAAATCCTCTTGGGAATTTTCTTCAACCTGTAACACTCCAACCATTTGCACATGATAAAATCATGCAATTTATAACATTTTCCACAGAGAGTTTCCATCCCTAAAAAACCTAAAAATTGAGTTCGTCAGTGTTCACCATGATCTCGATCGTGATTCCTGGAATCAGATCTGTAAAAAGCTATCAAGTTCTCAAGGGGGTCAGATATCTTTGAATATCTCCCGCATTCAACTCCTCCTTTCTGGTAGATCACCTTTTCTTCATCTCACCAACCAATTATGCCCCTAATCTATCAAATCTGGTTCTTTGCGTGCTCAGGGAGAAGAAAAACAGAAGATCAGTTTGAGCCTAATAGCCAGATCATTTTAATGGCGAAAGGCATCTCTAGATCACGCCCACCAAACTTAGATATCAAAATTAACTCCCCTCTTTGTTTGGTGTGTAAGAAATACCAAGAAATCATGAAGACTTCGCACTTCTAGGAGCTTTTCAAGTAAAATAGGGGGGAAAATCAAATTTTAGACACATATTTGCCATTGATATTTACTTTGAATCTGGGTCGTCCACGTGGAAGATTCAATTTTAGAGCAGGTTGTCCGGGTTCCCTTTTTCCTTTTACAACTTTTGAAAAAATGTAAATTTTTCACATTTTACTCCGCATCTTTGCCCTTGAGAAATGAGCCTGAAATGTGTCCTAAGGTGGGCCCCAAAGGAACCACAGCCAAATCTTTCTATTCCACCTCTTTTTTGGAAAAGGGAAAATTTTCCAAGTTTTCCCCACAATTCCGCCCTTGAGAAATGCTTCTAATGTGGGACCCAGCAGAACCACACTTCATTTTACACTTTTAATTCCTTTCTTCACAAAAGGGAAAATTTCCAAATTTCCCTCAAAAGTCCACACCTCTGCCATTTACTAGAACAAGTTCTGACTTTTCTCTATTGTGTCCGTGGTTCATTTTGATGATTTTAGTCATTTGACCATCAAGGGGCAAAAAATCCAAGTTGCCCCCGATGTCCCGCCTCCCACCTCTTAACATTTTCAAATCCAACCTTGACCTCCTTCTTACCAGGCTTGCGGGCCATTTTGCTATTTTAATCCTTTTGATGACAAGAGGTGAAAAATCCAATTTTCCTCTAATGGTCTCGCTTCCCCACCCCTTTGATTTTTCAAACTTCCACATGTCATAATGGCGCATCTTGAGATGATCCCCAAAAAGTTGAGACCTTGAATTAGCAAGGAGCTCGCCACATGTCGTTTCTGGCGCAACTTAAAAAACCTTAAGGTTTCAAATTGATTTGGTGGGGGTGCGCTTCCATTTTAGAATTTTATTCCATTTTTCCAAAAGGGAAAAACATCCAACTTACCACCGAACACCCGCATCTTGACCATTAGTTTTGCTATGTGTCCTCATGCGGGGTCAAAGTAAGACTTTTTCCTTGCCACTTAAAATTTGTTAGGTTGTGGAGCCTGTTTTCATGTGTGAAAGTGTTGAAGACATTTACAGTAAGAGTACTGTACACTTTTCATGTATCCTTACTGGGGTTCAGGGCCGGGGCAAGCCCCGAGTGGGGGTTTGGGGGCGTAGACCCCAAATTTTTTTTTGGGCCTTAAAACGTGCCCGATATATCGGGAAACATGATTTTCTCATATGGGTGGGATATTTGACCCATAAGTTTATGGGATGGTTTTTTCCCATGGTTTTGATACCCACAGGTTTTGTAAAATTACTTAAGTAGTTGTCTATTTATATGGTTTTATGAATATGATAGAAATATGAAAAACATTGCAGATGTTCTTTGAATTTGGGTGTTAATTCTGTAGACTTTGTTGAGCATAGCTCCAAACAGATCTGGGTATTGTATTGAGAGATTGGTGGCTTGTAATAAAATTTGAGCAAGTGATTCTTGGTGGAAGTAGCCCGAATTGGGTGAACCATGTTAAATACTATCTCTTTGCGTTGTGTTATTTAATTTTGCATTTTTATTTGAGATCTGTAATATTTTCATGCATATTAGTTTCTACTGTTGCAATTCTATGAGGGATTATTTTGACATATTTTATCCCTTATTCCCTAACAATTGGTATCAGAGCCTGGTTTGGTTTGCTAAAGTGTTGAATCATAGGGAAAGTTTTATCTTGAGTGGGAGCTATGACAAATGATAGAAGATATAGGGTTGATAAATTCAATAGGTATAATTTTAGTCTTTGGAAGATGTAGATGAAATATTACCTTTATCAGAAGGATCTTTATACTCCGTTGTCTGAGAAGGTGAAAAAACCCTCGAGCATGACATATGCAGAATGGGATTTGTTGGATAGGAAGGCACTTGGGACAATCCGGCTGTGTCTTGCATCTTCGATATTATTTAATGTTTCAAAGGAAAAGACTACAAAATAGAACTGATGGATGCATTAGGGAAGTTACATGAAAAACTCTCTTACCTCTAATAAGATATTTTTAATGAAAAATTTGTTTAATATGAAGATGTCTAAGAATGGTTTAGTAGCAGATCATCTAAATGATTTTAATATGGTTGTAAATATGCTATCTTTGCTTACAATAGAATTTGATGAAGAAGTTAGGGATTTATTAGTTCTGTGCTCTTTACCTGAGAGTTGGAATAACCTGATAATTGTGCGATAAGCAAATCGGCTCCTGCTAACTTAACGTTAAAGTCTGAGGATGTTGTAGGGGTGACTCTAAGTGAGGAAATGCAAAGAAAAATCTCTGGTGAATCTTCTACTTCAAGGAATTCTTTGACAATGGAAACTACAGGGAGACAGAATAATAGAGGAAACCATGGAAAATCAAAGGATTGGGCAAGGTCAAAATCCAAAAGCAAGATAGTATGCTAGCACTGTGGAAAGTATGGGCATGCAAATAAGGACTGTTGGGAGCTTCGGGATAAGAAGAAACAACAGGAAGAAGACAAAGGGGGACAAATGTGGCAATGGGTAATGTATGTCAGGATGCTTTGATTCTTTCTTTGCACAATATTACTAAATCTTGGGTTTTAGATTCGGGGGATTCTTTCCATGCTTCTCCACATAGGCATTATTTTTTTGATTATGTTCAAGGAGATTTTGGGCATGTTTTTTCTTGGTGATGATGAGCCTTGTAACATAGTTGGAAAAGGTTCTATTCAGGTTAAGATGCAGAATGAGAATACTTGGGTATTGAAGGATGTCAAGCATGTGCCTACATTAAGATGAAATTTGATATCAGCAGGGTAGTTGGGAAGTGATGGTTGTATTCTGATATTTACAGTAGGACTCTTGGAAGGTTACCAAGGGTGCTCTTGTGATGGAAAGAGGTAAGAAGGTTGGAACCTTGTATTTAACCACTTATAGAACTAATGTTTTGTAATCTTGTGGCTTTAGAAGTAGATAAAACATTATGGCACTATATGCTTGGTCATATGAGCCATAAGGGCATGGAGATCATAAAGAAGGATTTACCTAGATATATAGAAATAGGTTTGGAGTTTTGTGAGGACTGCATATATGAGAAACAAAAGTGAGTAAGGTTTCTCAAGGTTGGACCTACAAAGAAAGAGAGTAAGTTAGAGCTGGTGCATTCTGATGTGTGGGGGCCGGCTCAGGTATCATTTCTTGGGGGTTCAAGTTATTATGTTACTTTTATTGATGATGCAACAAGGAAAGTTTGGGTTTATTGTATTAGAAACAAATATGACATATTTGACACTTTTTGTTAAATGGAAAGCCTTGGTAGAGAATGAAACATGTCTTAAGCTAAAATGTCTCAGGTTAGATAATGGAGGGGTGTATTGCAACAATGAATTTGATGATTACTATTGTAATAATGGAATCCACAGGCAAAAGATACAGTTCCAGGAATTCCTGCAGTAGAATGGGGTATCAAAAAGAATGAACAGAATAATAATGGAACATGCTAAGAGCATGAGGTTACATGCAAGACTGTCCTCTTTCTTTTTGGGTAGAAGCGGTGAGGACAACTGTGTACTTGATAAACAGAGGACCCTCCATTGTTTTGGATGGAGGAATACCTGAGGAGGCTTAGTATGGTAAGAAATTTGATTATTCATTTCTTAGAGTCTTTGGATGTAAGGTGTTTGTTCATATAGACAAGGATGATAGAACCAAGCTAGAGGATAATTTAGAAAAATGTACTTTCATTGGTTATGGTGGTGATGACTTTGGATATAAATGTTGGAGCATTAAGGAAAATAAAATCATTTTGATCTAGGGATGTGGTCTTTAATGAGAAAGTCATGTATAAGTAGTAGTTGTAGGAAAAATAGGGAAGAATCCAAGAAAGAATATGCAGCGGTAGAGGATCTTCCGGATGTAAAAGTGACACATGAATCAGTTTAGGAACCTCCTCAACAGGAACCCCAAAATCCTATATTGAGGAGGTCTTCTAGGGTGAGAAGAGAACCTGAACATTTTTTCTCCTTCTCTTTATTATTTATTACTCACTTGATAGTGGAGAGCCAGAGAGATTTGATGAAGCAATGCAAGTAGATGCCAGGAAGAAGTGGGAGCAAGCCATGAATGAGGATCATCAAGCTCTCTTGGAGAACTAGACATGAGATTTGGTGAAGCGACTTGAAGTCAAAAGAGCATTATAGAACAAGTGGGTGTTTAGAGTTAAAGAGGAAGAAGGAGGCAAGAAAAGATATAAGGCCCGGTTGGTTGTCAAGGGGTTTGCACAGAAAAAAGGTATAGATTTTGATTATATTTTTTTCTCCTGTAGTAAAAATGACTTCTATTAGAACTGTTCTAGGAATAGTTTTAGTAGAAGACTTGCACTTAGAACAACTTGATGTAAAGACTGCATTTCTCCATGGTGATTTGGAGGAGGAACTATATATGCAACAACTAGAGGGCTATGAAGCTCAAAGGTAAAGAGGAGATGGTGTGCAAACTGAAGAAGATCTTGTATTGCTTGAAACAAGCTCCATCATCAATGGTATAAGAAGTTTGATAGCTTCATGATGGAGTAAGGTTATATTAGATGTCATTCTGACCATTGCGTGTATACAAAGAAATTTGAGGATGACAGTTATATTATCCCGTGTCTGTATGTGGATGACATGTTGGTTGTAGGTAAAAACATGTAGGAAATAAAAGTACTCAAGAAGAAACTAAGTGAATCCTTTTCTATGAAGGATTTGGGGGCAGCCAAACAAATCCTTAGTATGAGGATATCTCAAGATAGAAAGGAATGTAAGCTGACTTTATCTTATGAAGAGTACATTAAGAAAGTCTTAGAAAGGTTTAATATGCAAGATGTTAAACTAGTTGGGATTCCTTTGGCAGGTCCATTTCAAGTTATCAAAGGAGCTCAGTGTCCCAAGATAGCGCAGGAGAGAAACCAAATGTCCAAGGTACCTTACTCATCAGTAGTTGGTAGTTTGATACATGCCATGGTGTGTACTAGGCCTGATATGTCCCATGCAATGGGAGTGGTGAGAAGATTTATGAGTGATCTAGGCAGAGATCACTAGACAGGTAGTAAAGTGGATTCTTCAGTATTTGACAGGGACCATGGGGATAGTTTTGTGCTATAGTGTATCAGACACCACTTTGTGTGGTTATGTAGATTTAGATATGGCTGGAGATGTATAGATAGTAGGAGGAGCATGATAGGTTATGTTTACACTATAGGTGGGACAATCAGTGAGCTGGATTTCACGACTTACAGAAGCTGGTGGATTTGTCAACCACATAGGTTGAGTATGTTTCTGCCACAGAGGAAAGAAAAGAAATGATTTGGTTACAATAATTTCTTGAGGATTTGGGGCATAAGCAGGAGGAAGGAAAACTACATAGTGATAGTCAGAGTGCTATACACCTTGCTAAGAACTCTGCTTTCGACTCTAGGATAAAGCATATACAGTTAAGGTACCATTTCATCAGGACAACTTTGGAGGAAGAGAAGTTAAAGCTGGAGAAGATCCATACATGTTAGAATCCTGCAGACACGATGAACAAGGTGGTCACAAGGGAAAAAATGAAGTTGTGTTTTTCTTTGGTTGGTCTTCATGGAAACTAGTGAAGGTTTGAGAAGCTTGCTCAGAGGAAAACTAGTCTCCAAGTGGGAGATTGTTAGGTTGTGGAGACTTGTTTTCATGTGTTAAAGTGTTGAAGACTTTACACTAAGAGTATTTTACACTTTTCATGTATCCTCTCCGGGGTTTAGGGGTCGGGCCGGGCCCCAAGCGGGGTTCCGGGGGCACAACCCCTGAATTTAATTTTGGGCCTTAAAACGTGCCCGATATATCGAGAAACGTGATTTTCTCATATGGGTGGGATTTTGATCCATAGGTTTATGGGACAGTTTTTTCCCATGGTTTTGATACCCATGGTTTTGTAAAACTGCTTAAGCAGTTGTCTATTTATATGGTTTTTATACATATGATAGAAGTATTGAAAAACATTGTAGATGTGCTTTGAATTCAAGTGTGAATTCTGTAGATTTTGTTGAGCATAGCTCCAAATAGATATGGGTATTGTATTGAGAGAGTGGTGGCTTGTAATAAAATATGAGCAAGTGATTCTTAGTGGATGTAGTCCAAATTGGGTGAACCATGTTAAATAGTGTCTCTTTGTATTGTGTTATTTTATTCTGCACTTTTATTTAGAGACTCTGTAATATTTTCTGCATATTAGTTTCTATTGTTGCAATTTTGTGAGGGATTATTCCACATATTTTATCCCTTATTCCCTAACAATGGGCCATTTTGAGATTTTAATCCTTTTGATGAAAAGAGGTAAAAAATCCAAGTTTGCATCCGATGGTCCGACTTCCTCACCGCTTTGAATTTTCAAACTTCCACATGTCACAATGGCACATCTTGACATGGTCCCAAAAATTCTCGGGCCCTTTAATGAGAGCGGGCTCGCCATGTGTCTCGGGCCCTTTAAGAAGTTGGTGAAAATTATAAGGAAAGAAGACCCCCAGCGAAGACCTCCATGTGTCATTATAGCGCAACTTCAAAAAACCTTAAGGCTTCAAAATAATTTTGTGGAGGCATGTACTTCCATTTTAGAATTTTACTCCATTTTCCCAAAATGTAAAAACATCCAACTTTCTTCCGAAGGCCCCCATATTCTCCACCTTTAACTTTTGCCACGTGTCCTCCTACGAGGTCAAAGTAAGACTTTTAACCCTACCACTTAAATTTTACTTTAATTAAATCCTGGTGGGGCTGCGGGGTGGGGTTTAAACCTTTCTACCAAAGTAGAAAATAAGGAACAAGTTTAAAAAACAAAACCTTTCGCACCGCCATTCAATTAGGAGAAGCCACATAAGTACCAAAAGAACCAATCAGAACTGAGCAGAGCTACAGTGACCAAATTTTCCCTTTATGCCAAAAAAGCCAAAAGTGATAAGTCTAAAGCACTTTCCCATTGTCATCCCATGACGAATCCAAGAGGAAGCCACATGACCGCTGAATGTTGATGTATAATTTTGACAGGAAAAAGACACCTGCCAGATTGTCAAAAATAGAAATAAATTCACCATTCATGCCTAGAACCTGATTTTTTTGCTAAGGATGTAAAATTTTTGAAACAAAAACCTAAGTGAATCATGGTTTTGAGCATATTTTGACCATGGATTTCTATTTTCAAAGGCATATAAATATAATTTGATCATTCTCGAGCTTCCATGGTTGGGAAAAAATAGGGATAAATGACATAGCCCATGGATTTTTAAGAAATTAGGGCAAGAACATGGTATGAGAACAAGACGAGAATCAAGATACCCCTCTATTAAGGGACAATGAGTAATATCCCAGAGAACATACTATATATATTTCATCTTAATAAAACTTCTTTCTTTGGAACTTAAATGTGCCGAGAATTCTCCATAAGTAAGGAAATGATAAATATAAGCATACCACTCATCGTTTGAACTAGGAAATAGAAACAGTTGGAATACTAGTAGCTTCTTCTCTAGATAACTCACTTTTTTTGACCACTAACAAGGAATTAACAAAGGCCTTTACCTCAAACAATCTTATTTGGCTTGATATGAAGGTTATACTTCTCGAATTTTGCTACCTAGTTGCCTCATTTTGATATGAACTCCTGTTGTGTGAGGATCTATTTTACTATTGTAACTAGCTCAAAAATAGTCAAATGAGAATTCAGGATGTAAAATTGGAAGTTCTTCAATACGTTTACTATGATAAAATCATGTTTTTTTCATTTTGGTTTATTTCCATTCATGAGCTTTCAAGACGTAGCTCATGAAGGCTATATTTTGGTTAGAAAACTCACCTTGGTTCTGCAAAAACTATTTCACCTGGGCATCATCATCAAACACTTGCCAATTTTTAATGTTATCAGAGACAAATGTCCTTGTTAGTATTTCAATATGATACTCACAAAATGGAGACACTGTATAATTCCCAAATATGGATCCCAACACTACTAAATTTTCTGCAACAACATTAAAATTTATATAATGGTGCACAATATTAAAAGAGTCAAACATTTCAATCAAATCCTAGACTACATCCTTGTATTGTTTCATTCTCTGATTTTTAGTAGCATATAATTTTCTAATTTTCTTGACAATTAGTTCTGAATCCCCTTTGAAAATGATATCCCTTATACCATATTTCCATGTAATTCTCAATCCCAATAAAAGTTCCTCATATTCATCAATGTTTTTAGTGCATTCAAAGTTGAGTTTGAAATAAAAAACAAACTCTTCCTGGCCTGGAGAAATCAAAACAATGCTTGCACCTTTTCCAAACTTGGAACAAGCTCCATCAAATAACAAGGTCCAAGGTAAACCCACTTGTTCAAGAAATTTACATTGATCAATCTTATGCTATTTTCCATCAGCAAACCCAACAAAGTTCTCAGCATATAACACTTCATAAGAGGCATTATTGGGATCTTTAATGAGGTGCAACATCTTCTTCTCTCCATACAACTTTACAAGGATGCCTTCAATTGGAATGGTGGAAAAAAGACATATCCATCTGAAAACTTCCACCAACACTTGTAGCCAACTTTCTTGATAACAACATGCCCCATTTGGAAGGGCAATCAACAATAACAACATCAAGTTTCAAGTTCTTACCCGGATAAGCTGCAAGTTATACCACCAAACCTTTTACACATCCTACAAATGGTACCTCTCTAGAATCCATTGTAGTAAACTTGCCATAAGCTGATGTCACTTTAATGTTCAAATCATTCATGACCTCTAGAGGCATAACATTGCATGATGCTCTTGAATCAAACATACAATTGTGCAGTAATCTGTCCTTAATAATCAGCGTTGTAAAAAATGGATCAACATTTAATTGAGACTCAACCAAAGATGTTCTCAAGTAAAATTCAGGTGGTTCACCTATCTCCTCCAATGCTGGTGGGTTTTCTATGTCTACAATGCTTGGAGGAGGAGTGTTTACATTATTTATATTTTTACCTTGGTTACTCCTATCTTCTTCCAATCCTAAATAATCAAAAGCCCTTTTCTTGTGCTCATGAATACTAAGTAGTTCAACAATTGGGACAGAAATCTTGATCTAACTCAATACTTGGGCAATGTCATAAGGAATGTATTTGGGCAAAGCTAAATTTGGAGAAATATTGACAAACTCATCGGATGACACATAATTTTTCACATTTTGTGCATGAGTGGGATCGCCAGTTCTACTTGAGACAACAAGGAATTTTCCAGATGCATCTTTCTTTGGAGTTTATTTTGGGACATTGGTGAGAACTGGGGTCTTTGGTTTGGCTTGAGGCCCCACCCCTTTAATAACTTTACTTCTTGTGTTATACTCTTTTTCTTGGGCAAAAACAACATTCAATAATAGTTGTCTATCCTCTTCTGATGGGATTCCTCCATCATACTTCTTAATCATTATAGCTCTTAGGTACTTAAAATCATTATTAGGAAGTTCAAAATCTTGTACCATATCTATTTCTAAAGTATGAGAGGGAGGAAGAAGAGGTACCTAGTGAATGTAATCCCAAAAACTTGTAGCATTTCTTGCATGTATTACTTAAGTTGAAGTTGCTGCTTACTATGAACTTGTACAGTAGTCCACCATGCATGCATCATCACCAGTGTTATCATCATCATCTTCTTCTTCAACTTGCTGATCTACTTCACATGGAGGGTGGGGTAAGAAACATTTGTCACACCAATAAATTTCATTTGTCTCTTCAACAACAACAAATCTCACATTTAGAGGATCAGGCACTACTCTATTTTCCCTAGCTTGGGGTTGTATAGCTCCCATGGGTCCTTTACCCCTGTCATCAGATCTTTGATCATTTCTAGGATAATTTGTAAATCTGTATTGTCCTTGTTGCCTATGTTGACCTTGAGAACCTTCTCCAATTCCTTTCTTTGCCCTGGCTAGCTTGTAAGATATTTCCTTGATAGCCCCAACCAAATTCTTTACAACTTCCTCAAGATCCATAACCTTACTTGATTGAGGCTTCTCAGGGTTGATTAGTTTTACACCCTCCCTCTTATGAGGTTTTCCAACTACTTTAATGTTGTTCTAAATTTGCAGAGCCATGACAAAATCCTGCCTCAAAGTTCCAGGGTTCTTATCCCTCAAATAGTAAACAAATTTCTTATCAAATGCATATGAATAATTTATCAGACATGATTCATCACATGGCCTCACATTAACAGGAAGTCTTCTCAATGTTTTGTTAATTTGAGGCCATGTGATGAATCATGTCTGATAAAGTATTCTTTTTTATATTACCAAACTCTGATAACAGAAACCTAGGGTTTGTTTTATCACCATACTACATTCTAAAAGCATTCTTCATCTCAATCCAAGAATCAATGGAATTATCTGGCAAAGATTTATACCATTCCCTTACATCTTCTTCTAGAGTATGGATAAAAAATTTAATGTATACATCCTCAAATTCTATTTCAAAGTCCTCCATCATATTGACAAAGAGCTTCAAGCGTTGATCACCAGTGATTGCATTATTTTCTTGAAACTTAGGAAAAAAAATTCTTACATCTTGTGGCACAACATTTGAATAGCTAGCAAAACCTCTAAAATTGATGGGACCAAAAGTATTAACAACAAATCGAGTTATGGGTAGAGGTTGAGCCATATTATTTTGAGGAGGTGATCTTACAAGAGAAACAAATTGATGAGGAGTGAGGGGTCTGTGTGGTACAAGGATGTAATTTTTGGAATGAATGCCCTCTAAAGGCTCTGTTTCTTAGAAAATTCTATCAGATTTGGAAAATACCGGGGCAGATTGAGAAGAAATTTTTTCAAATACAAAAGAAGGACCCTCTCTAGATGGAGAATTCAATTCAACAAAGTAACTACTTGATTAAGAAGCACTTGAGGAATTATTGTAATATTTAATCACAAGCTGATTAGTTTTACCAATGGAGATCTCTTTTCTTAATGCTTGATCTCCAAAAACCTTCCAAATTCTTCTTCCTTCTAAATTACACTTTACCAACTCTTGAAAAAAACCTTCTACTAGGGTCCCTGGCGAAGACAAATCTTCTTCCTTCCAGATTTACAGAGATTAATGACAAATATTACTTGATAAATGCTAAGACATTGGTATTTATTAAGAATTTAAACATCACAGAGTTGCCACTAATGATTTTCACCTTAGTTTGTGCAAATGCACTATGAAAGACCTATCAAATTCCTATCAATATCAAACTCATGGAAAGCTTACAAGATCTGCTCTTCTTCTACCCAAATTTATCAATGATGATACAAACTTTAGTGCAATAACTGTATAAGCTAGAAATATTGCACTCAGAACTTACAACTTTGAACAATTCTTATAGATCTGAATAGATAATTATGTTTTAGAAATGTATTTGCACTTAGATCATGTAAGAAACATTATTAGGGTCTATATGAGTTTTTGATGGTGTTCAAACTTTACACACAACTTTCATGTCCCCGGCAATGTCACCACTAGTGTTGTTTCCGCAAAAATAAATCTTAGAGCTCAAATAATCCACGGTAGTGCAAATCATATCCCCGAAAATAATTCCACTAGTGTTGTTGATGGGCCAAATGGATATGGACTGGAAACAAATCAACAAATTGTCCTCAGCAACATAAATTAGGTCCCCAGAAATGGCACCAGGAGTGTTGGTATCCAAATTTGTTCTCCTTTTCAAGTTGAGCAACATCATAGATTCAACATGGAGCTTAGAGATAGATAGATCATAATGTGTGTCATTTTGTAGCTAGGGATGAGATCTTAGGGGACCATTGTCACTCAAATTTGAGGAGAGATGGATAACACCTTCAAGAGGATTTTACCTATCCTCACTAGTTTAGGGTGTGCCTTTTGACCAAGGCAAGAGGACCCGTAAGGTAACCTCTGTTTGATGAAGGAGATGGAGATATCCTTATTTTACACAAAAATTATGAAGGAAACCTTGGGAAAGTATGGCCAATACTACATAATTTAATCCTCAAGAGTTGTCACTTCTAAAATATGGAGATACTTTCAAAATAAGGATAAGATTACTGAAGACATTATGAGATCCTGACTGTTCTGCATATTTTAGTAAATAGATTTTGTTCCTTTGTGGATATATAGGGAAAACATGGGTAGTTCAGGATGGATTCATGGTGTTTGAATGATTTTGGTGGGAGGTTAAGCAGGATAAAATTGATTATACCAGATCTTTGAGAGACTTCACAAAAATTGGAAAGCTAAATGACAGAAAGCCTCATAATAGATAAGATATTCCTTCAACCAAAAGGTGTGCTTCAATGGAGTCCCAGATCATCGCAGTTTCACACAATATTTGATAATCTAACATGAAGGCTTGAGCTAAAGACTCAATAAAACATCAAATATCCCTAGTTCCTCATGCCTAAGATACACTCAAAGGCTTACAAACAATATTTATCAACAAATGACAATGAAGTGATTATAAATTGTTTATCTCATCACATGATGAAATCTCTTCTTGAAATGAAATTACAAATGCCACTAAACTGTCACAAGGATGAGATCCTGTGTGATTTAGAGGGACTTTAACACAAGATTGTAATAGGAATAAGAAAAACTACTTGTAGACATTCTAAAACAAAACAGACACAAATTGCTCTAAGATTGACACAAAATAACTTGAAATTGATTAGATTCATCAGCAACGGAATGATTCTAAAGTAATCTTAGTGATTTTCAATGGCTATACATCTGCAACCAACTTGACATGATAGAAAATATAACACAGAATAAATTAACCAGGTATCTCGGACGGGTTTCTCAGAATACGGATTTTCTCAAATTTTTCTTATGAAATTTAATCCCTGACCATTTGCAAGATTATTCTCATTGCATTTATGCATTTTTCTCACTCAATTTTCCCCTCCGAAAGAGAAGAATATTTGAGGGACCTTTTCTTGTTACCAATTTTCCTTAGAAAGCCATGTTTAACAAATTCACATCTAAAAGTTGCCAGGTGGACCAATTATGAACTGATCATGCTTCTTGGGCCCTCGACTAATGACTAGGACGCCATTCCACAAATTTTTGGCAATCCTTCTAATCATTCTAATTTTTTCATGCAATAAATCCCATTTTTAATCATTTTCCAGAGGATCTGCATAGCTAGATATGACAGGTAATCCTTTTCGCTCTCGAGGAAACACCTTTTTCATCTTTTGTGCCTGTAACTTTCATCATTTCATCCATTTTCCATCTCTTTTCCATTTAGCCTCGGATTCTATCACCACACCAAGTTTTTGATAATTATTCTGGTACCCCGACCATTCTGATACCGGTTACCTGAGCAACCTTCGTTGGTTCACCTAAATGACATCAGCATTACCAATTGATGTCAGCCTCTATGTTTTACCCTCAGGCAAGAACAAAGCTTATGAATTTCATACCAAGTATCACATAACAGACCCAAAGATAGACCCTGACTAGTTCATCAACAAATGATGACAGTGACCTGTGTACCTTCTACATTTCCATTAGAGCCTATCCTATTGTGAGAAAATATACTTATTGTAGTCAAATGATAGGTACCTAAATGCATTTAACTACCAGTAGGATTTCATTCCCCTGTCTATACTTTGATATTACAGTCATCCACAGTGGATTCCTTCGTGCAACCTGCTAAGGAGAAGTATAGGGGCACACTTCCCGGATCTAGCGCAGGCCTTCCACGTGCCTTGAGCCCAAGAAAATATACCTATTGGACTTTTGAAAAAGTCTTGGTAAAAAGGAGCCAGTGAAATATTCTACGTGTCATCTAGGTACACCTTTGGTCCTAGTCCTCAAAAGTGGAGACTCTCACGATCAAGCGCGGGCTGATCACGTATCTTAGTCTGGCTACGTTGTGTAACAAACTTCATCCAACATTTACGGATAGGTATCCCTGTGTCTAGGCCTCTACGATAGTTATCCTATGGTTCGTTGATAAGTCAAATAAACACTCTAAGAAGTCAGTGTGAATCCTCCACAGTTTCCTCATAGAGCTTCATCAAAATAAAATTTAGTGGGTCAGTACCCAAATAGGTGCGGGTTCCTCCATGTGTCCCATGCCTTAGAAAATTTCCTTGAAAATTTTAAGTATATAGTGGAGTCGACGTGAAGCCTCCACATGTTATCCCTATCACAATTGTTAAGGTGGGACCCTAAGGTGGATCCTCAAATGAGTTCCGACCCTCCACGTGTCCATGGTTTTCCAAAGCTACACCGTTCGCATGACATTAAAATTTCTAAGTCCTGGCAAGGTAGTAGAAACCCTTCTCGTGTCTTCCCGACGCATTTTAAAGGCCAAACCAGAAAGGTGAATATTTCAGATGAGCACCGACCCTAAACATGAAAATTTCTTTCCTTTCAAGTGAGCCTATCGCAGTTAGTGAAAGAGCCCCACTAAGCCACATCCAACCAGAAAGTTCCCCATTTCCATAGATGTCATAAAATGTCAATATCTCGATTTGAGTTTAAAAATCAATTTCATCGTCAAGCCGTACATTTCTGCATTAGCTCACCATTAATTGAGGGCAACCTATAAGCTGGAAGTCATGCTTCAAGGAAAATGGAATTCGACAAATGATATCATAGAAATCACATTCTGGTCTCTCTCTCTCTGAGTATCCAATCAAGATTCCAAATATATTTGGGGAAAAATAGATAGGGATTCTTAAACAACATATTTCCTAGGAATTCCTGTGGAACAATCACATGGATCAGAGGAAAAAACCCAAGTAGGTACTCCCCAACTTACATTACTTCTGTCGAGTCGGAATCTTAGAAGATAGCCCACCCTCACCATAACATACCTGAAACCTGTCCTTATAAATGATCCTTCTTTGTAGGAAGGGATTCCTCATTGCAAAAAATCTATTCTACAGTTCATGAGTTAGTCCTTAATAGCATCAAGTTGAACAGGGAGATAATAGAAGACCACACAGCCTGCTTACTAAATCATATTTTTCTGTAGTGTTTCTATTTGGGCGAGACAATTTTGAGGTGACCAGGACACGTTCTTCATTTTTTATTGTATCCTTGCACATGTCCTCATCATAGTTGGTGTATCCAAGCTTTAAAGGAAGCACATGCCTGGACCTCATTTTCATCATTCACCAGAATTTCTGGGTTAGCATCCCACATTTGATTTTAACTCACAACCACCCTTTTCTTTAAATATATGATTCAATTTCATAGTAACTGGGTGTCAAGTCCAGCGACCGTCATTGGTTGACCCTGAACTGTGGTTGATTAGTTTTACCCATAAATAAGGTGTTGGATTACTATTATCATCTTGTTAACATGCCCAAAAGGACACCTGCTTCATTTTCTTTACTTTTCAGAGTCTCTAATTTGACTCTCGTCATCTTGGTCTGTCTTGATGAATCCATCAGCATCTTATCTACTTGGATAGATTATTAACATTCTACCTTCTTTGACTAAACTATCCATTTTTCACAGTGACTAACCGTGGTTACCTATGACCGGCAATCAGTTTACCCTAACCGGCACTGTGTGGCTTGTTAAATTATGGCTAGATATTCATTCATACCTATCCAATCTACCACCACCTGATTTTTCTTCTTTCGCTGCATTATTATGTGTCATTTAGATAGATGTGGTGGGTTTGGTTTACCACGTCAGTACTTAGGATAGACACCTTGGCCTTAGCTGATGCATAGCCAAGAGGAATTTGAAGCTACCCTCAGTATATCCATGCTAGTATTTATCAACCTTTTACTCCCAGGTCTTGTTTTTGGGCGCATGTAAATCCCACATTCTATTTTATCACCATTTGGATCCTACCCAATCTAGGACTATCAATGTTAGAGTGATGAGAAAATGTCTGGTAAGGTATTCCTTAGTGTCAAAACCCTGCCACCTTACAGTCCTTTATGTCGACCTGTAAAAATAACTTGAGGTATTGATGTAGGTTTCTCATATTTTATGAAATTAATTGATGACTTCTACAATGAAGAAATGGGTTAAATTTTTGAGACATTCAAATTTTTAGATGCTTTTCATGATATATCCCTATCAGCAGGTTCAAGACCTTAGTCAAAATGTACAATTGAGACCTAAATCAATGTTTTGAGGAAAGATAGATAAGGTGAGTATTGTTTCCAATGCTTTTCTAAATTAGTTTATAAATATCCCTGGTATACACAAGCATTTTATTACTAGGTAGACATTCCATATGAGAATGGTGTGGCAGAGAAGAAGAATAATACCATCATAGAGATGGTAAGAACTATGATGAAGGAAAAACATCTTTCAAATGAATACTGGGAAAAAGCAGTAGTACATTTTGTTTGCATTTTAACAATGGTGTCTAAACAAAAAGTATCTAAACATGGTTCCTTAAAAATCTTGGACTATCAGGAATAAATTTGTTTCTGGATTTTAGAACTCTTTATCTGCTTTTAATATGCACATCTTCCTAATGAGCTAAGGAAGGTAAGATAAACAAAAAAGGAGAAAAATTGATATTTTCTAGATAGTCATAGTATAAAAAGATATTACAAGTTGTTTAATTTTGTTACCATGAAGGTCATAATCTGTAGAGATGTATAGTTTGTTGAAAATGAGGCATTGGATGGAAGTATTGAGAGAACAGTCATTGTAGGTATTAGTCCTATTCCTAATGATTAGATATGGAAGATGAAACTATAGAGTTTCAAGTGGTATTGCATCTTTTTTGAATCTTGGACATGCACCCCAAATTTCAGCAGGAGCTACACCTCCATATATAAATAGGAGGTCTCTAAGATTTCAATCACCTTCAACCATGTAAGAGGAATCACTACAAACAACACTTAGAAGAAAATCCTTCAGTAAAAAGAAATCCATTATCTTGATTTACTCCTTTGCAGTTGAAAACAAGGAGTCTTAGAAAAATGATTATGATTGTTAATACAACTAACTCTTTTTCAGTTTTTGCATTGTTTTATCAAGTTGTAGATCCAGATATACTTTAAATAGGCTATAATTAATGAATATCTGGGTTCAATCCATGGATGATGAGATAGAAGCCATAAAGAATAATCTAACATGGGAATCGATAGATATTCTATAAGGAAAGAATGTGATAGGAGTAAAGTGGGTCTACAAGACAAAATATACAATTTTCTAGTAAAGTACAAAAATATAAAACCTAAGGCTAGTTGCAAGAGGTTTTTCAGAGCATTATGGAGTAGAATACAATGAAGATGTTTTTACCCGTAGCAAGTTTGGACATGGTAAGAATAGTTTTATCAATTGCAGCTCAAAAAAAATGGTCTATTTATCATATGGATGTACTATCACCATTATTGAATGGTTTTCTTGAAGAATAATTTTATGTGAATCAGCCAGAAGGTTAGTAAGATTGAATTTCATGAAGGAAAGGTATACAGATTACAAAAATCCATCTATGGTCTCAAGAAACACCTAGGGCTTGGTACAATAGGATTGATTATTATTTGATTCAGAATGGTTTGATCAAGAGAAACAATAAGTATACCTTTATACATCAATATAAATGAGCAAGGTAGATTATGATTGTTTATTTATATGTAGATGATTTAATCATTACTAGAAATCTATCTACAAATTCATTCAAATCAGCCATGAAGAAAGAATTTGAGAAGAAAATAATAGAACTCGTGCATTATTTTTTGGGAATTGGTAAGTTCAAGAATCACAAGTTACATTTTTTATTTCACAAGAGTAAATCTGCTAACAATGTTTAGAAGAGATTTAACATGTTGATATTGTAAGTTATTGCCAACACCAACTAGTTACAGTAGGTTTAAAGTTAAGAAAAGATGACTGTCAGTGAAAATTCACAGCACCCTAAATGTTTTCTTAGATTTCTAAGTTTGATAATTGGATCATCCAGTGTGATTTCGACAACATGGAATCTCTTCCCAAAGTGTGGGAATTGCAAAAATGGGAAAAAACTCTCCAGATTAAAGGATTGGTTCCTCTACTCCTCTAATTAGATGTATGCATGAAATTTTCATAGGTTTAACTCAAAATTCGTACTCTAATTCTGCCAAGGAGACAAGGATAGAAGAGAGAAAAGAAGATAAAAACTAAACTAACAAGGTGATACACCAAAGGAGTGGTGAACATCTATTTCTATAGATTGACACAAATTATAAAAAATACAACACAAATCATGCACAAATTGCTAAAATTGTAATGAAGGATCAGTATAGAGCAAACAACACAAGAAAGGATTGAAAATTCATTCACAGAGCTTGCATTGTCATTTCCATTTTTAAATACAGTGTATTACAACAGCAAGGAGGTAAGAAAAACATGTTGCAGTCCTAAAAAAGGTATGATATTCCACAAATTAACTTTCCAGGGTGAAGGAGGGAGCCTCCAGAACATAAAAATGTCCAACCATTTACAAATGAGCCAAATACGGCTTTTAACAATGAAAACCCAAGTTCCAGGAAGGAGAAACATAGGAAAATATGAAATGAATGATTTAACCACTGAACCAAATCCATAAAAAATACTATGAGTACCCTTAAAAGTTCATTCCCCAAGATTTTTGACCATGCTGGAGAAGAATGGAAGCCATACTGCATTAAAAATGGTGGTTGAATGTCAGTTCTGCTCTTTTCCCCATGCAAGAGGTGTTTTCTCATTTTTCTCTCAATAAACTCCACCGAAAAACAAAATTGAAAGATTCCATCATGTAGAGGACTTCAATATTTTTCCTATGACAGCAAAATTGAGAAAAACCCAAGCTCTGGATCGAAAGATATGAAGCCCTCTAATGATTTAGGG
The DNA here is from genome assembly GCA_019776745.2 of Taxus chinensis. NCBI lineage: Eukaryota > Viridiplantae > Streptophyta > Pinopsida > Cupressales > Taxaceae > Taxus > Taxus chinensis. The sequence goes on along the minus strand of CM034155.1, from coordinate 560,650,048 downwards.
AAAAACTAGGGCAAAAATTGGGTCGGCGGGCCGAAACCTAAAATTTTTCCCATTTTTTGAATTTGGGAAAATTTCCCCAAAAATCTCCACCCTCATAGCACCCCTACTGTCACGTGGAACTTCCTCATTAGTCCGCGGGCTCAAATGGCCATTTTACGCTTTTTTGAATTTAAAAAAAAAAATCCAAAATTTCTTCGCGCACCGCCGCTTCGCCGCCATATGTGGCATACTCTAATTTGGCACGGGATTTAATCAACTTTCTTTCCTCTACGGGCCCATGGGAAAAAAAATTTCTTTGCACCATTTTAAACATTTTGCCCGCAAATTTTTCCAAATCCTTTTGTGCCTCTGACTTATCAGATCCACTTATTGGACACATGGCATCATTCTTGAGTTGGTCTGCAGGGCAATTGCAAAATTTTCCATTTCCTCTCTGGCAGGCCCATCGGCCAATTTTTTCCTTTGTGCCCTTTGTTATTTTTGTAAAAAAACCAAAAATTATGTGAAGTCCTTGTACTCCTTTTTTTTCTTTTGTGTCCTAATCACTCTTTGGTGACTCGCCACCGCCCTCCTTGGACAAGTGACCTGCCATTCCTACGTGGCACATCCTCATTGGTTGTGGAGCTTCCTAGGGAAAATTTCCCTCAAAAACTCTGCAGAGCCATAACTTGCAAAATACAAGGAGTTAGAAGGAAAATTTTACCTTTCTGGAAAGGTGAGAAAATTCTCTATCTGATGAAGCCATTTCTAGATAATTTTGAGTGCCTAAAAAGTAAAAAAAAATTGACTGAGGCACAAGGAAGGAACGAATGAAAGAAACTTAGACAAAATAAGCAAGGGGCTTATTTTGGATAACAATTTTGGTGACTCAGAGGGGTCATCTACCTAATGGATGAATGACCAGTGGCCTGAAGCAATCCATTGGGAAATGGAGTCATCAACTTAACTTCTTGGTACTCTCAACTCATTAGAAAATTTCTAGAAAGAATATTGTGAGAGTAGAACATCACTTGATCTGGAACATGGCCTGCAAAGATGCTTCTTTGGGACAAACAAAGCTTGTGCCAAAGCACTTAGGGAAATTTAAAACTAAGCTACAACAAAAAAATGTGCACAAGACACTTGGTGGAATTAAAATCTAAGCTAATATGTACAAGGTGAGGAGTTTCCCTTCTAGTAGCAAGTGTTTTAGATGGATTCCATTAACTAGAATATACAGTTCTTCACCATCCAATGTAGACAATTAGAAGGCATTGTTGTTCTTACATTTTGCGACCATGTAGGGGCAAATCCAAATGGCATAAAACTTTGAATGACTTCCTGGCTTTGCTCGGTCTGCATCCCATTTCAACACTAAATCTCCAACTTGGAAGGTTCTAGCCTTAGCTTTCCTATCAAAGGTTCTCTTGATCAAGGCTTTGTCTTTCTCCATTGTTTGGGCTGCATGCTCTTTGATTTCTTGGAGTTCCATCATTTCTGCATATCTAACCTCCATGGGTTCAAACTCCAACAATTCCAATTACTTCATGACATCCAACATTGGCAACTCAAGTGACATAGGCAAGATTGCCTCTCTTCCATAAACAAGTCTGAATGGAGAGTTACCTAGTGGATCTCTTGGGATTTATCCTATCAGCCCATAAGGATGATTTGAGTTTAGTGTGCCAAGTCCTTTGATTTTCATCAAGAGTCCTCTTGATGATATTTAATAGGTTCTTATTGGTAGACTTAGCTTGGCCATTACCTTGAGGGTAATAATTTGATGAAGTGCTTAGATAGATCTCATTCTTAATAGCTCATTCAGTTACCTTTGATCCTATGAATTCCAATGCATTATCTGATATTATAGTGGCAGCTATATCAAATCTGGTTACTATCAAATCATAGAAGTCTAGAATGCTAGATTCATTTTCCTCTTTGAGTGTCACTGCCTCAGTCCATTTGGTGAAGTAGTTTGTTGCTGTTAGAATCCACTTGTGTCCTTGGCTTTAGTTTGGGTTAATGACTCCAATGAAGTCCAAACCCCATTGCATCAATGGCTGGTCAACTGAAATTGGGTGCAATGGAAGGGCTGCTAATCTTTCCTTGCCTGTGAAGAATGCAAAATTTTTGGCACCTCTTAATCCATGCATAACAATCACTAAACACCTTGGGCCAATAATAGCTAGCCTTAATAATCTTGAGGGCTATCACTCTTGGAGAAAAATGATGCCCAGCTGATCCACCATGGAACTCTTCTAACATTCTCTTAATTTTTTTTGTCCCCATGCATCTCAGTAGCACTCCATTTATATCCTTTTTGAATAAGACACCATCAACAAGTGCATATGGAATAGCCTACAATCTGAAGTGTCTTCCCTTGGTTTTTTTCATCTCTGGAGGGCATAGGATTGTTTGTAATAAGTTCATTATGTCTTGGGTCCAACAAGGAGTGAGCATACCACCATTCTCTTCTTGAACACCTCTTTGTTCTTGGTTGTCTTGCAATGCCAAAACAACATCCTTCCCATTGCTTGCTTCCATTGATTTGCTCAAGACCATCTATTCACACAATCCCTTTCCTCAGAAAATCTTGGTGAATTTGATCTCAATGTCATACTCCATGACACAAGTAATCCACCCTGCACATTTTTCATTTAGGTCTTTGTTGAGGAGGAAGTCCTTAACTCCCACATGAGAAACCAATAGTTGAACCTTGTTGTTTGAAACTAGATGCTTAAATTTTTTCAAGCTCCTAATCACTGCAAGAACATGCTTCTTAATGAAGGAATACCTCACCTCATATTCCTCCAAGATTTGGCTAAAGAAGGTAATTGGCTGCTCTACATTTTCTTTGTTCTTCTGTACTAAAATTGTAGAAATTGTATCATCACCTCCAAATGCATAAAGGATAAAATCCTTAGAGAAATATAGGTTAATGAGAGTTGGAGCTTGTGAGATAGCCTCTCTTGATTTCCTCAAAAATTTCCTTACCTTTAGCTATCCATTTGAAATCCATACTTTTCTTCAACATCATAGTTATTGGCTTGACAAGGGCTGCAAAGTCTGGAACAAACCTTCGAACAAAATTGATTCTTCCCAAGAAACTTTGAAGGGCCTTCTTGTGACTTGGTAATGGAAGTGATTTTATTGCTTCAACCCTCTCTTGATCAATTTCTAATCCCTCTTTGGAAACAATGTTTCCTAGGAGCTTTCCTTCATGAGCTAGGAAAATACATATTTTAGGATTCAAGGATACCCCAAATCTTCTACATATTGAGAACACTTGTCTCAAATGAAAGAGATGATCTGCTACACTTTTAGAAAATACAGTAATATCATCTAGGTATATCAGCACTATTTTGTTGATCAATCCCTTGAACACCATATCCATTACCCTTTGGAACATAGCTTCGGTGTTAGACAACCCAAATGGCATTTTCCTATATGCATAGGTTCCCCATTTGGTGGTGAACACTGTTTTGAACTGATCATCCTCCTTTACCATGATTTGATTATACCCTGAATAACCATCTAGCAATGAAAACCTCTCAGAGCCAGCAACAACTTGCAAAATTTGCTCCATAGAAGGAAGTGGGTAATGATCCTTGAGGGATGCTCTATTCAAATCTCTAAAGTCTACAAAAAATCTAATTTCTCCACTCTTCTTTTTTACTGGAACCAAGTTTGCAATCGAACTTGAATTCTTGATGGGAAATATGATACTTTCCTCTATTAACTTATTCAATTCCTTCTTCATGAGAGGTTCTATGTGTGGATTAACCGGTCTTTGTTTATGCATGATGGGTTTAACACTTAGATCTAATTGAATTGTGTGTTGAGCTAGCTTGGGATTGAAACCCCTCAATTCTTCATAGCTCCAAGAAAATATATCTAGGAACTCTTGGAAAAGTTGCATGAACTCATACCTTTCTTGCTTGGTTGCCACTTTTCCAATTTGAATTGTTTTTCCTTCTCCCACCGAGATGGGCACTGAATCTTCTCCCTTTACTTGGATGTTTTTCTTTCTCCCTTCACTTGGATTTTTTTTAAGATTAAAAATGGACTCCAAAGTGACAAGTCCTTTTGGTAGTTTATTGGTTCTCAGCTGTACAACTTAATCACCATACTGTTGTTCTAACTTTTCCTGAATTTTGGCTGAGAACTTAGCTTCTTGTTGCAATTAATTGATGATTTTTTGGTCAATTTCAAACACTTACCAACTTTCATTATTGTTTGGAACTGATGGCCTTATAATCACATGAATTTTTGGCTGCACTTTATCCTCCTTGATACTTTCCACAACATCAAAGGCTACTCCAAATGTTACAAGTCTATCAGCGGCTTGGTTTTCTTTTTTAGGGATGGAGTTGATGCCAAATCCTTCGAAATCCTCAATGAGGTCCCACACCCTATTCTTATAACTCTTGAGCAAGTCATTTTTGGAAGCATGTTGTCCTTTAACTTGATTAACAATCAGCTCACTGTCACTAAAGACTAGTAAGTTTTTGATACCTCTCTTTCTTGACCAATGCAATCCTTGTATCAAAGCTTCATATTCAGCAGTGCTATTAGAACATGCAAACTAAAATCTAAAAGATGAATAATACTTAATTCATTAAGGTTAAACAAGCATAGCTCCCCCCCTGCACCTTTTATACTTCTTAATCCATCAAAGAACAATTGCCATACATCATTGTCATCTTTATGGTCTAGCTTGGTGATGCTAAGAATAGGCTGATTGTCTTCATACATGTAATAAAACTCCTAGTTCAGACTCCTCTATTTCCTTGTAGGGATCAAAAGCATGTACCTTGCTTGCCCATTCATGAAGAGTCAAATCTGGGATGCCTCCAACTTTGGTGTCAGCTTCATCAGTGCCTGGATATTCCTCTTGATCAAATGTTGAACAATTGGAATTGAATGTGGCTTGGAGTATGAGGCTCAATATGTAAAGTATTACTATAGGTTCAGACCTCATTGTGGCCTTAGTTCCATATCTGGTCTGGAAAAAACATGTGTGACCAATCAACAGATAAATAGCCTCCAATTCTAGCTGTGAAATCCCTTGACAAACATAGGGAAAAAATTGGAGGTAAATCTATCACTGACGCATCTTGTAAAAACCGTGGAACATTGGTGGGTGTGGGCAGTACATGCAAAGTCGCCCAAATATTTAAGTACCCCCACTGTTTTTCTTCTTCCCATCCATTGTGCACCACCCCTTGGATATGAAGTTATATTGGAGGCCCAGTATCAGCTATTTGCTTGGGCATCACAGAACTACTTGCCCCCCAGAATTCAACCATCAAT